>OX333077.1:8095348-9295348 GCA_946863875.1 Alloplasta piceator | reverse complement strand
GTCGTATCGTTATCATAAACTCGGTGAGAACGCAAACTTTTTTTATATCTTTCACATCGTTCTCCGCACAGTTTTCCATGAGAAAACCAACTTTACATCGTACTAAAAGTAAAATATATCCCTCATACGAAGTGTTTATGGTTTGGAAATTATGCAAACACTCGTAATCGGCGAAAAACACTTTTTTAAGGGGGCAGAATAGTTCAGAGGCCGGAAAATCTCCAATTTTCATCGTTTTTAGGATTACTAAAATTGTTTTTAGTAATCTAATCGGATGACGGAGTATTTTTCAGTATTTTGTGAAGAAACTTTACATGGGACTGTTAACAAATGTAAAGTTGAATATGGAATTATTTTTTAACAGTTGATACATTATTTTGATACAAATAAAATATTTCTTAACGAGTAAGAAATTTTTTAACAGTTAAGGAGTATTTAAATAAAGTTCCAACTAAATATATTTCTTTACTACAAATGAACTGTTTTCTCAGTGTGGATTTAATAAGTCAACAGTAACGTTTCGTGCAGATTTGGAAGGAAAAATCAGCTTGAAATCGTCTCAAGGATGCTTTGACTGTCCCAGTCAAAAATGCTATCTGATCGAAATTTCCGTACTTCGTGATACAATAAAAATCTGAAAAAATTAGCAGCATTCGGCATGCCATAAAAAACAATTATCAATATTAATATTAATTATCTAATTAATATTATAATATTAATATTGCCCAAAAGTGATTAGTAAATTGTTTAAGCAAATAATTTTTCAACAATTTTTCGGTAAGTTCTTTTTTTTTCTTGAACAAATCGAATGCGTTAATTTTTCTAAATGCATATTAATTTTTTCAACATTTTTTCTCCATTTTGAAATTCCTGTTTTGAAATTTTTAGAATGGCTGTATTTATGTATTGTTCGGTCTTTGAAATTTTTTAAAGCTGACGATAAATCTGTGTGCAAAAACATATACAAAATTGGCAATTTTTGTTTGTATTTCAGATTGTTTTTTATAATATTTCAAAATCGAGAGAAAATTTTGAAAAAATTCATTTGCGTTCAGAAAAATAAATGCATTCGATTTTTTTAAGAAAAAAAAAGAACTTACCGAAAAATTGTCGAATAATTATTTGTATAAACCATTTATTATTGAGCAATTTTATTATTGATAATTGTTGTTTATGGCATACCAAATGCTTAAAATTTCAATCAGATACAATTTTTGGATGGGACGGTACGGGCAGAGCATTCTTAATTTCGGAGGGGTTTATTGTGTCAACTCGTCGATCTTACAAAGAAGGAAAACAGAATCAAAGGAAATGTATTAACGGGCCTCGAAGAGAAAACGATAAGATAGGTTTATGTACCGGAGTGTCGAGACTTTAGAGACGCCGTTTTCACATCAAGATTGTAATTATTCAATAGCGCGCGGGTGTTTCGTCATGCCACGTAACGTAATTGAATAATGACGGGCACGTTTTTGCTCGAGATTGCGCAACGTCACGATCGATGCAACTCTCAACGATCCCCCCTTCATCCCTCAAACTCCGTAAAATTCTTGTCTCCTTCTCCCTCAAGTGGCAGAGCCTTCGAATTACATTTTTTCGATCCACTTTTACTTCCACGAGGAAGCATAAAAAAAGAAGTATGTTCAAAATGTACAAAAATGTGGAGAAATCTCATTTTGGTAAAAATTTTGGTTTTTCGAAGTTCAATATTGCAGAAATATTTTTATTTTGAAAGAATCTTCAATTTTTCGCAATGTCTGGGACTGCTCTAATTTTCATAATTTTGCAGTTATTATTATTATTATATTTTTGAAAAATCTTGGTAACGTTTTAACATTTGTAATTTTCGATCTGTCGACTTCAACTTTTTTTGGAATTCCAATCTAGCAAATAGCAAGAACTCTTAGTATAGGATCTAGAAAAAATGTCTGGTGAAATCCAGATTTAAGAGGAGGCTAAATACCGACATTTTTCGTGCGAGTGCGAGAGAGAAAGGATGATAGGGGTCGTGTGAGAGCGAGAGAGAGGGTCTTTAGCCTGCCCTTAAGGAAAATCTGCAAATTTTCAGAAATTTGCGCATTGCTTCTGGATTTCTATCCGTTGTTTCTTGAGTTTCCTTTGTAAGGAGTCATAATTGAACTATTCAAAAAAGTGGCTTGTCGGAGGTCAACAAAAAATGAGAAAGTCACGCCCAAATTTTTCATCCGTACGATTTTGTATTATTCATTTATCTCTATTTTTAGGGCCTTAAATTGAAAATGGAAGG
This sequence comes from Alloplasta piceator, assembly GCA_946863875.1. NCBI lineage: Eukaryota > Metazoa > Arthropoda > Insecta > Hymenoptera > Ichneumonidae > Alloplasta > Alloplasta piceator. The sequence goes on along the minus strand of OX333077.1, from coordinate 9,293,082 downwards.
CGATAAAAAAATATTTCCAACTTCTCGCGGTCTTTCTTTTGCTATCCGTTGCAAATTCTTCATCTTTCGCGAGCCCGCGACCAGTTTAATTTAAAATTAGCTTCGCGCGTCGAGATCTACGATGAGAGCGCGCCTCAGATTTGACCCGGATTAGTCGCGTTGCACGAATATATTTCGTCACGCGTCCAGTTGCCGTCCAAGCCGGACATTCCGAATCGCTTATTACGTATTACGATTTTTTTTCTTCGCTCCTTCTCTCCCTTCAAATGCAGCGTTCTCGTCCCTCAGTCGGTAACGTTTTTTCGATTCCGTAGTTGATATTTTTATCTATTTTTTTCAACTGTCCGTTAGTAAGACGATTCGTTCCGCGTCTTTGTGCATGGCTGATCCCGAAAGATCGCAGAAGTTCTCTTGATCGCCATTCTCAATGGCGAACACGCTCTTTCAACTTTGCCAGAGCGGATAAACCACAAAGATATTGCTGCGAGAGCATCTTATATTGGACATTTCATGTTGAGACGACGAACCTCCCACCTTTACAAATTTGATTCAAGATTTCATATGATTTTACTCAAGCTATTAAGCACTCCAAATTTTCCAATGATTTTTCCCATTGGCCCATATGCTTCTTTTATTCAACAAAAAAAAACGCTTTGATTTGAAAAATCTGAAGAAATTCCATAATATTTCCAATTTTTTATAACAATTTATCAGCCATTAACGGTTATGGATTTTTTTTTCATTCTGCATGTTGCACACGTTTTTTTGGTACCGAAAAAAAAAAAATTCGAGAAGGGGGGATATCTAAAATGATACCCTTAAAAACGATTTTTCAATATCAGGGATCAAGATATAATTTTTTACGTAAATATAGAGTGAAATTAGTTATTCAACTAATAGTTTTTCGATTTTAATATCTGAATAATTTTAAGTAATCATTTTAAGTATTTGAATAATCAATTTTTTAAATTTTTTTCTAGTCTTCTAAGTTTCTACAAAAGAATCAATTTTTACTCAAGTTTAATTTTTTTTTCCTAAAAGTATCATTTCGTATCATTTTTTATCGAGTACTGAATTAAAATGATTTAACATTTTTTTGTATTTAATTCAATTATCAAAAATACAGTCTCAGATTTGAACGGTCAAAAAATCACGTATAAAATTACAAAATGTACAACAAAGGAAAATTCATCAAGGCAAAACGATCCTGAGGTCATTTGGAACATTCAGTGGGGGATCTTTTTGCCCCAACCAATATTGTTACACGTGATGTATAAAATCAACTCAACTAAATCGATTTGAATTGAGTCAACATAAATCATGCGCTTCGGCGGTACTATAATATACGCCAGCAAAGCCAAATACTAAAAACAACTAAAACCTGAGTATTTTCAATGTGCAAACGATACTTTTTTTAGATCACCCCCAGAATTTCGATTTTCTATGCTTTTCCTGACGAACCGACGCGCTGTCGTTTGCTAAATGAAGTTGGTGGGTTCGATAAAATCAGTAGAGATCATTTTATCTAGGGGAATCATTTTGGACACCCTTTTCCTGATGTGATCTCATCGTCAGATACTAAAATATTTAAATACTCGCTGGAAAAACGTGTAAGTCTTTAAGGATGTTGAGTCCCCAATCGCAAATGACGAGAAAATTCTGAAAATTTGGTATGTTTTTGGATGAATTATTTGAGAGGTCGTGTAAAAATTTCACGACGATTAAGAAGCTCGTTATCGAACAATTAACATTAACAAATTAAATTAAATTAAATGTAGTCTCATGGAAACTGATATAACTTTGCGATAAGTTTTTTTTTGACCTCCCAATTTTTTAATATCTACACTATATTGAAAGCAACGGAAACAAAACGAAGTTTATTGATAAATATTTTTTTCATTTGTTTAAACAATTGTTCTTAACAAAATGTTAATATTTTAATAACGAGCTTCCTAATCGTCGTGAAATTTTTACACGACCTCTCAAATACTTCATACAAAAACATACCAAATTTTCAGAATTTTCTCATCATTTTTCATTTTAACCCTTAAGGAGGTTGAAGTAATGATGATAGAATTCTGAAAATTTAATATGTTTTTACATGAAGTATTCAGGAGGTCGTGTGAAAATTTCAAGACGATTGAGAAGCTATTTATTGAACAATTAACATTAAAAGATTTCATAGGGACTCAACATCCTTAACTATACTTTTTTCTGTATTGAAAAAAGATTTCTTTCTCTTGTTTTACAATTAAAAATCTGCCAACAAATACGATTTTAAGTATCTAAAATCTAGTATCTAGTAAAATATTAGTCATAGTCCTCATTATTATTAGAATTTTTAACAATTATTCCAATAAAAACATAAATAATACATAAAAATTTTCTTCAGAGAAACATTAAATAGTGGAAAATTGTTTTTTTTCAATATAGATTGATTAAAACATAATCTACAGTAAAATTACAAGCTCCAGAATAGCCTCAGTAAAATCATAAAAATAATCATGAACAAAAAATCCAAATAATCATGAACAAGTAAAGAGCCCAAGGATTCTTGGATCGGATCAACACGGATTACCCCATGCGCTTTACCTCACTTTTCATTCTTCATCATTTGTTAAATATTTGTAACAATTGTTAAAAAACACCATTACACCGAATGTTCACTGTCTATTTTATTTTTGCGCTGTCTCGAGTGGGATAAATTGAAACTAAAATGAACGAAATCAATCAACTTTTTAAAGTACACTGACATTTCCAATATTTTATCGTTGTCTCCCCAATCTAAAAATGATCAGTTTGAGACTTTTTCTCAAATCGTCGACTTAATGCATGAATATGCGTTTATATCATTCAGTTTTATCGTGGAAATAAAATATGAAGGCCATCGTTGATAATGGACGGGCGTGCATTATGAAAATACCCAAAAAAATGGAGGGAAAAAAATATCTCCTAAAATCTGGAAAGTCGGCAAAAGTCTTACTACCTTTTATGCTATCCCTTTTGACGTTTTCAACTTTTATAACTGTCCTGGTGGGGCTGTTAAAACTTTTATCATAGCACAAATATATATACATCTATAGAATGAATAAAGTGAAAGGAGTGAGAAAGAGGGAGAAAGGAAGAGAGGAGGATAGTTGGCCTTTATCGGGGTATTTGTTCCGGTTACGAATGGCTTTCGACTTTCGTCGTTTCGAGAGATTCTCGTACAGAATTGCTTTGGTCCTGTGTAACCCCCTTAAACTGCTCTGCCGCAAGAGAGAAAGAGAAGAGGGAGAAAATCGATTGGCCATTTCCGAGATGGGTATTAGCCAAGTTTCTTGCTCCAACTCACAAACGTACAAACTCTCTTGAAAACACAGCCTCGAGTAACTCAGCCACATATGTTTATTCATCCACTCGCAGAATAGAAAGAGAGAGAGAGAAAGAGATTAGAAAATAGATATATGTCGATCGGTCCATCGAGCTCCTTGATTTAAAATCAGGATTGCGCTGACTTCGATCTCTCTACGCTGAAAAAGTACAACTTTTGCGATCACTTTCTACGAACGTGATTGGTGAATAAAATAAATGGTCATTTGATCCAACGAAGATCCATTTTCTTGCTTCGTTGCCCGAGTGAAATCTTCGAGATCACTCCGAAGATCGTTATCTTCAAAATGTGATCTATACGGGGATCTATGTTACGATTCTCTTAATGGAGAAAAGGGCACCGATGAGGATTATTTTATACGCTACATTCGCTGCCTTGAGATCTTTTATTTGCCAGCTATTTCAAGGGGAAATAAGTGATTAGATAGATCGCGATATCACATTCGATCAAGATCGATATCCCGGATCTGGCGGAGGAGGTTCTGATGATCGAGAAACCATTGCGAATTCGACATTGATGGAGTAACTTGTTTTATACTTTTTTTATTATAAGGTACCAGGGGTTAAAAAAACATGCTTTTTTCTAATTGCCTTTCTCATTAAGATTTGTATAGCTTGGTTGTGACGAATAGATCTTTTTTGCTGCTGCGGAATCAACGTTGAAATTTGGCGAAATCAACATTTTTGGGGATTTCTAAATGCAGATATTCCAAAATATTTTGTTGCTGCGTAAATTGTTTGTGACCAAAGAAAATTCGATAATTATGGAGGAGTGAGATCACACAATGGATGAAGTTGACTTTGGTATACGTAGTTGTTTAAAATAATAATAATAATAATAATAATAATTATAATAAATATAATAATAAAAAAGTAAAATTGATGAAATAAACATAATTATACATAAATATATAAATGAAGTGGTTTCCGCGAGTTATTGCACAAAGAAAAGTTGTTGTAAATCATATCAACAAAAACAAATTCCAGGGACAACGATTTTTAAGATGTCTGTACTTTCTGCATATAAACCCAATTTTTTTTATCAAACCTGAACCTAATACGATTTTTTTTAAACGGGTTAAAATTCAGTGAAAGCCAGTGTTAAAATGTAGACGATATCGATTTTTTTTTACTTTAATGATAGATTTTGTGTTAATTTTTCTTCCAGTATTTTGGCTCTCTTTATTGAATGATAACTTGTGCGAAACCTGAGGCATTTACAATAATATTTAGTACAAATTTTTTCAAACCTAAAAAATACCTAATTAAAAATACCCAACTTAATAAATAACCTAAAAAATACCTAATTAAAAATTGAAAAATGCTGCGAAAATTTTGATAAATCATTCGAAAAAAATTGCAGAGGCTTTAGAATTCGCAAAAACCTTTGTTCTTTTATGAACAATTTACACACTGAAGCATTTTGCGATGTCTAATTTAAAAAAAAAAAATTAATTTATGAAAAAAATCAACGTTGATTCCGCAGTAGTAAAAAAAAACCCTCCGTTTTAGCGGGATCAATTTTCTCAAAAGGAAGGTTTTGAAATTGTCTTTTTTAATATATTGTCTTTTGTCTTGTCTTTGTCTTCACTGAGAAATCAATGTACATACCAGGATTTGTTAACTGTTAACAAATGTAAAGTTGAATATGGCGAAGTCAATTATTTTTTAACAGTTAATAAATTATTTTGACACAAATAAAAAATGTTATCCTCAAATAAAATATTTACTAAAAAATTTTATCACAGTTAAGGAATGTTTAAGTAACAGCGCCAACTAAATATATTTCTTTACTGCAAATAAACTGTTTTCTCAGTGTTTTGTTACAGACTTGTCTAGAATTATCTTTTTAATGTAGACTGATAAACAAATTAATGGATTTGAATATTGATAAAAAAAAATGTTACCTTCTGTGAGACGAGATTTGAGAATCGCTGCGCCTCGTACATATTTCTCTCTCTCTCTCTCTCACTCTGGAATGAACGTCGCGAAAATTGCTGTTTAAAGCCACAGCCTTGAGGCATAATTTATCGTGTTTCTCTCGTTAGTTGTGCTGTCTTCATACATCTTTTTCGTACACAAAGCCTCCTCTCCACTTTTGAAATTTGCGAAAGATAAAATACTCGTAACTTTTTTCTCTCTTCAACGTGGAGAAAAAATAATCACAATGGCTAATTATCCGACAAGTTAATCTATACAGATACATCGTGTTCGCTCTGAATAAACGTGAAACATGAATTTGAGGTCGTTCGGTGAGTGGTATTATTAATTGACGAAGGACCGAGAGGAAAGAGACGGACAGAGAAAGACAAAAAGGGAGAGAGAGACCGAAAAAGTTATCAGAAGAACAATGTAAGAGAGATAAGTCTTGAAAAAGTTGTTCAATTGTTTCGCAAGTGCTTTGGGCAATGGGAAAAAAACTCACTTTCTTATCTATGAGTGATTTAACCGCAACTCGTTTATTTATTCTTTCATGGGCACGTTAATAATCCACGTCATGGCGATAACGATTATTTTTTCTTTGTTTTTTTTTTCTCCTCTCGTTCACCCTGTAATTCGTCGCTGTTACGTGGCGTTTAACGAACTCGAATTAGAATAAATGAGAGGTCGTTGTCGTCATCATTGAGTGTGTTCCATCTTTCTCCTCGCTCCTTTCATTACGTTTCCATATACATCACTCTCACTCAATCTCCCTCTGTCTCTCTTTCTCTTGGGGCATTGTCACGTCGAGTGTGCAATCCAATGAGTATCCCAGGCAAATAGTGCTTTAGTATCGTCGTTGACATCATTTGTTCACGTAACGTCTTCATTATTTTAGTTTACAGGGAAATATTAGAATGGCAGAAAAACTGACGTTTAGATGCAATATTTAATTTATTGATATCAGCTTCGAGCATCATTTTCGAGCAAATTTTAATTATTAATTTAAAAAAAATTCTAAATACCAAAATCATTTCAAAATCTGCATCCAATTTTTTAAAAACCTTTACATAGAAATTAATAATATTTTTGTCGATTTCGGGGATTTCTGTTTGCTCGAGGTTGAAACAAATTTGGATTTATAGAATTTTTTTGCAAGAACGCTTGGGAAGCTTTTTTTGTACGGTTTTGTATTTCAAAAAACTTGTTTCGGAGTATCTTCTTCATTTTTTTAAATTGGAAACAAAAGATTTATAAATGACGCATATAAACGTTTTTCTGGGGAGTATTTTAATTGAATATTGTCGAAATATTAAATGATGAGAAATTTTCGAAACACCAAAATCTGATTTACCAAAATTTCAAATCAACCCTTTCGATTGAATATGGAAATGGAAACCAGGCTAAAATGTTCACATTTATATTAAAACTCCAAATTTTCACGAAGGGAAAAGCCACTGTAAGTGACTGTAACTCAGTTAATTTTCAAAATTGTATCCTACAATTTTACCCACATGTTTTTGAAAATAAATACTTTGAAGAAGTGCAAAATTTTTTTTTAAATCTTTACAGTGGCTTGTTCTCTTAAGGCGGTATTCTGGTCTAGAGACATACATTTTGAGCGTTTTGTCGAGCTCGATAAAAAAATACAACATATTTATTCATATTTTGAGAATAGACAAAAAAAATGTCGGGCAAAAAAAAAATTAAAAAATTAACAAGCTGGAGCTATAACAAAAGGAGTGTGCTCTTTGACACGATTGCAAACTTTCTTCAAAAAAAGATTCTTAATCAGTAAGAATGTCGTTAAAATCCCTACCTCAGAGAAATCAGAAAAAAAAAATCGCAAAATGGTGACTGTCTGAACAAAAAAAAAGCGTTTTTCGACTCTTTTTCATAGTTTCTAATTATTTTTCAAAATAATTTTGATACAAAAGTAGTTGAGGCGATATAGAGTTAAACATTGAAAATTGGTAAAAAATTTGAAGTAAATCGGTTGAGTAGAACTTGCGATATCATGTCAAGCGTGTTGAGACAAATAGTTTAGAGAAAAAAACGTCTATAATCTGATTTGCTTTGACGCGAGGGGCGTTGTTGCTGCGCCACTAAAATAGCTATAATTCTGTAAATTATTGGAGTTCAAAAAATTCATTTCGAGGATACATTCCCAAAGGTCTGAACTTTGAGAAAATGCAAAAAAAGAATTGATTTTTTCAAAATTCTGAACCAGAATACCTCCTCAATCAGCGAAAGATGCTAATTTGTGAATTGACCATTTCTTTGATAGACATAATTGACTTCAAACAGAGCCGATGATAAGACCGGGCAGAATGGAATCGAGACGATATCGCATCCATGAATAAACATAATTTGGGCTTTGGTACGAGAAAACATGTGTCGGGACTTCTTGTCCAGCGATTAATTGTCAAAATACACAGGAAGAGAGCGATCTATCGATACCACAAGACTCTGGATTATCCCGAGGTTACATGTGTCCCATAACCGAGTGTTTTGTGCCTGTAGCCCGAAGAAACAGGCTTATTATTCGAGCTCCATCGGCTGAAAATACTGTATCCAACGGTGTATACTAAAATAGTAATATATTCACAAATACATACATAATGTTACTGGCTGTCCTTGACAGGCTCTGCATTATAAAACGACATCCATACATTTTGCCACAAGAGAATCCGTGGTCATATATTTTGCACATGCAAACTCCGAAGAACGATAGAAAGAGAGATGAAAATACATATGGGGCATTCCATCGCAAATCGGACAGTTTGAAATTTTTTTTTTTCATTTCCTCAATTTTTTTATATTTTTGAATACCCATCAAAAGACGCTTCCTGTTAAATTTTGAGATTTTTTTTATCACCCGTTCAAAAGAATTAACAAAAAAACCGCTCTTTTTTTTGTATTTTGGTCATAACTCGTTTAATAATGGTCCAAATTAAAAGTTTTTTTTTCAAAATTTTTGTTTTTTATGGCCTTTTTAGAAAAAAAATACAACAAAAATATTCGACGTGTTTTTTTAATGAGTTTTTTGAGTTTTAAACGTTAAATCGCGTTTTTAAAAGTATAAGTCTTTTTTGAGTTTTTTTTTTTAATTTTTTGTTCCAAACATCTATCTATTCAACAATTTTTAAGACTAATCCGATCGTGGGATCTCAATAACTACTATTTTTTTTCGACTTTTGAAAATTACAAATTTTTTTTTTCATAAATTATGAATACCAATTTTTGTTACTGTATATTATTTTTTTAATCACTTTGAATTAATTTTGACACTTTTTCATTGTTAACAGAGTTTAAAATTAATAATTAATCGATGAGCAAATAACAACAGTTCAAGAATTGTATGAGTGGGTATTGAACCTAAATAGTCTACCGAATATTGCTGTCAAATTTTCACATGAGAAACATTATTCAGATGCAAAAGAAAGATTTTATTTGCGATAAAATACTGCGAAGTCAATCACAGGGGGACACAAAAATTTCATTCAATTATTCCAATGAGCAACGGAAACGTATTGGCAAAGGAATATTCTAATTCAGGAAATAATCGTATATGTAAGGTTTTCAAAAAAATACGTGAATAAATAAGAACTGTTGTTATTATTGTTCATAAACGGACGATTAATTATTAATTTTAAGAACCCGTTAACAATAAAAAAGTGTCAAAATAAATTCTAAATATTGAGAAAAATACTATACAGTAACAAAAAATAGGTCAAAATAAATTCTAAGTATTGAAAAAATACTATACCGTAACAAAAATTGGTATTCATAATAATTTAATTTTGAAAAAAAAAAATTAATTTAAAAAGAGAAAAAAATAGTAGTTATTGAGATCCCACGATCGGACTAGTCTTAAAAATTGTTGAATAGATAGATGTTTGAAACAAAAGACTTAAAAAAAAATAAAAAATGACATTCACTTTTAAAAACGCGATTTATCGTTTAAAACTCAAAAAACTCATTTAAAAATACATCGAATATTTTTGTTGTATTCTTTTTCTGAAAAGGCCATAAAAAACAAAAATTTTGGAAAAAAAAACTTTTAATTTGGACCATTATTAAAGAAGTTATGACCAAAATGCCAAAAAAAGAGCGTTTTTTTTTTGTTAATTTAATATCTTTTGAACGGGTCATCAAAAAAATCTCAAAATTTAACAGGAAGGGTCTTCTGATGGGTACTCAAAAATATAAAGAAATTGAGGAAATTAAAAAAAAAGTTTTTCAAACTGTCCGATTTGGGATGGAATGTCCCATATATACAGATATAAATATATGCCGATGTATATAAATATATATGTATATACTTATGCTGATAAACGGTCTTCGTTTCTAAAACGATCTCTAATGAAATATAATTTGCATATTGCAAAAAAGCAAACTAAAGGGGAAAAAAAGAGTGCATCGTGGGAGATGAGGGTTTTGAGGGGGTGTTCGGAGGAAGCAACTCCTCGAACAACTTCGGGACAAGATGGGGCATTTATGCGAGAGAAAAGAGGATGAGGAGGTGAGGAAGGGCGGATAGAGAGAAACGTATTAAAAGATCGTAATAACGAAAAATAAGGAACGTAATGAGGGAGGTGCTCGTATCTCTCTCGCACACTTGCCTCTTTCTCTCGATCCTCCTCCCCTCCCTTTCACCCGTATCACTAGAGATAATGACGTAAGTATAAGGTCCGGACGATGGCCCACCGAGTATATAACGCTTGCATGTGTGTGTCGGTGTGTGTAATACATGTATGTAGAATTTCCTCCCTCAGCTCGAATCCTTCGAGGACTATCATTACACGTATCCGTCCCACTCTCTTGTCTTCCTTCTTTTTTTTTAATTCCCTGTTGAAATTCTCGGTTCAAAGTTGTGGACCTGGACCCTGATGAATGTACGCCTATGACCAAAAAAAGGACCTTTCATCAGAGGCCTTTTGCCAGAATTGTTTTTGGTTCGATGATATTTTGATCCAAATAATGGGTCAGACCCAGGGTTGCAAATAATGCATTACTTTTTTTAATGCATTTACATTTTCAATAACCATTAACTCTTGTTGATTAATTGAAATAATTTCCATTAACCATTAAATGTTAATGATTAATGGAAATTATTACCATTAACCATTAAATGTTAATGATTAATGGAAATTATTACCATTAACCATTAAATGTTAATGATTAATGGAAATTATTTCCATTAACCATTAAATGTTACTGATTAATGGAAATTATTTCCATTAACCATTAATCATTAAATGTTAATGATTAATGGAAATAATTGCTATTAACCATTAACCATTAACATTTAATAGTTAATGGAAATTATTTCCACTAGCCATTAAAAAAGTAATGATTAATGCATTCCTTTTTCATTAAAAATTTCGCAACTCTGTACAGACATCAGCTTTGGGGAGTGGTTTTTGGATTAACTTGTTTTGATGAGACAGAGACCAATTTGGCTTAGGCCAATTCGCATAATCGTCTCGGTCACATGGAACATTGAGAGGAATTCAAAGATCAACCGAGTTTCACAGCCACTTTGACCTCTGTGCGGTCGCATCTCGCGGTCCACCTCGGAAAACGTGTACCGCGATTCCGGGGTTCAAGCCCGAAAACTGTTCGGTTGAACTAGCTTGCCCTCGACTTAACTAGTTTGGTTAACTCGGTGGGTAGGCAGTGAAGGATAAAGCACAGGGAGAACTGATGAACGGCACACATTTACAACTCTGCAAGTTATTTCTCTGCGAGAAGTATCCCGATCACGACGAAACCTCGCTGTAACATCTCTACCGAATAATAATTGCACAGTGTAAAAATTCTGTCAAATGTGGGCGTTTTAATATCCCTGCAGAATAATAACCTAACTAACCTAACTGTCCTTGGCGCATCAGAGTCTCCCAGAAGACAGCATTTTGCTATTTTCTCGGAGACTACCTTAAAATCTCCACTGAAAAATCTACCGCAACATCTCTACCGAATTACAATCCCATTGGATAAATTATCTGCCGAATATAAACGTTTCAACATCCCTACCAAATGTTAAGACTGCTAAAATTTATTTGAAGGAAATAATCTTTTTACCAAATCTCATCTCTACCGCATGACAAGTCTTCCTAGAAAGCAGTATTTCAATGACAACTCTACCGAATATTACATCTCAACTTTCTCATTTTACAAACCTACCAAAATGTAAATATTGAGGGAAACAAAGCACATCCTAGTAATTTTTTTACCATAAATCGCCATCGTAACATCTCTATCAGTAAAAACTCTACAGTGTAAAATGTCTGCCAAACGTGGATGCTTTAATATCCCCACGAAATAATAACCAAAGTGAATCCGTAGAGATGATGGAATAAGAAAAATGTTTTCAAAAAGTTCAAAACATTGAAAATAAAAATACAAATTGTCTCATTCTATCGATGATTAAATTCGTGGATAAACGGAACGATATCGAACGTTCGATGTAATTACGAAACACTCGATACTCGACAACGTTGCATTCAAATGGCTCATTAAGAGAGAGAGAGAGAGAGAGAGAGAGAGAGAGAGAGAGAGCGAGAGAGTGAGAGAGAAAATAGAGATGTCAGATAACGAGGAGAACGAGAGTGGGTGGGTGGGGAGGGGGTAACATCGCGTTTTATCGATTTAGAAATGCGCAAGCCTAATATGTATAATATACATGTATAAATGTACGAGAAACTTCGCGATGTGCCCTCTCTATGCGCGATAATATCGTTAAACAAGATTTGTTGTCGAATCGATAGCGCAATTCGCAATCTCGTTGCCATAATATACATAATATAATTGCTAGCTGCGTTTGCATTTTCAGTGAGCGCAAAGTTTATATTATACACATTAAATTAAACATACAATTATATTATATTATATACGGGGCATTCCATGTCAAATCGACCACGGTTGAATCCGACCACTTTCGATTTGGCTGATTTTTTGTTCCTTTTCTACCCCATTAAAAAAAAATTTCAAGAAATTTTCACGTTTTGTTTACCCAAAAAAAACTTTTTTTTTTCAAATAGCTATAACTTCTTCAACAATTGACTAATCGGGACGTTTTTTTCCGACATTTTCGTCTTTAAATCTACTTTCCGAAAAAAGTACAAACATTTTTTAAGATATTAAAATCTATGACATTTTTTACTTTTTCGAGAAAAATTATCTTTTTCTCGAAGTTCGCCATTTTTAATTTTTTTTTTCACTCAAAAAATACTTTGATCAATTGCGGAAAAATACTGCTCAACATGGAGTGGACCGATACTTCCTTCTATTTTTTTTTTCACTTTTTTGAAAAAAAATCAACACTTTTTCGAGGATTACCACTTTCCATTTTTTTTTCTTCTCAATTTTTGTAACTCTGAGGTCTTTTATAAATCCTCAAAAAATTCCATAGTCGTATTTTGCGAATTAAGTCCAGCTGGGAATTTTTTTTTTCAATCGATAAAAAAAAGAATGAAATGTCGGCCCACTCCATGTTGGGCGGCATTTCTTCCGCAATTGATCAAAGTATTTTTTGAGTGAAAAGAAAAAAAATAAAAAATGGCAAACTTCGAGAAAAAGATGATTTTTCTCGAAAAAGTGAAAAATTTCATAGATTTTAATATCTCAAAATTTGTTTCTATTTTTATTCGGAAAGTACATTTAAAGACGAAATTTAAAAAAATTACGTGGAATGCCCCATATATATATCGTGCGTAATATTTGCATTAAAGAAAAGTAATTTGAAAAACGGCATTACTTAAAAAGCATTATCTCTGAATTCGAACGCTCTTCCTAGAGAAAAAAAACTTAACAAAATTTAAAATAATTTGTTTTCCATAGATTTGAATGTATTTTATATTCAGATGCGCATATTCTCAGGATTTCCAAGACCTCACCTGTTATCTCGGGTCACGCCAAATAGGTTTGACCTCTGTCCTCGATATTACATCCTTATCGAATACTCGTCATCTTTATGACCGATGAGTGTTTTTCCATTTTTTTTTTCATTCCTTCTCGAACCTTATTCCTCACGAGTACAAAGAAAAACGCGATCGTTATTCCAAGTTGCTGACCGAGTTACAATGGCTCTGCCGAGAAACTGATTGATCGATCGATCAGCTCGCGTAAGGGGAAAGGAAATTATCCTTGGAAACGATAAAAAGTTTCTTTTTTTTTTCAAGCCCTTTTGACAGTTTCATTAATTTTCCTCATTCTTCCCTCCCTCGTCCCTTAATTCTCCGCCTTCGTTTTGAATGATAGATGTTAAACGTCTCTTGCGTCTCTAACGTTTTATCTTTCTCAATTTTTTATTATTATAATCATGAATATCTTGCTCACCATAAATAGTGTTTATACAGTGGTAAAAGCCCGTTTAGGGAGGTCTCTGCGGTACAGTCAAGTCAATGGAGAACTAAGATTTCTAAAAAATATTGTTCACGTTTCGAAGGAGGAAATAGTGTGACTGAGAGTGAATTTGGATTACGGAATTTCTATTTGATATGGAACAAATCTATCATAATGATTTTACAGCGAAATAAATAAACTTACGCCAATTAATCCACGGACATATTCTTAAGCAGTTTTTCTCAAGTCAAATTTTTAAGTTTAGTATAATCTTGATAAGTGAAAGGTCATTTCGTTTATTGATATATATTTCACAAATTCAGGGGGAGGACATTTTCTTTGTTTACATTCCTCAATCGAATGAAAAGTTCAGTCAACATTGCAGTTCTACTTTCTTACAAACAAATAGCCTCAAAATGTAAACGACGAATGTTATCGTGATTATTTTTTTCGATCTCACTCATGGAGATCAAATAAAAATTACTAATTTGACTTTACAGAAAATTGCAAAAAGTATGTCCGTTGATTCATTGATGTAAACTGAATAATTTTTTTGTAAAATTATTGTTATAATTTTTTTTACATCAAGTAAGAATTGTTCGATCGAGATTGACCGTACTTTCCACTAGTTTTACTTTCAAAGTGTGGGCAAAAAAATTTTGAATTCTTGGTACTCGATTGACTCGACTGTACGGCAAGAACTAATTTATGTGAGTGTAAAATTTTTTTTTTAATATTTTGTGGAGATAAAAAAAATACATCGAAAAGGTTGTAGATAGTTCGACGTTATCGCTGAGCTCGTGTTTTCTTTGCCACTCTCACGATCACCTGTTATCTCTTGGGGCCACGTAGCATGACCCCGGACCTGCAGGTTTTCAAGCTTCTTATCTTTAACTCACACACACTCAAGGCTCTCGTTCTTTTTTTATTCAACTCTTATTCCCATTTCTCAGTCGAAAACAGTGTCTACGTCTATTTTTTCGTTCCTCGTTTTTCTCGCACTGAATGAAACTGTTAACTATACTTTATTAAGCCACTAACTAACTATACTACAGTTAACTATATTAACTATACTTTATTAAGCCACTAACTATACTATTATTGAGCCGAAGTATGAAAGTTGTACCTTATGGAAGTATTCTGGTCCAGAATTTTTGAAAAAATAAATTTTTTGTACATATCTCAAAGTTTAGACCTTTAAGATTATATCCTCGAAAGGATTTTTTTTTTTAATTCTATTAATTTACAGAGTTGTAGCTATTTGCCTCAAAACTACTTTTCTCAACACGACTGACATGATATTTCAAGTTCCACTCAACCAATTTACTTCAAATTTTTTACCATCAATTTAACTATATCGCCTCAATTACTTTTGTATCAACAACTTTTTTTACTATAGCAAAAAAATTAAAAACTATGAAAAAAAAATAGTCGAGAAACGCTTTTTTTAAATTCAAATAGTCGCCATTTTGCGAATTTTTTTTATTCCGTTTTCTCTGAGGTAGGGCCTATAACAACATTCTTACCCATTAAAAATCTTTTTTTTAAATTTTGTATAGAATTACTAGAAAGGTTGCAATCGTGTCAACCAGCACACCCCTTTGTTTACCTCTAACTTTACTAGCTTATAGCTTTTTTAATTCTTATTTTTATTCTCGCATCTGTTTTTGTTTATTGTCAAAATATTAATAAATATGTCGTAGAAAAAAAAATCCTAAAAATATATATTTTTTAATCGTGCTTGACAAAACGCTCAAAATTCAAGTCTCTAGACCAGAATACCGCCTTAAACAAAATAATTGTAATCCAATCGTCACTGTTTTAGTTGAAGTTACGAAATTTATAGTTGTGATTATAAAGCAATATAAAATTATATAAAATGTGGGAATTCAGAGGGACCATAATTTATGCCAGAAAGGTACATCTCCTTATGGTATGGCTAACCATAAATTCTTTTAATGTTTCTTCATAATCAGTGGTAATAAATTTCCCATCGAGTAGAAAAATCGAAGGCGAGGCTTAAAAACAATTCATCATATGAAATTTCCCTGGCAATTTAATTTAGTTTGGTAATGTTGATTTATATAGGAATATGAAGAGGGCGAAAAGTGGCCTTGGTCCATGAAGTGAGGGGAATCGATGGAATGATCGATTGTCCATGTTCTTTGAAGGAATTCTTTGAGAGAATCGAGAGCAAACTTGTCGAGGTAGAAAGCGTGAAACTGAGGTCGACTGAAAGGAAAATTTGTATTGAGAAAATTACAGTGAACGGTCGATGATATTTTATAAGTGGTAATGAAACAAATTGATTCTATGAATTTTTATCTCGAGGGAACATATCCTGACCCCAACTTTGTTGTGTTTCCTGCAAGAATAACAATAAAGGTTACCAAGTGGATTTGTGATTAAATAAAACATTATAGTTATCGGAAAGTATCTCTAAAGTTCAAAATAGTTTCACTGTACAGTTTCGCAGATACATCGTCGCAAACTTTCCTCATTTAAGTCGACAAGTATGGGAAAGCAAACTTTTCATCTCTGAAAAATTTCAAATTTAGTAAGTTAACGAACACAAAATTATACGTTTTCATGTAAGGAACACTTTCAAAGATACTGACGAAAATTTCAGAGAATCAAAGTGAGGAATACCAATAAAATAACATTGAAGACCTCAAAAAAAAAAAATTAAATGTCATCTTATCAAATCTTACAATAAATAACTGTAATTTTGCGAATGCTAAGATCAGTTTTCTTCGATTTTCTTTCTTCATGAAGAAAACTTGGCTGCCTTAAAAAAATCAGTATCTGGAAACCATTCACTCGAAATTAATTTTGTAAAAAAAATTGCCTGAGGGGTTAAAAAACAATCGGACAATATTGACAAATTTCTGTGATTGCCTTAATTTTTATAATCTAGGAACTACATGTATCGAGAGACGAGAAAAAAATTGCTCAAGTACTTTCTGTGAAAAGTACCTTCATCAAGAGTGAATGTTTCGAAGCGTACAACAAATAATTATCGGAGTAGATTAGAACGTAAAATATGAAATTCAACATTTTCCCCTAGGACGAAAATTTCTCCCGGCGTTCTTTTCATTATCCCAGTGCTAAAATCCCATCTGGTGGATTCTACATCGTATATATTTATGTATTAAAACGTGTGATGTGGATGCACGAGCATGTCTACATATTTGGCAAACAAAAAGCCTTTAACTGCAAAAATTAACGTAACAAAATGCGCTGAAATACGACCTTATGATTGCAAGGAGTCGATACAAAAGCGGGACACGACGGGTGGAGGTGGGGGAAGTTTTATCAAGTGGCGCAATTAAGATCGTGAGATCTCGGTGGCTCAGCCAATTAAGATTATTTATCTATTCCTAAGACTAAACCGTATCACGAAGCTCCTCCGCAAAACACGAAGTTGCTTGCTCTGTGTTACATGCCTCTCTCTCTCTTTCCCTCTTTACACTATCAACATTGCTGTTTGTGTCGCTGTTTGGCCTGGCAACGACATTTACGTCAGCCCAGACAACAAAAGACAGATAAAATAAATGTTAAAAAAACGATGTACCGTTTTACCAAGGTAATCCGTTTCGCACTTGAGATTTCTATTGCCATGATTAAGTTTTTTTCATGATATTGTGAAAAGGAGACGATATCTTATGCTACATTTGTTGGCATAAAATAAATTTGTATAAAATCTAATAAATAGATTTGTATAAAAGTTGGAACTCACGATCGTATCATTCAAATACGAAAGGGATGCCTGAATTTTTTTTATAAATTTAACCCTTCGCGGTCGCACTGGGTCATTGAAGACCCGAGAGAAATTTCACTTGGAGATTTCTTCGCTCAGATAGCTATTACAGCGTAAGAAACAATAACTTTTGGATTTTAATATACATTGATTCACATTCTAAAAACATTGAGGAGTAGTCAGGAATTTGTTTAAATTTTTTGAAGCAGTTTAACCCGTTGGAAATTGTATGCGGACACAGAAGACCCAGTGCGACCGCGGAGGATTACAAAGAAACATTTTGCTTGAAAGAATTTTGTTCATGCCTTTGAAATTGTTTGTCCATGAAGAAAGGAAGATATGTAAATAGAAAAATAGGAGCATATTTGCAACAATTGAATTTCACGACTCTAATTTGAATATAACCTCAATAATAATTACGCCTTTGATAAAAAGGAAGATTCAAGATGACGCCAATGGTCGATGACTTGAATGCTTGCCTTCTTAGTAATTCGATGTTCATTGTATAGACATTTTCTCTCCCCCTTCTCCTTCGTTAATTTCGAATGGGATTCATTCATGTGCCACGTGATGCAAATCCAAACTGGGCGTGACATCACGAAATTCCACACACACAAACATATCTCTCGCGATATGCGTGACGATTCTATATCGAGCGAATTGACGATAAATCGAGAACGTTTGCACTATATGCATTTTCGGCAGAGACTTCTCTGACTCATAAAGTTCATTATACATCAGGTCTTTCGTAACAGCTAAACCAAATTCTAACTCTCTTCACTGCGGCTTCATTTTCTTCAACGGTTGCTCTTGCGCTGATAAGCATTTCCAATTTTTGTTTGATTTCTCAAGCTCTTAAGATTTAAAAAAATTCCAAGAAAAAAACACAAAAAATCTGAACAAAAATTCAATAATCCTTGATTTTGTACAAAAATACATAAAGCACGAGTCGAAGGGGACAAATTTTATTTTATCTACGAATTACACGTTTTTTAAATTAATTTATGCAAGATTTGAAAAACTTTGTGGTAATTAATAAGTTTGCCATTGCTTTTTTGAAAAAAAAAGAATTTTCTATTATTTATTTTAGTTATCATTTTATTAAATTATTATTATTATTTTATTGAAGCCATCAGCTATTAATAAACCTATTTTAGTATTGGAGAGCCAAAACAATTCTACAATTTTCTACAATTTTATTAACGGAAAGGTTTAAATAAAAGCGAAGAATTCGTAGGCAAAGTAAAATATCGTCAGACTCAATTTCTAAATTTTCATGCAAAATTTCGAGTTTTTAGAAATGTGAACAGATTTTTTAATTTAATTCAGCGACTGCCCAGAATGAGTCTCCATTATTATTTAATTTTTCACAATTATCTTTTTGAGTGACGGTATTTAAAAAGTGTACAAAGTGTGGGAAAATGAAAACCTGATTTTTTTTAATTCGAGCATTTTTATTGGTTGAAAAAAAAAAGAACAAGATATCACAAGAAGCACGTAAACAAAATATAGAGCAATGCATCAACAGTCTTATCGAATTCGAACATAGAGATAATATTTGTAATAAGGAATGTGCGGCAATAAAAAAAAACCTCCCCATCATTCATAAATATATAATGAGAAAATAATTGCGAATAATTATGGAAGAAGAAAAAAAAATAGACGTAGATATTTCACGAATAATTAAAAGTAATTTCGAATAATTGCGAAACTCGAGAAATGAGTATATACGAAACTCGTGGTCGTCGTTGTTTTTTTTTTTCCGACTTCTTCTTTATTATTCACGTTCCCTTTTCTCAAGCTTCGTAGTAATAACCAACCGGACAAAGTACAAATGTAATTATACGAAGAATTGGAGTATTTTGAGTGAGGAAAAATGAGTGGGAGGTCGTGTAACAATCTCTGGAATAAAGAATAACGAAATGGTGGAAAAAGTTCTGCTTGGAAATCGTCGATGCAACAAACCGAAAGAGGGAATAATGAAAAAAAAAAATAAATAAATAAATAAAGTAAAATAGAGTAATAAAGAAAAATAGAGGGGAAATCGTGAAACTATATAATACAAGTCGAGAGAGAAAGTGGCGAGGTGGGAGAAAATGGAGAGGAGAAACCACGACACAACGGATTTAATATGGAAGCCGGGGAAATTGGATTTAAATAAATTTGAATACTTCTGAAATTAAAGCCCTCCCATGACGTCTACGTGGAAACGTAATAACGCGGTGTGCACTCTCATTCCCTTCTCGTACGATCACCCCTCGAACTCTTCTCCTTCTCTCTTCCTCTTTCTCTTCCTCTTCCGCTCTCTTTCACCTCTCCAAGCTCAATTTTTCCTCCCCTCTTCCCACTCTTACTTACCATTCCTCTCCCTCGCTTCCTCCGGGTACAATATCTATCGGTATAACGAGAATACGAACTCTCCCGTCGTTTACATAGATATTATATACATGTACAACGAGTATGTATAATTTTACTGCTTTACTATCGTACTTCCGTACTCTTCTTGTCATTATTGTTATTCGCTCCTTTTTAGCTCCTTTTTTCATCATTTCAACCCGTCAGAAAGATTTTTTTTCCCATTCAGTATCTTTTGATTTAGAAAAATAAACTTTGGAATATTTGCAACCGGTTGTAACTTCATCGCCGAACTACAACCAAATTACTATTGAAATTTCAAAAATTGTGGATTTTATTAAAATTGAAATATTGGAGGTAATCCTCTAAATGAAAAAGAATTTATTAAAATTGATATCTTTATAGTATTTAAATTATTTAAAATAAACTTTGATTTATAGAAAGTTTATAGAAATTTATTAAAAATAATTATAATTGAAAAATTAACAATTCTATATGTAATGAAATGTATGTGATTCATATTATTTCTTTAATTAGAAAATTTATTATTATTCATCTTATGTGATTAATTGATAAATATCTTATAATTAGACGAATTGATTGATGATTTGGCCCAAAAATGGATCTAACGAACGAATGAAAAAAAAACGAACCAAAATACAATTTTGCCGATAGATTTCTAGCATTTTATAATTTTTCCAAATAACTATTGAATTCCTATTGAAATTTAAAAAATGTGGAGATATTCATTTTATTTAAATTCAAATATCGGAGGTAATCCTCTAGTTGAAAAAGAATTTATTAAAATTGATATCTTTATAGTTTTTAAATTATTTAAAATAAAAACTTTATTTGTAGAAAATATTTAATTTATTAAAAATAATTATAATTAAAAAATTAACAATTATATATGTAATGAAATGTATGTAATTCATATATTATTTCTTTCATTAGAAAATTTTTGTTATTCATCTTATGTGATTAATTGATGAATATCTTATAATTAGACGAATTGATTGACGATTTGGCCCAAAAATGGATCTAACGAAAGAATGAAAAAAACGAACCAAAATACAATTTTGCCGATAGATTTCTAGCATTTTATAATTTTTCCAAATAATTAATCTCCCAAATATAAAAAAATAATTCGGAGAGATGTTTTGTTGTAGAAGATTTTGTGTATATTTATTTTTCATAGGAACCATCACGCGGAAGATTTGTTATTTGGTAGAGTTATTTCCGGAGAAATGTGGTAGAGATATAAAATGGTAAAGTTGTATCAGCTGAGCTCTACACTGAGAAAAAAAATGTTGGAATCAACTAAATCTGTCATTCAATACGTCCAAACGAATATTTAGTTGGTACAATTCAATATTTTTTTTGCCTGAATAATATTGAATTGTACCAACTGAATATTCGTTTGAACGTATTGAATGACAGATTTAGTTGATTCCAACATTTTTTTTTCTCAGCGTAGAATCGTTTGACGAAAGAGTTTTATTCGGTAGAGATGTCAACATGACGAATTTTATTTTCTACATAACCCAAGCCCTGTTTATGCCAAAAACAAAAAAAAAATAGCGGGCTCTTCATGCTGCGATGCTTAAAATCTCCCAAAATAGGGAGAAAGCATTTAGAAGCAAATATCCGGTTTTGTGTATGCGTGAATGTGGCAAAATTTTATGCAATTAACTTTCTCATATTTGCAGCTTTTGAGCTCAAATTTTGCACGCTCGAACTGAGTGACAAGGACAGTTGGCATTGAATTTCAAAAAAATGTCTTGGGGGTCAGTTAAAATGAAAAAATAAAAATGAAAAAGTATTAAAAAAGAAAGTTTCAGATTTTGAATTTACAATTAGAGAGAAATGCTTATGGCGTTCGGATATATTTAAGTTTAAACAAAAAGATTGTCAGCTCTGTAATTCTCAAGATAATGCAGGCATCCATTTGAACTTACAGATTAAAATTACAAGATTTATTACATATTCTCAAAAATATTCCAAATTATATATAATATGATATTTGTTATTTCTATATTTTATATTTATAATATAATTTGCATAATGCAATTGCTTGATAAAACCAACTTTAATTGTTCATATAAATTACAACCAAATTTTATTTATGTGGCCAGAAAAAAAAATTATTCAAAATTTTTGTCCAGCCGATTTTTGAAAAATTGGTTAGCCGCAACGTTGTTTCTTCCGCTTTTTCAACTTTACGCGAGAATCGCGAGGATATCGCGCTGCTCGATGGTGCATCATTGTGTGTGAATGCACCCTCGAAAAAAAAAATCTGAAACCGGTTGAAGTTTTTTTTGAATATTTTTTCCCTCGATGTTTGAGAGAGTTTCACGACCCAGGCTTTGTGTGCGTGTATAGCAACGGCGATGGTATTTATAATGAAACATGACTAATCTTCATTCCCCTCTCTCTGTATTCGCCGCACGCTCCCCTTCCTTCCTTCTTCTTCGTCGTTTTTTTTTTCGAAACGTTTCCTACTCCAACTGCACTATGGTCGAATACAAGGAGAAAGAGAGAAAGAGAGGAAGCGCTTTACAAGGAGGAGAGAGAGAGGAAGAGCTTATCTGGGCCAACCTTGTAACGCTCATATTTTTAAGATATTTTACTCACCCTGAAATTCCTGAAATACAGTTTGCGTAAGGCACGATAAGTAAAATACTTGCTCGTAATATTATCTTTTTTTAAGGGGTTATACGCAGTCAGGATTTTCAAAAAATAGTTTTTTTTTTTAATTTAATTTTTGTAATGTACATATATATTTAATCAAGTAGTTCTTTCTTTTATTTTGAGAGAAATGTGTAGAACAATTTTTGAGGTTATGTTAACCTTGATTCCCCTTATAAGGGTCGTCTGAGAGTGAAAAATGAAAAAAAAAAAAATTTATATCGTACAGATAAAGATCGAATGCTATTCATGAGTCTTCTAATCTTTCTAATCTTACATCGTTCAGGCGGGAAGGGAAAAGTCTCGAATGCCCTTTGGACTTTGAACGATCGACATATATCTGTCAAAATAATCAGATTTCGAGACGAACAATAACAATAATAAATATTGTATTATTATATTACATAGAATTTATTATATTATTATATCATATTTATTATGTTATATAATATTAATAATTATAATGTCACTGATGATAAGGGTTTATACGCAGTCGCCAAAGTGTTTCCATTCGATCCGCTTCTTAAATGAGACAGATAACATTTTATGTATTGACGTTTGATTTTTAACAACAGAAGAATTAATTGTTATTGATAGAAAACAAAAATTGTGAATCCCATTAGCAAGGTCAACTTTTGACAGAAAATATTTTTCTAGGTCACGAGCTCCAAATCTGCAATTTCCGCATAAAATCACACTTCTTTCGGATCACTCCGTGTTAAATAATATGCCAAACTTTTTTCCCTCCATATTGACATTCAATTAACGAGAGGAATTGAATAAAAAACGGCAACGAAAAAACGCTGAAAGCGAAATGTTTGCACAGTTATTCAAGGAGACTGCAAATTTTGTTTTCGAGGTTAAGTTTCAAAACAAATTATCAAAATCGAAGGTCACCTTTCGTGGATACTAAAGCCCAAATCATGTTTCCGCAAAATGTGACAGAGATCCTTCTTTTTATTATGTCAGCTGATTAGCAACAATGAATTTAATAGAAAAAATCGAACAAATTCTCAGAAAGCTATTTAGGTTATTTATCAATTTTTCAAAATGCAGTCCTAAATGGTCCCAAATGGTCCTCGTGCTAAAAGAGCCCAAAAAAAATTAATTTGAAGTGTTTCTGTTCAATTTTAAAGACAAATAATTAATCAGGACTGATGTAGCTTTCATTGGCTTTTTTAAAAGAGAAAATATGGTCGAGAGTTTGTTTTGCGGTTTATAAACCCTCAGACGTGTTTGCGCAAAAAAAAACGTCCCACTTTTCGTGGTTTGCTCAATAACAGCCTATATGGTTTTCAAACTTGTACAAACTACTTCGAATAGAATTAGCCCCTCTCTCTCTTTTCCTCTCTGCCAGGTTTCTGGTACTTGAATAATAATCAAAACTTTGTCGTCGAACAAACAGTACCGAAGGCAAAAGTGTTTGTTCGCTCTGCTCTCGCATATGCTGAGATAAGCATTATTTATTGAACGTGCGGGTTTCTCTGGTGTGTTATAGAGTAAAAGTGGCGGGTTATATAATTTAGTGACGTCGCGGGATGACCCCTTGCACTCTGCATTTGGAACAAGAACGAGGAAGAGAAAGAGAGAGGGAGAAGGAGGGAGAGAGAGAGAGAGAGAGATCCCGCAGGCTTTTCAAGTGAACAAACCCTCGGCGGGATTTGTTGAGTGCACCCTCATGGTGGTTTCGTAAAAACCCATGAACGAATATACGATATATCACCAAAGTATAGAAAAAATGTCGTCAAAAATATTTTTTTATCAATTTTGTTCACAACCAAGATATACATTTTTTATATATTAACTTGATTACATATTTCATATATCTACGATATATTCGCCACATATAGCCTGAATATATGTGAAATATATCGGTGTTACGTAAAGAATATATTTTTTATAGACCTCAAATATTTCTGAATATATTTTTTTCCATGGGAAAACGACCATGAATTATGTATTTTCATCGTTTATCTCGCTCTTGCTTCACGGTCCCCATTTACCTATGGGACATTCCAGGTCAAATTATATTATTATTATTATTATTAGGGGGTTTAGGGATGGGCTGAAGGATCTTACAAAATTTGGGAACAGCGTTTTGGAGTGGAAATACATTTATTTTATATCTATTCGAAAATCGACGGCGTTGGGATTTGGTTTCTGGTCGAAATAGCCTGAAATGGCCCATATATATGTGTGCTTGTATATACTGCTGAAACACATACGAACAGCTTTGAGCCAATCGTCGCCGCGTCAATCGGGATAATCTGTCTGGCCCTGTCAAATCCATTCAGCCCGTTTGCTAAATCTCCTCGTCGGCCCTTACTCTGAAAACCCTCTCGGATTCGTGCCCGAGCATCCTCCATTTCGTTCGATATATCATTTGCCACGAGAAAACGAGGGATCTAAATAAATCTCGTGCACAAAAAAATGTTTGACGTGCGTCGTAAAATTAAAAGATTTTAACACTGCAGTAAATAATAATAATAATAATAATAATAATAATAATAATAATAATAATAATAATAATAATAATAATAATAATAATAATAATAATAATAATAACATCAGATAATGTTTTCATAATATTCTGCTTGAAATGTATCATCTGAAAAGGAGAAACGAAACTACTATAAAAATAAAACTTAGGAAGGGAAAATTCGCAAAAATCGATGGACGAATTTTAAAAATCTGCCAAAAATTAAAAAATGATCGGAATCGAAGAGGGGCGTTTTGATGCTTGAACGATTACGAAAAGAAGCTATGAGCGAAGTCGAAATTTTATCTAGAAAATAAATGACAGTTGATTTAGTGACAGAATTTAGTTATTGCCAGTTTTATTGCTAAAAAAAAGTGACAACTATTTTAGTGAACCGATCTAAATTTGGCCAAAATGCAGAAATTTTTTTTCATTAATTTTTTTTAAACCTTATATCGATGTATATTGCCCGCCTGGACACGAATTTACCAATAATTTTCCTAAAAAATATTTTTTTAAATAAATTTTAATTAAAAACCCTTTTGCTCAATTTTGGTCCCATTTTCAAAAACCTCGAAATAGCGAAATTTCAAGTAGTCATAACTTCACTTTGGTTTGACGATTTTGAAAATTTCTTTTTCGGACTTAAAGGCTGTCACTAAACTTAGAGAATGACGTTTGGTTCATCGCGATAACTTAATTTTTGTAGAAATGAAAATACTTTGAAAATTGACTAAAAAAAATGGCAAGGGATTCACACAATAATTTTCTCTTATAAAAAAATTCGCGTCTCAAGAGCGCAATCTCTACTCGAGCAGCAATTTTTCACCATCAAAAACTTCCTCCATGCTGAGGCAAGGTAATCCAAAATAATAATTGAAAAAATACAAAATGGCCTTGGGAAATTAACCGCCATAAAAATCGTTTATAGAAACATTTCTTGTATAAGAATCGCGGTCAGATTGTTCGATCGGTATGGCAGGAACTCTTCATTGCCGACAGTAAAAAATCGTACTGCGTGAGAGCCCATTTCGATCTATCAGAGAATTTTCGTGATTACGACTCGCGCGAGAGAGGCGAAAAACAGCGAAAACGAAAAATATTACAAGTAAAAAGAATTGTGAGAAAAATAATCCATGAGGATGACGAGGAGAAAACGTGGCCCCGGCGCGACGTTGCGCCGGGACTACGACAAACCCCTCCGACGTTATCCCCCACCATCTTTTTTAATTTGAAAACCCTACTCCCGTCAGTCTCGTATTTTCCACACGAAGTGCCCCTTCCGATCGTCCATATTTCTCCCACCGCCGCTCTTGCTCTCTTTCTCTCTCTCACTCACTCTTTCTCTCGCCCCGTGTGTATCCCCACTCCTCGCGGCTCGCTAGCGTTCCCCACCAATTCGCCGCCGGCACGAATTGCCTATGCCGCTCTCCTCTCATTCTCGCGCCAACCGTTGAGAGGAGCGCGCGTCGTGTCGTTACGCTTCGTCCGCGCCACGAGACACACCACGTTTCTCCTAGACTCTTTCTCTCTCGTCTAACCAAGACTGTGATTCACGTGTCGTGTTCTCGTTGATCGGTTCTTTCGGTTAGTGAGAGAAAGATAAATCGTTTCATCGCGATCAAAGTAACGCGCGCGAGAGAAACAAAAACGAAGAACGTGCCAGCCGCGAACTCGTCGATGTCTCGCCACGAGTGATTTTCGCGCTTATTTTCGTTCTTTTTTTCAACGGTTTTTATCTTTTTTTTCCTCTGTTTTCTATGTGTGTGACGAGATCAAGTGTTAGCGGTGATTTTTTCCAGTGTTGACAACGCGCACGGATTAGCGTTTGTACAACGTCGAGATTAAACGAGATAGCAAGAAAAGGAGGCTTTGGGAAAAAAGTAAATACACAGGAATCCGCGCCAGACGGAATTTCATTATCAAGCTACTGTGACAGTGTACCGGTGTTAAACTGGATTTCATTCTCTCCACGTGTCTCGCTGCGCCGGTAAGTTTTTCCTTCTCTGTTTATTTGTACTCCGTTTTTGTTTCCTCGTGCCTCGTCGTTCATAGTTTCTTTCATGCGGATGGAAAGTTTCGAATTGCCATTCAGAGACAAAATATTCAGCATAACCAAAGAGTGCCTCGCCATGCTGTGCATTGCGTCCATGCGCGCGCGCTCTCTCTCTCTTTTTCTTTCTCTCTCGGCGTCTCGCTGTTTCTCGACCTCTGTGCCACGTCAGTGGCGCCATCTTGTCGACTATCGACGCGCACTAACTAGCGAAAACCGTGTTTCGCGGAAACGCCGGACAAATGCGATATTACGAACGGGGTTGCGAAATTTTTAATGAAAAAGCAATGCATTAACCATTACTTTTTTAATGGCTAATGAAAATAATTTCCATTAACCATTAAATGTTAATGGTTAATGAAAATAATTCCCATTAGCCATTAAAAAAGAATGATTAATGCATTACTTTTTCATTAAAAATTTCGCAACCCTGGACGACACTTGCAAAGTTCGTTGCTAAAACGAAACAAGTCAACTTTGCTAACTTTACTTACTAAACACTCACTAAGAAAGTTGGTTAGGATATCAATTACTACCGTTTTAATTAAATTCAATGTCAATGGTTAAAGGCAATAATTTCCGTTAACCATTAGCATTATGGTAAATTGTGATAATTTTTATTAACCATTCAATGTTAATCGTTAATGATTAATGGAAATTATTTCCATTAACCATTAAATGCTAATGGTTAATGAAAATGCAAATGCATTAAAAAAAGTAATGCATTATGTATTTGCAACCATGACTGCGAATCCCTCGGTAAAACTTTTTCACTTTGTCAAACGAAGACGCGTATTATTATTTAATTTTCCTATCGTTTTTTCGCACGTGTTTTTTACCACGTTCGAGAATATTCGACCTTGGTCTTTTCGCTACTATTTTTTTTTATTTGCAGTGTTTTTTGCTCTCTCTTCACGATGAAGTTTTTTTTCGGCCGGAAGTCGTGTTAATAGTTTATTAATAGCTTACCTTGGAAAAGAATAATTTTTATTCGTTATTTATCACGTGGAAAAAAACAATTCGATCCTCGGTAAGAGGGATCGTCGGCTTCTTTACGATTGTCGATAATTAAAATTGACGGTTTATTTAAACCAATGAATATTTATCACCACCGGCGTTTTTTTTAATGAAATTTTTCAAATGAATATTTATCTCGAATTAATTTGGAGTAACAAAAAATGTTCGACCTTTATCAATCCCACCTTTTACAGTTTTCCATTAAAAAATGATGAAATAATTTGGAACGCAAAAAATTCTTGTAAACGATCTGAAATTGGTCTTTTGAATTCATAAGAATTTTAAATTCATTGAATATTCAAATCATATTCCGATTAAATATTTAAGTAACATGTTGACTCCATTTTTAAATGATACTTTGATTGGATATTTGAATAATAATTCCATTGAATATTTTAAAAAGAGGTGAAAGGTTTTTTACTCCAAAATTGAGATTCATTCGGTTTTTGGTTTCTTTTTTCTTGAAGAACTCATTTCGGCTTTTTTTTTCTATTGCTCTTTCTCGATCGAGATACGAGCCTGACTCTCACATTTTTGTCGCTTGAGTCATCATTCAATGGAAATTTTTGTTAACCCACTTTTTTATTTTTTCATATGTCGCGGTAATTTTTTTTTTGCACAACGAGTAAAATCGTACCGATAAGAATTGGTAAAAAAAAATTCAACGTGTAAATTGTAATTGCCACGTTCTTGCACTTGTCATTTCCACTTAACCATTAGTTTGGCCGTATTTTTTTTCATCGGTAGCTGAAAAAGAGAAACAAAATATTAAATAAATGCTTTCCGAGCATTTGCGAATATTTTTTTTTTTAAGCTGATTTCCTTGAGCGATCACTTTTGGCGATAGTTTTGAAAAACTCTGCGCATTCTTGATAATTAATATCTAGAAGATTTTCCATAATCTGAAAGAATTATTTATCAAGTATTGACAATTAAGTCTCTGAATTTATTATTAAAAAATACATTTCACAATTTTTCGTTCCTGAACGTTACAAAATGCAGGTGCATAATTTTTTCCCGACAATATGATTCCTTCAGAATCTGTATGTATGAAAAAAATGTGTTTATAGATTTATTCAATTATGCTGAAGTGTGCATCGCTTTAATGCACCGATAGTAGTTTATATTTTAATGAGATCCATTCTTCCGGAGGAATAATTTTCGAAGTGAAAAATCATTTAAATGTATTTTCAGGTCTCTTTTAAGGACTTCAAATTTTTTATGCACAAGCAAAATGTAAATTTCATTGGAAATGAATTGAAAATAATTATTTTCGTTGCATTGCAAACTTCAACATCATTTTATTCATTTATTATTAACAAGAAACGCACTGGCCATTCCCGATTAGGTCATCCAGAGGTCATTAGCAAACACAAAGACTTTTTTGAAGTTTTCTGCAAAAAAAAACGCCACCTCTGAATTTCCTCTCGCGCACCGCCTCTTTTCTTCCTTCATCCCTCAGCCTTCGCCATCACGGTCGGCCATTGTTTCTTTTATCTGGAATGAGAATCGTAATCGAGAGTCCTTATCGGACGGTGCGTGGACCCGTTTCTCTCTCCACAATTTCCACCCATTTCGTTCGCCCTTTTTTTTCTGTTTGTTTCTTTTTTCCCATCCTTTCTCGATAAAAATTGCCAATTTAGTTAAAAAAAATTTGATCGCCCTTTTCGTTTGTTATCACAGCCGATGAAAACCAAACTCGATACCTTTTTCATTCGACGAACGTCGTCTCGTTTTTGAAAAATTCATTTTTTTTCTCATTCCGCTTTATCGCTCTTTTCATTTTTCGAAATGATTTCCGAAAATAAAACAACATCAACGAACATTCGACATCGATCCTTGCAAAAAATTGCACTGTAAACAAAAACGCGCAACGATAAATCACTCTCTTTTTCTCCGGTTAATAATATTTTACGAAAAACAAAAAACACACGAAGCGTTGAGGAAAATTGTGAACGACGCCGTTATCCTCAAATTAGGCCGTCGTTTTTTGTCGTTTATCTATTTTTATTTTTTTCAAAGTGGGATAAATGCTTCGTCATATTTTTCTCTCTTTGAAGGTGGGAAAAAGGCCGTTATCGTAATTATAACTCGGGCGCATGTAAAGGGGGAAGTATTTTTCACGTGGTGGAATAAAACACATTGTGAACGAGTGTTTTGAGGAAACAAACCCGAAGCATTTTGCTCAAATATCTCGCCTCGTAATATAGCTTGGAAAATCCGGTGTTTAGCTCACGGTTAAACGACCGCTTGATCGCAAGCTAACGTTTTCTCAAGCTCTTACACACTTACATGTGATGTATACGTATTATGTAACCTTAAATAAAATATGTACGCGTATAGCGTTGTATATTGTATGAGCGCGAGAAAGAAAAGCCACGAGCGTCTCTCGTCGAACATAAAACGTTCGTCGTTTCGGTTTTAATCTTCACGGTTATCCTCAAGACCGTAGATATATATATATATATCATCATAGGGATCACCAAAGGGATCATGAATGTGCGATAGGCCATATATATATGTATATATTAGGGTGGGTCAAATAAAATGACTAATTTTGTTTTCCCTCGATATAATGAAAAATGTATTGTTTGGCATCTCAAAAAAATCCTCTGCAAGTATTAGCCCTTCATATTCAAATTAAGAGGTCCCTCATCGCAAATTTTTATTTCCCATTTAAATAACATAGGAATTGTTTTTTTTAACTTTGGAATTTTATTAGACTTTAATCGTTGAGGTTAGGAGCGTTTTTTTAGTACATTTTTGTAGAACATTTGATGCTCTACAAAAGAAGTCTCTTGTGATTAATCGAAAAAACTAACCGTTTAAAAAATAATCGGTGATAATTATCACTAATTGTCACCGATTATTTTACAAACATTTATTATTTATTAACATTGATTATTTTTTAAACGGTTAGTTTTTTCGATTAAACACAAGAAAGCTTTTTTGTAGAGCATCAAATGTTCTACAAAAATGTGCTAAAAAAACTCTCCTAACCTCAACGGTTGAAGTCTAATAAAATTCCAAAGTTGAAAAAAAATTTACTATGTTATTTAAATGGGAAATAAAAATTTGCGATGAGGGACCTCTTAATTTGAATATGAAGGGCTAATATACTTGCAGAAGGTTTTCTTGAGATGCCAAACAATACATTTTTTATTGTATCGAGGAAAAAAAATAGTCATTTTATTAGACCCACCCTAATATATATTTATATAAGGCCAATCGCACGTTTATGATCCCTTTGGCTGGCGTTGAGGCTTTCGTGTATCCCATGGCGAATAAAACCATGTGCATTCTCTATTTCACGTAAAATTCATGTGGTTCAATATCATGTACTTGAAATTTCGAACGTTCAGCTGAACGAAAAAAATTGACAATTTCTTCAGTCCCAGCCAAAAAATGTATTTGATTGAAATTTCCGTACTTCGTGATACAATAAAAATCTGAAAAAAATCAGCAACATTTGAGATGCCATAAACAACAATTATGAATAATAATATTCCCCAAAAGTTATTAATAAATTGTTTAAACAAATCATTGTTGAACAATTTAATCTTTGTTAAACAAATCAGTCGGCAAAAAAAACATAAATACAGCCATTCTGAAAATTTCTAAACGGGAATTTCAAAATAGACAGAAAATTCTGAAAAAATCCATGTGTTCAGAAAAATTAACGCATTCGATGTGTTTGAGAAAAAAAAGGAACTTGCCGAAAAACGGTTGAATAATTATTTGTTTAAATAATTTACTAATCACTTTTGGGCAATATTATTATTGATAATTGTTGTTTATGGCATGCTAAATTTTGTTGCTGAATTTTTTCAGATTTTTATAGTATCACGAAGTAAGGAAATTTCAATCAGATACAATTTTTGGCTGGGACTTTATAGGCCTTAAGGAGTTATACGCAGGCAGGAGCCCGAGCGGAACTAGGTCGAAAAATGCGATTTTTCAAGAATTTTTCCTGGAAAGACATTTTAATTTATCGACATAAAAATGTATATACATCATTTTGTAACTTTCAACTCTATTTTGAAATTTTTATTTAAAAAAAATAATGAATCTTGAAGCCGCTGTAGCCGATTCCCGGGAGGTCCTCTAAAAAAAGGCGTCATGCATTGAGCACGATATTTCTGGATTGAATCTTCGAAAATAAAAAAATCAAAAGAGATTTCGTTCATGTAAGGTATAATCTAGAATTTGATCAAAGAAATAAGCGAAATATTTATTTCTAACAAAATGGCGGCTTCTAAAGAAAAAAAAATCAATTTTTGATGAATAATTTTGCCTCAAATTGTTTATAAAATAGTAAATATTTATAGGTAAAAAAAGTTTCCATTAATTATTAAAAAATATATACCCAAGGATTTTTTGAACACCAGATCTTCAATAGAAACCCCGGAAATCGTTTGAATGATTGTTAACTTTGCTAACACATCCTTGAGGATAATAAATTCGCAAAAGAAAATATTTTAACGATGCAAACTTCAGTATCGTCGACGAATATATTTCAACGTTTTTTTCACTTTGAAAACTATTTTTTGAATAATAAATGTTAAGCGGGAGAGCCGCTCTGAGGAGTAAAAAAATTGTCAATGTTTGACAATTGTCAATGTTTGACAATTTTTTTCGCAGACAACTAACTATCAAAGGATCGGGCTTTAGTTAATTAATTAAGCATTTTTAATTAATTAAGTAATTTTTATTTAATTTATTTAATTAAATAAGTAATTAAGTAAATTTATTTAATTAATTAAGTAATTTTTATTGAAAAAATCGTCGAAATATATTTTTGGGTCTTAATCAAGGACTTGTGATGACAAATCGAAAAGCGAAGCGTGACTCAAACGAAAAATGAAACTAATAAAAATTATATTCGTTGAGTTGCAACGATTGTAAAATTCTCGGAGCGTAATTTTTTCTTTTCTTTTGGTAATGCGAGAAACAAGGTTTTCTTAACGATAACGATCTCGTGTCTTAATCCCTGTCAATCATTCTCCTTAAAACGAGGTACCCTGGTAATTCTTTGTGTAAATACATTATTGCATTTTTCGACCAGGAACTTCGAGAACTGTGAGAGAAAATGAGATGACGAGGAGATACAACAATAAGTCCCTCTTTGGTGCGTCAATCCATTTCACGAATACACAAAAGGAGGATATTATTCTTGAGATATGAGGAATGGGGAGGGGGGAAATCCGTAGAGAGCCTCAAAGTGTATTTTTTTCTTGACAATCATTCTAATGGAAATTAAACAAAATATTGTTATTAAAAGAGAGAGAGAGAGAGCTAGAAAAAGAGACAGAGAAGCGGAGAGAAAAGAACCGGAAGTTGTTGGAGGCCCCTTCAGTCGTCGAGAAATTTTTATTCGTCCCACCTGCTCACTTTCGAGTCCCTCGAATCGTCAAAAGCCCCCGACGAGAATTTAAAACATTGTCAAATACCTTAAAAAATTCGAATAAAAATAAAAATAATTTTTGCGGAAAGAAATAGCGCGTTAAAAAAAAAGATTTAAAAAAAATGCCTAAAATCTTATTAGAATCGTGGGATTTTGCTGTGAGCGTTGTGAAAATACAATTCACGACCAAACTGAACAGCGAAGAAGCAAAGTTGGAGTCGATGAAAACGAACAGATGTTTATACCTGCGAGGGGTCCAAATTTTTCTTGAGGGATATGTATTTCTCTCTGTCTGGGTGGAAGAGAGAGACGGTCAAAAATCCCTCGAGAACGATTGGGCCAATGGCTATTTCGAAGTCCGTCCGTACTTCCCCACCAGAATTTTAATGTTCCAAAACTAAAACCCGCGTCGAAACCGGTATTTTATGTATTTCTCCATTGCCTAATGTTCGTCGAGGGGAAAAAAAGGAGAACGAATGAAAAAAAAGCATAAAATGAGGAATAATTAAAAAAAAAGAAAAATAAATAATCAGGTCTCGAGTATAGGAAAGTTAGTTGCTTGTTTTTATGACTCGAATGCATATATAAATCCCTTCCGCCACGTCTGCGTACGATTAATCGAGTCCTGAGAGACAAAAGGGCGTAAACTGCACATTCCAAGGCTCCGGTCAGGCATAACCTCAAATAGAATTCGACCAATATCTCATCGATGAGACTCGATGCAATTACAAAAGAATGTAAAGAAATCCGATCGATTACGCCAACCAATATTATATCAGATAAAAAATTTACTCAATTTTGAGCTCTATTTTCTCTCCACTTATCGAGGCATCGAATTGACTGCAATATTCGATTGAATCAACTAGGTCAATTCAATGAAGCCCGAGAAATGGATTAAATATTTAGCTTCCAACTCGAAAGCCTCGCTTCAATTGTTTCTCTAAAGTTACTCGTCTGAGACGATATTTTCTCAAATCTCTTATTTTAAAAATACTATCTTTCAAAAATAAAAGTCGCGCATTCGTTATTGCGCTCGTTTTTACATATTTTTGTGTGAAAAATATTAACACGATAACAATAATTAAAATACATCTAATTAAAATAAAAATAAATACAATACATACAACATGAATTGAAATTGTTAAATTGTTAAGAAAATATCACAATTTATTATACACTGAGAAAACAGTATCTTTGTAGTAAAGAAATATATTTAATTGGCATCTTTACTCAAATATTCCTTAACGGTTACAATATTTGTTAGTCGTTAAGAAATATTTTATTTGTGTCAAAACAATTTATTAACTGTTGAAAAATATGTATTTAATTTATTAACTGTTACAAAATAATTTATTTTGCCATAATCAACTTTTTATTTGTTAACAGTTAACAAATTCTGGCACATTGGTTTCCTCAGTGTATATATCTATAATTACACACACATATATATATGTATATAATACACTTGTGTAATCTTTTTATGTTTTTTAACCGCGTTTTTCTCAAAATGACATTTTTTTGAATTTATTCCACTGAATATTCGAAAACTTAGCCGTTTTTTTTTTTTAGTTTGTATTTTTAAAGATCAACCCACAAAAATCCCACAAAATATTCCCTAACAATTTTGTACTTAAAAAACTCATTCTCAAGAGGATTAACTTAATTTAGAAAAAAAAATAATGGACTTAAAGTTCCGAACGTTCAAATGAACAAAAAATGACAAATTTATTCTTTAGAAAAACAATTTTAAGACTTTATTAACACTTTGGAAATAATTCTTGAAACATTTTTGAATTTTTGAAATTTTTATTCACTGAATTATTCGCAAGCTCTTCTAATTTTTCATTAAATCAATCAGTTTTTTACTTAAAAAATCGTCTAGTCTGTTTCTATCCATGCAAACTTCATAATCATTTTTTGAGTCATAAAATTTATTTTTCACTCCAAATATAATAAACTCAAATCACATTCGAAAATTATGAAGTTTCACTTGCTTTGGTCGATTCTTCTTTATTCTCCACATCAAAAAAATTCAATTACTCGAAAAAAGGAAATTTAGGAAATTCCATTAAAAATCACGATTGAAAAAATTCTCGTTCGTCAATAGACTCGATTAATCATTCGAGCAATGAAAAGCCTCGATGCCCTTCATTGAATTTAATCAGCATTGAGTCATTGTAAGGGTTGCCTGGCAACAACAGAAATCAATGCTGCACACACACACATGCGATTATAAATGTCCAAAAATTTGAGAATTTCGTTATCAATTTCTCCATATAACCTCGTTCATTCATCATTTTAACGAACAATTTCGGGAATTCATCCAATTACTTGAATTTGGGGCTTAACGCGCGCCGAGAGCTCGACGTGGGGGGTGGGAGTGGGCAGAGTGGGAGAAGCAGGAAGAGAAGGGGGAGGAAAAGGAGGAGAATGAGGATCGAGACTGTAACAATGCGCAGATTTAATGTGCGCGAAGCCCGAAATCGATTCTGGCAAATGGAGAGGGTTCTCTCTCGACAACCCCACTGTGTGTGTCGAGGGCAAAACGAGTGATGTAACGAATTCATAAAAACATATATATTGCATATGTATACTTGAAGATATATATATTCTCTCTCCGAGCAATTACGCGAGCATTCATTCGAGTATTGGCTCGATAATTAACGCGCCCATTCAGAAAGATCGATAATAAAAAAAGAGAAAGAGAGAAAAAAAATAAAAAATAAATCATTGCCGTCCGAACTAAAATCAATGGCTACAGATAGATGGGTTTAATGATATATAGCTGTGCATCAATCTACTCTCTCTCTCTCTCTCTCTCTCTCTCTCTCTCTCTCTCTCTCTCTCTCTCTCTCTCTCTCTCTCTCTCCCCCTCTCCTCGAGGTTAATCGAAATTTAATCCAACTCCGAATTCTGCAGCGTGTATAATGAGTCATTTCAATCGTGGATTTTTTTTTAAATAGTATTTTAACGCGAGATGAAATGTGCCCATCGTTGTTTCTTATTGTATGTATATAAATATATCGCTCGTGCGTTCTAATTAAAGTGCCCCACCGAGAAGGACACACAAGTAGAAAAAGATGATGAGAAAATAATGAATAATTGTCGTTGAAGACGAAAAATATTTTTCCATTAGTTGATCCAACGATTTTATGCAATAATCGTTTGTTTATTATTTGTTACCATTTATCGATAATTCTCAATTATATTGATCGAATATTCGGTACAAAGATTGGTGTGTGATCGCAGTCGCGATCTTTTTTTATTCCTTTAAGAATATATTCTTCAAAGGAAATTTTTGGATTCCAACACTTTACCGATTTACTTCAAATTTTTTACTAATCTTCAATATATATTGAACCACTTTTGTATCAATTTCTTTTTACTATTGTTAAAAAATTAAAAACTATCGAAAAAAGGGGTTGCAGTCGTATCATCTCAAATTGCGTCTCATCGCGAATTTCTATTTCCCATTTAAATAACACAGGAAAAAAAAATCAGACTTTGAAACTTTATATCTCGGCTTCAAGTCAATGTACCTAAATGAACGATACATAATCTTGTAGAGAATTGTACGCTCTACAAAAAAGGTCTCTTATGATTTTTCGATAAACTCACTCCTTCAAAAGTTATTCAAGGTTAAAGTTAAGTTTAGAGTAAATATCACTTTTTTTTTTAATTTTCCGGCAAAACGTTTAAACTTATTACTAAATATCGTAAAATATGTTTTGAAACAAAAGTTTAAATTGTATTAACATAAATTACCTAATTTTTAAAGAAATGACCAACAGTAGTTCACCCATATTCACAGTCTGATACACATATATATTAGACCGTGAATAACTTTTTAAGGAGTGAGTTTATCGAAAAATCATAAGGGACCTTTTTTGTAGAGCGTTAAATTCCCTACAAGAACACGTATCGTTCATTTCGGTACATTGACTTGAGGCCGAGGTATACAATTCCAAAGTTTGAATTTTTTTTCCTGTGTTATTTAAATGGGAAATAGAAATTTGTGATGAGACGTATCCAAACATTTATATCAAGAGCTCTGCTTTTAACAGGCATCTTTTTTCACCTCCCCGAAAGTATTTAATAGGTTATTTCGAAAAACAAAAAATAGTCGTTTTTTTTAATCAGTCTAAATCGTACACCAAATTTCAGTCTCAAAGACATTCTCTAGAAAATTTATCAAATACACAAACGCAGCCGAATATATTTCTAAAAAAATTCTGCGTCCTTTTGGGATATCTTAAATACACCGGTATATAAAAACTCCATTTTTTTGGTCCATTCTTCACAAAAAAAGCAAAAGGTATAAAATTAATCTGCATATAGATATTTGGAGCAACGTCTCGACGAAGCGAGAAGTAAAAGTGTGAAAAGAAGAACAGAGAGACTCGACGATATAGTTATAATGTATTACTCGCGAAAGACCACCGGCCTCGGTGAAAAAGGGAGTTAACAAAGCACTCTGAATGTAAATGCCTATCGACGGGGGAATCCCCGTGGGTAAGGTTCTCTCAGTGTGTGTGTGTGTGTGCTTTCTCTCCCTCATTCTCTTTGTTCGTGTATGTGAGTAAGATGAAAATGAGTGCCAGGAGTGCAATGGAGACTAAAAAGAATCAAGAGATAGAGAGAGAATAAAAAGACGATGAAGTGGAATGAGGAGTAAAAATAAGAAAATGAAGTTCTTTCCTCCCTCTATTTTTGCTCTTCGTCCCTTCAACCCTCGATTCACTCTCCTCTGCTAATGAAATTTAAACAATCCCTCCCTCAATCTTATGACGCTTCTCTTCATGATTCTTCCTCCGCACCACCATTTTCTGCCTCGTCATTTATTTATCCTTCCCAAAGTAACAGCTCTTTATTTCTCGTCTCATTGTCCGAGCTTTGATTTCGTCACGGTTATAAAAACGACGAATTATGAACTCTTTTATTTTTCCTCTCGTTAACTCATTTCATGTACAAACCATCAGGATCAAGGGGAATAAATTTTTTACAAAGAAGTCTGAGAACGGCGCATGCGTCAGGGAAAACGCGTCCGCCATGACAGTTTTTCCGATTTCTCTCTCTCTCTCTCTCTCTCCACGTCTCTCTTCTTCCCTCGTCCTCCTCTTCTCCTTCGTATCCTTTATTTACCTTTGATGTCACGCGAAGTGGTTATATATTTTTAATTGCAATTAACACGATAAAAAGACGAGATCGCTTTGAGAAACTTCCCTTCGTTTGAGGGGGTGTCCTCCTCTGTTCGAGTCCTTTTTTTTCCTCACCTCGTCTAACTCCTTGTAGCATCAAACGCTTCGTGTATACACGCCACTCTCTCTCTCTCTGTGCTCAGGAAAGGAGTGAGGAATAATTAAAGAAAAAAAAAATCAGCCCGTAGAACGAAAATTGCGGTCGCGCGCTTTATTATGCGATCCGGCATGAATACGTATGAAGGATCGCGCTTCAAGATGGCGTTTTTTGGAAAATGACTTGATGAGAGGGGGGGGGGGGAGGAAAAGGGGATAAGGGGGAGTCACAAAGGCACCGCGAGAGAGGTTCGAAGAGAGGTGAAAGAAGCCCTCTTAATATTATATACCTCTTTTCCCAACCCCTTCTTTTCTCAATTTCTTCTTCAAGCTCTTGGATTCCTCTAAGGGAGATTCTCGACTCACGCCTGCTAATGAATCCTCGTGACTTTCGATTAATCTCGTGGTTGCCACAAGTTTTGATCAACGAAAATCATTTGCAAAAACCCTTTTGATCATTTTTGTGAGTAGAAAAATTTGGTTTCAGTGTAGGATACCAAAATTAACCCTCGCTGATCACCGTGGGTCAAATTGACCCGAGCTCTCACGTTGAGCTCAAATATTTCCAACTATCCGAGCTCTGGTTTAAGTTTGAAGTATCTATATCGGAATAAATTACTTTTTTGGAACGCATGCATTTGAAGCATTTTTTTCTTAAAGTACCATGTATCGAAAGTATCGTGTATAAATTTTTCCAAAAAATCTTTAAAACTGAAAGAGTTACAATTTTTTAAGTGAAAAATCGGATTTGTGAAAATCTTTTTTTTTTTTTTTCCCATCTAAATATCTAAAATAAAAATTGTTTCATATACTGAAACGTTCAAAGATGATTTCTATATTTTTTTCAAGTCAATCTGATCGGTACTTTTTTTTGACAACCACCCAAAAAGTCGGTCGGACCAAATTGACCCAGTGTGACCAACTTGGAATTATTTTGAGGTGTGACCAGCGAGGGTTGATAAACAAAAGACCAAAGTTGGACCATCTAAATTGTTTTTATAATTTTCATATATTTTTGAAAGTCAATTCATTAAGCGATTTTTTCAAGATTCAATACTAATTATTCTTACTGCATTTAAAAAAAGAAATTGGGTTTGTTGCAAAACCAGGTAAAGCATTCACAAGCATTTCTTACAAATTTTCAATTTTTTTTCAGAATCAAAATCTTGAAGTGATTCTTTCAAAATTAAATCTCGATCATTTAATCAAGCATTGAATCCTAAAAAAAAATTTAGTTAGCTGCAAAATATTTCCTTGAATAGCAGCAATTATTTGCGAAATTTTTTAAATCCTGCCATAAATGGACAATTGTCTTGCTAATCCGACAAAAATTGCACTGAGTTAGAATATGCAATAATAAAACAATAATTTAATTTTGAAAAAAACAAGGCATTTCGGCAAGGCATATTTTTCTAAATGATTATCTGGTGAAATTAATTTCTATTTTTTTTTTTAAATAAATTAATTACAGTCCACAGACTGTCAGGTTCAACAAAAAAGGACTGTTTTCAGATCG
Organism: Alloplasta piceator; assembly: GCA_946863875.1. Classification (NCBI taxonomy): domain Eukaryota; kingdom Metazoa; phylum Arthropoda; class Insecta; order Hymenoptera; family Ichneumonidae; genus Alloplasta; species Alloplasta piceator. The sequence continues at coordinate 9,252,875 of OX333077.1, read as the reverse complement.
ATATTATCGATAGATTCTCTCTTGAGAATTTCTCGTTGAACCAAAATTTTCTTCCTTTACAAAAGATTTTTTTCTCGTCGTTGTCAACAAAGAGTGAACACATAAAATCGGATTTCGTATTCTCTACCTGCCTCGTATACATAATTGTCAGGTCCCAAAAAAAAGAGGAGACATTGGGGAGAGGCGGGGCATTGTATTATAGGAAAAGATGCGAAGATTTCTCTCGGTCTGCCTGCTGTTACATCTCTTCGTTACTTTAACAAAGATTGCTTCATGGGGCGAAACTCCGTTGAATCCCTTGTAACGATATATGGGGCATTCCATGCCAACTCTTTCTATACCGTCAGATTTTGCAACTCCGATGTAAATAACATTTGGCCATCTTTTTATGGTTATTGCAAAAGGCATCCCTGATTTTTTCCAAATTTGTCCAGCCAACCATGAGATACGAATTTTTGAAAATTTTGCTAATTTTTTTTTTCAAATAGCCATAACTTGGTGAAAATTGCTCCGATTGTAATTTTTTTTTCAAATTGTGTGTTTTCAAATGAATTGTCCGATAATTTTGTGTTAAAAATTATTCATAGCTAATTCAACTGATTTTTTATCATTATGAACCTAAAACACGATTTTTTTAATTCTTTGGGTCCTTCGATTTAAAAAAAAAATGCTCAAAAATATTAGTTCCTAAAACACAAATTTTAAGCTCGATCTGGTAATGAGAAAACGATGGGTACTATTTTTTTTCGAATTTTCAAATTCACAGATTTTTTTCGTTTCCACTATCAACACTATGTATAGTTATATTTATAGTTGTTATATTTATAGTAACAATTGTCCTGTAAATACCTGCTTTTTTATTCATTTTCGGGAAATTCATTTAAAAACGCACAATTTGAAAATAAAATTAAAATTGGAGCAATTTTCACCAAGTTATGGCTATTTGAAAAAAAAATTGACAAAATTTTCAAAAATTCATATCTCATGATTGGCTGGACACAAAAATTTGGAAAAAATCAGGGATACCTTTTGCAATAAACATAAAAAGATAGCCAAATATCATTTAAATCTGAGTTGCAAAATCTGACGGTAGGACGAGTTGGCATGGAATGCCCCATATGTATCTCCCTTCATCGTTATTTCACGACAGTAGTGTATGTACTTTGCTGCCATTATTATATCATTCTTTTATCATCATTATTCTCATTGTCGTTATTATTCCACAGTGAAACTCTGCGAGTGTGCCATTATGCGATAACTCGGCGAGGGAAAAGAGCAAGAAAAAAAAAATACAGAACCCTTAAATTACTCCCGTAACAATTGTATTAAATTTTTCCTTCGCTCATAATTGCGATTATCACGAAGCAAGAATACGTTTTTCTTCTTTTGAGAATACAACAGATAGTGGATTTAACGAGAATCCACACTCCGAAATGTTCTTCATTCTCTCTTTTTAGATTTCTTTTTAATGAGCAATTAAAATTCCGGACAAGAATGTTTCTGAAAATAGTCGTGTGAACGTGCAAAAAATCTTGAGATTAAAATTATGAGAAATGATGAGAGTTCCGTTGAAAAAAAAGTGCAAAAAAAATGGATTTAAATTTTTGAATAACCGTAAAAATATCTAAAATTACACCAAGAGTTTGTATTTAGGATAGAATTTTTTTTTCAATGCCACTTCTAGTCCAAATTTTTTTTTTCATTTCTTTTCGAAAAACAATCAAAATCCTCGATGGGAAATTTCGGTTATCACTCGTGAGCACGTGAAAAAAAATTTAACGCCGGAATATGAAAAAAAGTTCTGTTTAAAAAAAAAATGTCCCATTGTTCAGGATGGAATATGAATTTTTGAATAGTCGTAAAAGCATTTCAAGGCAATGCGCGCGGAGTATGTATTTTTGATGGATTTTTTTTCAACAATGGGATTTAAATCTTTGAATAATCCTCGGAGGATTCAAAATGATTCCGCGTTTGTCCATTGAATTTTTTTTAACAATGGGGCTTGAATTTTCAAATAATCTTTAAAGCCTTTCATATATAATTCCAAACTTCGCGGGTTCGATAAAAATTAAATATTTCAATTCTAAATTCACATTGATTACATTTTTTTCAATTTTTTTTATTGCCTTCCCCGAAGATAAAATTGGAGCTTAGTGAAAATGCATCATATTGAGACTAACAGTAAAAACGAAGATTGTAGATATTTTCTTACCTCGTCGTGAATCACTATAATTTTTTCATTCATTTCATTATTTTTCTTCCTACATTTTCCGTATATTCGGAGAGCTCACACGTACATTACAATCGGCCGCAACCCTCCTCCCCCCCCTCCCCTGATCTATTCGACTCTATGGGGTCTAGTTAGTGGACGGAACATAAATAACTGTGTCGGAGGAATTTTAAGTGGCAATTCGGTGAGAGAGCCCGATGGAAATTTCCCGCAAGCCGTGCTCGAGCACGTTACGTATTATTACATTCCTCCCCCCCCCTCCGCCCACATCTACCCCTTCTCCTTCACCGTCGTAGCTTCCCCCACCAACGCGACCTTTTTTTCTCTGTCTTCGTTTTTCTTCTTTTTTTCTCTCATCACTATATTTCTCTCTCGTCGGGCCATTCAAACTTTGCTATGAAATTTCTCTCCCTCGTTCTTCTTTCAATATCCGTTCCGACCAATTGGAAAAGTTTTCCTCAATTTCCTAGTTCACCCCCCCCCCCCAAAGTTTTTCTCTCACTCTCATTCCTGAATCAAGGTGAATTTAGAAAATTCGTAGAAAACTACTTGCAAAGGTGCATTTTATTTCCAGATAAAAAATTCAAACTTCTCATTGTTACGAGATTTTTTTTTTAATTTTCATTTTTATCCCTGTTTGAACGATGGCAAACAAGCGAGATAATTGCCAGAAGTTTCGTTGAAACTTTTCGCGAACAATTAAACTGCTCTTTTGTGTGATTAAATTTTTTTTTGCAGAACAATTTTGCTCTTTTTTCCTGCTCACTTTTGACTTTGCTTCGTTTTATGGCTTCAGCGAGCGAAAAATATCACGAGAATAGTGCTTCGAGAATGATCCTTTCGAATTATACTTTTCGATGGAACAGGTGCAAATTGCCACGAAATTTGTACAGCTGTATCGCGTCAGGTGTTTCGTGGTCGATTTTGTTTTTTTCCTCTTCGATACAGCAAATTTGTCGTCGGTGCGACGTCGTTTTGGAATATTTTGTCGAAATAACGGTAGATCGAACCTTTTTTTTTAGCCTCAGAATCCGTGAGCTATTTTTTTTTAGTTTCAACTGAAGACTGAGATAAATGTAAAGCCTACGTTTTTTTGTATATCTTCAAACCGGTCTTTAAAAAAAAGATCTTAAAAATACATAAAATTCTTTATTTTTATCAGAAGAAGAAAGTAGTAGCCATTAAATTTGATTTAATTCAAGTTTGGTTATTTGAAAGATTATTTGAAGCCCTAAAAAATGCAGCAAGTAAAAAAAAACCTCATTATCAGACCGAAAATTTGTGTTTCTTAAACAACCGATTTCCTAAATCCAGAGTTTTAGGGAATTCTTTGTAATCCATTGTCTAGCTGATCTATATGATCTAGCTGATCTATATGATCTATATGATCTATTATAGATGATCTATCTGTGAGCAACGAAGCTTTGAGCCCTCTGGGGTCAAAATCTACCCCAGCCGTTAGTTCTCCGTTAATAAACTTCGAGATGATTCAGAGTATTTCGTAGTTTCAGAACCAAGAAAAAAATAACTTTTTTATATTTTTCGTGGATGATAACAGCAGGAAAATTTTACGAGATACGACGATAAAACTGAAAGAATGAGTCATCGTTTTGTCGGCCATGATTCACGACGACAAGGATGAGAAAATTTCACTTTTTTCTCGTAAAACGTAATAAATTATTTCTTCCATGTGTTTGAGCGATAGATAAGCGATCTATTCGGGAATATTGACTTTTCTCCGCATTTTTTGAACGGAAAAATTCATCAACGATCAGTTGAAGAAAAAAAAATCGATTTCTCCATTATTATCTATATAATAGATATAATAAAATGATTCTTTGTTCTGGAAACATTAATTTCCTCTTAAATTCGCAAAAAACTTTCGCTAATTATTTTATTGCTGAATTATTGGCTTCTTAAAATGTCCGGTCAATTTCGATGCAATTCTGGATGTTTCCTTTTAAAGATTATTCCCTTTATTCTCGAACCACTTATGAAAAGTTTCTACCAAATTTATGTAAAAGTTTGACATCGACTCTTTTATCCAATCATTTTCGTCCAATGGATGAATTGGCTTGCCCAAAATTAGCCTTAAAAAGTGGGTTTAATGATGGTTCGTTCCGGAACGTTCCGGATCCGGAGAAATATATTTTGTCCATAATTTCACGCCCATCAATTTTTTGGCAGAAGTGATTTTTCAATAAAAAAATCACGAATTCCCGTGCCGCGTGATCCGTATTCTCCGCGTTTGTTGAAAAAAAAACCGCTTAACGAGATTCAACGCCAGATGTCACGATTGTTCGGCTCTTTTTTGGCCTCCATTTTTAATGAAACACCTGTCGTTTACTCGTAGCCGAAATGACCGAAGCTCGTCGATGCATGAAAAAAAAAGAGTTCCATGAGATCCATCAGTTTCGAGGTTTTTTTTTTGGCTCGAGTTCCCTTTTGTAAGAAAAGTGAAAGATGTGAAAAAAACGTGAAATACAGAGAGGCACGTGCTTGCACACTGAATAGCCACAAATCACACACACACGTTTGAGGATACTTCTCCCTCAACCCGAATTGTGTGGGTTTGTGTTTTCTCTGCTTGGACCTCTTTCGTGTGGTCAAAGCGATCACCGTGGAAGTTCTGAAGCAGCGAAACGTTTTACCGCGAAGCAATTTAATTATTTTCACAGAGCCTATAAATACAACTCGACGCCATTTTGGCTCTTGCACTCTCACAAAATTGCCATATCTCGAATTTTTTTTTTGCCTCGACATTAGATGAGAATAAAATATTAAATATTATTCGATTAAATATTTCATTAAATTCATCAAATTAGATATTTCATTAAATATTTCATTTTGCTTGCACTGAGAAAACAATGTACCAGGATTTGTTAACTGTTAACAGATGTAAAGTTGAATACGGCGAAATCAATTATTTTTTAACAGTTAATAAATTATTTTGACACAAATAAAATATTTCTTAACGACTAACAAATTTTGCAAAAGTTAAGGAATGTTTAAGTAAAAGTGCCGACTAAATATATTTCTTTACTACAAATAAACTGTTTTCTCAGTGTGGAAGAAGCGTTTTCGTGAAAAGTTTAATTTCAACGTTTTTGGGTAATTCAAAATTGAAAATTGAAAAAATTGAAAAAAAGATGTTCAAAAGAAAATGTCCGGATTTATAGGTTTTAGTATGTGTTGGTCAATATTTGCTACATAATTAGACCGTCTAACTCATTTTAATCGCTCAAGAAGTTCGGTTTAAAACAAAAGGACCATTTCCATTGAATTTTGGAAGTATCACTTGCGGTTTGCACAGTTTTAAGAATTTTGGAATTTTCGGAAAGTGATGAAAGTCAACAATGATGAAGCTTGAATTGTTGCAACGCAACGAAAATAATTTTAAAAATTTCTTTTTTGCGGATTTAGGGTCGATTTTTCATTTCTTTAATTTCCCTAGGAGGAATTAATTTTATTAAAAAATTGACCATTTTCGTTGCATTTCAACGATGCAAATGTCAACATCATAAAAACCGTGCTAATTGTAAATCTTTGCTTTGTGTCATTGTTATCCATCAAAATAAGACTGAAAACACTGGAGGCATCTTTATTTATTTGCTTTTCGCCAAATACAAACGCTGACATTGAAAAACATTTGGTTAACGTCTTTCATAATTTATTACAAATAAGAATCACCAGACTAAAATTTCAAACATAAACAAAATTTAAAAAAAACATTACCTGTTTTAGTATTTTTTTTCAATTTTGTTTATTCTTTGTTCTTTGCTTATTCTTTATTATTATTATTATTGTTGAAAAGTTGATCGACATTTAAATATTTGAAGGAAAAAAGCCGGGGATTGGAGCAGAGCTGCAAAAGTTGGTTTGGGTTTCCAGCAAACGCATACTCTTTTTTTTTCTTCTTTCTCGCTCAGGAAACCACTTAAAACTAAGGAAAACAATTCCAATTCAACTTTTTCTTAGCCTTGTGCAAGTTCCACAGCTTCATCCCGTTTTTCATACGTATTTGCCCTCTGTATCTATCCTTCCCGCCCTTCGAAGTTTCTCTCATCCCTTAATTTCCGAGTTCCACCCTTTTGTCTACATCCCTTTCCATACAAAGAGGGATTTTATTTGATGAAACAGCCCGTTGCGCTATGTCTGAACTTTTTCTCATCTCATTTTCGTTGACTTTCCTTCTTTGTCCATTTTTTTTTATCCACGTCCAACGAGAGGGTTGACACGATTCAAAAAATCCACCCCTCTCGAGTCAAGCCGAATACTTTGAACGTTTTTACTCGGATTTTCTTCTTCGTGTCGTCTCCGAGCTTTTTAATTGAGTTTTTATTCCATTAAATTTTTTTAACTCCATCGCGAAGAGAGTTTCTGTGGTTTTTCCATATTGCCCGTCGATGTTAAATTGAAAATTCAACGTTCGAGCGTTGTGAAACGAAACTCGGACAATTGAATTTCTCGTCACGTATAAATTTTCATCGTGCCTTGATCGATTTCTCTATTGCTCAACGTCGTAATCGCGTTTGCACGGGGTATTCCGGGTCAGCTGAGCCACAAACTCTGGTCCTTCATCCCCTGGGATTCGCTTCACGATTTTTTCTACTCCTGAACCGAGATCCAACGACATTCCCGATTTTCGAAATATTTGTTTCCATCCGTCATCATTTTTTTTTCTGTTTCTGTTTGTCAACTAATGGAAATGCTAAAATGCAAAATTCGAAGAAATTCTTAAAATTCACTTATATCCATATTTATGAGCCATAGTTAGAAATTATTTAATAAGGAAATTTTTATAATGAAAATATTGGAAAAAAGAAAAACTTTAAATAACGAGAAAGAAACATCCACTGATGGAAAAATTTTAAATAAAAAGGAAATCATTTTTAGCTTCAGTACAATCGTTGATTTGACTCGGAATACCCTATATAAGTTTACATATAAATCTAGCAACCGAAGGGAAATTTTTTCGTTTTTTTTTAGTAAATATATTTTATATACACGTGTAAATTTTTATATACATATTGAATAGTCAGAAGATTTCTCGAACGAGTCTTGAGAGCACGTTTGGCCTACTTCCGGTATATTCTTCAAATTCCGTTAGAGCCTCATTTCGTTCGGTAAATATTGATAAATTATTAAAGATACGATGTGAAAAGTTATTGGAAAAAAATTTTCGAGCATCGATAAACGAAATTCCATTTCAAAAATTATTTTTATCTCCCATATATCTCCGATATATCTAGGATTATATTTTAGATATGTAAAGTAATCGATGAAATACATTTTTCACCAAAAAGTTCTATATATTTTTTATATAAACCGTGTATCATTTCGTCGTATATTTTATTTTCCATGGGGCCCTCCTTTTCATGTATTTATTGAAATCAAAGAACGATTTTTTTTTCATTCTCAAATGTTTAAAACAACTTTCACGTTTCTCATTCGTGAAACGTGTAGAAACTGAATCAGCGGTTAAATTCGTACGAGTCAAGTTTTGGTCGAGTTTTCGACCTCGTTGACTGGCTCTCGGAGCTTGAAACCGGAAATTGAACGCCGAAACTCTTCGGAGTTCGTAGTGCGTCTATTAAGGCGGTCAAATACAGTTCGAGCGTTTTGTTGAGCTCGATAAAAAAACAAAAAACATTTTTACCATTCTTTTTTTTTACAACATATACATTAACATTTTGACAATAAACAAAAAAATGTTCGAGAAAAAACTAATTAATTTTGCTTCCTCATAAAGGAAGCTTTGTTTTCGTGAAAAAATTTTTTTCGCGATTTTGCCAATATGTTCAAAATGTCCTCGAGAAATCATATTTAGAAAAAATGTCCGGATGGATGTGTGTGTGTGTGTCCGTGTGTGTCCTGAGTTTCAGATGTAAATAATTAATAACTCGAAAATGCTTCGAGATATCAAGCTAAAATTTGGCACACTTGTCAAGCGCGAATTGCTCTTCGTTATGAAAAAAAATTTTGTTTTAATTATACCGGGTGTTCAGATTTTATCGACTTTTTTCGTTTTTGCAAGAATGGCGTAAACGCTCTAACGTCTGCCATTTTCAAGATATTGCACTCAAACTTTGTACAGAATAAGTATAGCTATTAAGGTTGTTTGGTATTGAATTTGGCGAAAATCCGTCGAGGGATTAAAATCTTTGGAATTTTGAATTTTTTGAAAAATAGCCTGAACGCTCTAACTTGTGCAATTTTTAAGATATCGTACTGAAACTTTGCACAGAGTTAATATAGCTATCGAGGTTGTTCGCTATCAAATTTGGCAAAAATCCATCAGGGGATTAAAATTTTAGGAAATTTTTAATTTTTTGAAAAATAGCGTAAACGCTCTGACTTGTGCAATTTTTAAGATATTGCACTGAAACTGTACACAGAGCTATAATATAGCTATCGAGGATGTTCGTTATTAAATTTGGCGAAAATCGATCGAATAATTAAATTTTTATCAAATTTTTAATTTTTATAAAAGAAGCGTAAACGCTATAACTTTTGAAATTTTTTGGATATTGCAATGAAATTTTGTGAAGAGCCAGTATAGCTATTAATGTTATTTGCTATCAAATGTGGGGAAAATCGATCGAATTTGCACATTGATTACTAATATTTTTCAATCGTTAACAAAGCTTCCTTTATGAGGAAGCCAAATTTGATCGCTACTGTGTGTTAAAGGAAGCTATGTGAACTATGGATAAAGATGAGGAAGCAATGTGCAAATTCCAATTTGCAGGGTTTTTCAAATATCGCAAATCAAACAAATTGTGAACAAACTTCAATTCAATTATTTCGGTAAAATTTTTTGGATCCACGTCGAAGTTGATTGTACAAAAATTGAGTTTGGTTTCTTTGCGTTTCACACGAAAGATATGGAAACCCATGAGTGTTGTTAAAATATATACATTTTAGAATATTTTTAAAGAAATTCAATATTTTTGTACAATAAAATTCTTTTAGAGGCTGAAATATGGGATAAGAAAAAAGAAAAAATCTATAATTCATCGAGATAGGGAAAGACAGAATAGTGAGAAAGTGAGTGTTAAAAAAAGTCAACTTTTTTTTAACGTCGATAATACTTTAGCCGCGAGCGATGCAATGGCCGTACTTCCGGTCTCCTGAAATCGTTATGCACGAACGATTACGGTACACACCATAAAGAAATAATAATAATGAGAAGTTAAAAAGTGAATAACGTTGAACGTATACACGAGCGTTCTCACCGAATTATCAAACGTGACCCGCATGTGTGTTTGTGTGTGTCTATCCGTGTGATTTTTTTTCTACTTTTGTCGAGACTCTCGCACGGTACTTTTAAATCTAATCGCTTCGAGGCCATTTTACCATTAAATAAGCCCGTTCTCTCATAATTTGGGGTCTGTGGGAACTTCGTGGTTAAAGATAATAAAGACAACGAAGAAGAAGAAGAGAGAGAGAGAGAGAGAGAGAGAGAGAGAGAGAGAGAAGAAAGCGAGGAGCCACCTTGTATACAATATATTTTTCCGCTTGTAGGTTTTTTAATTTTCAAGATTATCTTAAAACGATTTGAATACAAAGTGTTTCCTCTTGTACTTCGCATAATATATCGGTATTTTAATTTTTATATCCTGACAACCAATCTCCGAAGAGGGTTTCCATTTTATTCGTCATTTTATGTCATTCTACGATAGTGTTTTATTAACTTATCCCATATTATTTTATACATTAGGCTCTTGATTGTATAATTGACTTTTATTATACTTCTTTTCGCGAAATTGTGGCTCGGAATAATTTTCATTATTATTATTGCAATTTTTTTTTATGGACTCGCGATAAATTACAATATCTTCCTTCTCGCTCTCCCATTAATGCAAATTCGTACATTAACGATAATGTATTTTTGCGCGTTGGAAAATCGATAGTCTCGATCGTGTGACGTGAGAAAATTTATAAACGGCCTCGGGATATTGTAGTTGAATGCCGCGTGCCTTTAAAATGCCCGGAGATTTCACGAGAGACGTTCGAATAATCGACGCGCGTACGATAAAATTAATTGCAAAGGCGTTGAAAATAATCTTTTGATGGAGAGGACATTTCATTAATGAACGAACGATAACCCAATGAATGATTATAATTTTATTATTATTGAAATTGATAAATTGACCCAACAATATGGTTGTGATCCTGATGGAAAAATGCGACACAAATTTGAATGAAAACTCGATAAAAAAATGCTAGCTGAGTCAATACAGTACTAAAATTTCGAAAAAAATTTAAACACATTTTGAAAGTCGAAATAGTGGAAATTAAAGTGGATTCTGGATAGAAGAGTTACTACTTGATGCAGAAAAAAATATACAACAATGTTTTTACAAAAAAAATAGCTCAATTCACATCAACAAATTCACGTACATATTTGCACTCAATTTTTGGTGAAGTCAAATTGATAATTTTAGTTCGATCTGGATGAGTGAGAGCTCATATTACTTCACGATGGATACTCTATGAATTCATTGAAAAAATTAATGATAATATTCATTGTTCACAAATTAATACGATTTGTTTATTAAAAAAAACAACAGAGTTGTTTAAAAAAACAACTAAGTTGTTGACTACGTTGCTTTCAATTGCAAATGTAACTAAGCAAAACGATCTGTTGCTCATTAAGATTGCATTCAAATTACAAATTTGCTTTGAAGAACACTGCTATTTTTCTGAAAGTTATTTTTCCTGTGATTATTAATTTTTCTTATTATTCCGCAAGTTATTTTTCTGTAAAGTCATTGTTATACATCTTTTTATATTTAATGGCAACTCTAATCCAGTTCCACATTTAACCATACTCGTTTCCTCTTCGAAACGTGTGAATTTTTTTTTTTTAATCTTACTTTGTACTTTATTGACTTGATTGTACCGCAAGGTTTCTACCTCAAAGACTCCATGAGCTCACCTTGACATCTTTTTATTTCCCGCCAATTTAGGCGTCACTACTATCAGTGGTTAACTTTCTTCGATCCTTCGTGTCAAAGAGTTCTTCCTTTTTTTCAACATCTCTCTCTCTCTCTCTCTCTCTCTCTCTCTCTCTCTCTCTCTCTCTCTCTCTCTCTCTCTCTCTCTTTCTGCCGTTTTCGTTTTGTGCGCCACGGTGGATTAAAGCGTTACAGCGATTCCCGTCGAGATCCACACCTGTTCAAGAGCATGGCGTTAGCTCTCTTGGACCTGGTGTAAAGCGTCTCTCCCCCAAGAGCACACAGCACGAGGGCTCCCCTCGTCTTCGTGAGAGGCTGCCCTCTCGGTCGTTGGTGTCCCACTTACAATCGGCGAGAAACTGGTTTTTGATTATACAAAACCCGTCGTTATACACAGCTAGCAACAGGGAGAGAGAGAGAGAGAGAGATATGTTGCAGCAGTAGTGCAGGCGCATGCCGATGAAAAGTTCCTCCGGGCGAGACGATGTTCTTTCTCGTTGTGCGACAGCAGTTTTTCGCTTGCAGGAAATAACAAAGTCCTGGAAGATTGAGTCAGCGATTTTTTTTTTCAAAATAAAAATCAAACGGAATAGCTTATAAGAATATAATACTATTTACGAAGACCGAAATTGAGATAGTTCACGGGTTACATCTATTTACAGATCCGAAAAAAATGGGCGAATTCGGATTTTTTTTTAAAACTATTCGTGAAAAAAAAACGCATTTGAAAAAAAATTTGAACTACAAAATGATGGATTTTTTTATTTTTAGTACCTCCAACACTTTTACAGAATAAAGGTGAACATAACCTCAAAACTTTTCAATACTATTTCTGCGAAAACGACTTGATGAAATACAAAAAGAATTGTATATCCCCCAATTTTTTTTGTCCTATTGAATTGTTGAAAAAATCTATTGAAAATTTGTAATCCAATGTTTAGAAATTTTAGGTTTTATGGAAGTATCTGAGATTTTTTGGATAACATTAGACTTTAACTCTATTGTTATTCAAATTATTCATTATTTATTATTATTATTGTTATTAACATTATTAAAATCGAAAAATTTTAGATATTCATTTAAGGATCGTCTAAAATTAATTAACGAAAATAGCATTGAATATATGAGGTTATATATAGGGTATATATAAGGTTATTAAGAAATAGAAGGAGAATACTTGTATGATTAATTCATTCGGTATCATTAAATAAATATAAATTATAGGGTAAAAATAAGATTAGCGAGTTATTCTGAAGAGAAAACGCCGTATTAATCAGCAAATTGCAAAATTCATGGCTCAAAAGTAATAATTTCGATCCTGCTCGCGGCACGATAGGTTAACCCACATAATACAGATTGATATTCGAGCAATTTCGTTTCTCAGGAAAATCAATCTATGTTTTTCCAACGATTTTTATATTTCCTCATTTCCGATACCCTTTCGAGAGACACCAATTAGTTTCGTTCTAATTCCTGCATAAATCATGTATCATAAACTCGCACACATCTGAAGGGGCTTACTTAAACCTGTTTTTCGCGGTTGGCCTAATTGCATTCGATTGATATTTATAACGAGAGGCTTGTCGCAAGTACAAGGCGCACGTTCTTGTAAAATCATTAATCATTATATTCTTGAATTTCACCCGCGCAACAATTAACGATGCTGAAGTTTGCATCGTTTAAATGCAACAGTAATTGTTTATCCACTAATTAAATTCGTTATTCCCAAGATATTTGAAAATTGAAAAATCGTAAAAATGCATTTTGGGGCCTTTACAGAGAATTAGAGATTTTAAATGCACAAGCAAAACGTAAATAAAAAATAATAATTTTTTAATATAATAAAAAATAACATTTTTTTTAAATAATAAAAAATAACATTTTTTTTATCTTAAAAAGTTGTTTTCAACGTTAAAAATGTTTTTCTTTGGTCCATTTTACTCCTGATTTAGTGCATCTGCCTTAAAATGTATGAATACATCAAAGTACAACCAAAAATAATTTTTTTTTCACCGAATTTTTTAGGAGGGTCTTTGTGCTCTACCCTATATCTAACGAGACTTTATTTTTCGTATGCTTTTTCGGGATTTTCGAATTATCGCAATTTCTTCGTGATATCGCACGTAATGATTGCGAGGATGAAAAAGATTGAGACAAATCGCCGGGTCACGCGTATTTGCAGATTTGCCGGTCTCTCATAACCATAAGGGCGTAACAAAAGTTGCCCTGTGCGATTAATTGAGTTTTCACGACCTTTTGATAATCAGCAAACGATACAGATATACAGATTCATATTTATACATATACGAAGGAAGTTTGTTAAAGCTTTGCTGAATATTATGGCGTTGGCTTTCACTCGACTCGTCGCAATTAACGAGGCCGAAAGTAACTTTCGTTGAGCTCCTCCTCTTTCTCCTTCTCTACCTTTTGCTACAACCATATTTCCCCTCATCATCCTCCCTCACCTCCTCCTCTTTCTTCTTCTCGGTGTGATATCACTGTCTGGCAGACCGCAAAAAGATTGAATATACGAGTGAATCTCTCATCGCTCACAGAGGAACACGTTCCCGCTCGAGTTACCGTTTTCTTCCTGTTTCCTCTCATCCCCACCGTGTTATATGTACTGTTTTTCGTTTTGTAAAAATATTTTTTATTTTACTTTTCAACATAATTCTCTTATTCTCAAGTCTTCTCATTATCCGCAACTGTTGGTAGAACAGAAATTGCGCATCAAGCGCATGTAACGGCACATTGTCGTCTCTACCGATTATAACTCTACCGACAGATGTCTGTATATGAAAATATCGTTTGTACATCTTCAGTATTATATATATATATATACACCTATACCGGTTAAAATTCGCTTTTGGAACAACTCTACCGAAATACAGCCCTTTCGGAACATCTCTACCATTTTATAATTACGTTGTAATTACCTTATATTCTGGAAGAGACATTTTTCACATTTGATAGAGATATTTTTGGGGAAGTTACAAAAAGATCTATCGGTTCAGCTGTATTTAGGTGCATTCGTTTGACGGTCTAGTTGTAACCGGTAGAGATGTTAATGTGTCTCTTCCATTTACAACGGTGTCCGATCATAACTCTGTCGGATATGGAAAAATAATCCTCGATCCTCAAAAACAATACTTTGTTTTCAGGAACAATTGTATTTTTCTATTTGGTAGAGTTGAAAGTTAAAGTATGCTACTAAGGCTAAATCGCGCTAACTAACGCTAAACTAACGCTAAATGGCGAACCATGTACAAAATGGCGGGCGATGTGCAAAATGGCGGGCGATGTACAAAATGACGGGTGATGTACAAAATGGTGAACAATGTACAAAATGGCGGGTGATTTACAAAATGGCGGACGATGTACATAAATGACCATCGTATTCGCGCATTGTGTTTTCCATTGATGGAAGCAAAAAAATTGTGTATGAAATTTGTTTTTCGAATTAAAAACTGTGTAGTTATGTTTCGAACTATGGGAGGTCTTGTCCGAGTTTTTGTTAGCTTTATTTTTCAAGAAACAAAAAAGTTGCTGAGGTATCTTGAGAAATGTTCGCCTGCTGACGGTCGGGAGCAATTCCGCATCGCGCCTCGTAAAAGCTTCGTATTATTGCCCCTTAAAACTCGGTGATAAAGAAAAAGTGTTTTTTTTTTTATTTATTTATTTTTCTTTTTTGCTATCTCGTTACGAGTTTTCGTTGATGACTGTACAGGACTTTAAATCGTATTGGACTGAAAATATCTCATTCTTACGACTTCCGCGTTCATATATATGGGTCATTCCATGTCAAATCGACCAAGAGTTGGAATCGACCCCTCTCAATTTCGATGAAATTTGGTCAGAAGTTTTTGTTTTCAATAAAACGGAGTTAACCCAAAGGAATTACCCAAAGGAAAAAAATTAATTTTTTTTTTCAAAATTTATACAAAATTTGAAATTTCGTAATTTTTCAAATCTTTCAAGTTTATTTTCGAAATATCTTGAAAACTATTATAGTTACAAAAAATCGTTCTGAATTCGTCTTGAAGAGTATACTTGGGGCTACGAACAAAAAAAATATTTCGTAAAATTTTTTTTTTTAAATGATGAATTTGGAGAATTTTGAATTTTCAAAAATCGTGAAAATCCAAGTTCCATATTTCATTTTTGGTTCAGGATCTTTCAAGATCAGTACAAGGTATCATATAAAAAAAATGTAACAAAAAATTTAATGTTTATCGTGGATTTGCGCGATTTTTTAAAATTCAAAAATTTATGTTTTTGAAAAAAAAAACATAACACCTCTCTGAAAATTTCAGGATCTTTTCAGATCAGTACAAGGTATTATATAAAAAAAATTGAACCAAAAATTTAATGTTGATCGTGGGTTTGCACGATTTTTAAAAATTCAAAAATTTATATATTTGCCAAAAAAAAATAACACCCCTTTGAAAATTTCAGGATCTTTTAAGATCAGTACAAGGTATTATATAAAAAAATTGAACCAAAAATAAAATATGGAACTTAGATTTTCACGAGTTTTGAAAATTCAAAATACTCTAAATTCATCATGTTTAAAAAAAAAATTTCGGAATATTTTTTTTTTTCGTAGCCCCAAGTATTCTTTTTAAAACGAATTCAGCACGATTTTTCGTAACTATAATAGTTTTCAAGATGTTTAAAAAATAAACTTGAAAGATTTGAAAAATTGTGAAATTGTGAATTTTGCATAACTTTCGAAAAAAAAAATTGAATTTTTTTTCCTTTGGTAGAACTTCGTTTTATTGGAAGCGAAAACTTCTGACCAAATTTCATCGAAATTGAAAGGGGTCGATTCCAACTCTTGGTCGATTTGACATGGAATGACCCATATATATATATATATATATATATATACACGTGTAAGCAGACGCATATAACTGACGAAGACGATGACGACGACGAATGGGAATAATAATTACGGGAATAAAATGTGCCCTTTTTCTTATTTTCCTCTATCTCGATCCTTATAATGCATGCACAGGAGCTGCTCTCAAGTGCATTGTCCGTTCGAAAATTACCGAGCAATCATGATTATATCTCAAACGTTTGATCATGAAAATTTTCTCTTTTGAACTAATTCGCTGACGCGCGTAAATATTAAACTTTTGTGAGAACTGCGATGCGTTAAAACATTTTCCTGTGAACTTAATAAGTGAGCAAGCGTTGAGGAATTTTTTGAAATTCAACGAGCAACTGTGAGAATTTAAAGTGAATTAGATTTTCATTTTTTATTTGGAAAGTATTATTTATCATTCATTGTTAGTATAATTTAGTTGCATTATTAGTATAATTATTATAATTATAATCTTTAAACATGGAACGATTAACTGTGAGAATCTGAAATGAATTAGATTTAATTTTTTCTTTAGAAAGTATAATTATTCATTGTTGTGAAGAATGATCGAGCAAGATGAGAGAATTTTGTAAATTTGTTGTATCCTCGAAAAATTGTTTGAATGATAAAAAAAAACACGGAGGTTAAAGTGCCATTTTCGTGTTTATCGTTATGACCAACGTTAGCATCGAGGATTTTTATTTTTGTTTTTCAAATGCACACTTTGCGACGATTTTTATTACCAAAGCACGATAACTCGTGAATATCGTCTATAAATTTTATGATTAAACTTTTTTTTAATCATAAAGTTATCATCTTTCGAGTAAACGAGCTTTTTTGCTGACGGTCGTTAAAATTTTTGTTTCCCGATAAAGAATGCTTTTTTTTTGTATAATATTCGTTGTTATTGAGCTTAAATTGTTTACACAAATATTCTTGTTAACGAGCAAGATTAGAACTGAGTTTGGAAAGAACGGCTTGAGAAGTTCATAGCTTGTATTAACTTTTGAAGTAGAAAGAAAAATCTTGATTCCGCTTTTACTGTTATAATTTTGCTGCTTAAAACTTGTTACACGTAGAAAGATTTACATTTCATCACAAATTCATCGAATAACTTCCATTCTATAAAATTGTAGTAATTTTTTTTTTCTAAGGAAATTGTGCAAAAATTGGCAATTTAAATATGAATTTTACATTTTTTTCATCCTTTGGAATTCCTTTATCCTGAAACCAAAACTTATGAAAATGCAAATGAGAGTGTCTCGGCTAACGATGAAAAAAAAATTAGGAAGTCATGTGCAAATTTCTAATTCGCAATATTTTATTTTTCATCAAAGCGAAATATGCAAATTAATTTCACTTTTAACAAGTCGAAAGTGCATCTTTTCTTGCATTATCGGAGACAAAAAAATCAGCTCAATAAAATATAATTGGCGTCGGAGCAATTAGAAACTCAGGTTCGAGTTGGAGAGGAAACAAAAAAGAAAGAATTTCAAACAACCAACGGTGAGAGTTGACAAATGATTTATAATTGCAAGGAAATAATTCCGAAAGAAAAGTTAATATGAACGTTGTTGCAAGTGCTCTGAAACTTTATGGTACATTTTAATATATTCCGATAAGCATCGACATTAAAATCTTATCCACCCGACAATTAATAAACCATACGTCGTAATAAAGCGAGAGAGTTTCTTGATGACGAGAAAATTATATGAGAAATTGGGTTACAAACGAGCGAAAGTGTGTCCGCATCGAGCGAGCACCGGAGAAATTTTTTTTTATTCTTCCCTTTTCGGCGCACAGAAAGATATTTCGTAATGTCTCTTTTTCTTTCAAATTTTTTTTGACACCGACCTTGGAAAAAATGTTCCGCCATTCATTTCCTCTCTCCTCGGTCTTTCTCCTTCCGGACAATAGTGAATTATTTCTCCACAGAGGAAGAGCTTTGCCTGAACGTAATATCCGCGAGATAAATCTATTTATAGGCAACTAAAAGTCGGATTAAAAGCTACTGCGAGGGAGCCGATAAGAAACGACGAAAATAGAGAGAGAGAGAGTGAGATAAAAATGGAGGAGTCAAGCTTTCACGAATTTGCGTCGTTATAAAATAATCTCTGTCAGCCAAACAATTTTCTTCAAAATTATGTTTACCCGATTGTTCTCATGATATTGAAGTTTGCATTGTTTAAATGCGACGGAAATATTTTGGGGTCTTTATTGAAGGGTTACTTCGGTATTAAAAGAAGTTACGAAAAACATATTTTTTTTATTTTTTGTTGTATAATAAATAAATAAATTCGACATTTTAAGTATATAACAGAACAACATTTAAACAAGTTTTAATAAAATTTTCATTAAAAATTTTGGAAAATGTAGCCGGGGATTCTGGTTTCCGAAGACCCCTCCAAAAAATGTCCTCGTGGTCAGGATATCTCATAATAGCTTTATCTGAAATTGAAAACGCATTTTTTCTGTTAGTATAAGATACGTATTGCTCGTGTTTGGACGACGAATTTGTTAAAAATTGAAATTTGAATTTTTGGCAGAGTTGCATGCAAAAAAGTACAAGTTTTGGTGGAATTTACACCAATTTACACCACGTATCGCCTTGTAAAATTAGTTGTTAGAACTTACCAGAACTTACCGTAGAACTTACCAAAAAATTGTTCAATAATTATTTGTTTAAGCAATTTATTAATAACTTTTGGGCAATATTATAATTGAAAATTGTTGTTTACGGCGTGCCAAATGTTGCTACATTTTTTCAGATCTTTATTGTATGACGAAGTACGGAAATTTCAATCAGATACAATTTTTGGTTGGGACTGTAGCGCCAAAGTATCCTTAAAAAAGTGTGCAAAATTTCAATAAGATCGGTGCATTAGTTTTTGAGAAATGGCCATTGACATTTGATCATTGATTTTTGGTCATTGTCCAGTCTAATGAGAGGAATTCCCAAAGGCTCTCCTAAACTTTAATTCTCATTGACTTTAAACTTTGGAAAAATATTGTACTATTAGATAGAAATTTGAAAAAATGTTTTTTTTTAATTTTCAATCCCACTAAATCTCTTAAGGATTTGGGATGCTCAATGTCTGAGCAAAGTGTAAATCTCACTATAAAAATGAATTTTAAGAAATGTATTTTCCTTGCATTGCAACGATGCAAACTTCAACATACTTAATTTCTTCCCAAAAATAAGAGGACGGGAAAAGAAATCGTGGCGAAATCGATAAAACTGGTAAAACTGAACCTTAAAACGTTTTAAATCTTCATTAACTTTTTTCACGTCAAGTCGGTGCCTTTTTTGTCCCGTTTGTCAAAATTTCCTGTAACCATCCCAATGTTTCTCATGGTCATGGGAAGCCTCGATAAACCGGAATATCCGGCTTGCCCCCCATGATCTCGCTTGCCCTTTTCGTGCTTTTTTGTATTATTTTTTTTCCGATTTTTTTTTTTTACTACATTTATATACGAGACTACAGACAAGAGTCATCTTTGCTCGTGCGGCCAGTTAACGCTGCTAACCCGTCGTTAACTCTCTCGTTAATCGTTCCACGTGAGAAGTCTATAGATATATATTTATAACATGTATGAGGTATTCCCGCTCAACCGGACCCCCTTTTAGGCCGACCTCTTTCGATTTTCTTGAAACTCAAGTATGTTTTAGTCTTGCCTGAAAGTATATTGTACACCAATATTCAGATCTCTAACTATAATACTTTTTGAAATACACCAAAAGTTATATTTCAAACTTTTTGCATATTCAGCGCTTTGGAGCTTTGGCACAGCGCGAAATAAAATCGAAAAAATTCTTTGACAATAGCTTTCGATCGGAAATTTCCTGCGCTTTTCGAAAAAAATATCAACGATTCCGAAAAAAAACGAATTCAATTAAATTTCGGCCAAAAACCGAAAAAATTGATTTTCAAAAAAAGAGCATAATTTAATTCGGGGGAACAATTTTTTTCATGTTTTGTATATATCTGAGAAGTCACGATATAAATTTCAAGTTGGAACTCACATCCGTTTACTAATGCCAAGTCTTTTAGTAGGATAAAAATTCTTAAATATCGTGTTTTTCGTATTCAACAGTTCCCTGATGCGTTTTTATTAACGAATTTTGAATTTAGTAAATTAATTAAATTTATTAAATCAAAATTATTAAATTTTGAATTTAATGAATTTATAAAATTCGAAATTCGTTGAAAAAACTATATCATATATCAGAGAACTGTTGAATAGAAAAAACACAATATTTAAGAATTTTTATCCTACTAAAAGACTTGGCATTAGTAAATGGATGCGAGTTCCAATTTGGAATTTATATCATGACTTCTCAGATATATACAAAACATGAGAAAAATTGTCCCGCTGAATTAAATTATGGTCTTTTTTTGTAAATCAATTTTCTCGGTTTTCGGCCGAAATTCAAATGAATTCGTTTTTTTTTCTAAATCGCTGATATTTTTTTCGAAAAGCGCAGGAAATTTCCGATCGAAAGCTATTGTCAAAGAATTTTTTCGATTTTATTTCGCGCCGTGCCAAAGCTCCGAAGCGCTGAATACGCAAAAAGTTTGAAATAAAACTTTTGGTGTATTCCAAAGAGTATTATAGTTAGAGATCTGAAAATTGATGGACAATATACTTTCAGGCAACACAAAAACATACTCGAGTTTCAAGAAAATCGAAAGAGGTCGGCCTTAAAGGGGGTCCCGTTGAGCGGGAATACCTCATATATATTGGCGATCTCGGCCCTCACCTGCGCGTCTGCGTGGACTTGAATATATATACGGATATACCGTGTAATTTATGATAATCGCCAATCGATAACTCTTGGGGGATCCCCTTATCTCGATCGTTCGATCTTTCAGCGTCAAATAACGCGCTCTTTTTTTCCTTCCCCCCTTTTTAGTCTGTTTTCCAATCGATTTTCATCATCTGTATTACGGCCAATTTTTTTCAATCAAATTTGTTTCGTTTTTCATTAATTTCCGCAACAACGCACCGTTTCCTCTTTGCCGGCGAAACTCACGATGAATTTTGTACCTTTGTCTCTCGGGTTCTCTCCCTCGTGTCATTTTCACTTATTATTCCGTCAGACCAGCGTAGACTTTCACCCGAGACGCTGATTTTGCGTGCTCGACGAAGCGTGCCGCAAAAAGTTTGCGCTCATGCACGTGGATAATCGATCAATCGTAACTAATTGATATTGATTGAAACAAAAAAAAATCATATTTTCGAAGTACGAGAGACGCGAGAGTAATTTATCATCAGATTTTTCGTATTTTTTCACTCTTTTATATATTCCATTCGGCCAATTTATTCTATTATCCTTTATGATTTTTTTGACAATTTCGTACGTCACCAAAAAAACTTTGATAATGGAGTTTCGGCCATTTTATTTTAATTGAAACTTCTTCAACGAAACTAATTGATAAAAAAAAAAAAATTATACTTTCAAAGTACACGAGACGCGGTTTGTCATTGTAATCGTCTTTTATAATTATATTCGTCATTATTCCGATCGGTGGTTTATTTTATTATCTTTATTACTGTCGTGGCAAAGAACTCTCTCACATACGACGATTAAAACTTGAATAACAGATGTCAACAATTTTGTAATGAGTTATTGAAACTTTCACGTCGAGTATATTGATTTTTTTTTAAATAATTACCTTCATGGCTTTTGTAATAATAATCAGCCAATCAATCAATGGATTGCGAAAAATCATGTTTTTTTTATCAGCTCTGTACATTTTTCATACATTTTTTTTAAATTACATTTTTTGCCTCCTTTTTACGGATCGATTAAACAAATCAAGAGACTTTGTACACATTTTTGAAATCTATAAATTTTTAAAAATAAAATTCAAAATTTTTATTTCTATGTCAAATTTATCAGCGTTGAAAGAAGTGACTCGGAATTTTCGAAAATGGGAACTTTTCAAGCAGTTTATCCCAAATAAAATGTTACTTCCATCATTTTTTAACTTTCTTTTTTTTTCTGTTAATTTAATATATCGAAAATTAATAACCGAACCTCCTTTTGGCATATTTTGATTTTCAATGTTTCTTAAAATTTTCCAAACAAGTGATTTTGTTTAAACAAACAGTGGCGCAAATAAAAAATGAAAAAAAAAAAAAATTCAGTCTGATTTAATCAAATTTCAAGAATTTTTTTGACGCGTTAATAATGAAAATCGTAGTGAATACAGCTATCATAATTTATGGCCATGAAAAAAGGGAAAAATAATTGTGATAAAAGAAACAGCAGTGAAGAAAATTATCCAACGAAATGCCTTAGCATAGATAATGATATCCTGTAGGAGAGGAAAGAAGTGAATAGGAGAAGAATGGAAGATAAAGATTCAGTTCGAGGAGTTTGTTCGCATTTATTTGCCTTTCGCTCTCGTTTGAGATCAAATGAAATATCTCCCTTTCCCTCTCTCTTACAGTCTTACTACTTGCAAAGCAAGAGAGCTATATCTAAAGTCCGATCGAACCATTTAGTGAGGGAACCCACGCTACAAGTTATTGCCGCGATAAGAGGCGTAGGAGTTGGTAAACAGGGTATTAACCCCATTTCGAGTCGTGTCTAGAGTCTATCCTTTTCCCTCATTCTCCTTCTCTCCTTACTTATACTTTTCTCTCTTCTTCGAATTTAACAACGAGGCATTACCTCGTTTTGTAACCGCGTTCGCTAATGACTACGTGGAAAAAAAAACCGAGCCATTATTATTAGGGAAATGCGTCAAAAGAGAGAGAAAAAAATTACCCAACGTTTAACAAGTCACGAAAACAAAATTGACTGAATTCTTTTCTATTAGGAAATGTTTGCCACTTTTCAAGAATAATGTAGCGTGATAATGTCAGAGGATCGAAAAATGATTGATGGAAATTACTGACAATAAAGTAAAGAGTAAAAAAACAAAGTAAAAATTCAAAAATTAAATCCGCACGATTTTTGGTTATTACTGAATAACTAGATTTTCAAACGATGGATTGACCCACAATTCTTCCAAAAACTTGAAAAAAAAAATCTAAAAAAGGGTGTAAAGGACATTTTGAATATAAAGCATGAGAATGTTGGGAAAAAAATATTTTCATGAAAATGAAATTTCCTTTATGTGAAAAAAATCACCATTTTTTCTTCAGAATTTTCATCTGATTGGAATGAAAGCTCAAAATTTAGTTTAATTAACATCGATTAATTTTATATCTTACACAAGCCGCCAATTTATAAATTCTCTTAGAAAAAAAAAACATTTCAGATGTATGGCTTGGCTTCAATATAAAAAAATTGGATGAAACATGTCTAGATTGTAATAAATATTTATCGGGTAAAACGAAAAAACTAATTTAATTTTAAAAAAAACTCACAATTAAAAATCATCAATCAGTAACTCGTATTAAGCTAGATGAGCTAGAATGACCATCAAATCATGAATTACAATTTATTCAGGCCAGAAATCATGCGCTGATCAACAAAAAATTGTAATTTCATCAATTGAAGCCATAGAATTTTTTTCTACGATTTTTCACAAGCATACAAAAATCTCCTTAAGGTCTGATAATTAACTTTTCATCGTGCTCTTCATCCCTGACTACGGAAATTCTTCCATTCATCAAAATTATTCGTTGGGAGAATAAAAATTTTAACGAACCGAATATATTCGTTCTTGTCCAATTTTAATTGGCAAACTGGCTGTTTTTTTGCACGAATAATTTTAGGTTTTTTTTTCTTGAGCTTTTGAGAGAAGGAGAAGGAGAGGCAGAGCATTTCATTTCTGTGTTGCATCGTGAAACTTCCGAGACTCGGTCGTGCAATGAATTGCATCGATCAGACTATTTTTTCTCCTATTTCTGCCGAATCCTCTCGATAGCTCATTCCCAATTAATCGATGAATCTCAATAAGCCATTGAGATGGATATAACGTTCGAGTAATCCTTCTTACCCCCATCTTCTCATTCCCTCAAAACGCCCGGAAATGGGGAGATTTTGTGAATTATTCTCTAACGTGATATTTCCGGTTGCATCTAAATCTGCCAGGAGAAAAATCGCTCCGATATTCTCGTACGACAGTGATAATTCATTGTATAAAGCCATGCATTATTTTTGCGAGCTGGAATTCAGGAAAGGGAAGGATTATAAAAGTCTGGTACAAGGATGAGCGCATTGTGCGTGTATGTATTTATTGCGTGTATTGCGCATGTATTTCCAACCTGGGTCTCTGGACTCTCAACGGTACACGCGAGAAATCCATTACACTTGTGTATATGAGGCATTCCACGTCAAGTAAGCCACCCCATTTTTTGAAGTCGCCAAAAATCGCGTACAAATTTTTAGAAATTTTTTTATAGTCTGTAAGTATATCAAGTAAAAAACTGTTGAAACTGCAGACAAATCGAAGATTTCAATTCTGAGCAAAAAAAAATCAAAACATTGTATGCTCCGAAAATGGCATATAGAGCTTTTGGAGGAGTTCGTAAAAAAATTCAGTAAAAAGTACGGTGAAAATCCCAAATTCCATGTTGTACTTTTCTTTTCGTACGATGAATAATTTTCGAGTTACGAAATGGAACAGGAAAATTTTTTGTATTTTTTTCCAGCTAAAATATGTGATATAAAAATCTGAAAAAAATCACGAATTTTCTTGACAGTTAGAACTACTTTATAAAAATTTGTATGCGATTTTTGGTGATTGCAAAAAATCGGGTGGCCGACTTGACGTGGAATGCCTCATATGTGCATACATACATGTTTTCGTTTCCCGGAAAGTGTAATGGACTTGGAAATGAGTGCTATGTAAATTGCCAGTTCGTATCATTAGTACCTACGTTCACGAAAAAAAATGAATAAAACAAGAACGAGGTAAACAAAATATGCACAATATACATTCGTACGCAGCGTTCTGGATCATCCAAATGCTTTTTCTTGAAAATTCCTTTGAATTTTTGTGATTTTTTATTTTCTCAATATTTTTAAGATTTTGAAGATTGTTGTTTGTGTTATTTTTTAATTTTATCATGAGTGAAAGGACTTCCGGTATATTATTTCAAATTTATTTATTACACTGAGAAAGCAATGTACCAGGATTTGTTAACTGTTAACAAATGTAAAGTTGAATATGGCGGAATCAACTATTTTTTAACAGAGTTACAATTTAAATATTTTTTAACAGTTAATAAATTATTTTCACAAATATATTTTTTTACTACAAATACACTTTTATCTCCGCGTAAATTTCCATTTTTTTTTTACCAATTAAACGAACCGCGAAAAATGTAGGCCACACGAAAAAATTACAAAAAATATTTTCTTTTCGAAATTTTGTGGCAATATCTTTCTCATATTTTAATCGAAATCGTGAAAATTTTCTTTTCTCAAATATTTTATACAACAAATTTTTAGAAAAACGAGGATTTCAAAAATTCTAATTTTCATGATTTTATTCGAATGATATTGGAGTAAATTTATTATTTGATATTTAAAAATAAATTACATTGTTCCATGTGAATTCTATGTTCGTTAAATACGAAAAAAATATTTATTGTATAAAGTATACAAATTTATTTTAATGAAAAATTTTTTTATTCTTGAAAAATATGTATTTAAGTCGAATTAATGTTTTTTCGTATTTAACAAACATAGAATTCACATGGAAAAATATAATTTATTTAAATATAAAATACAAAATTTACTCCAATATCATTTAAATAAAATCATGAAACAGTTTTATACATTTTAGCTTTACAAAAAAAAATTAAACACCAAAATATTGATTTTCCATAGAAAATATTCTAAATTACCACATAATGGCAAAGTTTTTATAAATTTTTCGCCCACTGAGAAAACATTTCATTTGTAGTAAAGAAATACATTTAGTTGGCACTTTTACTTAAATATTTCTTAACTGTTACAAAATTTAATAGTCGTTAAGAAATATTTTATTTGTGTCAAAATAATTTATTAACTGTTAAAAAATATTTATAAAATTTATTAACTGTTAAAGAATAATTGATTTCGCCATATTCAACTTTACATTTGTTAACAGTTAATAAATTGTTGTACATTGTTTTCTCAGGGCAGATTTAGCCAAGAAACAGTGAACGACTGCTTGAGAATACTTCGCGTACAATAATAATAATTCTTGAGATTATCGGACAGACATCTGCAAACAATCATTCGTCATTAACTCCTCGAGAGACAAATTATATTCACGTACGGGATCACGTGCTCGAGATACATGCCCGAGATATTATTTTAACGTGAGAAAAGTCGACGAGTTTTATCGCGCGTTAAAAAGAAAAAAAGAAACCCATTTGATTCGTATATTGGAAAGCCAATTTATCACAATTTATCACAATCTCTTTCATTTGCTTGCTAATGCAAAAGCAGTATCTATATATATATCTATATATATCTGTATGTTGAATTACGAGCAAGCCCCGAGGAGACTCACGCGAGATCTCCATCACTTGTTCGAGGCCCAAACGAGAGAAAAAAAACGAAAAGCAAAATCACAATCATGACTGGATGGAAGAGTGAAGGAGCGTTAGAACGAAAAATCATCGGTGTAATATTGTTAGTTTTCGAAGTAGGGGTGAAAATATAGGTATAAAGATGGCGTCTTATCTAGAAATTGCAATTCGAAAGCCAACATCCGTTTGATATACACACAACGTGGAGAAGAGAGAGAGAGGGAGAGAGAGAGAGAGAGAGAGAGAGAGAGAGAGAGAGAGAATGAGCAGAAATTCTCCACTTTATAATGTATTATCATCGAGCTAGTCCTCCGTACATACTGCATGTATGAGCCATATGGTATAAATTTTACTCATGATTCTATACTTTCGTGTAACACTATACCATTCATGTACATTAGCTCTGCCAGAACTTTCCGGAGCTTAACTTTATGTATTTAATTATACGAACACGTAAATAGGCTCACGCGAAACGACTATTACTCACTCAAGTTCCTTCACTATCTCTCTTTCTCTCTCTCTCTGCAGTCTTTTTTTCAATATTTTTCTCCTTGGTCTGATTCGATTCAAAATTACTTTCATTTAGTGAAGTTTGAATCGTTGGAACGCAACGAGATTAATTTCATTTTTTTTATTTTTGATACTGCCAAAGTCTTGAAAAGGCGAATTGTGGTAGATGTAACTTCAAAACTTTTTAAAGTGGTATTCTGGTCGAGAATTTTGAAAAAATCATTTTTTTTTCATATCATAGTTTAGACCTTTAAAAATATATCCTGGAAAGGTAACTTTTAAATTCAAATAATTTACGAAAAATATATAATGTTGCAATAACAATATTCTTAATAATTAAAAATCTTTTTAAATTTTGTATCAAATGATTATAAAGGTTACAATCGCGTGCCAATCAGCACACCGCTTTTTCTACCCCCAACTTTACCAGCTTATAACTTATTTAATTTTCATTTTTTTTAATCGATTTTTTTTTTGTATATTGTGAAAATATTAATAAATATGTTGTAAAAAAAAGAATGGTAACGAAACGATCAAAATGTATGTCTCTAGACCAGAATAACGCCTTAAAACAAATTTTGAGAAAAATGTGTTGAAAGCTCTATCAGTCTTAATTATAGATGATTTATTAATCCTCATTTCCAATGGTTCCAATACCTTAAACACAGTGCTTTTTCAAAAAATTGACATAAATCCATTAATTTTTGGAATTCTAACAAAATCTCTGTTGCCAATTGAAATTAAGATCCTCGGCTGTAAAACTATCTGATCCAAAAATTGATTTTTGGAAATTACAAACTGACCCCTTAATGGAGAGACCATTAAGAAACCGTTGAAACTATGCAAACTTCAAAATCATCCAATTTAATAGTATTTGTCTCTTACATTCAGAATCATCAATCCTTAAAATCAATCTCCTCCTTTCTACTCTTTCCTATTTAAAATATCCCATAATCCAAAAATTGCAAAAAAAAAACCAAGATACACGAAACCTTCGATATATTCGGGTGGATGTTTGACATCAAATCACGATGATCAACGATACGAGAGAATGATTCTGGATCAACAGAATCCAGGTCTAATCGGGCGAATGAGGGTGTAGAGAGAGTTTGATGACGACGTCGAGCAATATTCATCGGGCAATATTACCGAGGCTGAGAGGGAGAGAGACAGAGAGAATGAAGGGAAGATAGAGTCGGAGGTTCAGAGGCGAACGGTATTGCGGAACGAACCGATTGAGCAATAAAGCCCATGCACAGAGAACTAATAAACGAGGAGGCGAGCGATGAGAGAGGGAAGAGAGCACACGATGCGAGTTGCATTGCAATCCAATCCAGATATCGGGCCCAAATGATCTCTTCTCTCTCTTTCGCTCTGTCTCTGTCCTCGATAGTCTCGTATCGGACATTGACAAACAAAAGGTCCTATTTAATGAAACTTGAAGACAAAATCACGACTTTTTGTTTGCCAACAGTCGATGCAGTCGACTTTGGGCCCCGAGGACACGATAAACCAATACAATTCGCTTGAACCTTTTCCTTCAATTTCGCGTTTGAGTTAGGGCATTTACAGCTAGTTTTCTTCTCTATTCGACTCTGAGTGAGAAAATAACGTAAGAAACTCAGATTCATAGGAATTTCAATAGTATGACTTTTTGGCAGTGATCGACAGCATCGAATTTTACGTCAACGATATTGATTAATCATTTTTTCGAACAATTAACAATTAGTCCAAAAATATTACTAATTTTTTATGAAAATTCGTAATTAGCCGAAAAATATTAGTATTTTTTCTTAAAAAATTAGTAATTTGTGATGAAATATTTTCAATTTTTCCAAAA
The DNA here is from genome assembly GCA_946863875.1 of Alloplasta piceator. Taxonomy (NCBI): domain Eukaryota; kingdom Metazoa; phylum Arthropoda; class Insecta; order Hymenoptera; family Ichneumonidae; genus Alloplasta; species Alloplasta piceator. Next base: position 9,223,977 of record OX333077.1, on the reverse strand, counting down.
AAATTAGTCATTAGTGACAAAATATTTTAAATGATTCCAAAAAAATTAGTAATTAGTGACAAAATGTTTCTAATTTGTCTACAAAATTAGTATTGAGCGACAAAATATTTCTAATTTTACGAAAAAAATTAGTAATCAGCGAAAAAATATTGCCTAGTTTTTTTCTAAATATAGTAATTGGTAAGGAATTATTAATTAATTTTAATAAAAACAGTAATTTGTAGAAAAGTATTGTGTATATTTACGTATACTTGTGTGCACGGATTGAGTTATGGTTATAAGCTCAAACAACTCTATTAAAAAAGTTGTTTCGTTTTTTATAATAACTAGATCTTTTGAATATTTCACACATTAGTATTTATTGTATCGAATGTCATACGTTATCACATAAGTTATTAATACGAATATTTAATCAGTACCTATTAAAAAATGCATTAGTAGTTTTTCATTGATTTATTACTTTTTCCAAAATTAATACAACATTTTTCCGCAAATTATTGATTTTCTTGGTTATTTAGTACTTTCTCGCTAATTACTAATTCTTAGAAAAATGAGTAATATGTTCCCGCTAATTACTAATTACAAAAAAAAAATGAGTAATATTTTTTTGCTAATTACTAATTTTTCGAAAAAATTGGATAATAAAAATAGATACATTTTTTTTGCCGATCACTGTCTTTGGATAAAAAGTTGAGGGAAGTCTGGATGAACTTTTCCGTTTATCTTTTCACTTCGATGCCCATTTCCTTGGTTACAACGAATAACAAGATTTAAAGCAGTTAAGCTTTTTTTTTAATTGCATAAATGTTGCATTTCTCTGTTTATGACGATGATCCAAACCTGCATCGTTGGAACCCAAAAAACGCAATTTTTTGTACTGCCCACGCTTTTTTTGAACCAATATTAGGGCCCAAAGCTTTTAATCGACACACTGAGCAACATTTCAATAGAATATATTGAAAAATAAAGGATATCGATTTCAACGATAAAAACTTCAACATCGTCGTTCTTTTAAGGTCACCGAGAGAGGGCAGAAAAAAATCTTAAAAATAATTTATAGGCATATATCTTCTTCACTCAATTGACGCGTCTATATAGTTTTGCTCTTGTAATTTACACCAACTTTGCTGCGTAAGCTGAATTTTCTCTCGCTCTTCCTTACACACATTCATCGACTCTGACTTTGCATACGACAAACATGAAACACGAGCATGTATGGTTTGAACTTTGACACCGTGAACGAGAAAGGCTGGATCGTGCTTCGTGTAAATTCGATTTAGAATGTGTCTCATAAATGTTCACTCCACAGAGATAAAATGTATCATTGCAAACCTGCATCTTAAAATACGTGATCACTATTATTATTATTATTATTATTATTATTATTATTATTATTATTATTATTGTTATTGCTACGAATGTTACTCGAGAAATGCAGCGGTCTAATTTTCGTTTTTTATAACTTATTTAAAATTATTTTCACGCAAAGTAATTAGAGCCGCGCAAACTTTTTTATTTTGATGCGTCTTTTCTCGAGATGAATTCTTAACTCTGAAGAATTATATAGCCAACGGGGAAAAGTGTGCACATACTTTTATATTGGCAGAATTGTGTTGGAGAATTGATTGGAGAGGAGAGTTTGCGCAGAATTTAATCTTCGACTTCCGGTCTTTCGACATGCATCTCACTCTTTCACCCGCAGACTCTCTTTTTTATCATCTTAAACCGGCAAGTTTGCGCACGTGCTGCTTGCTCTTCTGAGAAAGATTATCATAATTTTCGACGTTAGGCGACTCTCAACCCTCTTTCCGCTTTCCTCTTGAGCGATAAAAAAAACTCTTTCGGTTGGCAATTCCTCAAACGCATTTTCATCGATGGCTCTCCGAGAGCAAGGCAGAGAGAGAGAGAGAGAGAGAGAGAGAGAGAGAGAGAGAGAGAGAGAGAGAGAGAGAGAGAGAGAGAGAGAGAGAGCGAGAGAGAGAGTGAAGGTCTCGCGTGATTGCAACACTTCCAGGGAAATAATTATAGACCTGTGCATTATATTTTTTTTTTATTTTACTCTGTAATTGGAGAGAGGCACATGTATCGAATCATAGAGGCAGAGGAAAATTAAAACTTCCCCTGGCGTCTCTCCTTTGCCGAGGGACGCAATCGATAACAATCTTCGTAAATCGCGAGAAAACGAACGGAGAACAAAACGATGACATAATCATTTGCCCAGCAATTTATCCCATGCGTCGCGTTACCGTCGAGAAAAATTGCAAAAAAAAAAAAACAATACAATTGAATTTCACTTTTTTTAAGCTTGCATATTGCACGGTAGAATTTTAAACAATAATGAATTACGATTTTTGTAATGACGAGAATTTTTTTATCGCATAGAGTTTTCGAAAGCAGGATGAAAGAACGAAATTTCGCCCATTTTGAATGTCTCGAAAAATCCACTTTGCCATTATAAATATAGCAAAATACTATTCGATACTTTTTTTTACTTTGAAAGCTTTTTTTGGAATAATAAGTTTTATTGGAAATTAAACTATTTCTGTAGCATTAGAATGATGCAAACTTGCACATCATGCCAAAGGAAAAACATGTTTTTGTCGCTTTTTGCCGGTATTTTTCGACACACTTCATTTAAGACGTGGGAGTGCAACGAAGCATATTTATATACCGGTATATATATGTATATACTAGCTTTTCTCCGCTATATATATATATCTCATACGCGATAAAATCAACTCGGCCAACTCTTATCGATCGAACACTTTCAAGGATTTTCTTACGTGTCTCGCCCCCGCTCCTTCTCCGTATATTTTTGTATATGTGTGTGTATTTGTGACGTGAATTGATTGTGTCTGACTTTTGTTTTGTTGGCGAGCTCGAAAAACACGTAATTACTCTATGACTAACAGCAAACGTTAACAATGGAAGGAGAGTTGCTAGAATTTCAATTTTGAACATTTTTATGACTCAATGGAATAAACATTGCTCAAAAATTGCACAATATTTAGCAAAGAAGTTGTAACTAAATGTTTGGTCACCGTTAAATTTTCAATTGAAGTTGAATAATTGAAAAAAAGTATTTTTCTCGTATTTTCGAACTTTTTCGATGCCACATTTTGACAATTGAAACAAAAAGTATGTTTTTCGCCATCTACCAAAAATTCGGACCAGAGGACCTTTGATATTTCCTTTAAAACAAAAACGAACATTTTGCAACATTTCCCCAGATTTTGGGTTGATTCTTTCACGATTTCCAAAATCCTTTTCTCGACGACATTCGCAACGTTTGTTCGTGATCTTTCGATAAATTTGCAAATTTTAGAAAATGGAAAATTTTCTGCTAATTGCAAACATGAGTTATTTCTAAACATCACGAAAAAATACGAAAATAATCGGAGAACTTGATTTTCTATTTTACTATTTTTTTACGGGCCAATAATTGATTTTGGTATTTCCGCCAATGTTGTTAAAAGTAGATGCAATTTATTTCAGATGACAGAAATTTTCTGCGGTTAAATACAACCTCATAACGAAATTTCCATTTTCAAATGAGAAATTACTTGAAAAAATGCTCATATAAGTCTACAAAGAAATTAACAACTAAACTCGTCAAAGGATACAAATTTGTTGACATTGCTCCAAAGCTCCAGACTGTCGTTACCCTTTGGGTCATGTGCACAGTTTCCTTCGCACATATTTAACGTAATTCTTGCCTCTGAGAGAATTTTTACCGCAACACAAGAATTATAATGAGGGTTCGCGGTCTTCGCAGTATAAAGTCAGTATGATTGTCGGTCTAATATCCTCCATACGTGAATAAACTTGGGTGTAAAACGATCGCCGGAGCTCGCTAATGCACTAAGTAAATAGCTAATGAGCTAATTTCCGATCTCTCGCGTTTTCCCTCGGCCAAAAAGGAACGGCCGAGAGATTAGCAGCTTACTCATACTCAAACAGAAATATACTATACATATATCTGTACACTTCTATTGCAATTCGTGCGTAAAGTGGCAAGCTTAATGATTACACGGTTTGTGTAAAAATTAAACGTGTCTATTTCGTATCAAAGCTAAACTTGGTAATATTTTTTCGCTAATTACTAATTCTTTTACAAAAATTCGAAATATTTTGTCACTAGTTACTAATTTTTCAGAAAAATAAGTACTATTTTCTGACTAATTATTAATTGTTCGAAAAAATGATTAATATAATCAATATCGTTGACGAGAAAATCGATCACTGGTCAACAGACTCAAAGAGGAAAATTAAAATTCAATGCAAACATCGACAAATTCGTTTTCCTTCTAGGATACGGTTTTTTTCTAATGATGATTGAAAATCCTTATCATTATCCGTTGGTTTTTGCGAGAAATGCAAAAGTATTCGATGATCGCGCAGAAAAGAAGGAAAAACAGGAAATAAACGAAATGTTTTTGCGCCGATTTTTCAAGGAAAAACTTTTTCAAGGATAAAGAGAAAAGAGCAAGAATGATTAATGGCCTCGTATATGAGCATACTCGACTATATATATATATATATATATATATATATATATATATATATATATATATGCGTCTCTCACTATTTTTCTTGAAAGTCTAATATGCATCAATAAACATATATTTGAAACTGCGTGCGAATCTCGCGAGTTTTATCATCGCATATTCGTCTGCTCTATATATATCAATGAATAAATGCATCAGATTACAAATTTATGGACTTTAAAGTATATCTTTCTCTCTCTCTTTCTCTCTCTCTCTCTCTCTCTCTCTCTCTCACTCACTGTTTTTTTCCATCCAGTCGAATTGCGTCATCGCTATTTTCGAATCTCTGAAAAACATTTTACTTTGTGTATGTTTTATATCTTTTTTTAGGCATTTTCTTTGTACTTTGATCCCCATAAAGATGCGTTTAAAAAAAAATTTTATTCTTGCAAGATTTACTGTTTCCACAAATTCTGTATCGGTAAACTTCGCGAAATATATTTGCGTTCGTCCTGTGGCGCGTTCCCACACGATGACGCTATCATTCGGGGCTTTGATGACACAATTACGAGACATGAATAATCAACGAGCTATTATATGAATAATTTCTCGAAATACCAGCCCTATGAATTTAGAATTTATTCAGGAAATTCCTAAGTCTTGGGCGATAAAGAATTCTCTTCCAATTACAAATAAACGTCCAATTATTTTCGAATTTCCCTTGGAGATACGGAAATGAAGGAATAAAAATACTTAACCTAATTAAGAAATATGAAAATTATCAGCATCACGCAAAATCGATGATCATTGTCCAAAAAAATAGTAGCTTTAACTAAAAGTGTGCTGATATCAAGTGCAGAAGTTCTTGGAGTCATAAATCTGAGGCTAATAATATATTTTAATTGTTTAACGAAAAAAGAAACTGTCATCATGTAATGTAAAGCATGGTTACCTCAACTTTATAGTAAATTGTAACTGTAACTCACCCAATTACCCCAAATATGAAGAGTAGTTGTGCCTTAATCCACTTTACTCGCGTGTAGTTAAGAATTTTGTTCAACTATGAGATTCTGGCGAATCACTCGTATACTTGCTATTTCTAACCATATATTCCACGCCATAAACTCTTTGGAAAAAACTCGTAAAATCGCGAAAAACTCTTTGCAATTCTCGTTAGAGAAAGAGTCATAATTCAACTGAAACGTCCAACTCTTCTCTTCGTCTCGGAAAAAGTCAAACGCAATTTACCGAGTCATTTGTTTATCGCGCACACGTATCTAAGCCGTTATTACAAGGGATGACGTGAGACTTTTCGATCTAAACATGGTGATTCATTCCATTAAGGTTAACAAGTTTTTTCCTGAATTAGTCAAATGGCGCTGAGTCTTATTAAACGTTCAATTTCTCGTTTCTCTCCTTCTACCTCCAACGATTTATTGTTCGCAATCGCTCTTCTGCAACCCAATAACTCCCCTAACTCACTTACTCACTCCCCTAACTCGAACAATCGCTTTGATAGATATTTACGCGTCTTTCAGAGTCTATTGCTCAATCGATCGATACCTACGCCTGATTAATTCTAGTAGAAGTAAAGGTTCAAAGAAACATTCATTCTAAAATATCCAATTTAACCCAATTTCTTGGTTAAATGGAATTTTTCCATTTTCTGGTAGACAATCGCGTTACAACGAGGTCATTAGTCGTAATAATCGAATGACGGGTTTATAATCCCATGAATTTGGCTACGTGAATTCACCGTTTGCCGGATATCCTATTTCACCATCATCGAGTATCCGGATAACCGAATATAATGCACTTTGATGCAGTGTATGCATTTTCAATGTGCATATTCGCCCTTCTCTGTCATTTTATTTTGTTTTATTATTACTCAATTATTTTCTTCATTTTTATTTATCATGTTTGCTTTTATTTAATTTTTTTTAAATGTAATTATTACTTTCTACGACTTTTCATTATTATTACTATTATTATTAATCCTTAACAGCCCCACTGGGGTCTATTGGACCCCACTGATTGTCAAAAGTCTATAACTCAGTCAAAAATAGAGAAATTAACGATTTTTTAAATTATATTAAAAATTTTATTTTCGTTACAAAACGTTTTTGGCGTTTACTAGTATTTTTTTAATTCAAATATTAGTGATAGTATTTGAATTATAGACAATTTTTCTCTTGTGGGGTCTAACGGACCCCGTGGGACCGTTAAGGGGGAAAAAGGGTCGGAGATACAAAAAAAAACATATTTTGTGATTTTTTTTCAGAGTACCTTATTTATTAATATTTTTTAATTTTTTTTACATCATTAAGCATCATTCTACGAACATTCTGCTAAATTTTCATAAAGAAATATTGAAAAATAAGCCAGTGGTAGCGGTGAGAACCGAGTCACCTTAAAAAAAGTTTCCATGCGGTAGTCAGGATAAATCATGAATCGTGATTGCTTCATCTGAAATTAAAAAACCAAAAAGTTTTCTTTATTACATAAGTTTATTTTGGATTTGAACGAAGGAATTAACAAAACATTCATTTTTGAATTTTTGGTTAAGGTGCAATAAAAAAACTCTGATTTTTTCCAAAAATTGCTCTTTTTGTTTAATTAAAAAATAAGTTGTAATTGAAAACAAAATCCTTCGTTCGGAACCGAGCATTTAGTATGCAAAAGAAGTGTGCAAAGCTTTGGCGAAATCGGTCCGAAGATTCTCGCGAAATTTTGACTGCCGACTTGAAAAAAAAGTTTTGAGAAAAACGCGATTAAAGTTTGATACATGTATAAAATAGAGAATTTTTTTTTTTTAATTTACATAGAATCGTCGATTCCGGCTCCATAAAGCAACTCGCCTGCAGCTGCTGCATGACCGACACACTCCTTTTTATTTATTTGATAATCTTGGCCATATGGTTGCGCCTCAATAACTTTTTTATAAACTCAATTGTCCGGAGATCGGAGACTCAATTGTCTATAACTCGAAAAGTTTTGATGACTTCAAATTTTCTAACAATATTTACTATAAGTTGTAGTATCAGAAAACAAAAAAAATCGATTTTTTGACCCTTTCCCCCCCCCTTAAGGGTTAATATTATTGCTTTCTAATACATCTTTAGCCCAATATATATATTTTAGTATTGTCTTAAGTTATTCAATCAATCTCTCGCTCTCTTTTTTTCAAAATTATAACTAACTCTATCGTGATTCGATTGAGCACCTCGATATTATCGTTGTTGTCTTTAATTGTCTCAATGATAAACTGGATAAAATCCAACTCTGGCACTGGTAAAAAAAAAATCGTAAGGTATGCATCGGCCATTAGTGAACAATTTGCAATTTGACACGCTTCTCTCTCGTGCTCTCTCTTTCTGGGTATTCGAAATGGCGGATAATAAATGGGCCCCTCGACAGGTGCATCGATATTCATCGTTGATATTTTTACGACACACACCAGCTTTGAAAATACATAATACGAAGCTGCAGATGAGTTTTTCTGCGTGAATGATTGTATATATATATAGAAGGGGAGATGTTAAATTATCAAAGCACGAAAGAAATATTACATGTACCGTTATTGTTGTTATATTGCCTTTCGGTAATTGCCGGTAATTTTTTCCAACTCTCCATTCGTATCGCTTCCCTTTTCTCGTATACAAGTCCATTAAATTTCTCGCAAGTCTAACTGTCGAAAGCAATATAACTTTGTGAAGAAAAAAAAACGAGCAATCGAAATTAAAGTATACAACTGTTTGAGATGAAAATTTTCAAGTGTATCGAACCTTTGCGTGGAATGTAGCTTTTTCGGCATTTATTTATTTAATATGTGACGTAAAAATACATATTTTTTAAAATTTCCACCGAGTAAATACAAGATTAGGCCGTGAAGTAATTCGTGCAAAATCGTCGTGATGATTTATGATCAAGAGAAAAAAATATTTGCTTCAAATTTTTCACTTCAAATTGTCAATGATCAGCGACAAATTGCTGAATATTTCGCTGCATGTTTTTTAAAAGTTCCATTTTACTCAAAAAACCTTTGCTCCGTTTATTATCCGTGAAGTAATTTTCACAAATATAATGATAAAAAATTATCAGAAATATTATAAATAATTAATCATAAATTTCACGAATAATCTTCGACATTGATATTCAGCAATAGATCCAATTGTTTCAGGCCTTTTATCGAATCAAACTTTTTTTTTCCCCCTCGAGGAACATCGATAAATTTTGTTCGCGTTATTTTCTTCTTTATGGCAATTAAATTTCATTATAGATAAATTACATAAAATCGATTTTTAGTGTACGCGTCACTCATTCGTGCGTCAAACATCAAAAAATATTCGAACACAGAAAGTCTCTCATCGAACGCGGGAATTCATCAATCACGGTCGACCGACTGACGTTTCGTTATAAATCGATCTCAGCTCATTATCGATGAAATGACATTCGGAGAAGAAAATGTGCTTCGACATTGCGAAAGATAAAAAATATCATATCGATCGAAAATCTTCGATGTGATCCAGATATAGATTTAAGTGGATAATGTTGGTTATACGTACAGATATAATACGAATAGAAGATTCGATAGAGCGATTTGAGATCGTGAAATTGCGAATGGCAATGCGATGTTGAAATTCTTGGCAATATAATTCCTTTTCATACTGTAACGGCAATTACGCTTTTTACAATTTACCGTTTCTATTGGTCTGTTATCGCATGAGTGGGAGACCACGAATCAAGAAAGAGAGGGCGCAAGAGAGAGAGAGAGAGAGAGAGAGAGAGAGAGAGAGAGAGAGAGACTGAAAGGACTTTCAATCATTGCGCGGCGATTTCGCAAGTTTGATTCGAATCACGAGAACGTCGTTCTCGCGCACGCTGATCCCTTTTTTTTCTCTCCCTTTAGTGAGTTTTCTCACGCGCGCTCCGTAAAACAGCCTTGGCCAGCCTCGTTACGCTTTCTATGCTCCAAATACCATCAATCGTTGAATCGAAAACAAACGCTTTTATGAAACGACCAAGTCCTTTATTCTCTCTCTTTCTCTTCTTTTTTTTTTAAATCTTATTTTTGTTATATCTTCAAACGCGGTAATCGCATTTGATGGACAGCTCCACATTTGACATTTTTAGCGTGTCTGAGTCGCGTAACAATCGCGTCCAATTGCGCAAATCGATGGTGAAAGTAATTTCGTAATTCGCAAGAAAATGTAACTCTCTTTCTCACTTGGGAATTTATGTTAATTTGGCACAATGAGTTTTTGAGAACTGGATGTGAGGGAGAATATTGGAGATCGGTGATGATGTGGACAGGAATTTAGAATCATGGAAATTGGATATTTGCGCTTCCCGATTTTACTTATTCATCACTCGTCCCGATCTATTTGAAATTCTGACAGTAGTTTCACAATCACTCAATTTAATTCAATTTATTTTTTACATAAATTTAAATTTGAATAAATAAATTTAATAAATTTACATTCGAATAAATAAATTTAATAAATTTAAATTTTAAATAAATGTAATTTTTTTTTTTAACAATTTACTGCTCATTTTTTGGCTGAGAAGAGATTTATTTTTTTCAAAAGTGGACCACTTCTGCAAAATTAGAATTAAAAAAAACCTCTACATAATTTCATAGCCAAGAGTTTATAGGTTATGATTTTTTTTAGTTTCTTGTTCCAAGTCTCATACTTTACTATATTTCCTTCTTCCTTCGTTTTGAAAAAGGCGACTTCAAACATTGGCTCTGTCGCCGCCATTTTGTATTAGAATTATGAGGAATTTTTTTCATACTTCAAAATCTTACAAAAATTGAAATGCAATTTTTTTTCATTTCAATGCCACACTGAGAAAACAGTTTATATGCAGTAAAGAAATATTTATTAAGAATATGTTTAGCTGGCACTTGTACTTAAATATTTCTTAACTCACTGTACAAAATTATGAAGTATTAAAATATGAAGTTTTTATGCACCTATTTCATATATATATAGTAATATTGGAATATAAATTTTAATTTCCAGAGTTTATTCTTTTAATTTCAATATACAAATATTGAATTTAACTTAAAATTGTTAATTTTCCAATCGATGGCTATTAATTTCGACTTCGTATAATTGTTATTGAAATTCAATATACGAAAGAATATGAAATTTCAATAACAAGTATATTAAATTTAATAACATTATTTACAGTGCTGTTACAAAATTTGTTAGTCGTTAAGAAATATTTATTAACTGATAAAAATAATTTATTTCGCCATATTCAACTTTACATTTGTTAACAGTTAACAAATTCTTGTACATTGTTTTCTCAGTACAAACGTGCACCGTAGTATTTGTACCGTAAATTTGTATAAAGAATTTATATTTGATAGCTGCAAAGTTACAAAACTTAGAGTACTTGTAGAAACTTTAGGAAAATTTTAAATTCTCCCAAATCGGAAATACTGTCGGAAATGTTCTAAAAATTATAATGAATGTAGTAAAATTGATAATCTTCTACTTCTCTACAAAATTTTGGAACTACTGCTTACGCATCAGAAATTTTTTTCGAAATTAAATTTTTTAAAGCTTTGGCGCGTTTTTCAAAACATGAAAATCTGATTTTTTTGCATAAAAACAATGGGTTCTTTATGAAGCGGTGATTAATGCTCGAACGATTCGATTACGAATGGGGAATGATTTAATATCAATTATTAAGGAAAATTTGAGTGCTTCACCAACGAGAATACTGCATTTGTAATACTGGCAAATGTGACATGGGCATAAAAGAAGCTTATGAATCTTTCATGTGCATTTGCAGACACAGGCGCGCGCGCGCGCTTTTTCGCGCAGCTTCATTTTCGAGGCAGAACTAGTTGCATTATTTATCGCGAATATTTTAGCATTTCATGCGCATCGATTGAGAGAGAGACGAGGGTGCATAAAAGAGAGAGGGGGGGGGGGAAATGCGCGTGTTTCGCATGACTGCTCTTGCGGCCGAACACGACAATGACATTTTCGATCACGCGTTATTTTTCATTATTTCAAATTTTATGCAGGCAAATTTTGAATACACAAAGCAATCTCCCAAATCCGTGTATTCATCTCGTACATTTTCCGCTTTATGAATTTTCAATGGAATTCGCGAAATTGTTTTTATCGTGTCATCCTTTAATTAATATGCTTTATCAATCATTTTCACATTGTTTTTCCCTCTCGGTCGTATCACGATTTATCGTCAATTTATTCTTTCACTCCCCCGTATAACCATTGTTTATCACTTCCGGTATTATGCACGACGGAATAAATAATTGAACCGCATAAAAGCTTCTCATTGAATATGTGGAAAATTAATTTTCAAAAGGACAATTGAAAACGAAGCTGATGATCAAAAATTCGTTTCCACTATCATTTCTCTCACGTTTTTATGGAATTTGGCACGTAAATAGCAAAATATCTGATCGAGGATCAGGAGAAGAAAAATATAACTCATGAATTAATTCGATAATTATGAGAAATCGATAAAACTACAAAATTTAAAGAAAATTTTTTTAAAACTGGAAAAAATTTAAAGACCTCGCTCATACTTGCTGAATAATTATCAAAAATTGTTCCATCATTCAAAATAATTATTTATCTAGTACTGGCAGGATTTTTGAATTTTTCCTTAAATTCGTCGATTTTTCGCTCAATCGAGCCTTCAGGAATTTTTATATCGTTATTAATCGCGCAAATGTTGATTCTCCGAGAATAATTCAATGTCTGTCAGCTCATTTTTTCCCTCGTCAATGTCTCACGACGTTTTTCCCACCGGGTAAAACATTATTATTACATATTAACGCGTCTTTCTCGCTCATTGCACGCGCGTACGTAATTGCACTTCGCGGTAGGTTAATAGTCACAGGGCGAATGTTGTAATAATGCCACGCTGCTTCGCTTCCCATCCGAATGAAATAAAAACGATCGAAGCTCGTAATACGCCTTTGGCTTCGTGATTTCTCTCCTCGTTGCTCTTTTTTTGTAATGCTCGTACGAGCAAAAGTTGGCGTAATGTGACCGCTATAGTTGGTCAAGCTCGCGTGTGACCACGAGAGTTTATCGTCCTCGAGGCACACGAGTGCAATCAGAATGACAAACGGAGATACGTCGATTGCATGAAATTACATCCGATATTAGTTCTTTTTTCGACTTAGCAAAACACGTGTAACGATCATGTCTATCTTGTGCTAGTTATTTTACTGACTTTTGACACACTTGCGGACTGATTTCAACCACCTGCATTTTACCATTTACTTATTTAAAAAAAAAAACAGGGTAAAACTGAGAAAAAATATTTTTGATAATTTTTTTTTTTTAATGTTCAGTTTTTGGGAAAATAATTACCAGATTCGTGTTCAGGGGGAAAAAATACATCGGTATAAGGTTTAAAAAAAAAAAATGTTGAATTTTTTTTTTTTTAATTTTGGTCAAAATTAAATCTGTTTATTTAAATGGCTGTAACTTTTTTTGTAGACTATATTTTAACTTCAACTTGAGCTCATTTTCTCCGGGATCGTTGTAGCTTCAAAACCCTGTTTGGTTCATCCGATTCCGATAATTTTTCAATTTTTGGCAGATTTTTAAAGTTGGATCATCGATTTTTGCAAATTTTTCCATACATACCCCTTTCCATTTTTTTTCGTCGATTTTCAAAGTTCTCTCATTTCTACAAAAATTAAGTTATCGGAATGAACCAAACGCCATTCTCTAAATTTAGTGACAGCCTTTGTGTACGAAAAAGAAATTTCCAAATCCGTCTAACAAAAGTAAAGTTATGAGCGCTTGAAATTTCCCTATTTTGAGGTTTCCGAAAAATCGCCCAAAAATGAGCAAAAATTTTTTATTTTTATTTTTACCGTTTTCAATCGTGTTTTCGATGGGAAATTCACCGCTGATTGCAAATCACGCTGAGTTTTTGTCGAAAAAAAATTTATTCATAAGAAAAATCAAGGAAAATATTTAAAAAATGCTTTTTTAAATGAAAATTCATAAAAATGATGCGTTTTGTGTATTTATCATAAACTCGACGGACGCGGTTGATTTTTATTTTTGAATTTGTTGATTTTCTGTATATTTTGATGATTTTTTTTCTCCAAGAACTCGCAATATTGTTATATTGAAAAAAATATTTTTTACCAACTGTTTACCAGAAAAATAATTCTGGATTTGGGCATGATTTTTTGGGTCTATCGATAAATGTAGCTCGTTAAATTAATCTTTGAGATGAAAACATTGTTACATGTTTTGTAAAATGACGAAAAGGTGGTTAATGTTTTGTAAAATGTGCCAAGCTTGTCTCGGTCAGGCCGCATTCACTTTTTGCAACAATAATCGCTTTTTCTCGGCTATTCGTTGCGTGCACTCTTCGTGCAAAAGCGTGCGCCTGCAGATTCATTTTCGTTGCAATCACTGTCACGCTCATCGCGATGACTATATCCGAACACGCACTCATTTTACACGCATACAATCGTGGTGAAGAATTCCAAATACCAACACACACGCGCACACACACCGATTGACTGAAATAAGGGGTTCAACGATCCGACAAGTCGTTTCTTCGTTATTTTCCTGGTCATGTAACTCCATTGAGAGCGTGTTCAACAACTTGAAAAGTCACGAAATTTAAATTATAAACTCATCGTCACTCGTTGAATAATTCTCCCAAAAAATCGAGGCACTGTCAAGAATCAATTGTCAAGTTTTTGCACAGTTTTTCAATCATTCGTTGAAATATTACTCTGTCGATAAAATAATTAAATGTCAGGACATTGTATGGAACTTTGGAAAAGTCATGAAATATTGTGAAACACGAATACGAAACCTGAAATTTTATTATTTCGCCGGCAAGTTTATTAATGTATTTGTTATTGGCTGCAAATGTTGATATTTGAAATTTTTTAATGATTTTTTGAAATACTCAAAAAGTATTCTGATAGTTTAGGAAATTACAATCTGTATTTCTGATGACTTCTTCATATTAGATCATTGATCAGTGATTAAGGGGTCTGCATCGTACAGCAATAATCAAATCAGTCCTACAATTTCTAAATCATCGTCACAAATAATTCTGGATTAAGTGGCGCTTATAAATCGACGGCAGTATGGAAGAACGTGCTATCCTAAACTGTGCTAGAAGAACGTGCTATCTCAAATTGTGCTAGAAAAATGTGCTATCCCGAGTCGAAATTTTTGACCCGATCTCAAATTGTGCTAGAAGAACGTGCTATCTCAAATTGTGCTAGAAGAACGTGCTATCTCAAATTATGAGAGAAGAAGGTGGTATCTCCAATTGATCACATTTGGAGATACCACCTTCTTCTCTCATAATTCGAGATAGCACGTTCTTCTACCACAATTTGAGATAGCACGTTCTTCTAGCACATTTTGAGATAGCACGTTTTTCTAGCATAATTTGAGATAGCACGTTCTTCTAGCACAATTTGAGATAGCACGTTCTTCCATACTGCCGTCGAAATGATGTCCTCGATAAAACCAAACTATTCTTGCAAATTTTTGAAAAAGAATCACAGCAGTTATTGTTTCACGAATAATATATAATTTCGATGGAACCATTCCAAGTGACGTTCGGTGAACTTGAATTTATCTTCCTAAAATCCATTTCTCCATTTTCTGTCTTCATTCGACAATAGGTTTACTCAAAATTTCCAGCTAGAAGTGTCAACTCAGTAAAAGTAATTTTTACATGACCAAAAATTTTTTAGAGCAAACGGAAAGTCATGAAAACATTCAGATTTATTCCTGAAAATGTTCTCGAAGATTGGGCTGGGATCGAGATTAGACCTCTTAACTTGTGAAGAACGTCTTCAAAATCGTGGAGAGGAACGCGAGTTCATTCTCTTGAATCGAAGGAGCTCGAGAGAATGGGTTAGAGTGGAGTTCAACATCTCCAGGATGTTCATGCGAGACAACCATCATCGTCAAGGTCTCGAGACTCCTCCGCTGAAGCCTGACTTCTCGGTCAGCTGATGGCTTCTTCGTGAATCATTTTTCGCGACGTAGAGAGAAACTTTCTAACCAAGATGCACACGCCTGCATTTTAATGCTATTCGAAGTGTCTTCTTCCTCTCTCGCTCTCTCTCTCTCTCTCTCTCTCGCTCTATCTCTCTCTCTCTCTCTCTTCGCATGTCGCTATATGTCCATCTCGAGATATGAATCTATAATGTCTTGCCCGAGCGAGAAACACTTGCGTTCGCACGATAATGCTGTTCATCAACGTTGCACGTCGTCGTGTGCCGTCCAGAATTCAATTAACTGTCATCCCCATCCACATATCCTTCTCCTCTCCTCTTCGCACCACTCTCTTCTCTCTTATCGTGTGCGTGTGGCATGTGTATACACAATCACGCGCTTAATAAGCCGAAGCACCGTCATTCGATGCACTCTCCAACCGATAATTATTAATTAATGCGAGTACACGCAATCCTGAATGCAATGCTCGTATATTTGCCGAGCGTTGCACCGTGAAAGGTCCTTTGTTTAGATCGCAATATCGAGAGATACGCGCGTAAACCCACTTAAATCGCAGTAGTACAAACTATGAACGACTTAAACTAAACAAATCATCGAGTAATCAATTTTTTTGATGAAGTTATTATAGTTATGATGAAGTTATAGCCGTGCCTAACTGAAGTTGGTATGGAATTTAAGGGTTTCTTAAACTATTTTAACCAGTCCTTCGTTTAACAAATTGTAACCTACCCAAATGCTTCGAGCAACTCACAATTTCTTTGCAACGATATTTTATAAACACTTTGAAGGCGCATTTTGTATTTTAAAACATCAAAATCACAAAAGAATCATTAAAAAATCAAAATCGACAACTATGAACGACTAAAACTAAGCAATTATCGAATATTCAATTTTTTTGATGAAGTTATAATTGTCATAGTTGTGCCCAATTGAAGTTGCTATGAAATGTAAGCGTTTCTCAAACTACTGCAGGTATAGAAAAATATTTTAATCGGTCTTTCGTTTAACGAATTGTAACCTACCCAAATGCTTCGAGTAACTCACAATTTATTTTCAACTATATTTTATAAACACTTTGAAGACGCATTTTGTATTTGAAAAAATCGAAATCACAAAAGAATCATTAAAAAATCGAAATCGACAACTATGAATGACTAAAACTAAGCAATCATCGAGTAATCAATTTTTTCGATAAAGTTAAAATTGTTATAATTGTGCCCAATTGAGGTTGCTATGAAATGTAAGAGTTTCTCAAACTACTGCAGATATAAAAAAATATTTTAACCGGTCCTTCGTTTAACTGTTTAACAAATTGTAACCTACCCAAATGCTTCGAGTAACTCACAATTCTTTGCAACTATATTTTAAACAATTTGAAGGCGCATTTTGTATTTAAAAAAATCGAAATAGTAAAAGAATCATTAAAAAATCGAAAACGACAACTATGGACCACCAAAACTAAGCAATCATCGAGTAATCAATTTTTTTGATGAAGTTATAATTGTTATAGTTGTGCCCAATTGAAGTTGCTATGAGTTGTAAGAGTTTCTCAAACTACCGTAAATGTAAAAAAATATTTTAACCGAACCTTCGTTTAACAAATTGTAACCTACCCAAATGATAGTGAAAACACTTTAAAGATGCATTTTATATTTTTTTTAATCGTTTCGTTTTATTCTCTCTATCAGAACTTTACCCTGACTGCTGACAATGCTATCACAGGTCATGCAACTATATCAATAGTTGATAAAACTTTTTTACCATTTGGATCGTTATATCTAGGTACTGACTTGCACAAACCCACTTAAATCTCAATAATACTATCTGTAAACGACTAGAACTAAGCAATGATCGAGTAATCAATTTTCTCGATGAAGTTATAGTTCTCATAGTTGTCTCGAGTGAAAATTACTATGAAATTTAAGAGTGTCTCCAACTACTGCAAATATAGAAAATCATGTTGACCAGTTTAGAGTTTGTTTAAGAAATTGTCCCGGATCCAAACACTGAGAAAAACTAAACAATTCATAAAGACAATTTATATTTTTTTTAAAGTCAAATTCGTTTATATTTCTGAGCAAAACTTTCTCCGGAGTGATGACAATGTTATCACACAACTATAACCATAGGTAACAACTATTTCACAGTTGTAACTTGACTGGAAATCATTGCGACTGGAAGTAGTATTACTCAGGCCATAAACGTCGTCACTTTATACTTCCCAATGCGATTTTCCTCTCAGTGTACAGACTTTTCATTTTGTACAATTGACGAGTGGATTGTATCATGCGTTGTATTGTATGCAACAGCTTCAAAAGATTTATCGGGAATTATAATGACGTCAGAATTGGGTCTTGAAGATTATTCGTAATCCGGAGCAAGGTCGATGGCAAGATGGTCTATTTTTCTTTGACAACAATTCTATTGAGATCTACCGGAACATTCACGAGAGTTGTTGCAGCTATCCAAAAATTTCTGAAACCCGATAATCATTGGAGCGATAAAGGTGACTAAATTCGTGGTTCATTGAACTTTTTAGCATTGATGACTTGTACGTGATTTTTTAGCCTCGAGGCTCTCGGTGATTCACTTCGCGGATCGTGAAAAGATTCGTCATATTTTGAATCACTCTGTACAACGTAGATCCATACAGATGGTCGAGTGGTCGCCCCTCCAGACTCAGAATTAATGCGAAATTCAATTAAAACGTGACACACAAGCTCGACCAGTTTGTTGCGCAATATCGTGTTTGTACATACGTATGTGCTCGTCATTGAAAATATATTCCCCTCTGGTTGAGATGCTTCTCTGCGTTTCATTGATCAACGCCAATTCAATAACGACGAAAATTATTGATTCTATCGGAATTGCTCCAAAGAAAATAATGAGACTGCGAGTAAACAGTGAATAATGAAATTCAGGAAAATATCACGAAATGATAATTCTGTTATCAGTTTTTCAATATATATTTCCAATTAATTCAGATTAATAGTTTTTCTAGATGCTAATTAAATCGTGTTATTAATCAATGAATTCTAAATGATCATGAATTAATTCTAAACAACTGGATTTTAATTAATATAAATAATCGTTTATTCAATACTAATTCATTAGAATAAACGTTGGTTGATAATTAATTTATTAAAGTGTATTGACATTGAAAAAAAATATTTTATTCCAATATGAAATTGATGATTAATTAAATTTGTTTGTTGTGTGAGAAGGGGATTCTCTCAGCCCTATTGAACAATATTTTTTCACTGATAAATAGTTTTCTTTATTCACGTATTTAATATATATTTACGATTAATTCAGATTAATAATTCTTCTTGATGCTAATTAATTTGTATTATTAATTATTATCAACGAATTCTAAATTATCGTTAATCGATTCCGAACAACTAGATTAATATAAACAATTTTTTGTGCAATATTTCATTAAACTAAACGTTGGTTGATAATTAATTTATTAAAGAGAATTGACATTGAAAAAAGCTTTTTTTCAATATGGAAGTAATAATTTACGAAATTTATTTGTCGTGTGAGAAGAGGATTCAGCCCTATTAATCACTATTTTGTCATCGATAAATCTTTTTCTTTATTCACGAATTTATCAAATTTAATATTCTCACAAACCTTAATTTATATTTCAATCTTTCATTCACGATTCAGCTGAACTATTGAGAGAGCAAAGAGGGTCTTTCGGGTGTTTTTCCAGCGCCGGGTCGACGAACAAAAAAAAAAATACTCGGAGCCGTCTTTTGTCAGAGGGAAACCGCCAATTTACCTTTCCTCTGTCGCTGAATTCTCCGCTCTCTCTTTCACTTTGGCTCGAAAATTCTTAACCCGGTGCACCTGCACAATGATTCTCACTTTTTTTCCTTCAGCGTCTATTTGAAAAAAAAAAAATACTCGAGAGGCAATCAGAACCCCCAAAGGAAGAAGAAGAGAATGAACAAAAATCTCTCGTCCTCTCGAGTCGACAATTGTACAATGAATTTTTTGGCATTCTTCGCCATTGTCCCCGCTAAATATATTCTTTAATAATATTCCTTTATTCTGAAAATATTTCGCCATTTCTTGGCGATCGTGACGCGTGCATATCTCCGTTATTATTGTGTGTTGAATATGAGAATTCTCGGCGAGAAGAGAGAGAAAGAGAGACACCGTGAAAGGGAGCATCGAGCCTGAAGTAAACATGAAATAATCGTCCTCGTATCGCGTTCTCGCGGTATTTCAACACATTTTCATTGTGAACCCTTCTCTCTCTCTCTCTCTCCCTCTCTCTCTCTCTCTCTCCCTCTCTCTCTCTCTCTCTCTCTCTCTCTCTCTCTCTCTCTCTCTCTCTCTCTCTCTCTCTCTACCTCTCTTCCTACCGCTCTTTGTCTTGGCATTGCGTTTATGTATTCACGCATATGTTGAGACGAAATTCTTCAGAGCGAGATGGAAGAGCACATTGTTCTCGCGTTCTCGTTCCTCCAAGTTGATCGAGGAGTTGGATTTTCGCGCTCCATCCGCACGAGATCGACCGCGAAACATTCGCACGTCCTTTATCTGCGCTCTCGCGCGTGCTTATCCATGCTCTATCGACCCTTCAGAATCAAAAGGACGTATCCTCGCATCCTTCGGCTCGGAAAGTCGATGCGGAAAGCGCCATTCGCGCTCAGAGAGCGTCGATATGACACAAAAGCGTGTGTGCATTCTGCACTTCTTCGTCTCACTCTCTTTGGCGATTCCTCTCGAATCTCCGCGTACATCGCGGCGTTATTCGAGCACGTGAATAGACGAAATTCCAAAAGACCGCATGTGCAGCATGACCTCTCTCTCTCTCTCCCTCTCTCTCTCTCTCTCTCTCTCTCTCTCTCTCTCTCTCTCTCTCTCTCTCTCTCTCTTTCTCTCTCTCTCTAAACCGTGGCGCGTTTTATCGGAAACGCCGTCAGAATTTACAACCATCCCTTTTATTTCTTCTCTTTTTTATTTTCAAACCCACTCTTCGTTTGTTTCCAATCACCTCCTGTGTCCCTCCATCGCCCTTTTCCCTTTTTTATTGGAACTTGAAACACGCCAGAGTGTCACAGAGCCCACTCGTACGAATGGGTCATTCCATGTCTAATCGACCGCTTTTGAACCTGACCCCTTTCGATTTGGCTGATTTTTTTTTCCTTTTCTACACCGTTAGAAACATTTTTCAGGAAATTTTCAATTTTTTTTACCCAACGCAAAAAAAGACTTTTTTTTTAAATAGCTATAACTTCAGAAATTGATTGATTGGCACATTTCTTTTTTCAAAATTTTCGTCTTTGAATTTACTGTCCTTTATAAAACCTCCAAAATTTTCAGAGTGCTATTTTGTAAAATAAGCCCAGCTGGGAATGTTTTTTTTTCAATCGATAAAAAATAGAAGTAGAATCGATGAAAAATAGAAATAGAATTGATCAAAGTATTTTTTGAGTATAACAAAAATTGAAAATTGTGAATTTCGAGAGAAAGATGATTTTTCTTGAAAAGTGAAAAATTTCATAGGTTTTAATTTCTTGAATTTTTTTTGTATTTTTTTCCGGAAACTACATTTAAAGACGAAAATTTAAAAAAAACGTCCCAATTAGTCAATTTTTGTAGAAGTTATAGCTATATATTTGAAAACAAGTTTTTTTTTGTGGGTAAAAAAATTTGAAAATTTCCTGAAAAATGTTTTTAATGGGGTAGAAAAGGAAAACAAAATTTCAGCCAAATCAAAACGAGTCGGGTTTGAAAGTGGTTGATTTGACATGGAATGCCCCAAATATATTCGCGCATACCTGACTTTTTCATTTCGCTCTTGACGAAGGCTCTTGGTGTCATTGAGAAATTCACGTTTATCACAAACACTTCGAAAATTCCCTTTGAAATGAATTCTAATTGATTGGAGTTCGATACCAGTGAGCGTGAAATCGTTTGAATTCGCCATGCGGAAAATAAAAACAGGGCGGAAAATTTTTTTTCTTCTTTTCTTCTTGTACTCTCTATTCTTCGTTCTCAAAGGACTCTTTTGTTAGCCGATACGTTGATTCATTTCCATTATCTCGTCGAGGAAACGAATGCCAATGGCGATTGTATAACTCACGGAATTTTCATTCCAGAGCTCAGCGATTTGGAATTTTGTCGTGTGTTTGTTAACGAAGCGAGAATTAGCGAGATATTTTCAGACATGGCAAGAATTTAATGAAGTTTTTTCCAATTCCCAATTATTTGTTTATTCTTTACTATAATTTGCAATTTTTTTATTATTAATTTATTATTACTTATTATTACATTTCAAACAGCTCATTTTTAAAAACAAAAGTTTATTTTTGTTATTAATTTTCGAAACAACTGTAATAATAAAATCTGTACATTTTTTTCACCACATTATTTATTATTATATCCCATACTTATTTACAGTTACTTTCTAATTAAAAATAACAATCTAACGAATTAAAATAATTTTGAAAAAAGTCTGAAAAGTCTCGAAATTTTGAATCTTGATCGATTCCAGAAAAATGTACAATCTGAAAAATTAGGGTTTCACTAACTTTCTGCATGTTTTGATTTTTTAATGAATAAATGGTTAAAAAAAACCATGACTTCCAGGGTAAAAAAAATAACTAAAAAGCATAAATTATGATTTCTCGACGTCCGAAGATTTCCATCAAATCGGGATTGAGGTCTGGAGAAATAAAAATTGCAAAAAAAAATCTTATCTACGAATACGGTTAGATTATTACCGCGTGATTGCGATTACCGCGGTATTCTCGAATTTAATACGCGAAGTTTAAATTCGACGCTCGCTCGGTCTCTTGATAGGAGCTCTTAAGGGGTATTAGAAAAAAAAATTGAAGAGCTCGGTCTTCGAAATGTAATAAGTTGAGAATGAAATAAAAAGGCAACGTATGGAATGAAAAAAAAAAAATAGAAAATCGAAGGAAACAGTCGCTTGTGCAGGAAAATAAGAAGGGGAAGAAAGTAATAGCCTGGACTGCGGTGAGGCATATACAATATTTCCCTGGTATATATATAGTTCACAGTCGACCACCACGCCGGAACATAATAGAGATAGAGACGGTAATTTGTGCGTAATTGCGGTAATTCATGTGGCTCGCATTCGCTCCGCGTCGTCCCATAGGAACGGAGGGACACGCAGAATTATATGACTACACATATACATTCATCAACATGCATTATAATATATATATATACATTTATGTTAATAATATCGGTGATTCACACAAATTCACCTTTGGTACTCTGGCATTACAAATATATGAAACAGAATAGCAGACATTTCTATATATATATATATATATATATATATATATATGCGCGACGTGACTCAAAAGATTTAAGGGGGTATTCTGGTCTAGAAGTTTGAAAAAATCAATTTTTTTTTACATATTCTTAAATTTTAGACCTTTAAGGGGGCAAACCCATATAAATGGTCGAAGATGACGAGGAATTTCGGAATTTTTTTTCCAATGCAACTACTGGACCAATCCTTTTCAACTTTAGAGGCTATTTTATTGTACATTCGAAGACTTGAAAAACATTTTTCTAAATCTAAAATAAATATTCATCAGCAGCGTGCAACCAATCGTTGCTGAACGAATTTTTCCCACGATGTCGAATTGCGGCAGCTGTAGTTTTTTTGTTTTTCATCCGAAACGAAAAAATCAGAAACCATTACTTTCTATATGAAAGTACGCTGTCGATAAACCAAGAAAAAGGTTCAAAAGTTGAATGTTGTAATAATGGCGGCACTCAGATAAAAAAGATCGAATTTTTACCGAACATTTTTATGCAAAAAATGATTGTTAAATTAATCGGATGACCAGAAATGCTGCAATGGTGTCAGCCACACACCCCATTTTTTAGCTCCAACTTTACCAGCTTGTAACTTATTTCATTTTCATTTTTTTTCTCGAAATTTTTTTATTTATTATCAAAATATTAATAAATATGTTGTGAAATAAAGAATGGTAAATTTTTTGTTGTCGAGCTTGATAAAATGCTCAAAATGTCTCTAGACCAGAATACCGCCTTAGAATGATTTTTGCCAGAGCAATTTTTGAACGTTCATTTCACGAATGGCTGCGAAATATTTACGAAAATCGCAAAACCTATTTCCAAAGACTCCATTATTAGATTTTTTTTTAATCCACTATTTTACGGGAAACTGGAACGAAGGGTATTTTTGTGGAGTTTTTCTTCAAGAAAATTTCGGATTTTCGTTCGATTTTGGTGATTCAGGGTGTATTTTATTCTTTGGTAAAGTCTTCATATTCGTTGACCGATACAATAATTTGTTTATCCGGCCAAAAAAGTCAAAAGGTGAATAAATTTGCCGTAATCTTTTTCAACCGAGCTGTCGATTCGTTTTTCATCTAACGTTCGATTTTTTTAACAAATGATTCTTTTCTTTTTACTTACTTTGGAGTTAAATGTTCGATAATCTTTCAGTCAATCAAATTCTCGATCGCCTCCCAAATTGGAAACACTTTAAATGTGACTTCATCATATTCTTCTCTTTTTTTCGTTTGACCGTTTCAAAAGTATACCGATATTTAATTCATACATGTTCGAGGACAAAGAGGGAGAGAGAGAGAGGGAAACTTGGTAATTAGTGCTTAGAATAACGATTATTAGCGTGTTCCATGGTCAAGGTATCGTTGGGTAATTAGTGGTCCCTCGTAATGGCCTATTGCACAGTTCTAGCATTGTACTTTCCTATGTATAATCATCGGTATAACTACTATACATTATGTATTACAGAGCATACAATGGTCTTTTATATAGCCATACATTCATACATATATAGATATATTTATAAATTGTTATTATATTTGAATTACCCTTTTTATATTCTTTTTTATAAAATTTTTTATATTCTTTTTTTCCTCTCTCTTTCTCTCTGCTTCACAGTCTCGCAATTTCTCATCGTGGTAAAAATTTTCACGATTATATTCACTCGTGGCATTACACAGAGGGGTGAGAAAGAGAGAAAGAAGTGTTAACAGCTGTTCGACCAGCTGCGATTTCTTCAAGTACAAAATGCCTGAAAGAAAAGGTGCATCGAGCGATAAAACATACAGGCCGATTTTATCGTCCCGACTTCATAAATCTGATACAAATTTATCTCCAATTTCATCAGGAATTTTTTAAACTTGTTAATAAATATTTCGATAAAAAAATAATTTTCTAATTTATTGAGAAATTCTCAGTAAGAGGTTTCATTTGAAATCTTCAATTAATATTATATCTTATCGCTGAGATTTATCAACCCGAGTCTATTACCTTGATAAAATTTATTGACAATTCAATCCAGAATTCTTAATCCACGCTGTGATTAATATTTTCATGAAATAACGATTTCTTCAAGTTTCGATAAATCAACAGCTGGGATGTTTGATTCAAAATTTTTGTCGTTATTTTGTCTCGCAGATCTTGGTTGAGTTCAATGATTTTATTAATCGATGAATACTTTGATAAATAGGCGTTTTTTCAGTTTTCGAAAAATTGATTGCTGAGAACTCGTTTGGAATTAAAAAAAATTTGTTTATCAGGAACTTTATCGTATTTACATTATACTGGAAATAATAGAATAAATAATAGAATAGTAAAGATAGAAAATAGTAAAGTAATAGAAATAAATAAAGTAAATAAATTTTATAAATCAATTTGTCATTACATTTAATCCACAATATTAAATCTGCGCGATAATTAACATTTACTTAAAATAACGATATTTTCACAAGCGAGAAATCGATGGCACGGAATATAATTTAAATAAATTTAAAAAATCAGCAGATTTCATCGTCCTGATGCGATTAATTAGCAATAATTTCGGATTTGGATAATCTGGACAGGATTTTGAATTTACGCTTTGATCAATATTTCGTAAAAAGTATTATTTTTTAAAATTTTTTATATAATTGATAGCACGATATTTATGGGGATTTTTTTTTATTGTTACAGAGAAGCGACAACCTAGACTTGTCATTGAGCGTGCCACAACATCATCATCAGACGGCGTATCACCATCACGACGGTTACAACATGGCCGATCAGGTGAGTCACGATCAAATTTAATTAATTTCATTTTTTTCATTAATTTTATTTATTATTTATTAATTTTATTAATTTTATTTTTTCGAATAATTAATCGATCCCAATTACTTCGATCTCTATCTCTCCTCCATCCTTCCTTCGATCATTTCATTTTTTTTTTAATATATCCCGAAGAACCGGTTCTTCGTGTTCGGCAAAGAGCTTCTCTTCCTTCTCCCTCCTCGAGCCGATTTATCAAGAATAAGAGGATAAAATTTGTGCGGGGGAAGAAAACGATGAGAGACAAACTGCGAAATATATATCACGCCGTCGTGACGGAAACGCGAAATTCACCGCGGGTGACTTCGTATAATGGGCGAGAATAAGACAGATATCGCGTCGTAAACAAGCGTGTACGTGAGACACCCCCGTCGACTTCCGGTTTCGCGCGAGCATATGAGGTATTCCAGCCCAAGTGTGTAAACCCGTGACCCTGACCCTCTCGGATTTATTTAATTTTTTTTCATATGATCGCATTGAGTCTAAAATACACCCTCATAATTTTTTTAGATTTTTCCAAACATCCCTTATTATAAAAAAATGCCACTTTTTTTAAATCCTAAAAAAATTCTGAAAAAACCGTGATAATATATAGAAATTTTCAAGCTATCACCCGTAGTGGGCAGTTTTTTTCTGTGTTTTCGTATTGTATTTCAAAAAAAGAATTTTTTTTGAAAAAAAACGCAATTTTTTTTAAATCTAAAAAAAAATTCTGAAAAAACTGTGATAATATATAATAAATTTCGAGCTAGCACTCGTAGAGGCAAGATTTTTTTTCTGTGTTTTACAAGCTCTTAACGTTCTCAAAATTCAAAAACTTCTCAAATCGCTCACCTTGAGTAGATACTGCATTAATTTGAGTTCCAAAATAATTCAGTATCTGCTCAAGGTGAGCTATTTGAGAATTTTTTAGAATTTTGAGAACGTTAATATAGCTTGTAAACACACAGAAAAAAAATCCGCCCACTACGGGTGATATCTTGAAAATTTTTATATATTATCACGGTTTTTTCAGATTTTTTTTAGATTTTTCAAAAATGGCGTTTTTTCAGATTTTTTTTTTTTAAATAAGGGATATTTGGAAAAATCTAAAAAAAATATGAGGGCGTATTTTAGACTCAATGCGATCATATGAAAAAAAAATCAAATAAATCCGAGAGGGTCAGGGCCACGGGTTTACACACTTGGGCTGGAATACCTCATATATATGAGACGTTCAACGTCTGTTTGGTGACCTCTGAAACATGAGAAAGGCACAAAAATGTCCCGAACGTCAGCGTTTATAAATGCAACTCTTTTGCACAACATTTCTCATGAAATTTTAGTCATGTTAATTTTTTTATTTTTAAAACTGCTCGTGACAAAAAGAATAAGAACACTACTTGACTCTGAAAAAAATATTAAATTCTTATCGAAAATCTAAATTGTAATTTTTCAGCCCCTGATTCCGTCGTGCCAAAAAAATGTATACAAATTTTGTCATCCAAAGAATCCGCCACAAAATAAATAGCACTAATATTGCAGGGAACTGGTCAAAAAAAAATTAAAAGTTTAATTTCAAATGTAAAATGTCTAAAAAAAATATTGAATTTAATTTTCCTCCAGACGTCAACATTTTTTATTTTTCTTGAGTATTGAGCGACAAATTTACATTATTAATTATTCAGTAATTGGTTAATTTCATAATATAATTTGGGCAATACTCAATTAATTATTTACGTGGAAATCAGTTGTCAGTTGTGAATTACGGCAGTTTAATAATTTACATAATAATTTCTACCTCAATATTACATCGCTTCGTTATTCGATAATAAATGGACATTATTTTTCAAAAATTTACATTCGGTTTTATTCATTTTTAATTCATTTAAATTTCAAATCAGAGTTTTCCAATTAAATGCCACTCAATGGAAATGATGAAATGCGGACGAAACTTGCTGTAATACACGGATGAGTATAATACAAATCCGGTGGGATTGCGAGAGGTGCGAGGATCGGGGAAAAAATAAATGGCTCATCCTTCAACCTGATATATACATATGTATATATTAATGTGAAACGCTTTCAATCGTTCGTTGCAATCTATGAGGCTGGTAATTGGCAATCTGCAATAAATAATCCCTCGTGGCTATAATTTTATTGTTTTAACGAACGTGCTTCTTTCACTCCCCGTCCATCTCTCTCACTTTTTCTCTTGGGGCCGGCCGCACGTACCGCTGTAGTGATTTTAGGGCCCCTGCCATAGATTATTTCACGCGCATACGTGTTTATACATATATATTTTTTATCAATACGCTCATAACCGGACAGCTTCGTATATGAAGCATTCTCCATCGCTTATTTCTCAAAAGTTTGAAATTTGCACACTGAGAAAAAAACGTACTAGGATTTGTTAACTGTTAACAAATGTAAAGTTGAATGTGGTGAAATCAATTATTTTTTAACAGTTAATAAATTATTTTGACACAAATGAAATATTTCTTAACGAATATTGTTTAACAGTTGATAAATTATTTTTTCACAAATATAATATTTCTTAACAAATTTTGTAACAGTTGAGGAATATTTAAGTAAAAGAAACTGTTTTCTTAGTGCATCGTTTGAACGTGATGTTCTCTTTCTTCATTTTGAGTAATGCTGACGTTTCTTTTCGCGTTTGGGCTCTCAAGTCTTCAATAGTGACGCTAAAAGATACTAAAGAGAATACATTTGAGAGTAGAGACATATTTTCCATGAGTTTCAATTATGAAACTCCAATATCATCACTTTTTTCTCCCCTTCGCTCTTTTTTTTCGTAGTACGGACAAGTAATAAAAAACGACCGAAAAAAATGCCCTTGTTCGTTTAAAATTGAGGAAAAATTTAAAGACCTGGCCGATACTTCATAAATTATCTTCCAAACGTTTTTCATTATTTAAAATAAATATTTGATACCCGGTTACGGCGGGATTATTAAAAAAAAATTCATTGAAGAAATACTTTGAAAGATTTTTCGTTCAGTTTCAGAAAGTTAAATTCTTTTCATTTTCAAGGGCTTTTTTCTATTCAAACAAGTTTAAAAAATATTAATTGTCGAATTTTTGAAATCGATTACGTGCAGTTTACGAACAGCGATTGCAAATATTTAAAAAAAA
Source organism: Alloplasta piceator (assembly GCA_946863875.1). Taxonomy (NCBI): domain Eukaryota; kingdom Metazoa; phylum Arthropoda; class Insecta; order Hymenoptera; family Ichneumonidae; genus Alloplasta; species Alloplasta piceator. The sequence continues at coordinate 9,195,222 of OX333077.1, read as the reverse complement.
ACGAAATTTGGTTAATAAGTTTTTGGGTATGCGTTGGGACGAGGTCGAAAAATTTTGAGAAAAACGTGTTTGAAGTTTTTAAGTTTCCTCATTTGTCAACCTACATGCTCTCACTAAATTGACCGTAACTCAGTCAATTTTTAGAATGTTGATTCAAAATTTTACTAACATATTTTTAAAAAGATGTATTTTGAAGATATGCAAAAAAAATCTTCCATTTTCATTGTGGCTCTCCCCCTTATCGTTCGAAATTTCGAGTACGTGAAGCAAACCACTCGCTCGACGGAAAATCCTCGATATACTCGATTTATGTTTTAAACCAATGTTCAATACGATAACGTTATAGTCCAGGTGTGTCAAACACACATACTGCATCGTTTCACTGTGGAAATTAATTCGATAAATTTTATGACAACGGATCTCGCGATATCATCCGAATCGGCGACCGGCAATATTCGTGCTCGTTGCAACTGATATTGACAACGCTTTTATTAAATATCAAATTTATACGATGTACAAATAAAAAATTTATGAACTTCGTCTGTGGATGAATTAAATTAAATTCGTCAATCGATTATTCGGAATTGCTGTTTCTTTTTTTTCCATGAAAATTCTTTCCTCATTAGTGCTGTTAAAATTGGGAAAAGATTTGTAATCGCTAGCGATAAAGGATTTTAATCAATTTTAATTGTCAAAGACGAGGTAAAAGAAAAATGGCTTTGTCGGATGGGGGAAAAAAAAATCTCTTCGGTATCAGACCGTTGACGTAGTCAAGTCGACGGCGATTTTAATTCGTCGAGTCGACATTTTTTGTTTAACCTTCTTATAATTAAGAAGCGGTGAGCGAGACGCGTTATCCCCGTCTCCTCGCTTTACTCTTTCTCTGTATTTTTCTCTCCAGCGTGGAATTCATTCGCTGTGTGTTTCACCAAATACCCATCATCCAACCGGCAAAGCCCATTTCAGGGCTAAGTCATTTTCTCTCGGAGCTAATAATAAAATTTCGTTATCTCTCGGACGGGAAGAAGACAAAAGGGGAACAGGGGGGAGGGAAGAGAGGAGACTGCGCTCGCTACGCTGAAATTTCATTAATTAGTTGGCCACGATTGTAATATCGCATCTCATCTCTCAAATAAAATTATAAATGATCATTACAAAAGCATTTTAAAAAAAGGAACAATTATATTAATTACAGAGAAGACTCGGATATTTTTTTTTTCGTAATTATTCGTAATTGCACGGTTTTTTTTCCTCATTTTGATAGAATTGTCAATTACACCGACGAAATAATTATCTGAATGTAATTTCCATTTTTCCTATTCGTCGTATTATATAATCAGTGAATATCGTCTGAGGCATTATTAAATCAGAATTTTTAAAACAGAATCGATAGAATTCATTTTATTAATTTAATTTAATTTATTCTTCGAACAGAATTTTTTAACGTAATGTCGAATAAAACAATAGTATTTTCTGTTATTTAATAAATTTAAATAGCATATTTCCAAAAAACGATAAGTTTCTCATAATTTAAAACACTAACATTCGAATCAAATCGATCAAAATTATTTTCTGAATTCTGAAATTTGAAATTTCAAATTTCTGTATCTGAATTTTGAAAGTCCCAAAAACACTGTTTTAGCCAAAATTCAGGTTTCCAGTATGCGACATATATTTTCCATCAAAAAGCTATACAAATCTCATTGACAAATTCGAAAAAAAACCTTTTTCAAACCAAGAGTACATCGAACATCTCTGATTGAGTTAATGGACTATGTAAGTCACTTTACGACACATTCTGGCATATTCGACACTTATCTCTTTACCTTGTATTCAAGTTGCGTCTTATCGATCCACGTAACATAATAGCTATGTAGAGAGCTTTGTATTTCTCCCACTCTGAAACCGACGGAATTACACATTTGTTACATCGAATATTCTCGAACGTTATTCTTCGGAATTGCGCAGTTCTATGTACTTATTTGTGCGTACTTTACGATAAGTAGGCAGTAAAATGCTGCGATTCCGGTATTGTCATAATTGACATTGGAATTTATAGCATAATGTAATGATAACAACAATAGCAAAGAATCATAACAATTATCGAGTAACGATTTATTGTTATTCTTGCAATTTACAAGCCCTTCCCGTGTTATGGTTTTTGGAGTAATTACAATAGATTTACATTTTCCCTTTCGATTTTTCCAATATCAGTGTTTGCCTTACATTATTCGCTTATTAGCCACCATTCTTTGTGAAGACCCCATTACATCGTCATCATCCACGCCCTTTTCAAGTAATCGAAAAAAAATTTACATTGAAACGAAGTAGATAAGTACAGACTCGGTTGAGTACAAAATTTTCATTCCCACTATTATTTTGGCGTGATCCATTTTTTCAGGAATAGCAAACTTTAATTTCCATAAAAATTACCACAAAAATGTTGACCATCTCAAATTTTTAATTTCAAATCATTAAGGGATGACACCACTCTAGGATTTCCGACTTTTTTTTGGCTTAAGGTATAAGTCTCCTTCAAAAGGCAAAAAAAAAGCAAATTTTGAAGATTTTTTTGCAATACAAGACTGTTTTTACAATATTGTTTCATCCTTTGAAAATACAAAAAAAAATTATTTTTTATTTTTTGAACAATTTATAGAAGGCGCCAAAGTCGAAAATGTCTTGTCCCAGGTTGAGAGTTAATGTCAGGATTGGCAAGTTTGAAACAAAAAAAATAAAAAAGCATTTTCAAGAGGAAGGTTTCTTATATAACAATTTACCACCGTTAATGAAAAATCGATTGAAAAAAATGGCGGATGTTTGAAATGAAAATGAAAAATTGAATTTTTTACAATTTATGTCAAACATCCGCCATTTTTTTCAAAATCGATTTTTCGTTAACAGTGCTAAATTGTTATGTAAAAAACCTTTCTCTTCAAACTGCTTCTTTATACTTTTTTGTTTCAGACTTGCTAATCCTGAGATTAACTGTCGGCCATGTAATGGGACAAGACATTTTCGAAGACTCGACTTAGGCGCCTGCTATAAATTATTCAAAGAATCAAAATTGAAAAAAAAAACATTTTTTTTGTGTTTTCGAAGGCTGAAACAATGTTTTAAAGACAATTTTATAGCCATATCTGACGAAGGAGCTGAGAAATTTTTTTTTTTTTAATTTGCTTTTTTGGCCTTTTTAAAGTAGACTCTCGTACCTTAAAAAAGGGCGACTACAAAGATTGGCTCTGTCGCCACCATTTTGTGTCAAAATGATTTTAAAAAAATTATTGTTCATGCTTCAATATGTGTTGAAAAACTTCTCCAAAAAGAATTCCTATTCCTTTTTCTATACTCAAAAAAAACATTGTCCATGTAAAGCTCTATCTTAACGCCTAGATTGGCATTAGCCCTTTAATTGGCTGAATTAAAGACAATCTTTTTTCAATGACTTTTTGTAACAATGATCAATTCCACAGACTCAATTACTACGATTCCGTAAATTGAAAAAGCATTTTATATCGTGCCAATTTCGCACGAGTCATTTTTTTAATCCACTGACTGAGCGATTATCGTTTATATCCACTCTCGTGTCGTGGCACGAGACGTTTTGGACACGCTAAACTTGTCACAGTGAAACGCATACGCATATAAACGGTTTGCAGTGCAAATGCATTCGTGCGTTATCGTTTAACGCCTCGCATACAAAGTCTCTCTCTCTCCCCCCCCCCCCCCCCCTCTCTCCTCCTCTCCCTCCCTCTTTCTGTCTGGGTTTTCCGATCATGTGTAATACACATTGAAACGACGAGCGTAAATCTGCCCGTGAAACTTACGCTCTTGTATATCCAACGACGTTGCAATATGCATGGTGCACTTGGATATGTACAGAGAGCGGAAATAAACGCGTCGAGCTTTCGCGACCTCACTCTTGCACACACGCGATTGTTACATTATGCGTAAAGCCTCTTGTACGTTGTTATATATTACGTCCCACTCTCTTTAACATCTCGTTCATTGAAACTTGCGAGTCAATTTGTCTTTGCACAAATTTCAAAATGTGGTTTAATCAATTTGGATCAACAAAAACTCAAATTTTGGTAATTGATTACGAATTTTGCGATTGAATTTTTGTTTGAATTTCTCGATAATTGAATTGAAATGATCAGATTAATTGATTTAATGACTTTGAAAGAATTGCCGAAGATTTTGTTGAAAATTGTCCAATAATTGTAACTTGTTCAGAATATTGAATTTCGTTTCGACACTTTGATTCATCCACGCTGTTTTAATCGCTCTTATCGTTATTTCCTTATCTTTGTAATTCATGGCGATGATGAGAGATTAAAATTGACGTGGGTAGTAAATAGGGTCGTCGCGAGTCAACCCAGCATATAAATATATGCATGCAGGATAAACCTTGAGATCATGTGAAACTTTTTAATTAGTAGAATAAACTTTGAAGTTTTGAGATTCTTGTACTCAGGCTTTTAATGACTGATTTCCAGGAACTTTCGGTGACTCATATTTATTAAATAGTAAATATTATATTAAACATTTTAAGACAACTTAATGCTTCATTTCAAACTTTTTAATTAGTAAAATAACATTTGAAGTTTTGAGATTCTTATACTCTAGCTTTTAATTACTGATTTCCGGGAACTTTCGGTGACTCATTTTATTAAATATATTAAATATATTAAATGTTCAAAGAAAAATTAATGCTTTATTTCATTGACTACAGAACAATGTTTCCTCGAGGCGGAAAAATCACACAAGTAAATTCACATTAGTAAATTTAGTTGCTGAGCTTTGAAAATAATTTTTAATAGTATTTGCGAATTATGGAAAACAAATTTTTTGCACTTAACATCCTGAAATTTTATTAATCGTCCTGAAATTTTAACAAGACATTCTCGAAGATCTCATTCAGTAAAACTGCTACAATCCGATTTGTCAAAAATGTCAAGTGGTAGAAATTCTTCAACATCTTCAAGCTTTAAAAAAATTTCTTCCTGTGGAAGACTTTTGCCACTGCAATTACCGCATTTACCTTCGTGATAAATTACTATGAAAGATGATCTTAATGGGAGGCCAACACCCCCGATAGACTTGGCAGTTACCACACGTTCCTTTAGCTAGAAAAAACATTTTTTATGCAATCACTTCACAATCAGGACTTAATTAATTACCCAATTATTCGTCTTAGATACATAACGTAATTACAATAACTATATATATATATATATATATATATATATATATATATATTGCATTTAAAATTCCTTTCCGTTCTCTTTGGCATCGTAAACACGCGTTTTCGTAATCGCTCTTTCTTCTCATAATAAAATTAAACTCGCTAATGCTTAATAACCGACGTAAATAAACTAATAAAACTCTGGCTTTCCCTCTTTTGTCTTTTTTTTGCAATAAACCCTCACGGACATTATTACACAGGGAACCGATTTTTTTCTTCCCATATTAGATTAAAAAAATCTCGTTCACTCCGTTTACGTGTCTTTTGTCTCCTTAATGGGCGTTATTTATATTTACACAACGATATTTACACACTCCATCGTGGAAAAATACTTTTCGTACCGTATTTCATTCGGAATTAACCATTATGCAACGAAACGAACAATGAGTTACATAAATTGACACGACAAAAAAACCTTGTCATTTTAACGTATGTATTTTTCTTTCCACTCGTCTGTTCGTTTGTTAACGGAGAACAAATTGTTTTGTTTTCCCCGTTAACGTCGTCGAGTGTCTCTTCATTTTTTCGCATTTTCTCCCGATGACAACTACCCCCATTTCCTCCTTGCACCACTCTCTTTCCTTTTTGTATCTTTCCAGCGATTCATCCAACAATTTTCGTAATAAACGCGCACTCGACCTCTCCATGTCGTTGCTTATACAAAAGCCTGGGGTGAAAGTAATATATGGGTCATTCCATGTCAAATCGACCAATAGTTGGAATCGACCTTTTAAAATTTCGATTAAATTTGGTCAGACGTTTTCTTTCATCATAGAACGAAGTTCTACCACAGGAAAAAAATTAAAAAAATTTTGTTCCAAAGTTTTTTTTTACTTGCGGTGAAAAAAATGTTGTTACCAAAATTCAAAAATTCATATTTTTGAAAAAAAAAATGCAATTCTGAGAATTTCAAGATCTTTTAAGATCAATACGAGGTATTATATAAAAAAAATTGAATCAAAAATTTAATGTTGACCGTGGATTTTCACCATTTTTGAAAATTCAAAATTCTCCGAATTCATCATTTTTCAAACATTTTTTTCGGAATATTTTTTTTTTCGTAGCCTCAAGTATACTTTTTAAGACGAACCCAGAACGATTTTTACATATAACGAGAATAGTTTTCGAGATATTTAAAAAGTAGACTTGAAAAATTGAAAAAATGCCTAACTTTCGAAAAAAAAAAATTTCTTTTGGTAGAACTTCATTTTATGATAAAAAATTCTGACCAAATTTCACCGAAACGAAAGGGGTCGATTCCAACTATTGGTCGGTTTAACATGGAATGACCCATATATATGAATATATCGTTGCAAAAGAACGAGGATAAAACAGAGAAGAATTGAAAGGAACGATTGGACCGAAAATACAATAATTCGTTATCGAATCTTCCGCTGGTAAATTGCCAGCAGGGGAAGGGGCTCGTACTTGGGAAAAAGATTTCGAGGGTAAAACCGAGAAGATTGAATGTTGGTGAAGAGAGCTGGGTGGAGATGAAAGAATCCCTTATCTCGTTTTTATAGATGAGAGGAAAATAAGTAAAATACTATGAAAGCTTTGAAACGAAAGTTCTTTATCGTTTTCTCGTATTCATGATGTCGTAAAAGAGAAAAAAAATTGAGGATCCCTTCCCAAACATATTAATTCATATTCAGGTAGTTCATGAAGAATCGGTATGTTTTTCTAATTTCACCAAAGAATAAATAAATAATGATGGAAGACAGACTCATTTATTTTTTGACGTAATTGATGCAGCATCTCAAATAATCGGACCTTGATCATGATTTTTATTAATAATTGCTCCTGATAATTGACGTATTACATAAACAGTTTATTTTCAATAAATTCATCACAACTACTCAGACTACAAGAAATCTTCTGAAAATGATCCTAATCAAGATGGAAACGTAAAAATGAGAGCGAAACTTATCTATCATCGCTTGATCCTTCTGCATCGGATCCTTTGGCCGAATTGTAGGCAATTCTTCAAACTCTTTTTGCTATTGTAAATTTTAATTTAAGTATATATTTTTAATCGTTGAGAAACCTGTGAAAATGGTCTAAATTGAAATAGCTAATCAGTCGCAATGCTTTAGAAGGGCCGGGAAAAAAAATTGACGCTCGTTATTTCGTTGATTTTTCCGTGCTGCGAGCAATTGTAGAAGTAGTCAAGCTGATTGCCGAAGGCTTAATGCAGACGAGATTTTTCTCTCGGGTCAGCGAGGGTGAATGAGAGAGAGAGAGAGAGAGAGAGAGAGAGAGAGAGAGAGAGAGAGCGTGGGAGGAAAAGACATGTAGTGAAAGATGCTGACTGCGCCAGAGATGAGAAGAAGAAGCAGAGGAGGAAGAAAATGGAGAAGAAGCAGAAAAGAGGAGGAGAAGAAGAAGAAGGGGTTAAGCCGAGGTGGCCAAGGGTAACGTGTAATTTCCCGCAATTCCCGGCACGCCATTATCCAGCAATAAAGCTACAATGGCCCCGATGGTTTTGTGTGTAACGGGCTTTCGGAAGAGACAACTACGAGACGTATTTGCGGCGATACTCCTCGCTCTCTTCTATCATCAAAGAATACCCATGCAGACGATAAAATGCGCTAAAAGAGAGCTGGCATGAAATGGCCAAAGTGCAAAACGTTCGAACGAAATGGCCATTTATGAAGTAAAATACAAAAAACAAATATAAAAAAGCTAAAAATCTACTTGAAGTAACAAACGTTCACCTGAGAGAAAAATCTACAAATATAACAATGGAATGGAAAAATTAAAAAACCAAACATCCTTTGAAGAAATTAAAGAAGTTTAAAAAATTAACCATTTGTGGGATCTTTAATTTTTTTATTGAAAGGTTTTAGAATCTTTAAATACATTTAAATGTAGATGAAAAACTTTGCTGCGCTCGCGAGACATCAATTTTTCTTTTTTTTTTTTGTCAATTCTGACAAAGAAAACTAGAGGACGAATATATATTACGATCGAATCGAAATAATCACTGATGGGTGGACAATTACGATGTAACAGTTTAATAGCTCGATTTTTCTACAATGTATGTTTTTTTTCCCCCCGACATAATTGATCTTCGACGGGTTGTCCTCTGCTTCTTGGAAAAAAAAAGTTTTCCACGATGGCGTACACAGGTGAAGCAATTATTAACGTGGCCCCACACGCGCCACATTATTACCGTGACTATATCTATATATCCATGTGCACGGTATTCTATCTTCCTTTGCGTAATGCGATTCGTATGCGAGCAGGCAATTTCAACCTTTCAAACTCCATTATAAAATGGTATTTACGTAAAAGAGAGGGGAAAAAAAGGAAGGAAAAAAAAAGAATTAATAAACGTCCAACCACAACGCTCTGGTCTGCTCGTCCGTTCAATCTCCGCTTAGACCTCACTTGATGCAAAATATATAAGAGTCGAACGAGTATAACTGTGAGACCATCAGACTCGAAATTGCGAATGAGAAATCCAAGGGAGAGAATAAGAAAAAAAGTGGAAAGAAAGAAATATAGATGAAGGTAGGAAAAAAAAGGTTGTGTCGCGGGACTGGAGGGGCGAAAGAGCAGAAGAAGGGATGCTCCTCCAACGAAGTAAAGAAAAAGGAGGTAAAGGTGGAGGAGCGATGGATGTGGGTTTTTCGGAGGAAAAGGTGGACGGAAACCATCTAAATAATATTTCCTCGCCGGGGTAAGTTGCCCGGGAAAGCTAGAGCACAAGTTTTAACGAGATGGAGGAACGAGTGTAGTTTTGCGGTTGTCGGAAGTGAAAGAGAGAAAAAAATGGCTCCGGTCAATACTTTCACCACGTGGATTTTCCTCCCTCAACTTTCGCCACAAACTGCATTCGCGCACAGACACATCTTTGTATGTGTGTGTGTGGGAAAGATAGAGAGGATAGACCGAAGGGCTTGGACGAAGGAGGTGGATGCCAGGATGCTTCCTGGATGAAGGAACACGGAAAAAACGAGCCATGATTTTCTCACGGTCTTCGGAGTGTCGGGAGAAATTAATTTGCCGCACTCTCATGCTAGTTTCACTGATAAAAACATAATGGCGCAGTGTGTGTTTGCTTTTAATGGTTTTTTATGTACACACATAAATAGATGTTAGATAATTTCGTGCCAGTCCTTTCAGGACTCTAAAATACCAATCTCGACATCGGCGTCGTTGTCGAGATCGCTTTCAAGGTAGAGCAAGGATCTCGTTATGACCCTCGATAAGAGATTTTCTCTCTTCCTTTGCCCCATCGTTCACGATTCTTAACGAGGGTTTTGTGTTATAGACTCTGCGGTATAATGATAATACATTTCTCGTTATACGAGGGAAAACCTCCCTCCAGATGAGAGGGAGGGGGGAAGAAGAGCCGAGGTGAAGGGGGTGCGTATGCCCGAGTTTGTATTCAAAAGGTTTATGTATTCCTACCGAAAGTCTGAATGGCCCTGGGCCTTTCTCTGTATTTCTACTTCGGTCTTTGCGTTGCGGAGCTTCTGCTGGTGATCAAAAAAGAGAAATGGAAAGGAGACCAGGAAGAAATGCGATAACGTCCGGGGAATCCTCTTAACACAGCTGTAGTACATCCCTTGTCAATTCCACTAAACGTTATCTCACTGGAAGCAACGGACCAGATGTCGTTTAGGTTCTTACCAAAAAACTTTGATAAACAGGCAAAATTTTCTCTGCTTCCTCTTTCGCTGCATCCATCGCGATTTATCCATCCTGAGACTTGAAAAGAGTTTTAATGACACAATATTCCATGTCAAAGTGGGGATGAATTTACAATTTAAGTTATTTTATAGGAAAACAAGTTACAGTGGACTTGTTCGCGGTATCTTGAAATATGATTTTCAAACTTCATACAATCCTGCAGCAAAGATTTTCTCGACTCTTTTTTTTCTTATTGGTTATTCACACAAAGAATTCCAATGGCCTGGTTCCTGACACACGTTTAACCGAGACTGCGTTGAACGATAACGCGCTCAGAAATGATTTTCCGGCAAAGATTTATGACGTGTTTGCGCATCCACGAGACATATGACTCATGGCTTATTGCTTTTGGTATATTATGGGGGAGACTGGGGCTGTTTGATGCAGCGGTTACTTGCCGAACTGTGAATATCTCACGGCTTTTTGATGGTAATAAATTCAGAAATAAATGGAAAAAGCGCACAGCCATTACCCTTTTGTTGTAGATTGTTGAAGAATTCTTCGAAAAGCTATAAATTCAAAAATTTGTACGCCGAAACTTTGAAATTATGTCCTAGAAAAAGTTATGGCTAATCATAGTTTATGTTCTGTCATAAATTAGGGGATTGCAATGCTTTGTGGTAACCGAAATAATGGTAATCACGAGAATAAAACTTGTGAGTTGAAGTGGATTCGAAGTTTGGCCTAAGGTTTAGAAGTTTAGAGGTTTCGGTAACAGCTACAAATATTGTGAATGATTTTTTTCAGTGTAGAGTTCGATTCTGTGTCTTGATAACTAACTCCATCTATCAAATTCTATTTTACATTGTTGTACCATCAAAATGCTTTACTTTTTGAATTGACTTTTTGAAGGGTTCCAATTCTCGTCAAGAAATACTTCAAGTAACCCCGTCAATAAACTAATGCTTTGGAACTGTCAGCGTTGAATCTGTGCTATAAATCAGCTGATCCCTTACTAGAATCAAAGAATCTTAAGCAGACCCACAACTCTTGTATCTTTTAAATGGCCCCAGAGTTTCGTCAACCCAAAAAGAAGGGTGAATTCTCAAAACAAACGAAACAAACACAAATATAGAACTATTAATTCATCGGTGAATGCACGATCACGCGCCCAAATTTATATTAAACAAGCGAACATATATCGCGATAGAAGCAAAAATAACTGTTCCGCCATATGGATAAACGAGATGAGAAACTGCGTCCATTAATATTCGTTTAATTCGCCAATGGCTGCTGCTATTTGCCCCGTTGATACAAACCTAATGCCCATCATAATACGCTTTTGCGCTTTGGAAAACATCCAAACAATGGAAACGTATTAATTTCGCGAGGCAATTAGTCATCCATTCAAGCTGGAATAGACGAGCTCGCTAAGACGCGATTACGATCGAATAATTGCGAAATTATATGCTTAGGTAGTCTACTTTAGAAGGCAAAAAAAAAGACAATTTTTAAGATTTTTTTCTCTCCTTTATCAGATATGACTATAAAACTGTTACCACAACATTGTTTCATTCTTCGAAAGTACAAAAGAAAAATTTATTTTTTATTTAGATTCTTTGACTAAATTATAGATGGCGCCAAAGTCGAAAATGTTTTGTCCTATGGCCGACAGTTAATCTCAGGATTGGCACGTCTGAAACAAAAAAATAAAAAAGCATTTTAAAGAGGAAGGTTCATTATAACGGTGGCTGATTGTTGTGTAAGAAACCTTTCTCTTTAAAATGCTTTCAAAAAAGGAGCGCTAATTTTTGTTAACTTAAAGCTATAGCGACACCACATTAAAAATTCGATTAAAAATTCGATTTTCTTCGAAACGAAAAGAGCTAAGAATTTTTTTTCAACGATATTTAAGAACTCAAAAATTGCCTTAAATTCAGAGACCCGAACAATGCCTCTAACTATGGAACCAAAAAAGGAGTGCTAATTTTTGTTAATTTTAAGCTAGCAACACCGCATCAAAAATTCGATTTTCTTTGAAACAAAATAAGCTAAGAATTTTTTTTCAACGGCATTTGAGATCTCAAAAATAGCCTTAAATTCAGGGACTCGAACGATGCCTCTAACTATGGAAACAAAAGAGGAGCGCTAATTTTTGTTAATTTTAAACTATAGCGACATCACATTAAAAACTCGATTTTCTTCGAAAAAAAAACTAAATCCGGCATTGGGGCATTAAATTAGCCCTTAAATAGTTCATAAGTTTAATTACGATTTGGCAATGTGGTCGTGCTAGCTCGATTGACGTGAACCAATGTTGTACAAACAGTTTTATAATCATATCTGATAAAGGAGCCGAGAAAAAAATCTTAATTTGCTTTTTTGGGCTTCCAAAGTAGACCAGTACCTTAATCTTCGCACAATATGCGACTCGTGGAGGTTCCTCCTCCAAGCTATGTTACTTTTCATTTTTTTTTCCATTCTTTTCGGATATTCGTTGCAAGGAGAGGAAAAATATCGCGAGCTTGATTATCCGAGTGTTTGATGGCGCAAACCGCATCTCGGGCTCTCGTTGGTGTAATAATAAATTCAACGGAATTTTCCCGTGGCCCCTGAGCACACAAAATAAATTGGCTAGCCCGCGAGCATTTTTTAACTCTCCCACAAGCGTAGGATGCTGTTTGTGCAGAGGGGTGCGAGGGGGTTAAATCGTGGTGGTGGTGGTGGTGGTAGTGACGATGTCGGTGGTAGACGAGAAAGGGAGAAGGAGACTCACGTCGATCAATAGGTTACCCCTGCCAGGTTCCCTTCAAAGGAAAATTCCTGATGCTATTAAATCCAATTTAAAAAACTTTTATTTCCTCTCACTCTACCGTATACCCTCATTCTTCTCTCTCACCCCTCCCCTTATCCACCCTCTTGAACACACTCACACGCAGACGAGGACACACACAACCCCGAGCAACGATCAATGTTGAGCCAGCTCTACAACAAAATTATTTTCTCCTTCAACCCTCTTCGGCTTCGCGAAATAGCTTGTACTACTCCCCTTTGAGAGGAAACAGTCCCGGTTAGGGGGCAGTACAACGGAATCACCAAGTACCAGAGAGGGGTTGTTCCAAGGGGCGGAGGGAGGATAAATTGTTGAACGAATTTTGAACAATATAACACACTATCTATCATACGCGTCGTTAAATTCGCGAGAAGAAGAAGAACAGTCCAAATTCGATTTCACTTTTATGTTTCTTTCGTCCCTTCGACGAGAAGCCCCCTTCGCTCTTTAGTCGCCGTCGACTCTCTAACTTGCCTCTCTTTATTCCTTCCATCATCTAATACCCGATATTTTTCTTCGCTCCACTTACCCCGGCATTGAGCGCCCGCATTCAATACACGAGAAGTACCCTGATTCGTTTATGAATCATTTTTCCCTTTTTCTCGTTTTTCCTCTTTCGTAAAAATCCTCCTTGTCTCCTTTGATGTCTTTCTGTTAACGAGATGTAACCATGTAAGTCAGATGGGCAGATTTGTCGGATTGTTATATTTTTTGAAAAATTGTCACATGTTTTTACAAGGTTCGATATTTAAAAATGAATTTGGAGTTTTTGGTGTAATGTATATATTTTCCTCTTCCATTTTCCTGTATTTTTTGAGCTTATCCTTCGACTTTGAGGTCGGGGGTCCTCAAAGACCTCAAAAAGCGTTTCAACGATTTTTTCATTTGAGATGCAAGCTTCAACATCATATTCAAAAACATAACATCTGTACTCAGTTATACATCTGCACTGAGAAAACAAAGTACCAGGATTTGTTAACTGTTAACAAATATAGAGTTGAATATGGCGAAATCAATTATTTTTTAACACACGCTGAGAAAAAAAATCGTTGAATGTGCAAAATCGTTGGTTGAATACGTTCAACTAAATATTTAGTTGTACAATTCAACATTTTTTTGCCTGAATATTATTTTGGTCAACCGAAGCGCAGAATTATTCAAGAAACTAATTATTTAGTTAGACCAAATAAATATTTAGTTGCACATATTCAACTAACGATTTTGCACATTCAACGATTTTTTTTCTCAGTGCAGTTAATAAATTAAATATATATTTTTTAACAGTTGATAAATTATTTTGACACGAATCAAATATTTCTTAACGACTAACAAATTTTGTAACAGTTAAGGAATATTTAAGTTAACGTGCCAACTAAATATATTTCTTTACTACAAATAAACTGTTTTCTCAGAGTGTTACTCAGTATTTCTTTAATTAATTAATTTATTTTATTAATCCTAGGATGAATTAGTAAAATTTGTTTGGTTTTTTTCGTTATTTTCGATTACCTGATTCCGACTGTAACTTCATCACAATTATATATTTTGACACACAACAAAAATTAATTACAACGGATTTACTGTCGAAATCAGATAATCGAAAATAACGAAAAAAAAACCAAACAAATTTTAATAATTCATCCTGGGATTAATTAAAGAAATTCTGGAAGTATAAAATTAAAATTGAACGACGGATGTTCAAAATGAGATTCTTAACTCTTGCAAAAAAAAATTAGCATTTTTCATTGATTAAGTCAAGAGTATAGATCGAGTAAAAAAAAAATCTTCCATCAAATACTAGATTTTCACGCCCAAAATTTCATTGAATATCGATGCACTAGTTTTCAATAAACCTCGAACGATTAATTTATTATTATTATTATTATTATTATTATTATTATTATTATTGTTATTATGTTAATTTATAGATTTCCTTGAAGTTTTTAGGAAACTTATAAAACGATATTTTTAAAAAACACTAAAAAACATTTTTCGATTATTACGACTATAAATCTTCCTCAACGATTCTCTTCGACGTTGTATTTTTTCCTTCATCACAAAACGCATGAAAATTCATGTTCCGCAACTACCGTTCGTCAATTACAATTCAATTACAATTTAAGAAACTTTTTTTTTTCATGTTGCAGACATTTCACACGCCTAGCTTTGGCGACGAGGACTTCGACATTCCGGCGATACATCCTCACCAACAGCATCAGCAACATCAACAGCAGCAGCAGCAACAGCAGCAACAGCATCATCAGCAACAACAGCACGATCTTCACACTTATCAGTCTCAGGTGAGAGTCGCAAGAATTTTAACGGAGTCGCCACCAATTGCGACACTTTTACGACCCACTCTGTTCTCTCTCCGTGACCTCATTTTTGTCGTTGATCATTTTTTCACGCTCTAAACCCATGAATCCTGATCGTTACGTCACTTTATATCGAAGACTGAGCTAGATTGAAAAATAAATGAAACTTCGAGTCGTGCATATAATGGCGAAAGAACGCGGAAGTTGTTAAATCACCGATCCCAACCCACGGTTTTTGGCCTCGCTCGTGAGGAGGCGTTGCAGTTTCATACAATGGACATTAAAAAAAAAAAAAACAGCTGTCCGGAAGAACACAGATTTTTAATAAGATGACTTGGAAAACAAAATTATCGACAGCTGTCAAATTTTCGATAGGTTGTGATTTATCATTTTAGCTTCAAAGTTGTGACCAATTGAAAATTCCTTCCATTTCACGGTCAATTTCCGCTGTAGAGAACCGTCAAAATCTTGTTGAAAAAAGGAAAATGTTGATATAATTTTTCAGGCATACTTTTCTATCGATTTTTTGCTATTTTCATTTTTGAGCTGACGATTTTTTCGATATAGAAAATTAATCTAACGTTATTCTCTGACAATGAGTCTATCAGCTGTTTATTAATTGACATTCATTGACATCATTCCGCTCGAAGGATGTCGGTTATGGATCCTCAAAATATTTTTTTTTACATTTTTCGAAACTTGATTAAATTCAAAGAAAATCTTCTTTCTGAACTTGGAGGAATATTAAGGGCTTAGATAAATAACACAATTGAAAAAACCTGAAGTAATTCGAATAGTGTTTTGATTGTGCAGAAAACAGATAAAATACTCATATTTCAACCAAAATTCTCTATGACTTGAAATAAAATAATTATTGTTCCTTATCTAGCATTGCAGAAGATATAAAATTTTTTTTTTTTCAACACAAACTCTAGTGAGACGCGAAAAAAATATCTAACCGTGCAATTGAAGGTCAAAACTTGAAGCTGCTTACATTAATTAATTAATTAAATAATTTAATTCATTAACTTACTTAAATTAATTTTAATTAAATTAAATTACTTTAGTCTGCCAAAAAAGACTTGTTTCTAAATTTACCAATAAATTTTTTCCCAGTGATGTGAAGAATTGATCGGCGTATAAAAAAAACCTTTCCCGATAAAGGAATAAAAGTGTCCTGATAATTTGCCTCACTTTTTTCCTGCTTGCAACGTCGTTTATAGATTTTTTTTTCGTAAAGTCGATCGATCAAGCGATGAAACTATTACCGAAATTTTCACATATTTCGACGTGGGCAACTTTTAACATGTACTTGAAGTTTCGAACGTTCAATTAAACGGAAAATCAGAAAAAGTATTAATTAAATGAAAAATTAAAACAGCTTGCGAATAACTTAGTGAATAATAATTTAAAAAATTAACATATATTAAGAATTATTTCCAAAGTATTAATAAAGTTTTTTCATTTTCATTTTAAAGAATCAATTTGTTGATTTTTCGTTTATTTGAACGTTCGGAATTTCAAGTCCATCTTTTATGAAAATGTGATGAAACGAGAAATGAAAAGGGTTCCGTTAGCATTTCATAAATTGTAGAACATTTTTTTATATTTTCAATCGCGATACCGTGAGAAGTGACTGGAAAAATTCATCTCCTAGACGCGGGCAAAGCAATCTCCATTCGGCTTGTTCGCGTCTATCGATCTTCGTCATATCCGCCGATGCCACTCGTTCTCTTCCGACGTTGTTCAACCCGATTGAACGTTTCTCCTCTGTTTTTCTCCTCCCTCTTCTCGACTCATCTCTCTTCACCAACACGATATTCCTTCGTGTCTTATGCATGTTCTTCCTTTCTATTTTTTTTTCCATTTCTCCTGTGACGATGCCATTTTCTCGTCTATTTGTTCTCTCTCTTGTCAATCTTGTCTGATCCACGAATATTAAACTCGACGTTTACGGCCACGTTTAATTTTGTAAAGTACAATGGACTTTTCCATTGCAATGACAATCTGCATTATTGACTACAAACTAGAAGACTCGACGTTTTTGTAATTGTCCTGCCAAACGGATATTATTGAGAAACTGGCATTTCTCATTTTTCATTATGAAAAATATGATTGGATCGTTTTTCTTATATTTCAGATGATGCAGAGCGGAGGTATGCAATCTCCGGATGGATTGAATCTCGATCCTGGCGGATATCAGCAACCGCTTTATCTGCAGCAAGAACATCCTATGCAGCCAATCAACGTTAGGTGAGTTTTTCCAAAATAAAGTTTAAAGTCCATTGGGATGAAAATTTCTTGAAAAAAAAAGAATTTCACAGAAACAAAGCTTTCTTCATGAGGGAGCAAAATCAAGTGATCAATTAAGGTAAATGTCCCAATTATTGAACAGGTCCCAATTATTGAACACTATCTTGTATTTTTATTATTTCTCATTCACCTGCATGCATTTACTTATTTATAAAAATTTCATTACATATATGGAACTTTGAGCTATGGAAATGTTACCTTACTTGTGCTAAAAAAGCTTTAATTAATAGAGAAAAAAATTATTTAATCAACAACGGTAACCCGATTTAACGTCTCGTGGAAACTGCTTCTCGTTTTTGCTAAGACGCGCCGCCTCATGCGTAAGGGCATAAAAAATTCAAAAACTGTCGCATCTCAAAAAGTAAAGGTGTTTCAGGTTCCTCAGAAAATTTCTTGTAAATAACAATTAAATTTTTTTTTAAAATTAATTATTTGTCAAAAAATACAGTGTTCGATCATTGGGACATAGAAAATGCAGTGTGTTCCAATTATTGAACACTCGAATTCTCCAAGATGGCGTCATCAAACCCATCAAAACATCGAGACAGTTAACGCGCGACAGATTGTGTGAATCGGATTTATTCAAACAAAAACTGTAAGTTCCTGAATAAACTTACCTTTATTCCTTTAATAATACCTCTAAGATCGTCTAATATATTTTTTATTTGTATTTTCGTGCAATAAACGTAAAAAGAAAAGTAAAAAGAGAATGTAACCTAAATGTCACCTAAAAATACGAATATAATGTTCAATATTTTTTGCTCCCCGATATTTCAGTCGAAAAACGAGAAAGCTGCGACAAAATCAAACAAAAACGGAACATAAAAGCTAGGAAGCTGAACATAAAAATAAAATAAAGCTCGATTTGAAAAGCAAAAATAAACCAAATGCGAATGAACCGAAAAACCTGTCAAAAGAGACTAAATATATATTTTTGTATTTTTACATGATTAATAAAAGATTATTTAGGTGTTTGATTTTCCTTTTATTTCTCAATATTGTACCCAAAATAATATTTTCAGAACGGAAAAAGAATTCTCGAGAGTGTTCAATAACTGGGACATGCCTGTTCAATATTAGGGACATGGGTACTTCCAGTGTTCAATAATTGGGACATTTGCATGCTTCACATTGTTATTCTTTTTTTTTCATTTGAAATCATTTGAACATGAAAGCGATGGTTTTTTTTCTTGATTTTATATTTTTTTCTCACCGAATTCAAGCCCCAGATCCTTAGCTGTTCAATAATTGGGACATTTACCTCACGTTCACATCAACCAGTTTAGTCGCAAACCAGACCTTATATTTTACAACTTCGAGGTTTATGGACCGCGGAATGCTCGTCCCAAGACCACCATATTTTATTCCATTACTCCCTTATACTGTTATGACGGTTTTCTCAATTTATCTTCGAGGAAAGAACCGTAACTTGTTCCTTTATCTCCATTTGGCTTTCCATAGACCAGTACAAAACTCGGTCTCGAAACCTCATAAGTTTTTCTTTCCACTATTTCTCCTCCATTTCCCCCTCCCTCTCCCTTTTTTTTAATCTCGACCTCGATTATATCATATCAATCTATTTCTTTCGCTCTCTCTCTCTCTCTCTCCCCTTCTCTCTTCCTCCCAAACGATCCACCGACGATTAGAGAATACCAAAGGAAAAGCTCAAGACGGAACAAAGGAAGATTAACGAGCGACGTGTCGTCCCTCCCTGTGGCTCCGCTGGAATCTCTATTTTACTATTGTTCTCTAGCGTTCCCGCCAATATAACGCTCTCCGCTGTACGTATCTATGGTAAATTTCTATGAGCTCCGGGAATGTGTGTTTCGCGGGATAATAAGTGGAATATATAAATTCTCAAGCAACGCGAGGATTCGTCCATTCTGAGGTCATCCTTCTCATGTTTTCTTTTTCACCTCACTCACGTGCAATTTCAGTGTTTGATCCTCGACGGAACGCGTCTTTCTCTCTCTCTCTCTCTCTCTCTCTCTCTCTCTCTCTCTCTCTCTCTCTCTCTCTCTCTCTCCCACGTTCGAGAACAATTTATCATCGATCAGAAACCTCAATCAATGAGGCCCCCTCGGCGATACTTCGTTACAACGCTTTTCCATAATATTGTTCTTACCTCGACCGAGCAAATCAACGGTACAACGTGCGCTCTCGACTTCTCTGGTTTTTGAACCCTCGTCGAAGACTCCTTCCTCAGGCTACAAAAGCTCTTGCAATAAGTTTTACGAGCTGCTACGGGGTGTCAGTTGGTACAAAAGGGAGAGAGGAAAAATAGCGAAGAGTTAAGAAACAAAGAGTTTTGCACTTTTTCCTTTGCCATGTTCAGAATCGCGCAAAAGGCCGCCAAGACACGGACGTACAATTTACCTCGCGATGACATAAAACACGTTCGTCTCGGACACAACTCGGCGTTTTGGTGTTGTTGGAACACAACGGACGTTGATGAACAAAGGAAAAGACCGCGAGAGGTCGAACGGAGGAATCCTGGTTGACGATTAAACGAACACACGAACAAGTTTGGTTCGTACGAAGAATTAGAGAGCCAAAAGAGTGGAACTTGTTCCTCGCTGGGACCTCCGTAAAGTTGACGGAGATGAGTCTCCTAAATGAATTTACATTGAGCAGAACTAGGTACTCTTTAGGTGCTAATTTGCTGCCCAATTAGAAATTCAGGTGCTCTTTTCGATTTCCAGAAATGGAATTTGAAAAATCAACCACTTCCGTTACATTTCCATGATGCAAACTTCAACATCATGAAAAAGAATGGATGAAAAACTATTGTCCTGACCAGAGTTTGACAAAGTACTTGCAAGTACTTCAAGTATCAAGTACAAAGTACCGTAGGTACTTGAAGTATCAGGTACCGGTGGTACTTGAAGTACAAAGTACTTGTTACTTGCAAGTACAAGTACTTGAAAAAATCAAGTACCAGTATCAAGTACTTTTCTAGTTTTCGGGTAAGTCTCGTAAATTCTGGTACTTGGGTCATTCCATGTCAAATCGACCAAGAGTTGGAATCTACCACTTTCAATTTCGATGAAATTTGGTCAGAAGTTTTGTTTTATCTACCAAGGAAAAGAATTAATTTTATTTTTCCAAAAGTTATGCAAAATTCAAAATTTAACAATTTTTCAAATTTTTTTTCTAAATATCTTGAAAACTATGATAGTTATGGAAAATCGTTTGTTTCGTCTTGAAGAGTATACTTGGGGCTACGAAAAAAAAAATCCTGACAAAATTTTTTGAAAAATGATGAATTTGGAGAATTTTGAATTTTTTAAAATCGTGAAAATCCACAATTAACATCGAATTTGTTGTTCAATTTTTTAAATATAATACCTTGTACTGATTTGAAAAGATCCTGAAAGATTTTCAGAAAAGTGTTTTTTTTTTCTTCAAAAATATGATTTTTTTTAAGTTGAGCAATCATGTAATTTTGTAATTTTCAGCAGTCAAAATTACACGATTGATCAGCTTCACTTAACTTAGAGGTAAACAAAAAGTTTTACCAAAATTCAAAAATTCATATTTTTGAAACAAAAAAAAACACATTTCTGAAAATTTCAGGATCTTTTAATATCAGTACCAGGTGTTATATAAAAAAATAAAACCAAAAATTCAATGTTGATCGTGGATTTTCACGGATTTTAAAAAAATTCTCCATATTCATCATTTTTCAAAAATTTGTTTCGGAATATTTTTTTTTGTCGCCCCATTTTTTCGTAACTGTAATAGTTTTCGAAATATTAAAAAAATTAACTCGAGAAAATGGTGAAATTTGAATTTTCGAAAAAAAAACTTAATTTTTTTCCTTTGTTAGAACTCTGTTTTATGATAAAAGAAAACTTCTGACCAAATTTCATCGAAATCGAAAGGGGTCAATTCCAAATATTGGTCGATTTGACATGGAATGACCCATATTCAAAGGCTTTGCACATGCAGCCATCAGCAAGACACATGCAAAAGTACTTGATACTTGTACTTGAAAAAAGTACTTCAAGTACAGAAAAGTACTTGAAATTTTCACGTACAGTACTTCAAGTACATGAAGTACTTGAAAAATTTGAGTACAATACTTGAAGTACTTTTGAAGTACTTTGTACTTGCAAGTACTGTACTTAAAGTACCTGCAAGTACCGAGTACTTTCAAATACTGCCCAGCTCTAGTCCTGACACGTTGATCTATTCATATCAATTTGGAGTATCTGCCTGAGAATTAGGCTCAAGTTGAGACGGGAAAGAATGAAATGTCCTAGCATTCGATCGTTGCTCATAATAGTACTTTATACGAGGGCAGTTGAGAAAAAAGTCGCCCTAAACTCATTATCCGCACGACAAGCGACAGCCGATTTGCCGGTTCGCGTGCGTCAGTCGGACACTCCACTGTAATGTTGAATCGTGCCTCATATTTTCTACCTTCACTCTTTCCCTCTCTCCCTCCCGATTTCCGAGGTCTCACATCCATTCGTTCCTTTTCGCATTCTCCCACAGCTATTTCCACGTTTTTCTTCTCGTTCCATTCGTCGTGCAACTTATCATTTGTATGTTCTTCCCTCGATCCGACATTACCGTACGAAAGTAAACTTGTTTCCATCTCTTTCGAGTGTCACATAAATTAGAGCCAATTAGATTCACGCTGAAGGGAAGACACGATGAGTCACTTTTGATGGATTCGACCTGTCAAGCGTGTGTATACCTGTTTATGTGAGCTAGAAACTTGATTAACGACTCGAGGTTTATATATATTTCTACCCGTTGTGAGATCAATAGCCAAGAAGTTGCTGCACCGATTCAAAGCTGTACTAATTATCGTGACTTTTCCAAATTTCTTGGTACGACCTATGCAACAATATCGGATTTTAGAAACTCGTTAAGTGGTTACACATCTGGGCACCCAGAAAAATGGGTATAAAATTTGAAAAAAATGTTGAGTTCCGGACAAGCATTCACAAAAGGTCTGGAACGTTTTTTTATGCCCTTTCGTCGGAAGTCAACGTGGACTAAATTGCCAAGCGGCATTTTAAAGGGAGAGAATTTGGCTCCATTTCCTGATTTTTTAATTATTTTTACAATTTGTTTTTAGATTTGGACTCTATTTTGAAAACAGCTGTTTTTTGCCTTTTTCCCCTCTCTTCAGGTGCACCCATGCATCTTCTAGAGAAATTTTTTTAGATACATTTTTACGATTGGATTCATAAAGGGAAAGTTTGAGCTTCAATTTCCTTTTTTTAAAAACTTTGACCGATTTTTTTTCCCAAAGTTACTCTTTTTTTTTGTGAAAAAAGAGAAAATTTGAAAAATCCCGTATAACACGAAAACAAGGACGATTCATGAAAAACTTGAAAGACAGCGAAAAGTTGCGTCTGTTTTTGTTGACTGCAGAGGAATTTTTTCAGATTTTTTTTCCCCAAAATTTGTTTTCCTCATTTTCTGGGTCCAAGCTAAGATCATTTAATTACCATAACCCGATAACTATGGGTTTATTAATAAAATTTCAAGAGGAAAAAATACTTCATTCAAATCTAAAAACAATTTGTAAAAATAATTTAAAAAATCAGGAAATGAAGCCGAATTCTTCCCCTTTAAAATACCGCTTGTTAAATTAGTCTACGTTGACTTCCGGCGAAATGACATAAAAAACGTTCCAAACCTTTTTTGAAGTTCTATCCGGAAACTTTTCACCGGTAGTGTACATCAAATAATTTTTATTTTTCACAAAAACAATAGTTTCGTAGAAAAACAAATTTTGAAAAATAATAATGAAGTTTAAAAAATATGTGCTGTCCATAGGAGCCCTTTTTTGAAAATCCTCGTCGGTGGTAGATTTTTTTCTAGTCAGTTGTGAATTTAGTCTTTGATTTTTAATGACACTCGTAGTTCAAAAAATCATTAAAAAAATCTAAAGATATTTTGTCTACCAGTTCCAAAAAAGTAGTTTCAAGAAAAACGCAAAAGCAATTCGTGTCAAATTACTATAACTCCCGAAATAATTGGAATTTTGACACAGGGAAACGCAGAAATATTTCTTAAAATTATAAATAATAAATTAAGTTCACAGAAAATGGATTTTTTCAATCTAAGGGTGGTATAACCCCTTAAACGGCATATAAAAATTTCAACGTTCCCCTCGTAGATCCTTTTACTTTCGGCGATTTGGAACGATTCAGAAATCCAAGCTCTTTTTTTCTCGAGTTCCACGGAACTTCAATACCGAACGCGAATCTGAAATTGGCGCTAAAAGCGACCAAAGTAAACCTCTCAAAAACTTTACTGAGATTCTCGCAATTGCGGAACGCACTAATAACGACATTGAATTTATGTTATCGCGAGGTGCCTCCTCGATAAAGAATTCGATTTTGCATGTGCCGTATGTCTCGCATACCTCTTTTGGGAATAGAAATTCGAGTCTCGGTCGCGCGAACGTTCCTCGGGAAAGGGCTGCTGAGGCGAGGGGGTCGTCGGGGTGAAAGGATCCCGCGGGCAATTCGCGTTCCTTCGCGCATTGCGCGACTACGACAAGGGATTGGGAGGAACAAGCGAGATGAAGGCAGAAAAGAGAGGGAGGGAGAGAGAGAGGAAGAGAGAGAGAGAGAGAGAGAGAGAGAGAGAGAGAGAGAGAGAGAGAGAGAGAGAGAGAGAGAGAGAGAGAGAGAGAGAGAGAGGGAGGGAGGGAGGGAGGGAGAGAGGAGTCAGTGATGTAGAGTGGGCCGTAAATCCTCCAACGCTGACGCAGCCACGGCTATATCTCAAAAGTTATCCAATTTGTGTTAAAATAGCATTCACCCGGGGGTTGCTGCAAGGGGAGGAAAGGGAACCCCCATCTCTCGTGTGGCACTACTAAACTATACCGTCCATACTTCTCTTTTTCATTTTTTTCTTTTACTTTTCGATTTTCTCATTCTCCTGGCTTCTCGAGAACGACGTCGATGCCTGGACGCATGGACGTGCCTCCTAAATACCTGATAACACAATGTCAGCTTTTTTTCACGATTCTTAAAAGACCTCGTAAAAGTCGACGAATCAGTTTTTTTCAACAATAAAAATAACAATATGTTGGAAAAATTAATATTATTAGTAAAGGTCTAATCTTCAGTTCGTCCTTCAATCTTACTCAATGCAAGAAACTCTGACTTGCAAGAAGTATACGGGGCGTTCCATCCCAAATCGAACAGTTTGGAAAACTTTTTTTTTTATTTCCTCAATTTTTTTATATTTTTTAGTACCCATCGAAAGACCCTTCCTGTTGAATTTTGCAAATTTTTCGATTGCCCGTTCACAAGATATTAAATTTCTAAAAAACTGCTCTTTTTTCAGTTTTTTTAATCATAACGTCTTTAATAATGGTCCAAATTGAGTGTTTATTTTTTTCAAAATTTTTGTTTTCGATGGCCTTTTCAGAAAAAAATACAAAAAAATATGCGACGTGTTGTTTAATAAATTTTTTAAGGTTTAAACTTTGAAACGCATTCTCAAAAGTGAGTGCATATTTTGATTTCTTTAAAAAAAAATTATTTAAAAATTCTATTAATTCAACAACTTTTAAGACCAGTCTGGTCATTGGCCCTCCATAATTACTATTTTTTTCGATTTTTTGAAAATTAAAAAAAAAATTCTGTAAATTATTATGGATATCAATTTTTGTTACGGTATAGTCTTTTGTTTCATTATTTCGAATTTATTTTGACACTTTTTTATTCTTGACAGGTTCTGAAAATTGATAATTAATCCTTAAGTCTGTTTATGAACAATAATTACAACAGTGTTTATTTATTCACGTATTCTTTTGAAAACCTTACGTAAACGATTATTTCCTGAATTAGAATATTCCTTTGCCAATACGTTTCCGTTGCTCATTGGAATAATTGCATGAAATTATTATGTCCCTGTGATTGACTTGGCACTATCGCATCGTAAATAAAATCTTTCTTTTGCATCTAAATAGTATTTCTCAGGTGAAAAGTTGACAGCAATATTCGGTAGACTATTTGGGTTCGATACACAGTCATAAAATTCCTGAACTGTTGTTATTTGCTCATCGATTAATGATTAATTATTGATTTAAAAAATCTGTTAATAATAAAGTGTCAAAATTAATTCAAAATGATTTAAAAAATACTATGCAGTACCAAAAATTGGTATTCATAATAATTTAGAGAATTTTTTTTTTTTTAATTTTCAAAAGCCGAAAAATAATAATAATTAGAAGGGCCCGCGACCCGAGTAGCCTTAAAAGTTGTTGAATAAATAGAAGTTTGAAATAAAAATTCTAAAAAAAATCAATACATGCACTCACTTTTGAAAAGACGATTCAAATTTAAAACTCAAAAAACTTATTCAAAAACACGTCAAATATTTTTTTCTGAAGAGGCCATAAAAAACAAAAATTTTGAAAAAAAATACTTTATTTGGACCATTATTAAAGAAGTTATGACCAAACTCGAAAAAAGAGCTTTTTTTAAAAAATGTAATATCTTGCGAACGGGTAATCGAAAAAATCTCAAAATTTAACACGAAGGGTCTTTCGATGGGTACTAAAAAATATAAAAAATTGAAGGAAACAAAAAAAAAAGTTTTTCAAACTGTCCGATTTGGGATGGAACGCCCCATATAGATATCTCGTTGTTCTATTTATCACAACCCTATCGTTGTTTCGAACAATTTATTTTCGATATTTCAAATCATTTTTCTACCATTCCGAGCCCGTCGACAGCATGCGAGGGCATGCCGTTGAACGAGAAGGAAAAACTAAAATCCCACGTCGAACAAACTCGCGTTGAGAATGAAATTTCCAGGGAAAAACAAACCCTCTACTCCGGGGCTTCACGATAGCTAGGGGGAGAAAAAATACGAATCGCAGCGATGGAAAGATTAATGGATTTTCCGGCAGAAACATATATCTTTTGCGTTTCTCGTTACAGTCCGGCTTACACAAGTCCCCAGGGCTCGTACTCGACGATGAGCACAACGGGTCAGCAGCAGCAGCACGGTGGTCAGCAGCTTTTGCTCCTGCAACAACACTCGCAGCATCAGCAACAGGCCCAGCAGCAACAACAACAACAGGCACAACAACAGGCCCAACAACACCAGCAGCAGGTACACATGCAGCAACAACAACACATGCAGTACATGCATTCGCAGCAACAGGCTCAACAATTGCACTCGCAACAACAGCAGCAACAACAACAGCACGTGCAATATCGAAGTCCAACCGGGGGCAGTCCACCGGCGATGCAACCAAATGCCATACCGGAAAACAACAATACGACCACGAGCGAGGACAGTGATGACAGTACACCGCATTCGGCAATGGTAATGCCAAAATTATGGTTCCTTTTTGGAATCCAGACCTAGAATCAGGATTAGCATTTATAGGATTCTTTCTAGAATTTAGACCCAGAATCAGGATTAGCATTTATAGGATTCTTTTTAGAATTTAGACCTAGAATCAGGATTAGCATTTATAGGATTCTTTTTAGAATTTAGACCTAGAATCAGGATTAGCATTTATAGAATTCTTTGTCGAATTTAGACCTAGAATCAGGATTAGCATTTATAGAATTCTTTTTAGAATCTAGACCTAGAATCAGGATTAGCATTTATAGGATTCTTTTTAGAATTTGGACATAGAATCAGAATGAGCATTTATAGAATTCTTTTTAGAATCTAGACCTAAAATCAGGATTAGCATTTATAGGATTCGGATTCGTTCGAATTTTATTGGATCATTCACGAAAGCTTAAGAAAGTTGAATCGCTAAAAAAACCTTGATGGGGATTCTTGCGAATTGATGGACCAATTGTTAGTAACAGAATATAAGTTTAGCGAGAGTTCAACAACATTCTTCTAGGATCCTTCTGAGAGATTCTAAATTTTCATCTCAAGGGAAAGAAGTCCAAATGGGACTTTTTTGAGAGAAGACTGCTTTTTCAATATGAAGAATCAAGATATCACTCTGTGGAAACTCTATGAATACATAAAGTAATTCATTTGTTCGAAATAGATGGTATTTTTTAAAAATACATCATTTCTCTGGGCGTGGCGTTTAGTAATAGTTTGACGGAATCATAAAAAAGAGGCACGTTTGCATTAAACATGACTCAGATTTTGAAGGAAATGACTATATCGTTTGCCAGCTATGTTTATGATATCGAGCATAAATAAATCGTACCGTGGAACGAGCGAGCATCTGTGGGCTTGAGATTGATATGTATATAGAGACCGTTAAAATAAACTACCTAGGCAATTTTTTTGGCTCACAAGAATTGTGTTAGTCTTCGAAAAACTCATTCTCACTGGATCACGCCGCCTCTTTGCATAAAAAATTAATTATTTGCCTGTAGCAGTCAGTGCTAGGAATATTGACAGGATTATACTAATTTCCGGTAATGAGTATTTCGTTAATTT
Organism: Alloplasta piceator; assembly: GCA_946863875.1. Lineage (NCBI taxonomy): Eukaryota > Metazoa > Arthropoda > Insecta > Hymenoptera > Ichneumonidae > Alloplasta > Alloplasta piceator. The sequence goes on along the minus strand of OX333077.1, from coordinate 9,167,459 downwards.
ATTAATTCTATTAGTTTGGAGCTATGCTTATTTTTGATATTTATTTTTGAAAAACAAAATGTTATTACAACATGACTAAAAAAAATGATGTTGAAGCTTGCATCGTTGGAATGCAGCAAAGATAATTTTTTCAAAATCATTTTTAGTGACATTTACGTTTTGCTTGTGCGTTTAAAATTCTAACTCCATTATAGAGATACAAAAATAAATGTTAATGAATTTCAATTTAAAAATTTGTAAGGAAGATTGAAATTTTATTTATAAATTGACAATTGCCGTTCCACTAAAACGATACAAACTTCACGATCATTAAAAAATAATTATTCCTCAAAAAGATAATGAAATGAAAGAAAAGTTTTCGTACAAAACTTCAAAAAAGATCTGGAACGTTTTTTTATGCCATTTCGCGCAAAGTTAACGTAGACAATTTAACAAGCGGCATTTTAAAGGGAAAGAATTCGGCTTCACTGCCTGATTTTTTAATTATTTTTACAAATTGTTTTTATATTTGGACTCTATTTTGAAAACAGCTGTTGTTCGCCTTTTTCCCCTCTTTTCAGCTGCACCCATCTTCTAGAGGAATTTGTTTCAATACATTTTTACGATTGGATTCATAAAGAGGGAAGTTTGAGCTTCAATTTCCTTTTTTTTTTATTTTTTGACCGATTTTTTTTCGAAAGTTATTCTGTTTTTTGTGAAAAAAGTGGAAATTTTTTAAATCGCGTATAACACGAAAACAAAGAGGATTCATGAAAAACTTCAAGAAAGAAAAAAGTTGCGTCTGTTTTTGTTAAGTTCAGAGAAATTTTTTCAGATTTTAGAAAATAAGAAAACAATATTTTGGGGAAAAAAATCTGAAAAAATTCGTCTGCACTCAACAAAAAGAGACGCAACTTTTTTCTATCTTGAAGGTTTTCATGAAACCTCTTTGTTTTCATGTTATACGGGATTTTTCGAATTTCCTCTTTTTTCACACAAAAACAGAATAACTTTGGAAAAAGAATCGCTTCAAGTTTGTAAAAAAAGGAAATTGGAGCTCAAGCTTTCCTCTTTATGAATACAATCGTAAAAAGGTATAGAAAAAATGTCCTCTAGAAGATAGGTGCACCTGAAGACAGGGGGAAAAAGGCGAAAAACAGCTGTTTTCAAAATGGAGTCGAAATCTAAAAACAAATGGTAAAAATAATTTAAAAATCAGGAAATGAAGCCGAATTCTTTCCCTTTAAAATGCCGCTTGTTAAATTAGTCTACGCTGACTTCCGGCGAAATGGCATGAAAAAACGTTCCAGACCTTTTTTGAAGTTTTGTCCGGAAACTTTTCGCCGTTAGTGTATTTCTCCTTTTTCTGTGTTTATTCGACGATTTCTGTAAACATCATCTTGGACTTAGGCATAATTTCATGCGAAGATCTAATTTCATAATTTAATGTGAAGGTATTTCCATCCATCGATCCTTCGTCTGGAAATCCTTGAAAATCATAAATTTTATGATTCAGTCGAGATTAGTCAGCCTTCTATTGCTTTGCCCCATAAAATCGTACGGGCTGTACGAAACAAAGAATTTCATATTGGACTCACGGAATGAGCTTAGAAATGCAACATTTACGGAGAGATAAGGACGAGACGAGAGCGAGTTGTAAAACAGCGTATGCAAGTAGCAAGTAGAATCAGTGCGGTTGATTGGATGAAATCGTTTCAATTACAGCGTACGATCGTGAGATTACCCACGCAATACTTAATGATCCGATGAGGCGTAATGAAGGTCGCGACCTTATCCGTGTAATACATACCTCAGCATTAAGAGTGTTTCGTTTCGTGCTATATTTTTGTCCGGCAAACCAATCGAGCATAGCATAGCTGTCCAGAGCTATTATATCCAAAGAAAAAGTTAATTCACTTATTAGCTCTCCTCTCTCTCTCTCTATCTTTGACCAACTTTGCTTCCCTACAATTTCACGGGGTCCAAAACACTTTAATAGATTCTTCTCAATGCCACGATAAGCCATCGTGCTTCTATAAACATGAGAGAAAAAATTTGAAAATCAGTAGCCAACAGAATTTAATAGAATCCCTTAAATTTTCCTTGATCCGAGCCTTGATACTGCTGATCATAAAATTTGCCCATTCAAATCTCCCGCTCGCTCCGTCTCGTTTTTACTTCTATTTCTGCGTCTATTTTGCTCGAGCAATCATAAAAGTGCATAAAAATGCAGAGATGCAAAAAACGAAACTATCGCACTGGAATGAATGAATCTCTATGATTTTCCTCGCCTCTTATCGTAGATCAATCTTTTCTAGCTCCGGTTCTTCTCGCGTTATTGAGGGTGCGAATCTTACTCGAGAATTTAGGTCTTTGAAAAAAATCGAGAAATATAATATCACGTCACGATTCTACCATTCTTATTCCGCGTGCACAAGTTCTATGGTAATTCCAGTGACGACCGAGGGAAGATGCTAGGGGAATTTATGCGGTGGTAAAAGTGATGTGTTATGGCGAATCGTGCAACGAGAGAATGAGTCTTTTCGCACTGGCCTCGGATGATGGATGCACTGTGAGAGAGATATCGAGGTCGAAGCGTGTCGGTTACTTCTTATATATGCATCTGTATGCATGTATAATATAGAATCATCGTGTAATGAAGCGACACAATAGCGCTGGACCAGAATCTCTCAACTGCACGATCCTCTCCGTGTCACGAATTGTCGATTTTTTTTCTTCATTTTTTAAGAGGATAATAATGCAGGAATTTAAGCAGGATTAGTGCAGAATGGTCTTTTAACGACCACGTAGTCACAGATAGCAAATATTTTTTTTAATGATATGCTCAAGTTTGCATTGGAGGAATGCAACGAAAATATGATGTTAAAGTTTTGATCGTTGGATAATGGATGTAGATGCTATTTTTATTTTCACCATTTCTCAGGCTATTTAAACGTATTTAGGCCTAAGTTCCTCAGTAGAGGTCTTGTAAAATGTCTTAGCGATTTTTTACTTTTATTATTTCCAGCAATTACCGGAATGAATTCAATTTCTTTTGAATCAAGCTTCGTTCTAATCCAACGATGCAAACTTCAATATCAAACGGAAATAGTTTTTTTTCAATTATTAAATTCACTCTCCCCACTGAGCAGAAATTCTTAAAAGTAAACGATGATGAAAATATTTTTGGAGTTCTTTATGAAGAATTTAGAGCCTTAATGCGCAAGGAAAGTCCAAGTAATATACAAAATTTAGAAAAAAACAACATTCCCATGATTTTAATTTAAAAAAAACTTTAATATAATCTTTTACGTTTCCTGTAGAAATTTTTAACAATAATTTTCGAATGTCGACTATGAATACTTATTTATGATAAAAATGATCAGGCATTCAATATTTTCCATGATTTTTAAAAACGTTTTATAGGGTGTCATTGATCGCAAACTCTATTTATCTTATAGGGGAAATTATAAAAATTATTTTAAAAAGTATTTTTATTATTATCGATTAACTTTTTTCTAATTCACTTACAGTTGGCTGGTATCAAGCGACCATCGCCCGAGCCTGCAGATGCCCCTAACAAAAACCAAAAGAAACCTAAGGCTCAAAAGAAAAAGAAGAAGAGAGATCCGAATGAGCCACAAAAGTAAGTAAAAAATTAGAAATCCTTGACGATTTGCTCTTCTATCGTTGAACAACATTTATTCTTCACAAAAGTCCCATATCTGTGAGTCTTATCATTCTACATCAAGGTTGTAAATAATGCATTACTTTTTTTAAATGCATTTGCATTTTCATTAACCATTAACATTTAATGGTTATTAGAAATAATTTCCATTAACCATCTAATGTTATTGGTTAATGAAAATTATTACAATTTACCATATAATGCTAATGGTTAACGGAAATTATTGCCATTAACCATTGACATTGAATTTAATTAAAATAATAGTAATCGATATTCTAACCAACTTTCCGAATTAGTGTTTAGTAAGTAACGTTAGCAAAGTTCACTTGTTTCGTTATAGGAACAAACTTTGCAAGTATCGTTCAGGATTGCGGAATTTTTAATGAAAAAGTGATGCATTAATCATTAGCCATTAAAAAAGTAATGGTTAATGCATTACTTTTTCATTAAAAATTTCGCAACCCTGTTCTGCATATTTTATCGGTGATATGTTTTTGATGGAGCAAGAAAAATCGAAAATGGAGAAAAATTTCTCTTCCTGTTTTTTCGCATAAGCTGCACAAAAAATGAGTCGTCGTTCAATATTTTTTTCTGCTGAGTCTGTGGGCATTACAAGATAGGAATTTTGCACACAAGTAATACTAGATGCTTAAGTTTCAGTTTTTTGTTTAGTGAAGAAATATTCTTAAACAATAAAGCATACATTATGAAAAAAAAGTACTGCCCTCGTCGAATGAATAGTAAAGATATATACTTTCAATTAAAAAAAAAACTATTTCAATCAATATTCATTAATGAATCGATAGTCATAAAAAAAATCATCTATAGTCATACAATATAAAATTATGGATAGGTTTGCAAATACGACTCAGACAGTTTTGGAAATTTTGGCCAAACTTTTGAAGCAAATTGAACTCAAGATCAACTTGGCTATGAAACTACGCAATACAGGAATCGATTGTATGAAATTTCGCGCTCGTGCAAACCCCTTAATGGAGTTACAGGGCGAGAGAGAGAATTCTCTCTCCATCTCTCTCTGTTTCTCCCCCTCTAAGTTATTACTGCTGTGAATTGGCAATTACCGTTATTGTTGCAATCCCGCAAATGTAGGACATGGGTCCAGCTGCAGGAACAAGCAAACGCATTGCTACATATCGTAGAAATAGCTGGTACATATCTCCTCGAATCCATTATATGCATATATATGCATGTATGCAAGAGAGCTTTAAACTATTCCATTTTCTCTCGATGCAAAATATATACGTGTAACGCAGAAATACATGTACATACGTGGATTAATAATGGCGCAATAGTTGAGCCAGATTATACGTTTATGGTCGGATTAGCAATTAACAGCGTTTCACCTACCACTCTCGTTCAATTAATGCTCGACGATATACATCGTAATAGAATGTGATGAAAATGAGAAAAAATGATAATAATAATAATAATAATAATAATAATAATAATAATAATAATAATAATAATCATGAGCCAAGATCGTGAAAATGTAAATAAATTGATAAAGCGTCTGGACAAGCAGGATTGAGGAAGGTGATTCAATGAAATTCTCGTTGATTTCGTGATGGGTGAGTGATCGAAAGAACGAGAGATTCGTGAAACGAGATATTGGAATTTCGGAGGAAAAGGTCAATATTATTTACGGAATACGCGCACAACTTATCCTTCGATCGGATATTTTTTTCTCTTTTTTTGGTACTCATTAATTTGATACGTTTGTACAACTTTTTTTGCGTCTCCATATTTTCACAATAATTAATCTTTCTACTCGGTCAGTCCATTAATTATAATGCCAAAAAGTTGCCGGGTCAATCACTCCCCAGTTATATTTTTCACGATGATGACGCGAAAGCTTTTTTAATCGATGTTGCTTTTCGTGGCTTTTTTCATTTTCCGAGTCACAAAAATCGCCTGACCAGGTTTTGGTTTAGCCTTTGAGTAGAGCTTTGATAAAGTTTTTTTTTTGTGAACTATAAAATGATGGACGTGAATTGAAAAAAATCAAATATCATATTTTAGCATTATTATCTTTATATTATTAATCTTATTACAAAATTTAATATTTTGGACAATAGCATTACGCCGTTTCTTAGTGAAAATTTAAAGTATCGTTTTTATTTTCTCGTACCTTATTCATGGAGAAAATACGTTTGAAAATTATACTTTAAAAAAAAATTCTTGAGAACTTGAAGAAAAAAATAGTCATCGAATTACTCGCTGTATCGCGAATGTCTAATTTTCCTCTATTGTTTTTCCAGACCAGTCTCGGCTTACGCGCTTTTCTTCAGGGACACACAGGCAGCAATCAAGGGACAAAATCCTAATGCAAGCTTTGGCGAAGTGTCGAAAATCGTTGCATCGATGTGGGATGCCCTCGACACCGAGCATAAGAACGTAAGTTGATCGTAAAAAAAATCGACAAGATAAATTAATTAATTAACCAGAAAAAAATGTTTCCGGAAAATCGATATTATTGATGCACTGAGGATCAGGGTTGCAAATAATGGAGTACTTTTTTAAATGCATTTGCATTTTCATTAACCATTAACCATTAATATTTAACGGTTATATATTATTAATTATTTCCATTAACTATTAAATGTCAATGGCTGACGGAAATTATTTCCATTAACTATCTAGAGTTATTGGTTAATGAAAATTATTACAATTTACCATAATGCTAATGGTTAACGAAAATTATTGCCATTAACCATTGACATTGAATTTAATTAAAACGGTAGTAATTGATATTCTAACCAACTTTCTTAGTTAGTGTTTAGTAAGTAACGTTAGCAAAGTTGACTTGTTTCGTTTTAGCAACGAACTTTGCAGGTATTATCCAGGGTTGCGAAATTTTTAATGAAAAAGTAATGCATTAATCATTACTTTTTTAATGGCTAATGGGAATTATTTTCATTAACCATTAACATTTAATGGTTAATGAAAATAATTTCCATTAACCATTAATATTTAATGGCATTAACCATTAATATTTAATGGTTAATGCATTACTTTTTCATTAAAAATTTCACAACCCTGAAATTTTTTGTTTCGTTTGTTTCATATATTTCCATTACATATTTCAAGATATACTTAAGATATAAAATTTCTTGTCGAACTATGTTATAAAAAATTGTGAAAAATCAGAATACGCAAATTTTGATACCGATAGAACTCGTTACGATTGACAAAAGCTTTTATTTTCTGCCAAAGAATCTGCCTACCAAAAATATTTTGCGAGATCTGAATTCTTGAATTCCCAAAATACGCCTTTTCCGAATTTTAAAGTTCATCCAACAACAGTCAAAAAAAGAGCATCCGCTCGTGCGGGATTTTTTTAAATTAGAAGTACAAAAATTACACAAAACATATATATGTCTCCTCAAATGAGCTAAGTGATATTTAATTATAATTTTGACGTATAGTTTGACAAAGACATGATTATCGAGGAAGATTAATTCTCGATATAAGAGGATGACCTCTGGTTGATTATACAGATGTCGGCGTTAACGTCTCGTAACAAGGCAATATCCAATTAACGGAATGTACAATAACGATGCGATAAGGTACTTGTTTCCTCGATTAATGCCGTTGAACGAAGAGAGAGAGAGACCGAGAGAGAGAGAGAGAGAGAGAGAGAGAGAGAGAGAGAGAGAGAGAGAGAGGAGAGAGTGTAAGAGGGATTGAAATTGCGGGCGTATAGTTTCGGTTCGGTATAACGAGATATCAACCAAGTGCAAATAACGATCCCAGCACGATAGTACGATAATAAAGCTGGCATTAATAATTGGTAATTAGATCTCGCAGAGTTACGATCGATCGTAAATACTCGCGTATTGCAAATGTATACGTGCAATCGTAGTTTCCGATAAGTTCAGTCCCGCACTGAGTATCTTGACTCTGAGCCACATACAGGAAACGATAATCGTTACGAAAACCTTTTGTCCAGTGATCCTGGAAATTCTGGACCTATCCTTGAATTTTGCGTATCCTAGAAATGTCCTGGCAACATCCCCAAATTTTTATCATCCGAGATATGGTCTGAAATATCCTGAAATTTCGTGTATCCTCGAAAAATTCTGGTGAATCAGTTATCGTTGCTCAGAATATCGAATCTTCGACGTTTTTTTTAGAATCAATCAAACATATTACTCAATCCCGACTTGAGCAAAAGGATGAGGCCTTGGAGAGCAGAGTTGTGAAAATGGTAATGTAAAAGTAATGCATTGCCCATTACTTTGAACAATATGTATTGAATAAGTTTGCCATTACAAATTACAAAAGTAAAGTGTAATGAATGTTCCATTTCAAATAAAAATGTGTAATGGTTGCGTGTTCCATTGCAAATAAACAAAAGTAATGTGTAATGTATGCATGTTCCATTACAAATAATAAAAGTAATGTGTAATGGATGCATGTGTCATTACAAATAAAAAAAATAACATGTAATGAATGAGTGCAATGAATTACTCCAAAAAATCACTATTTATAGGTGTCAGTGTTATTAAGCTAATATAGGTACACTGACACCTTTAAGTTTTTCTTGAATTGCAATTTTTACATTTACCTATACGATAGTAAAGTTAACAAAAACTTGATACACACAAATTATTTTCATTGAAAAATTAATAAACTCACCTTTGAACAAAATTGTACCTGCTTCAAAGTGTGGTAGAAACACACTGATTTGTAATGGAATATTCTCCACTACAAATTACTCTTTTTCAATTGTAATTTGTAATGGAGCATTCATCCATTACATATTACTTTTTTTTTTGTAGTGGCACATGCATCCATTACGCATTACATTTTTTATTTGTAATGGCACATGCATCCATTACGCATTACTTTTTTTATTTGTAATGACACATGCATCCATTACACATTACTTTTGTATTTTGTAATGGTACACTTGTCCATTTCACATTCTGCAGTGTAATGGGTAATGAATACCGTAATGCATTATTTACAACTCTGTTGGGGAGTAAAGAATTTCTCGATGATTGAGAAATATATTATTTCAAAACGTTCAGCTCTTCGGGAATTCGAATCGTAATTAAATATAGTAATTATATTTAATTACTATATGTAATTAAATATAGCAATTATATTCAATTACTATATTAATAGTTTATTCAAACTCTTTTCAAATATTCCTGAAGAATTCCGAAGTTAATTCTGTACCTCAATAATTCTTTAATTTATCATGGACGTTTTGTTGGACAACGTGGATAATAATAACGACCCAAATTGATCAAACATTCGTTATACCGAATATTAGAGTAAAATATCGCAATAAACTCGTAAATTATCACGGTTGATGCAACAAATTTAATTGGTTTCATGTCCGTTTTTGTAGCCTTCCTTCTTCTTTTTTTCATTATATTACTATTCGTTTGCAGCAATCCCGATTTAATATGAATTCGTGTGAGGGCAAATTATCGAGGGATGCGATGGCAAGATATGGTCGAGGGTGAAGGATGAAGGCAAGAGAGTAATTTCCAAGCGGTGTGCTCTCAAACTCAAATTTAACTCTGGTTGTATACGTTGCCAGAGGTAGAGAGAGAGAGAGAGAGAAAGATAGAGAGAGAGCTCGTAACTGTAGATGGAATCTTGATTAAATTCACCGTTTCAGTTATTCCGTGGGGCATGCGGGGCGGGTGCCAGAGTGAAGGGAAGTTTGTGTATTCGGTTGGGATTCTCGTTGATATCCGTTTTCTACCTCCGAACGAGAACGCAAACTCGCCCGAACGAGGAGAAAAAAAATATGAATTTAATTCTCTTGTGGAGTTATTTTTTTTTGTTCCCCTCCATTATTTTATTATGATGGCGTCAGGGAAGTCAGAAATTTCAGCAACTACGTCGGAACACTTGAATCGAGGCAACCTCCGCGAGATTCGATTAATACCAGTAATGGGAATTGTACATTCTGGTCGTTGTGAATTTTGCCGAGAATACACGTATCGTTAATTCAATCAAGGGCTTATCCGATTTGCGCAACGTGAGAATGAAATAGGCGAGCAATGCGAAACAATACAACGGGGCAAACTGCGAGAACCTCGAATATCGTTTATTTTCTTTTTGATTTTCAAAACAATACGTTTTATTGAATATGCAATTTGAGTGTGGAAATTTAATCGTTTTCGTCGTAAAAATGATCCAAAGATACGGAGAATTTTCAGGAAGTATTTCACGGTCACTTAATCGATCAAACTAAAGTCATCAATCTGTGAGCTGTATTTTTTTATTGACAACGGAATATCAATTGGACTTCTTTCAATCTAGATTCGAATGAACAATTGTTAATCATTATTGAATCAGAGAACGAAAAAAGAGAGAGATATCTTGATCCATAATGAGCGATTCATTTCCGGTTCCTTTCAAAAAATCACCTCAAGTCATTTGGTCGTAGTTCCCCAGACTCTTTTTATGAATTCCTCCAGATTGGAGTTGAAAAGGCTCTGAATAAGAATATCCGGACAAAGAATACACGGAGAAAGGCAGATTTTTTCGCAATGACAAACTCCCTTTTTATGTGAGACCTTTGTTGAAACATTTGAGACATTTTCGGGATCCACACACTTCGTGGATTTGTATATTTCGCTGGAAGCATCCGTTACATTCACAACGCTGATTCTCCTGCTCACTTCGTATTTCATTTTCTTCCCCGCTTTCCATCCTGAAACAGCTTTTTACGATGAACGTTTCTGTTTTTCGTACTCTTTTGTCAAAGTCCACACGTCTCGTAGGGACTCAACAATGAGCCGGAATTTGTAGGAAACTGCGAAAAGTTAAAAATACTCCATGTTTCCATTCCATTCCTCCATTGAGAGGAACATTAAATTTCAAACTTGCCAATCACCAATTGCCAAAATAACACACACCTTTGTTAACATTCTACGTACAATTTAGCAAATTTAGAGGCGCAATACTAATAAAGGTCGCTATTTTGTACTTGAAAAGTTTTCTAGATTCCTACTATACCGACTGTGCTTCAATACGTTGGCATCTTCAATTTTCCCTTCAAGGTCAAATGCCGACATTATCAACTTCAAGATTTTATTTGCACTTCGTCGAAGAGTTTTCTGAATGGAAATTAATAAAATCTTGAACATTGATACAGAAGAAGTCTGACTACGGCTTCGAACAAATCAATTTTAAAAAACAGCGCTGTTGTCGGTAAATCAGGTATCGTTGTCATTGCAATTATTCCAAATTTTCTTTATAAACCATTATTCGGCTCCATACCATAATTTTGCATTAACCGCAAAGATTTCATTGATTTCCGTTTATCGCTTTTCGAAAAAGTCTGGACAAAAATTTGTGGCGATAAGGTTGGCATTTAAAAGGAGGCTACACTCTCTCTTTTGCGGAAAAGGTTTAGCCTCGTCTTGACAAGGTTCATTATGATTTTTGTTACTGACTGAGTCTCGTATTGCTACGAAATATTTCATCGATCATTGAAATTCCAGAGCTCAAAGTAGATGTCAGAAATTTCTGCGGAATATGAAAAGAAAAACTCACTTAAATCCTGATACTATTGACTGATAAAGAGGAAGGAGACTGGATGAGACGGAGAAAGGGAAAGGGAGAGAGAGAGCAAGTAGAGTGCTGGGAGCGAAATATTAATGATTCAACATTGAATAGAGTATTTAATTGCAGTCGACGAACGAGTGAGTCGGATAAAGGGACTCGGAACGAAAAGTCGAGGTGGATGTCGTAAGGCTTGGTCGCATTATAGAAAACAAGGAAAAAGATGAACAAGAAGCCCTCCGGTCGTCATTTGTAATCGTGGCAAGGGGAGAGACCATGTATATGACTTTCAAGACACAAACTCATTGTCGAGCTTGAATGCGTGTGTATGCAGTTCCACTCGACTTATTTCATCGCAGTTGAGCCCCGGTACTTTCCACCCTGTCAAATTTTCATTCTCTCACGTTTCGCTGCATTTGCTCCAACACTCGGAAAATCTTCGTTCGTCATTATGATAAATATGTATAGATTTGGGCACATATACACATTATTTCTGGAAAATGAAAGCGCGCTTACTCATCCGTGAGGATAGTCATGTTCAGTCGTTGCGCCACTTTGACAAGAGAGACACGAAGACATCGCTGCCAGTAGCATAACTTTCAGGCCTTTTTTCTTGCTCATGGTTTTTTTTTCGAACAGGTTGTCCATTTAGGCGATTAAAAAATCTATTGTTTCCCAATTGCGTTGAGCATTCAAATCCAAAGTGGACACCTCGAGAATCTATAAATAGCATAGACTTTTCCTTGGAAAATCCATAATCTGTGATTTTGTTTTCAATTTTCGAAGCACTGAAATCCGAAACCTATTGTACGTCTGAATGAACAGGACTTAATTATAATGTCCCACAAAAAACGACCGTTCTAGGCTCAAACAGGGTTGCGAAATTTGTAATGTAAAAGTAATGCATTATTCATTACTTTTAGAATGTGTAATGGAAAAAATTTCTATTACCCATTACAATGTAGTGTGTAATGGAAAAAATTTATATTACCCATTACAATGTAGTGTGTAATGAAAAAAAAAATGGGTAATGAATTTTTTTTCCATTACACACTACATTGTAAGGGGTAATGGATGTTTTTTTTCATTACACACTACATTGTAATGCGTAATGGAAATTTTTTTCACTACACACTACATTGTAATGGGTAATGAAAATGGCAATGCATTACAAAAAGTAATGCAACCATGGGCTTAAATCAATAATTTAGTTTATTTTCATTATTGCAAAATATCAATGAATGGGGGTTAATTGTAAAACTATCTTTGAAACAATTGATGAATTTTTTTGTCTTTTTTAGGTTTACAAGAAGAAGACCGAGGCGGCGAAGAAGGAGTATTTGAAGGCTCTGGCAGCTTACAGGGCATCGGTAGTCAGCAAGGGAACGCCCGACAGTGAACATCCATCTCCCGCTCCGCCCCTTCCGCCGCAACAGCAACAACAGCAGCAGGCCCAGACCCAGCAACAGCAGCAACAACCTCAACCCGTGCAGTACGGCGCTTATGGCGCTTACTCAGGAAATCCTGGACCAAGTAACGTCGCCTACCCAGTCTACAGTCCTCAACCTCAGCCACCCTCGCCCCAACAGCATCAGCAACAGCATCATCAGCAACAACAAATGGCCATTAAAAAATCACCTCATCATCTCGCCGGGATGCAAGGAAATGTTCAACAACCTCAACAACAGGTGAAGCTTTGCATCCAAAAGTTGTTATATGCAAACATTGTTATTATTCTTGAATCCCTGATCTCATTATTATCGCTATTATTAATTAAAACCAGGCTCATATTTACATCTCTGGTCAGAATCTTCCAAGCTACAAATTCGCTACGATAGAAGTGTTCGGATAAAAATTATTGCCATATTGATCGCCTATTTTATAAATTACAAGATACTTAAGATAATTTTTTAGATCCATTCATATTTTATTCATTCATTTTATGAATTTATCTATTTCAAATGTAATATTTTTTTTTGCCTGGAAATTGTTGAGAGTCGTTGAGAAATTTCTGGTGGAGATGTTATTGTGTCGAGGCAGTAACACTGGTAAAAATGGTAAAAGTAGCTCACCTCGTGGTAAAAAATGTACTTAAATGAAAAAACTAAATGAATCTTGTAACCTTGTAGTTGTAACTCTGCTTGTAAGAACGTTTTCGGGCTCGTGCGATTCTTTCGTCACGTGCGCGAATAATACTATCGAAAAGCCATTCGTTCGATTTCCTGATTTGTTAATTATTTTTACAATTTGTTTTTAGATTTGGATTCTACTTGGAAAACAGCTGTTTTTCTCCTCTCTTCAAGTGCACCCATCTTCTAGAGGAATTTTTTAAATACATTTTTACGATTGGATTCATAAAGAGGAAAGTTTAAGCTTCAATTTCCTTTTTTTAAAAATTTGGAGCGATTTTTTTTTCCTAAGTTATTCTGTTTTTTCTGAAAAAAGAGGAAATTTAAAAAATCCCATATAACACGAAAACAAAGAAGATTCATGAAAAAACGTCAAGATAGCAAAAAGTTGCGTCTGTTTTTGTTGATTGCAGAGGAATTTTTTCAGATTTTTTTTCTCAACATTTTTTTTCCCATTTCCTGGGTCGGAGATAAGATCATTTAATTACCATAACTCGAGAACTATTATTGATAAAATGTCAAAAGGGCAAAATACTTTATTTTACCTTTTTCAACACATTGGAATTTTTTTTCCAGTCTCGACATGAGAAAACAAAATTTTGGAAAAAAAAAATCTGAAAAAATTCCTCTGAACTCAACAAAAACAGACGCAACTTTTGCCATCTTGAAGTTTTTCATGAATCCTTTTTGTTTTCGTGTTGTACGGGATTTTTCAAATTTCCTCTTTTTTCACAAAAAATATAACTTTAGGGGAAAAAAATCGCTGAACATTAAAAAAAAAAGGAAATTAAAGCTCAAACTTTTCTCTTTATGAATCCAATCGTAAAAATGGATTTAAAAAAATTTCTCCAGAAAATGGGTGCTCCTGAAGAGAGGGGAAAAAGGCGAAAAATAGTTGTTTTCAAAACACAATCCAAATCTATAAACAATTTTCAAAAATAATTAAAAAATCAGGATATGACGCCGAATTCTTTCCCTTTAAAACGCCGTTTGTTAAATTAGTCTATGATGACTTCCGGCAAAATGGCAAAACGTTCCAGACCTTTTTTGAAGTTTTATCCGGAAACTTTTTGCCAGTAGTGTACGTCAAGGCTCTCTTGTAGCTCAAGAGTTGAACAGGGAGACACTGAATAAGCAATAATATAATGTCGTTTACAGGCTATGATGGGCAATCCAATGGCGCCACCTCACATGACGCAGCAACAGCACATGCAGCAACAAGTCTCGCAGCAGCAACAGCAGCAGCAGCAGCAATACATGCAGCAGGTCAGTGAACTTGCCCTTCGAACAACGCGGAGCCTACATTTGTGTTTCAACGATCGAACGAGAAAGTTTTGCGCGTAGATGTGCCCCAAGCACACAATCAGAGGCACGCAGTCTGCGCTCGAGAGGATCTCCCCTCCAACCTTCCAACCCTTTCCGACTATTCCCCACCACATTTTGTCCCCTCTCGCATTTTGCCGTGCGGTTTTGCACTTGGGAAAATGTATATAGTCCACGAACGAAATTTATGCTCGAAACGCGACAGAGAGAACGAGCATTGGAACAGGGACTCTGAGTATTATCGTCGTGATTGCGTCGAATTACCGACCTATTTCAGTCTCAATCGGCATCAGTCAAAATGGCCGCTAATTGTCAACTCGTGACGTAATGCACTTTGATCTCTTTTGTGCTATATACGTTGCACTTGGAAACTGGGTGAAAAAAAAACAATCATGGTAGGAACTCAGCTTAGTTATATTTTCGAGCACATTATCGCGTTTCAAAGAATTACTGTTTTCAATCAATTTGGTACTTTAGACAAAACGCATTTTCGTTAATAAATTTTGTAAATGTAGAGAATCGTTCTCTGTAAACGTTTACATGCGCATTAAAATATTACTTTGTGGCTTGGCTGCACGAAAATAATTTGCAATCGATAATTTCGAGCACAATTAATCAATAACTTGGAACATAAGTAATTTATAATTTGCCTGGGCACTATTAGTTCGGATTTTTGTCAGGAAAAATCGTAACATGGTATAGGATCAGTCAGAGAACTTTTTCCCATTTTCAATGAGTACCATGTGAAAACGTAGACTTCCTCAGAGTTCGTGTGAGAGAGCGATAAAGCGCTGCGGAACACGTTATCGTTTCAAGATACGTGCTGTACGAGATGTATGAAGCTGTGTGACTGTTGCTCTATATATTTTTGCTTCTCGATAGAGTCAGTGCTCTGGTTGGCTGTGACGATCACGGAGCGAATATTACGCCGCAATATTGTGCCAAGTGCTTTCACAAAACCTATGCGTTATTATTTGTGTCGAACCGCTCCCAAATGGAAATTTTCGATCAAATATTGATCGCTCTTCTCATTACTTATCTTTGTCATCACCTTAATTTAATTAATCGGATACATCAATTTTGGCTCAAAGTATCAAGTTTATGGCGCGTGTGCGAACCCATACCCTTTGTATACAATGTTCGTCTATGCGTACGTTTGGCCGGGTTATTTTTCATAGGATTCTTTTCTTTTTGTATCTATGTTGGATACTTTGATGACATGGAAAATTTTTGGAGCGAATTGGTGCAACTTCTTCTAATTGATACATCCCTTTCTATATATGTTGGATACCAGTTATTTTGTATCTTGTGAGTTGCGTGATATTTCTACGTACTATAATGGAGTAGAAACATTTGAATTGTAAGCATGTGTCGTGCCGTGTAGAAGACGCGTGCTCGCACTTCGGCAATACTTGAATTTAATTGCTTGTCTCATCTTCTTTTCTCATAGAGACGGCCTCTATTTCCCGAAAAAAATTGTCAACACATTTCAATGGCAACCGGTTGCAAATACTCCAAAACTTCGAGAAAATAATGTTTATAACAAAATATCTGGGTCCATTCGTTATTGATTTTTTCACAGCATTAACTAATGGCAAATATGAGAAAGAAATGTGGTGTTAATAATAATTATTAACAATAATCAATAACTTTAACAATAAAACCTCGTCCCTGAACAACCTTCAATTGATATAATCAACAATAAACCTTCGATCTTTATGAGAGTCTGTGAAACTAAAATATTACCCAAAACTTAAATACTATTATCTCTAAGAATTTAAACAAATCTTGAATTTGACAAACTGGAAATATTAATTGTTTCTAAACGCGAATGCTTTTATTCGTAGTATGTGGATTTAGGTTTAAGATTGAAATATAAAAAGGAAACAAAAATCCAATACTGTTCTTTGTAGAGTTCGGGTTTAGCTTTTGGTTGAGAAAACAAAGACACCATTAAATGTTGCAGTCTTTGAAGTAGGATTCAATTTTAAGAGCCTAAAATATCATTAAATAGACAATCTGTAAACTTTTGGTTTCTGTCTGCATTGACTATAAACTGTGTTAAATTAATTATGTAAAATACTCATTTGCTGCTGCAGATTTTTTGAAAGAAATTATCAGTAGGATTCGTTAATCCGGGGATAAAATATGAAATGAATCTCTGGGACAAGTTGTCGCGACACAAGTGATAAAAAAAGTATCTTTTCTTCACGGTTTTAACAAGAGTATTTTTAAATTTCAGGTACCGCAACAACAGGTACAACAGGTACAGGTTCAACAACAGATAATGCACATGAGTCCGCCGCGCGGTGATTCACTGTCGAGCCCGCCTCCTGTTAGCGGATCTCAAGGTGGTATCGGCACTCAGAGGCCGCAGTCAAATTCATGCATTCGTCACGGTTGTCCAAATCCTGCGGTATCGAACAGCGAATGGGAGGACGAGTATTGTAGCAACGAGTGCGTGGTTAGCCACTGCAGGTTTGTGTGAGCATTTTTTTTTTATTTTTTGGGCTTACCAATAATTTTTTTTTTTGTACAAACAAATCACACGCCGTGATTCAGTGCGCTGTGAGAATCATCGCTTCCGCCTACTAACGAACGAATTTGTCATTTTCCTCTTCCGCAGAGACGTATTCAACAGATGGGTATCTTCGAATCAAAATTCACAACAGAATTTCTCAACGGTGAAGTAAGAACATTGAAGATGGAATCGCTCCGCATTGCCCGACGGATGAAATTTCGCTGACTACTCAAAAAAAAAAAAATGGCCTCGCAGCTCAAGAGGAGAGTAAAGAGGTCCCGTTTGTTGACCCGTTAAGAAAGATAAACTTTACACGAATACATGTACATAGGTTTAGCGAGAAAGCGAAAAAAAAAGCAAGGAAGAGAAGATTAACGTCAGGACGTTCTGAATTCGCATTGGGGACAATCAAGAATGATGACGAGTCCGAATGAGCGATTCTCGCAACGAATATGTTTTTTTCTTTTTTGGAGATGGCTGAGCGCAGCTTGACTGCGTTGCAATTGAAACTCCAGAAAATAAGTCGTCGGTTCAGTACGAGAGACGAGAGATTTTATTATTTCTTCCGAATAACTTGCAAAGCCTTCGGAGCTTGAAAAATCGTTAATTTCGATGACATCTCGACGCGTCGTTTTTAGTATTTTTCATGTTACTTTTTATAATTCTGATGGCTCGCCAAAAATTAAATCGTTCAGCATGATTTTTCCCCTAGCAGTCACATTCCTCATTGAATAATTGAAAAAAAAGCGAGAGAATTCAACCGAACGTACGCGCAATTACGGATAATCTTGAAAAATGTAATAACGAAAAATTGAGTACAAGCTGTAACGAATGGGAAGCCTTGCTCGCGATAATGTTGACAAACAAAAAAAACGGCGCTTGATGGCAAACGATTAAAAAATCTTTCCAATATCCTCGGTGATGATAAACGGATTGTAGCAACAAAACAAATCAGTATTGTCATTGCTGATCTATTGCATGTTTCCTCAACGTGTTTACCTAAGTATAAGAGGGAAAGCTCTTTGTTTCGAGCACAAAAATATGTATACAAGATCATTGTATGTATGTATTATGAGAATCAAAATTTTCTCGAAAATGTTTAACTAATTCTGGAGCGCCTGAAAATTGGCTCAAGTTTGATGGAAAAGAACAGTCACAAAGTTCCTCATTAAACGTCTTAAGGCGGTGAATCCCCGACGTTACACGGATAATAATGAAGAAAAAAAACCAATACACGAAATTGACAATAGAACAAGTCTGGCTTTTTCTCGCGTTTTGAACGAATTCGCCAATGAGTCAAAGGTTCTCGATGAGTATACGAAATTTTGCAACTCGTGACGGGATTTCATGAACGTAATTTTTCTTTTCGCTGAATGTACACAATTGGCGAAAATGGCGCTTCAGTTTGACGATCTGTGAGAAGTGGTACGAAAAAAAAATAAACAACCCGGCGAGAAATTATCGGATGAAGGAACGTGCTAAAGGATTGTGTAAGGACGGATAAATGCGTCCAGCAATGTCCTTTTGACTTGGTCCAGCGATTGCGATTAATATGTTGGAAACAAATCTTGATTGAAGACGTATCGAGTGATGCACAAGAGAGGGCTCCGTCATTACTTATTTTTATATTTGTCACATCACGAGCAGCGAAATCGTCTATCAAATTCGAGCTCGAGAGATAATAAGATTACAACATATTTGATTCAGAATTGGGAAAATTACGTCAAAAATTTAAATTTGACCGCCACTGACAATGAGTAAAACTAAACGAAAAAAATATGAAGCAAAATGTTGAAACTTTACACTAAACCGATATGTATTTTTATCCCAGACATCGTGTTGAAAAAACAATCGTATTAAGATCTCGAGGATGATTATTTGAAGAAAGAAACTAGCTGCGAAAACGCTAAGATAAAAATTATTATTTTACGAGCCAACGAGAGAATTCTTCTAACTTTTTTTTGTTTTTTAAAGAAAGAATATTGAAAATTATCTATGGTATGCGATTTTTCGTTGTTTTTACGTTAGTTTATAATTTAGTAATTCGTGTATGGGCTCTGAAAGAATCGCGGAATGTTTCTCGTACCAGAGTTTAGGACTATTGTCACGGTTAAAAAATCGAAGTGGATCAGGTGTTTTTAACGAAGGCTCCTCGTGGAGTTAATTTTTTTTTGTTTTTCTTTTAAACATTTGAACATTATCGAGAACCGAGATACCGGCTTCTACGTTTAATTTCGAGACATTCTGTATATGTTAAACTATATTTGAAGCAAACATTGATGTTCGCGTTTGCATGAACTATCCTGGAAAAACTCGTTGATTAATTTGGCACTGTGTTCGTGCGCAATGCATTGCGAAAAAAAGTGAAAAGTAAACAAAAAAAAATCAATTTTCCTCTCTGGAAGTATTTACGATTTTTCCACAATTTCTCGCTCCAATGATTACTCCATTATCCATCGTTGGTGCGAGAATATTGTTCAACATTTCATGCGAACGCGCAGCCAGTTTTTTAATGTTATTCCCTCGTTTCTAATATTTTTATGTAAATACATACATATATATTCTATAGATCTATAGGTTATATAATGTATACATAATCAATATTGTATAATATTGATAACGATTTGTGGTATATTACAAATATATATGAATATGTATGTATATATATATATGCATATATATATATATATATAGGACTTAAAAAACTATAATTATTATTGATTATTGCGTAATGCTAAGATATTGGTCATGAACGTTTGCCAGAAGAGCCCCATCACATAATACTGGAGCAAGGCGCATTAATAAGTCATCACACGATGAATATACACGAAATTACACGGAAACTAAAGTCCCTTTATCCCGATTCCTTTTCTCTATTGTTCATGTACAATCCCTTCCCCCCTCCCACTTTACCACCGCTAAAGAGCGACACGATTTTACAACATTAATCATAATTGCATAAACCTGTAATAAAAAAAAAAGTGAAGATAGAAACTAGAAACTATCGAGCATATTATAGTAGTAATAGCACTACGCATCAAATGCTAATATATGATGGTGATTTGCAATGAATTTTATGTTCATTATTATTGTTTTATGTACAAAGACTTAATTAAACGTTTTCAGTCCCAGCAATAAACCGATTTTGCGTTTTTTTCAATATCCAGCATGATATTGAATAGGTCACGAATCCAAGTGAAAAAACATCTTTTTTAAAAAACGTGAGAAAAGAAAATTAAAAGCCGCGGTAGCGTCGCATCAAAATACTTTCAAATTCATTGAGAGTTCATTATACACACAGGCGTATACATACATACATACATACATACACATATCACGTGTGTGTATAATACTCTCCTCTCTCTTACATCTGCGTCAGCTAGCGCTGTCTCGGTCATGCGCGTCGCGCCATCTCGATCATGCACGTCGCGCACTCGCGCCGTCTCGGTCATGCGCGCAGCGCGACGCGCTCTGTCTATATCCTCCCGCCGTACTACGTGCCACCTCAGTCGCCCTTCGGCCGTCGCGGGGAGCGGGTCTCGCGCGACGTGCGGGCATTCGCTCAGTTCATGAAGCTTGTGCGTTGTAAAAAAAATTCGTGGCATCGAGAATAATTAAAAACAAAATGTATTTCTCAATAGTGCATGACAAAAAGTGTGTGAGGCATCATTTTAAATGCCGTGTTGAACGTGAAATGTCACGACACAATGAGTGCAATAAAAATTGCATTTTTCGATAGTACGTGGGAAAAAGAGTATGTACAGCGCCGTATTAAATGCCTCGTCGTACGTGAAAAAACGTGTTTTTAAAAAAGTGAGAAAAAAAATGTATTAAAAGTCGCGGCACATGCGAAACCACACATTAAATACTTTCGGGGAGTTGAAAAAAGATGCCTGTTGAAAGCAGAGCTCTTAATCTTAATATTTAGAAGTCGCTCATCGCGAATTTCTATTTTCCATTGAAATAAGACAGGAAAAAAAAATTTCCAACTTTGAAATTTTATACCTCCGCTTTAAGTCAATGTACCAAAATGAGCGATACATATTCTTGTAGAGAATTGAACGCTCTACAGAAAACGTCTCTTACGTTTTTTCGATAAACTCATTCCTTCAAAAGTTATTCATGGTCTAATATGTATGTATGTATTGTATGGTAGATTAGACTGTGAATATGCGTGAACTACTGTTGGTCCTTTCTTTAAAATTAAGTAATTATGTTAATGCAATTTACACATTTTTCAAGAAAGATTTTACGATTTTTAGTAATAAGTTTTGCCGGAAAATACAAAAAAACTAAAATTTACGCCAAATTCAACATAAACCTTGAATAACTTTTGAAGGAGAGAGTTTTTTTGAAAAATCGTAAGAGATCTTTTTCGTAGAGCGTTCAATTCCCTACCAGATTATGTATCGCACATTTCGGTACATTGACTTGAATCCGCGGTATAAAATTTCAAAGTCTGAAATTGTTTTCCCTGTAATATTTAAATGGAATGAAAGAATTCGCAATGACCTCTAAATATTAATATTGAGCACTCTGCTTTTAACAGGCATCTTTTTTCACCTCCTCAAAAATATTTAATAGAGGATTTTGAAAAAAAAAACAATATAAATAGTCACTTTTTTGAATCAGTCTACTATATAATAATATTAGTTCCCTGTAAATATTCAAAGTATTTATTGGTTTGTGGATAATAAATTGTCATCGTATTGTTATTCGGAACGTACAAAAAGCATCGCGAAAATCAATATCTCATTTGAAGTAATTCCTGAGTTATTATTTTTTTAAATTTTTATTTAAATCTAGGCTCGTACGATTTTCTCACGCCTCGAAAAGTGTCTTTATTTTGAGCGCATCAACGTACACAAGACATACACGACCAGCATTCAATTGGAAAATCGTAATCTCGTGCCTGCGAACGTGACCTTGAGTCTTCGTCCTGACATTTTGACACCAAAAAATGCAAATCCTGGTACATTTTTTCTCGACATCGTGGGACAAGACGTTTTGGCGATGAGCACACGAATATTTTCCATTTCCTTCACGCCAAGTCTCATTGAGGTAAATCAAAAATGTATTCTCAATATTTTTAGATTTGGGCCGTCATATTTTTCGACTTCATATTTTTTAATCTAGTGGACAAGTGAAAAAAATACACAATTTCTGAAAATTTTCGTTTCGAAAACTGCAAAGCTTTCAAAATAAATGTTCTTGCACATTCAGTCGCACGTTTTCTAAAATCTTTCATATTCTTCAAATATTTTGAGACTATTTTTGAATCATACGTAACACTAAAAAAATTACGCGTCACGTATAACTTTAAAAATAGATTTGAAAAAAATGTTATGAATATCACAAGCTGCGAATTTTTCAGTACTTGTAAAAATGTCTCTTAAAAAGTGATGAATTTTTTCCAAAAAATCAAAATGGTCCAAATTAGAAAAAAAATATTTTCGGTTTTAAACTGAAAAAAACATATGAGAATTAATTTCGATATTTTTTGAGTATTTTTTTTATAAAACTACAACTGAAGAGAAAGAAAATGATCTATTTTATTTTGATATCTTCGTTGTTTAAAAAAATACGAGCATGTGGAAGAAAGTGTGTGAAATTTTGATTTTTTTTGAAAAAATAGTCAATTTCGATGTCGGTATCTCGCCTCTAATTCTTTATCCCTTATAATAAGATCAATGGCGTTTTTTTCTACAATAGGAAAACATGCGACGATGTACCGGAAATTGTTTGAGAATTTTTCATAGTCCAGTTTCCTGGATCAAGAATAGATTTTTTCGACAATAGGAGTACATAGGACAAATTATTTTAGATTATTTTATCTAGTTTCTTAGATGAAAAATAGTTAATGCCGATTTCGCCATAGTTTCGTCTCTTACTCTTTAACCGTTAGAATCAGATAAATGGCGATTTTTCCTACGATAGAAGACCATGCGACGATGTGCCACAAATTATTTTAGATTTTTCCATAGTCTAGTTTCCTAGATAAAAAATAGTTAATGCCGATTTTTGCATAGTTTCGCCTCTAACTCTTTAATCGTTCGAATCAGATAAATGGCGATTTTTTCTACAACAGAAGGACATGCGACGATGTGCCACAAATTATTTTAGATTTTTCCATAGTCCAGTTTCCTAGATAAAAAATAGTTAATGCCGATTTTTGCATAGTTTTGTCTCTAACTCTTTAACCGTTAAAATCAGATAAATAGCGATTTTTTCTACAATAGAAGATGATGCGATGATGTGCCACAAATTATTTTAGATTTTTCCATAGTCTAGTTTCCTAGATAAAAAATAGTTCATGCCGATTTTTGCATAGTTTCGCCTTTAACTCTTTAACCGTTAGAATCAGATAAATAGTGATTTTTTCTACAATAGAAGATCATGCGTCGATGTGCCACAAATTATTTTAGATTTTTCCATAGTCTATTTTCCTAGATAAAAAATAGTTAATGCCAATTTTTGCATAGTTTCGCCTCTAACTCTTTAACCGTTAGAATCAGATGAATGGCGATTTTTTCTACAATAGAAGATCATGCGACGATGTGCCGCAAATTATTTTAGATTTTTCCGTAGTGTAGTTTCCTAGATAAAAAATAGTTAATGCCGATTTTGCATAGATTCGCCTCTAACTCTTTAACCGTTAGAATCAGATGAATGGCGATTTTTTCTACAATAGAAGATCATGCGACGATGTGCCATAAAATATTTAAGATTTTTCCATAGTCTAGTTTCCTAGATAAAAAATAGTTAATGCCGATTTTTCCATAGTTCCGTCTCTAACTCTTTAACCGTTAGAATCAGATAAATAGCGATTTTTTCTACGATAGAAGATCATGCGACGATGTGCCACAAATTATTTTAAATTTTTCTATAGTCTAGTTTCCTAGATAAAAAATAGTTAATGCCGATTTTCCCATAGTTCCGTCTCTAACTCTTTAACCGTTAGAATCAGATAAATAGCGATTTTTTCTACGATAGAAGATCATGCGACGATGTGCCGCAAATTATTTTAGATTTTTCCGTAGTGTAGTTTCCTAGATAAAAAATAGTTAATGCCGATTTTGCATAGATTCGCCTCTAACTCTTTAACCGTTAGAATCAGATGAATGGCGATTTTTTCTACAACAGAAGGACATGCGACGATGTGCCACAAATTATTTTAGATTTTTCCATAGTCCAGTTTCCTAGATAAAAAATAGTTAATGCCGATTTTTGCATAGTTTTGCCTCTAACTCTTTAACCGTTAGAATCAGATAAATAGTGATTTTTTCTACAATAGAAGATCATGCGTCGATGTGCCACAAATTATTTTAGATTTTTCCATAGTCTATTTTCCTAGATAAAAAATAGTTAATGCCAATTTTTGCATAGTTTCGCCTCTAACTCTTTAACCGTTAGAATCAGATGAATAGCGATTTTTTCTACAATAGAAGATCATGCGACGATGTGCCGCAAATTATTTTAGATTTTTCCGTAGTGTAGTTTCCTAGATAAAAAATAGTTAATGCCGATTTTGCATAGATTCGCCTCTAACTCTTTAACCGTTAGAATCAGATGAATGGCGATTTTTTCTACAATAGAAGATCATGCGACGATGTGCCATAAAATATTTAAGATTTTTCCATAGTCTAGTTTCCTAGATAAAAAATAGTTAATGCCGATTTTTCCATAGTTCCGTCTCTAACTCTTTAACCGTTAGAATCAGATAAATAGCGATTTTTTCTACGATAGAAGATCATGCGACGATGTGCCACAAATTATTTTAAATTTTTCTATAGTCTAGTTTCCTAGATAAAAAATAGTTAATGCCGATTTTCCCATAGTTCCGTCTCTAACTCTTTAACCGTTAGAATCAGATAAATAGCGATTTTTTCTACGATAGAAGATCATGCGACGATGTGCCGCAAATTATTTTAGATTTTTCCGTAGTGTAGTTTCCTAGATAAAAAATAGTTTATGCCGATTTTGCATAGATTCGCCTCTAACTCTTTAACCGTTAGAATCAGATGAATGGCGATTTTTTCTACAACAGAAGGACATGCGACGATGTGCCACAAATTATTTTAGATTTTTCCATAGTCCAGTTTCCTAGATAAAAAATAGTTAATGCCGATTTTTGCATAGTTTTGCCTCTAACTCTTTAACCGTTAGAATCAGATAAATAGCGATTTTTTCTACAATAGAAGATCATGCGACGATGTGCCACAAATTATTTTAGATTTTTCCATAGTCTATTTTCCTAGATAAAAAATAGTTAATGCCGATTCTTGCATAGTTTCGCCTTTAACTCTTTAACCGTTAAAATCAGATAAATAGTGATTTTTTCTACAATAGAAGATCATGCGTCGATGTGCCACAAATTATTTTAGATTTTTCCATAGTCCAGTTTCCTAGATAAAAAATAGTTCATGCCGATTTTCCCATAGTTTCGCCTCTAACTCTTTAACCGTTTGAATCAGATAAATGGCGATTTTTTTCTACAACAGAAGGACATGCGACGATGTGCCACAAATTATTTTAGATTTTTCCGTAGCGTAGTTTCCTAGATAAAAAATAGTTAATGCCAATTTTTCCATAGTTTCGTCTCTAACTCTTTAACCGTTAGAATCAGATGAATGGCGATTTTTTCTACAATAGAAGGTCATGCGACGATGTACCACAAATTATTTTAGGTTTTTCCATAGTCTAGTTTCCTAGATAAAAAATAGTTAATGCCGATTTTCCCATAGTTCCGTCTCTAACTCTTTAACCGTTAGAATCAGATAAATAGCGATTTTTTCTACGATAGAAGATCATGCGACGATGTGCCACAAATTATTTTAGATTTTTCCATAGTCCAGTTTCCTAGATAAAAAATAGTTAATGCCGATTTTTGCATAGTTTCGCCTCTAACTCTTTAACCGTTAGAATCAGATGAATGGCGATTTTTTCTACAATGGAAGATCATGCGACGATGTGCCATAAATTATTTTAGATTTTTCCATAGTCTAGTTTCCTAGATAAAAAATAGTTAATGCCGATTTTGCATAGATTCGCCTCTAACTCTTTAACCGTTAGAATCAGATGAATGGCGATTTTTTCTACAATAGAAGATCATGCGACGATGTGCCATAAAATATTTAAGATTTTTCCATAGTCTAGTTTCCTAGATAAAAAATAGTTAATGCCGATTTATCCATAGTTCCGTCTCTAACTCTTTAACCGTTAGAATCAGATAAATAGCGATTTTTTCTACGATAGAAGATCATGCGACGATGTGCCACAAATTATTTTAAATTTTTCTATAGTCTAGTTTCCTAGATAAAAAATAGTTAATGCCGATTTTCCCATAGTTCCGTCTCTAACTCTTTTACCGTTAGAATCAGATGAATGGCGATTTTTTCTACAACAGAAAAATATGCGACAATGCGCCACAAATTATTTGAGAATTTTCCATAGTCCAGTTTCCTAGATAAAAAATAGTTCATGCCGATTTTTGCATAGTTTCGCCTTTAACTCTTCAACCGTTAGAATAAGATCAATAGTGATTTTTTCTACAATAGAAGATCATGCGTCGATGTGCCACAAATTATTTTAGATTTTTCCATAGTTTATTTTCCTAGATAAAAAATAGTTAATGCCAATTTTTGCATAGTTTCGCCTCTAACTCTTTTACCGTTAGAATCAGATGAATGGCGATTTTTTCTACAACAGAAAAATATGCGACGATGCGCCACAAATTATTTGAGAATTTTCCATAGTCCAGTTTCCTAGATAAAAAATAGTTTATGCCGATTTTTGCATAGTTTCGCCTCTAACTCTTTAACCGTTAGAATCAGATGAATGGCGATTTTTTCTACAATAGAAGATCATCCGACGATGTGCCGCAAATTATTTTAGATTTTTCCGTAGTGTAGTTTCCTAGATAAAAAATAGTTAATGCCGATTTTGCATAGTTTCGCCTCTAACTCTTTAACCGTTAGAATCAGATGAATGGCAATTTTTTCTACAATAGAAGATCATGCGACGATGTGCCATAAATTATTTTAGATTTTTCCATAGTCTAGTTTCCTAGATAAAAAATAGTTCATGCCAATTTTTGCATAGTTTCGCCTCTTACTCTTTAACCGTTAGAATCAGATGAATGGCGATTTTTTCTACAATAGAAGATCATGCGACGATGTGCCGCAAATTATTTTAGATTTTTCCGTAGTGTAGTTTCCTAGATAAAAAATAGTTAATGCCGATTTTGCATAGATTCGCCTCTAACTTTTTAACCGTTAGAATCAGATGAATGTCGATTTTTTCTACAACAGAAGGACATGCGACGATGTGCCACAAATTATTTTAGATTTTTCCATAGTCCAGTTTCCTAGATAAAAAATAGTTAATGCCGATTTTTGCATAGTTTTGCCTCTAACTCTTTAACCGTTAGAATCAGATAAATAGCGATTTTTTCTACAATAGAAGATCATACGACGATGTGCCACAAATTATTTTACATTTTTCCATAGTCTATTTTCCTAGATAAAAAATAGTTAATGCCAATTTTTGCATAGTTTCGCCTCTAACTCTTTTACCGATAGAATTAGATGAATGGCGATTCTTTCTACAACAGAAAAACATGCGACGATGCGCCACAAATTATTTGAGAATTTTCCATAGTCCAGTTTCCTAGATAAAAAATAGTTCATGCCGATTTTCCCATAGTTTCGCCTCTAACTCTTTAACCGTTTGAATCAGATAAATGGCGATTTTTTTCTACAACAGAAGGACATGCGACGATGTGCCACAAATTATTTTAGATTTTTCCGTAGCGTAGTTTCCTAGATAAAAAATAGTTAATGCCGATTTTTCCATAGTTTCGTCTCTAACTCTTTAACCGTTAGAATCAGATGAATGGCGATTTTTTCTACAATAGAAGGTCATGCGACGATGTACCACAAATTATTTTAGGTTTTTCCATAGTCTAGTTTCCTAGATAAAAAATAGTTAATGCCGATTTTTCCATAGTTCCGTCTCTAACTCTTTAACCGTTAGAATCAGATAAATAGCGATTTTTTCTACGATAGAAGATCATGCGACGATGTGCCACAAATTATTTTAAATTTTTCTATAGTCTAGTTTCCTAGATAAAAAATAGTTAATGCCGATTTTCCCATAGTTCCGTCTCTAACTCTTTAACCGTTAGAATCAGATAAATAGCGATTTTTTCTACGATAGAAGATCATGCGACGATGTGCCGCAAATTATTTTAGATTTTTCCGTAGTGTAGTTTCCTAGATAAAAAATAGTTTATGCCGATTTTGCATAGATTCGCCTCTAACTCTTTAACCGTTAGAATCAGATGAATGGCGATTTTTTCTACAACAGAAGGACATGCGACGATGTGCCACAAATTATTTTAGATTTTTCCATAGTCCAGTTTCCTAGATAAAAAATAGTTAATGCCGATTTTTGCATAGTTTTGCCTCTAACTCTTTAACCGTTAGAATCAGATAAATAGCGATTTTTTCTACAATAGAAGATCATGCGACGATGTGCCACAAATTATTTTAGATTTTTCCATAGTCTATTTTCCTAGATAAAAAATAGTTAATGCCGATTCTTGCATAGTTTCGCCTTTAACTCTTTAACCGTTAAAATCAGATAAATAGTGATTTTTTCTACAATAGAAGATCATGCGTCGATGTGCCACAAATTATTTTAGATTTTTCCATAGTCCAGTTTCCTAGATAAAAAATAGTTCATGCCGATTTTCCCATAGTTTCGCCTCTAACTCTTTAACCGTTTGAATCAGATAAATGGCGATTTTTTTCTACAACAGAAGGACATGCGACGATGTGCCACAAATTATTTTAGATTTTTCCGTAGCGTAGTTTCCTAGATAAAAAATAGTTAATGCCAATTTTTCCATAGTTTCGTCTCTAACTCTTTAACCGTTAGAATCAGATGAATGGCGATTTTTTCTACAATAGAAGGTCATGCGACGATGTACCACAAATTATTTTAGGTTTTTCCATAGTCTAGTTTCCTAGATAAAAAATAGTTAATGCCGATTTTCCCATAGTTCCGTCTCTAACTCTTTAACCGTTAGAATCAGATAAATAGCGATTTTTTCTACGATAGAAGATCATGCGACGATGTGCCACAAATTATTTTAGATTTTTCCATAGTCCAGTTTCCTAGATAAAAAATAGTTAATGCCGATTTTTGCATAGTTTCGCCTCTAACTCTTTAACCGTTAGAATCAGATGAATGGCGATTTTTTCTACAATGGAAGATCATGCGACGATGTGCCATAAATTATTTTAGATTTTTCCATAGTCTAGTTTCCTAGATAAAAAATAGTTAATGCCGATTTTGCATAGATTCGCCTCTAACTCTTTAACCGTTAGAATCAGATGAATGGCGATTTTTTCTACAATAGAAGATCATGCGACGATGTGCCATAAAATATTTAAGATTTTTCCATAGTCTAGTTTCCTAGATAAAAAATAGTTAATGCCGATTTTTCCATAGTTCCGTCTCTAACTCTTTAACCGTTAGAATCAGATAAATAGCGATTTTTTCTACGATAGAAGATCATGCGACGATGTGCCACAAATTATTTTAAATTTTTCTATAGTCTAGTTTCCTAGATAAAAAATAGTTAATGCCGATTTTCCCATAGTTCCGTCTCTAACTCTTTTACCGTTAGAATCAGATGAATGGCGATTTTTTCTACAACAGAAAAATATGCGACAATGCGCCACAAATTATTTGAGAATTTTCCATAGTCCAGTTTCCTAGATAAAAAATAGTTCATGCCGATTTTTGCATAGTTTCGCCTTTAACTCTTCAACCGTTAGAATAAGATCAATAGTGATTTTTTCTACAATAGAAGATCATGCGTCGATGTGCCACAAATTATTTTAGATTTTTCCATAGTTTATTTTCCTAGATAAAAAATAGTTAATGCCAATTTTTGCATAGTTTCGCCTCTAACTCTTTTACCGTTAGAATCAGATGAATGGCGATTTTTTCTACAACAGAAAAATATGCGACGATGCGCCACAAATTATTTGAGAATTTTCCATAGTCCAGTTTCCTAGATAAAAAATAGTTTATGCCGATTTTTGCATAGTTTCGCCTCTAACTCTTTAACCGTTAGAATCAGATGAATGGCGATTTTTTCTACAATAGAAGATCATCCGACGATGTGCCGCAAATTATTTTAGATTTTTCCGTAGTGTAGTTTCCTAGATAAAAAATAGTTAATGCCGATTTTGCATAGTTTCGCCTCTAACTCTTTAACCGTTAGAATCAGATGAATGGCAATTTTTTCTACAATAGAAGATCATGCGACGATGTGCCATAAATTATTTTAGATTTTTCCATAGTCTAGTTTCCTAGATAAAAAATAGTTCATGCCAATTTTTGCATAGTTTCGCCTCTTACTCTTTAACCGTTAGAATCAGATGAATGGCGATTTTTTCTACAATAGAAGATCATGCGACGATGTGCCGCAAATTATTTTAGATTTTTCCGTAGTGTAGTTTCCTAGATAAAAAATAGTTAATGCCGATTTTGCATAGATTCGCCTCTAACTTTTTAACCGTTAGAATCAGATGAATGTCGATTTTTTCTACAACAGAAGGACATGCGACGATGTGCCACAAATTATTTTAGATTTTTCCATAGTCCAGTTTCCTAGATAAAAAATAGTTAATGCCGATTTTTGCATAGTTTTGCCTCTAACTCTTTAACCGTTAGAATCAGATAAATAGCGATTTTTTCTACAATAGAAGATCATACGACGATGTGCCACAAATTATTTTACATTTTTCCATAGTCTATTTTCCTAGATAAAAAATAGTTAATGCCAATTTTTGCATAGTTTCGCCTCTAACTCTTTTACCGATAGAATTAGATGAATGGCGATTCTTTCTACAACAGAAAAACATGCGACGATGCGCCACAAATTATTTGAGAATTTTCCATAGTCCAGTTTCCTAGATAAAAAATAGTTCATGCCGATTTTCCCATAGTTTCGCCTCTAACTCTTTAACCGTTTGAATCAGATAAATGGCGATTTTTTTCTACAACAGAAGGACATGCGACGATGTGCCACAAATTATTTTAGATTTTTCCGTAGCGTAGTTTCCTAGATAAAAAATAGTTAATGCCGATTTTTCCATAGTTTCGTCTCTAACTCTTTAACCGTTAGAATCAGATGAATGGCGATTTTTTCTACAATAGAAGGTCATGCGACGATGTACCACAAATTATTTTAGGTTTTTCCATAGTCTAGTTTCCTAGATAAAAAATAGTTAATGCCGATTTTCCCATAGTTCCGTCTCTAACTCTTTAACCGTTAGAATCAGATAAATAGCGATTTTTTCTACAATAGAAGATCATGCGACGATGTGCCACAAATTATTTTAGATTTTTCCATAGTCCAGTTTCCTAGATAAAAAATAGTTAATGCCGATTTTTGCATAGTTTTGCCTCTAACTCTTTAACCGTTAGAATCAGATAAATGGCGATTTTTTCTACAATAGGAGATCATGCGACGATGTGCCACAAATTATTTTAGATTTTTCCGTAGTGTAGTTTCCTAGATAAAAAATAGTTAATGCCGATTTTTCCATAGTTTCGTCTCTAACTCTTTAACCGTTAGAATCAGATGAATGGCGATTTTTTCTACAATAGAAGGTCATGCGACGATGTACCACAAATTATTTTAGGTTTTTCCATAGTCTAGTTTCCTAGATAAAAAATAGTTAATGCCGATTTTCCAATAGTTCCGTCTCTAACTCTTTAACCGTTAGAATCAGATGAATGGCGATTTTTTCTACAATAGAAGATCATGCGACGATGTGCCACAAATTATTTTAGATTTTTCCATAGTCCAGTTTCCTAGATAAAAAATAGTTAATGCCGATTTTTGCATAGTTTCGCCTCTAACTCTTTAACCGTTAGAATCAGATGAATGGCGATTTTTCCTACAATAGAAGGTCATGCGACGATGTACCACAAATTATTTTAGGTTTTTCCATAGTCTAGTTTCCTAGATAAAAAATAGTTAATGCCGATTTTCTCATAGTTCCGTCTCTAACTCTTTAACCGTTAGAATCAGATAAATAGCGATTTTTTCTACGATAGAAGATCATGCGACGATGTGCCACAAATTATTTTAGATTTTTCCATAGTCCAGTTTCCTAGATAAAAAATAGTTAATGCCGATTTTGCATAGATTCGCCTCTAACTCTTTAACCGTTAGAATCAGATGAATGGCGATTTTTCCTACAATAGAAGATCATGCGACGATGTGCCATAAAATATTTAAGATTTTTCCATAGTCTAGTTTCCTAGATAAAAAATAGTTAATGCCGATTTTTGCATAGTTTCGCCTCTAACTCTTTAACCGTTAAAATCAGATGAATGGCGATTTTTTCTACAATAGGAGATCATGCGACGATGTGCCACAAATTATTTTAGATTTTTCCGTAGTGTAGTTTCCTAGATAAAAAATAGTTAATGCCGATTTTGCATAGTTTCGCCTCTAGCTCTTTAACCGTTAGAATCAGATGAATGGCGACTTTTTCTACAATGGAAGATCATGCGACGATGTGCCATAAATTATTTTAGATTTTTCCATAGTCTAGTTTCCTAGATAAAAAATAGTTAATGCCGATTTTGCATAGATTCGCCTCTAACTCTTTAACCGTTAGAATCAGATGAATGGCGATTTTTTCTACAATAGAAGATCATGCGACGATGTGCCATAAAATATTTAAGATTTTTCCATAGTCTAGTTTCCTAGATAAAAAATAGTTAATGCCGATTTTTCCATAGTTCCGTCTCTCACTCTTTAACCGTTAGAATCAGATAAATAGCGATTTTTTCTACGATAGAAGATCATGCGACGATGTGCCACAAATTATTTTAAATTTTTCTATAGTCTAGTTTCCTAGATAAAAAATAGTTAATGCCGATTTTCCCATAGTTCCGTCTCTAACTCTTTTACCGTTAGAATCAGATGAATGGCGATTTTTTCTACAACAGAAAAATATGCGACAATGCGCCACAAATTATTTGAGAATTTTCCATAGTCCAGTTTCCTAGATAAAAAATAGTTCATGCCGATTTTTGCATAGTTTTGCCTCTAACTCTTTAACCGTTAGAATAAGATAAATAGCGATTTTTTCTACAATAGAAGATCATGCGACGATGTGCCACAAATTATTTTAGATTTTTCCATAGTCTAGTTTCCTAGATAAAAAATAGTTCATGCCGATTTTTGCATAGTTTCGCCTTTAACTCTTCAACCGTTAGAATAAGATAAATAGTGATTTTTTCTACAATAGAAGATCATGCGTCGATGTGCCACAAATTATTTTAGATTTTTCCATAGTTTATTTTCCTAGATAAAAAATAGTTAATCCCAATTTTTGCATAGTTTCGCCTCTAACTCTTTTACCGTTAGAATCAGATGAATGGCGATTTTTTCTACAACAGAAAAATATGCGACGATGCGCCACAAATTATTTGAGAATTTTCCATAGTCCAGTTTCCTAGATAAAAAATAGTTTATGCCGATTTTTGCATAGTTTCGCCTCTAACTCTTTAACCGTTAGAATCAGATGAATGGCGATTTTTTCTACAATAGAAGATCATCCGACGATGTGCCGCAAATTATTTTAGATTTTTCCGTAGTGTAGTTTCCTAGAGAAAAAATAGTTAATGCCGATTTTGCATAGTTTCGCCTCTAACTCTTTAACCGTTAGAATCAGATGAATGGCAATTTTTTCTACAATAGAAGATCATGCGACGATGTGCCATAAATTATTTTAGATTTTTCCATAGTCTAGTTTCCTAGATAAAAAATAGTTCATGCCAATTTTTGCATAGTTTCGCCTCTTACTCTTTAACCGTTAGAATCAGATGAATGGCGATTTTTTCTACAATAGAAGATCATGCGACGATGTGCCGCAAATTATTTTAGATTTTTCCGTAGTGTAGTTTCCTAGATAAAAAATAGTTAATGCCGATTTTGCATAGATTCGCCTCTAACTTTTTAACCGTTAGAATCAGATGAATGGCGATTTTTTCTACAACAGAAGGACATGCGACGATGTGCCACAAATTATTTTAGATTTTTCCATAGTCCAGTTTCCTAGATAAAAAATAGTTAATGCCGATTTTTGCATAGTTTTGCCTCTAACTCTTTAACCGTTAGAATCAGATAAATAGCGATTTTTTCTACAATAGAAGATCATGCGACGATGTGCCACAAATTATTTTACATTTTTCCATAGTCTATTTTCCTAGATAAAAAATAGTTAATGCCAATTTTTGCATAGTTTCGCCTCTAACTCTTTTACCGATAGAATTAGATGAATGGCGATTCTTTCTACAACAGAAAAACATGCGACGATGCGCCACAAATTATTTGAGAATTTTCCATAGTCCAGTTTCCTAGATAAAAAATAGTTCATGCCGATTTTCCCATAGTTTCGCCTCTAACTCTTTAACCGTTTGAATCAGATAAATGGCGATTTTTTTCTACAACAGAAGGACATGCGACGATGTGCCACAAATTATTTTAGATTTTTCCGTAGCGTAGTTTCCTAGATAAAAAATAGTTAATGCCGATTTTTCCATAGTTTCGTCTCTAACTCTTTAACCGTTAGAATCAGATGAATGGCGATTTTTTCTACAATAGAAGGTCATGCGACGATGTACCACAAATTATTTTAGGTTTTTCCATAGTCTAGTTTCCTAGATAAAAAATAGTTAATGCCGATTTTCCCATAGTTCCGTCTCTAACTCTTTAACCGTTAGAATCAGATAAATAGCGATTTTTTCTACAATAGAAGATCATGCGACGATGTGCCACAAATTATTTTAGATTTTTCCATAGTCCAGTTTCCTAGATAAAAAATAGTTAATGCCGATTTTTGCATAGTTTTGCCTCTAACTCTTTAACCGTTAGAATCAGATAAATGGCGATTTTTTCTACAATAGGAGATCATGCGACGATGTGCCACAAATTATTTTAGATTTTTCCGTAGTGTAGTTTCCTAGATAAAAAATAGTTAATGCCGATTTTGCATAGTTTCGCCTCTAACTCTTTAACCGTTAGAATCAGATGAATGGCGATTTTTTCTACAATGGAAGATCATGCGACGATGTGCCACAAATTATTTTAGATTTTTCCATAGTCTAGTTTCCTAGATAAAAAATAGTTCATGCCGATTTTTGCATAGTTTCGCCTTTAACTCTTCAACCGTTAGAATAAGATAAATAGTGATTTTTTCTACAATAGAAGATCATGCGTCGATGTGCCACAAATTATTTTAGATTTTTCCATAGTTTATTTTCCTAGATAAAAAATAGTTAATGCCAATTTTTGCATAGTTTCGCCTCTAACTCTTTTACCGTTAGAATCAGATGAATGGCGATTTTTTCTACAACAGAAAAATATGCGACGATGTGCCACAAATTATTTGAGAATTTTCCATAGTCCAGTTTCCTAGATAAAAAATAGTTTATGCCGATTTTTGCATAGTTTCGCCTCTAACTCTTTAACCGTTAGAATCAGATGAATGGCAATTTTTTCTACAATAGAAGATCATGCGACGATGTGCCATAAATTATTTTAGATTTTTCCATAGTCTAGTTTCCTAGATAAAAAATAGTTCATGCCAATTTTTGCATAGTTTCGCCCCTTACTCTTTAACCGTTAGAATCAGATGAATGGCGATTTTTTCTACAATAGAAAATCATGCGACGATGTGCCGCAAATTATTTTAGATTTTTCCGTAGTGTAGTTTCTTAGATAAAAAATAGTTAATGCCGATTTTGCATAGATTCGCCTCTAACTCTTTAACCGTTAGAATCAGATGAATGGCGATTTTTTCTACAATAGAAGATCATGCGACGATGTGCCACAAATTATTTTAGATTTTTCCATAGTCTATTTTCCTAGATAAAAAATAGTTAATGCCAATTTTTGCATAGTTTCGCCTCTAACTCTTTTACCGATAGAATCAGATTAATGGCGATTCTTTCTACAACAGAAAAACATGCGACGATGCGCCACAAATTATTTGAGAATTTTCCATAGTCCAGTTTCCTAGATAAAAAATAGTTCATGCCGATTTTCCCATAGTTTCGCCTCTAACTCTTTAACCGTTTGAATCAGATAAATGGCGATTTTTTCTACAACAGAAGGACATGCGACGATGTGCCACAAATTATTTTAGATTTTTCCGTAGTGTAGTTTCCTAGATAAAAAATAGTTAATGCCGATTTTTCCATAGTTTCGTCTCTAACTCTTTAACCGTTAGAATCAGATGAATGGCGATTTTTTCTACAATAGAAGGTCATGCGACGATGTACCACAAATTATTTTAGGTTTTTCCATAGTCTAGTTTCCTAGATAAAAAATAGTTAATGCCGATTTTCCAATAGTTCCGTCTCTAACTCTTTAACCGTTAGAATCAGATGAATGGCGATTTTTTCTACAATAGAAGATCATGCGACGATGTGCCACAAATTATTTTAGATTTTTCCATAGTCCAGTTTCCTAGATAAAAAATAGTTAATGCCGATTTTTGCATAGTTTCGCCTCTAACTCTTTAACCGTTAGAATCAGATGAATGGCGATTTTTCCTACAATAGAAGATCATGCGACGATGTGCCACAAATTATTTTAGATTTTTCCATAGTCCAGTTTCCTAGATAAAAAATAGTTAATGCCGATTTTTGCATAGTTTCGTCTCTAACTCTTTAACCGTTAGAATCAGATGAATGGCGATTTTTTCCACAATAGAAGGTCATGCGACGATGTGCCACAAATTATTTTAGATTTTTCCATAATCTAGTTTCCTAGATAAAAAATAGTTAATGCCGATTTTTCCATAGTTTCGCCTCTAACTCTTTAACCGTTAGAATCAGATGAATGGTGATTTCTTCTACAATAGAAGATCATGCGACGATGTGCCACAAATTATTTTAGATTTTTCCATAGTCTAGTTTCCTAGATAAAAAATAGTTAATGCCGATTTTTGCATAGTTTTATCTCTAACTCTTAAACCGTTAGAATCAGATAAATGGCAATTTTTTCTACAACAGAAGAACATGCGACGATGTGCCACAAATTATTTGAGAATTTTCCATAGTCCAGTTTCCTAGATAAAAAATAGTTAATACCGATTTTCTCATAGTTTTGCCTATTCGGAACGTACAAAAAGCATGAGAAAATGAATAATATCTCATTTGAAGTACTCGCCGTGTTACCATTTTTTTTGTTTTTGTTCTCAGACCGAAACGACCATCTCGCTGTTATTTTTCACTTGCGGAAGTTGCGTGGCTCGTTAACTTTTCCTCGACTGATCTCATCTGTATTTTGCCAAACTTCGATCTCGAGCCTTCTTCTTGATATTGCTCAACGGAAATGGACGTTACTTTCGATGTTACTTTTCAACCCTCTCCATCGTCTCCGATGTTCGAGGATGAGGTAATTTTGAAAAAAACAATTCTCAAAGTTTAGTCACGTTTCCTTGTGAACAAAAAATTTGAGAATTTGTTCAACTGGAGTAAGTTTATAAGCATTTAGAATTCCTTTATTTTAATGTTGCTGAAGAATTTACCCAAATGGACATAAAAAGTGTTGCAAAAAATCTTTTTGAAACTGTAATTTATTTTAAAATTCACCGCTTATTTCAAATCAAGCAGTTTTTTTTTTAAACAAATTTATTCGTGAGTGAGAGTGAAAGAACACTTTGCAAAATGTTTTGAAGAAATGAAAAGTTCAAAATTTACAAACAATAAATCAACCACCGAACAAAAATTAAAAGCCTAATTTTGTTTTCATGTTTTTCGTCACCAAATTATTGTTCCAATTTTCTTGAATCATTTTCAAATTATTGTCTCCGTTGTATCTCATTTTTTAGGCCAGCATCGACAATCAAGAAGTACTCGAGTGTCACAATCAAGTGCAACGGAGCTTGTTCGAAAACTGCTGATTTCATTGAAGTCCTTAATTTCGTCACGCCTGTGAGATCGAAGCGAACGAAGAATCTGACGATTAAAAATGACACGAGCCTAGCTTGGGACATTGTGACAACGTTGAACAAGAAGCAAGAAAATGGCCGAATTCTCCATAAAGGTAAATACTCAGATTCTCCGATGATATTTAATATACTGAAATTACGTTTTATTATATTCTTAAAAGGCGTGCAAATTAAAATTTGTATATTAATGCTCTTCAGTATTATTAGTCTGTTTCAAAATTTTATGTCGCTGTATGAAAATTTAAAAATTGGACATGGTAGAAAATAGATAGAACAAATATTCTGAAAATAGATTAGACGAAACGACGGAGGAATTCAAAAAAGTTCCGAATTAATACAAAAATATCAATGCAATAGATATCCGATGATCCTTCGTTAAAATGTGCTGGGAAAATCTCCGTTTTTCCGAAACAAGCCTTCCGATGCCAAAAACGCGAGAAAGCGACGCTTCGTTCCTCTTCAGAGTATTTTGGAGAGATTTGGTAAGAAACTTTTATTATAAATTCTCGAAACATGCCCGTGACATAATATTTTTCCGAATAAGACAGGGATTGAATCAAAATTTTAAAGTTAAGACTTTAAACTCTTATTTCCGTGAATTATTCTCTTTGAATTTAATATCGATTGTTCCCATCATCTAGTGTATTTCTGATAAAATTAAACTCGTTATTGACCGAAAATAGAGCAGCCACAGATATTTTAGAGAGAATTCAAAATCCAGCTAAGCTTAAAATTGTTTGTACCACGCAATAGTAGAGAGGAGAGAAGAGGCAAAAAAATATAATTTTATCTATGAAAAGTCTTTATACCTTACGCCTGTACCTTTGACTATTTTTTAAATATTAAAAGAAGTTGTATTAATTGAAATCAATTGACGCCTTTTTTCAAAGCATGGCCTCTGTGCGTAAGCATGACTCCTATGCTTATTATGCTTAGAAGCCATGCTTTAAAAGAAAGCGTCGATTGATTCTAATTCATGCAAATTCTCCTAATATTTCCAAAATAGTTAAAGGTATAGGCGTAAGGTATAAAAACAACTGTCTCCATATTGCTCTATGTATCTTAATAAACAAGTGTGTATACCGGAAAGAAACTGAGGGATTGGTTTGGAAACTAGTAATAATAATAGTACTTGAATACTTCGTGAATTTTTTGTTTATTACACATCATTTACATATATGTCATACATAGATTCTACGCTTGTTTTGAATTTTCATTTCGATTTTTTACAGAAAATATGTCGGCTTATTCATGATTCACGTGGATAATTTCCGACTGCTGACCAAATCTACACATCCGCCGCACTTCCAATTTCGCCGCAATTTTAACTTTCCGCAACAAGCTTTGCTCCAAGAACACAGTGGCCGAAGCAACGTTCTGACATCTTGCTGAGATAGAGCGGGCGCTCCAAAGAAAGAAGTATAGGTGGCTAAGCCTCTCCCCGATCCCCATGGACCTATCTCTCAGGAGAGGTGAGAGATAGCCATCTAGCCATGTCCACGATGTGGTAAATGGTTGCGGTTTTGAACTAAGCGTCTCCCGAATATCGTTGAACACTTCTAAAATGATTAAACGATTTGTATTTATTTGTATCAATGACTGCGTTTCTTGAATAAACTCTGTTTATCAAATCCCAACTGAGTTTCTTTTCTATATTCAACCTCTATTCCAAGGAAAATTCCACCTGCCATGATAATATCCCTTAATATTAAGGGCCCCCTTGCGACGATAATGGCCCTTAATATTAAGGGCCCCCTTGCGACGATAATGGACCTTAATATTAAGGGCCCCCCTGCGACGATAATAGCCCTTAATATTAAGGGCCCCTTGTAGCAATTTTGGCCCTTAATATTAAGGGCTACTATCTCACAAGGGGGCCCTTAATATTAAGGGCCCCTTTCGGCGATAATAGCCCTTAATATTAAGGGCCCCCTTTCGAGATAGTAGCCCTTAATATTAAGGGCCCCCTTGCGACGACAATAACCCTTAATATTAAGGGCCCCCTTGTGGGATAGTAGCCCTTAATATTAAGGGCCCCCTTGTGGGATAGTAGCCCTTAATATTAAGGGCCCCCTTGTGAGATAGTAGCCCTTAATATTAAGGGCCCCCTTGTGAGATAGTAGCCCTTAATATTAAGGGCCACTGTCGTCGCAAGGGGGCCCTTAATATTAAGGGCCCCTTTCGACGATAATAGCCCTTAATATTAAGGGCCCCCTTGCGAGATAGTAGCCCTTAATATTAAGGGCCCCTTGTAGCAATTTTGGCCCTTAATATTAAGGGCTACTATCTCACAAGGGGGCCCTTAATATTAAGGGCCCCTTTCGGCGATAATAGCCCTTAATATTAAGGGCCCCCTTGCGAGATAGTAGCTCTTAATATTAAGGGCCCCCTTGCGAGATAGTAGCCCTTAATATTAAGGGCCCCCTTGCGAGATAGTAGCCCTTAATATTAAGGGCCCCTTCGTGAGATCGTAGCCCTTAATATTAAGGGCTAATATTGCGACAAGGGGCCCTCAATATTAAGGGTCAATACTGTGACAAGGGGGCGCTTAATATTAAGGGCACCTTGCGGCGAAAATAGACCTTAATATTAAGGGCCCCTTGCAACGAAAATAGACCTTAATATTAAGGGCCCCTTGCAACGAAAATAGCCCTTAATATTAAGGGCCCCCTTGCGAGATAGCAACTCTTAATATTAAGGGCCCCTTGCGGCGAAAATAGCCCTTCATTCTAAGGGCCCCCTTGCGACGAAAATAGCCCTTGATATTCAGAGCCCCAGCCGCAAGGCATTTTGTAAAAGGGTCCTTTATATTAAAGGGCCTCAGGCCAAGGGCCTTTAGTCTGAAAGGTAGTCTCCTACTTCGGCGTTAGAGCCCCTAGCTGATTGATAATAATATCAAGGGCCCCTAGGCGAAATGCTCTTGGCCCAAGGGCCCATAATATTAAGGGCCCCTGCCCGAAACTTTGTCCAAGGGTCCTTAATATGAAGGGGACTCAAGTTAAGGGGCTTTAATCTGAAAGAAAGGACCCTATACATTAAGGGTCCTTAGTTTGAAAGGTAAAATTAAGGGCCCTTAGTCTGAAAGATAGAATTCTACCTTTGCTGTACTATTGTACTTGCATTTGCTGTACTATTGTACATGTACTCGTACGGGTAATGTACTTGTACTTGTTCACTGTCTCTCCATCATGTCTGTTAGGATAGTTACCTCGTTTCCTGCTGCCTTTCTGTTGCTGTTGCTAATGCTGTTTCTGTTATTTGTTCTCTTCTCTCTCCACTGGCTCTGGCGCTGGCTCTTGACACTGGCGTTAAGCACTGGCTCTTATATGGCACTGGCACTGGCTCTGTGACACGCGATAGGCAACGCGCCGAAGTACTGAACGTACACTGCAGTAAATTGGACACGATCCATGCTACTTATTCAGTCACGGACCGATTGAACACGAGAGTAAGCTGACGTCGGGTCGAACGGACACGAGGCAGACGGTCATCAGCAACCGTCAACTGATCTTACATTGGTACATTGGTAGGTTGGACACGATTCAAAGGGTGGGGGTCGAAGAGTCGACTAACGAATATTTCGAACGGCCGAAATCCCGAATTTCACGATTACGAGCGTTCGAATAACGAAGCGCCGAAATTCCGAACGCCAGAAAAACGAAAGCGGAGAGAGCCTCCCCATGCGTAAGAGAGAGAGAGATGCGCCTCCTCTCTCTCTTACGCATGGGGCGGCTCTCTGGCCTTTCTCTTTTCTGGCGATCGGGATTTAGGCGCTTCGTTATTCTAACGCTCGTAATCGTGAAATTCGGGATTTCAGCCGTTCGAAATATTGGTTAGTCAACTTTTCGACCCCCACCCGATTCAAATACAGAACCAGTACAAACTGATACACTGCAACGTACTGCTGACGTTTTTTTGAATCGTGCCGAACCCACTAGTGTAAAGATTGCTTGACGATCGGTTGCTATTTTTCGTTTATCTCGTGTCCAATCGACACAGCGTTAGTTTACCGTTGTGTTTCATTGAACCATGATTAAATCGCTAACACAAATGAAACCGGCAATAATATGAACGTACATAAATAAGAGGACAATGCAGTAAACTGAGCTGTAATCAACCAAGAGATGAAGTTGACAACGAGTTAATTGACTCAGTGTCAGCATTTTCACATGTTTGATCGCTTTGTGATTAAATGACTCGCAGTAAGGGCGAACGGCGTTCCCCCTTAAGAGGTTGTGAAAGATCTGTTTTACCGACAATTTTTCGAACAAGTCTTTCTCGTAAATGATAAAGAATTTAAAAAAACTAAAGTTTTAAGCTCTTCGTAATATACTGATGCAGGGCCTAAAACTTTTATTTTGCCCCAAATGTTGCTGATCTGAGAAAAACACTTGTTCGAAAATTTTAGATATCTGTTTCGCACTCATGTAACAGCTGATCAACTTTCACATCCTCTTAACGATGCCTTGCCCCTACCGTCCCAGCCAAAAATTGTATCTGATTGAAATTTTCGTACTTCGTGATACAATAAAAATTTGAAAAAATTCAGCAACATCTGGCATGCCACAAACAACAATTATCAATAATAATATTGCCCAAAAGTTATTAATAAATTGTTTAAACAAATAATTGTTTAACAATTTTTGCATAAGTTCCTTTTTTTCTTAAACAAATCAAATGCGTTAATATTTCTGAACCCATATGAATTTTTTCAGAATTTTCTCTATTTTGAAATTCCCGTTTTGAAATTTTTTGAATGGCTGTATTCATGTATTTTTTGGTCTTTGAAACTTTTGAAAGTTTTTAATAATATTACAAAATAGAGAGAAAATTCTGAAAAAATTCATATGCGTTCAGAAAAATGAACGCATTCGATTTGTTCAAGAAAAAAATAACTTTCGGAAAAATAGTTGAATAAAATTATTTGTTTGAGCAATTTATTAATAACTTTTGGGCAATATTTATATCGATAATTGTTGTTTATGGCATGCAGCGCCCTTTTTAGTCTGATATACATTCAGTACCATTCACCGTGTCCGGAGGTTACAACGTAAGTTAACTTGACACTAACGTGTCAGGTCAGATTGCGATCTCACCCGCACGTTCGGTAACCCTTTTGCCACTGACACCGGTAGATGCTCGGCACGAAGTGAAACGTCACTCCGTGGTGCTCGAACTTAAACGGTTCAGACTTCTGGCCATACCCTTGGTCTACAGACTCTCGCTCGGGCGCTTAACTCGGACTTGTGGCACGGGCTCTGCGACACAGGCCCAGGCACTGGCACAGGCACAGGCACTGGTACAGGCTCAGGCACTGGCACAGGCGCAGACACTGGCACAGGCGCAGGCACTGGCACAGGCACAGGCACAGGCGCTGTAGTGATTCTGGCATGGGCACTGGCATCGCTGTCAGTACTCAAAGTGTCACGATAAACTTTTTTGAGTCGACCCATTAGATATTGTTTCAGCTAGAATGTTTGTAGCCTTTGAAAGAAAAAAAAAGAAGATATCAAGTTTCAAATAAAAGCCATTTGCATATAGTTAGCAATAATTCCGATTAATTATAAGAAATTATCTTGCCGAATAATATATCATCCTCTTCATCATGGTTTTAGAATTCCATTTTTTGGCGCCAGTTGAAGGCAGCGAGTGTAATAGAGTGCACGCTTTTAGTAAGAGGATTAAGCGCTTGAAATTCCCTTCACGAATTCTTCGAGGATAGTAAGCGTGAACGGGATTTTCATTCTGCATCGAGATCCGAAGAAAACCTTAATTTCCGCATTGTTTACCTTGAAAAATAAAAATAGTTTTTTAGTCATTTTCAATTTCTGTATTTGTATTTTTATTTCTTATTTTATATTTTCATCTTTTTTTGACATATATACAAGAAATTATTTTTTTACGCACATTCACGAGAGCATTGGTTTTACGGCATTATAATAACTCTATTCTTTACTTCTCTACTAGAGACTGGAGACGCGCGCGAGCGGCTGCCCGTCAGCGCTGCAGCGCATCATTGCATGTTTTTTTATTGTAGAAAAAATCGCCAATGATCTCATTATAAGGGTTAAAGAGTTAGAGGCAAAACTATTCCAAAGTCGGCATTAACTATTTTTTATCTAGGAAACTGGTGTATGGAAAATTCTAAAATAATTCTAAAATAAAATAAAAAAACGAAAAAAATATCGAAATTAATTTTCATATGTTTTTTTTAGCTTTAAACCCAAAATATATATTTTTTTCATCTCGAAATATATTTTATTTCGATTCTTTAGAAAAAATTCACCACTTTTTAAAAGACATTTTTACAAGTGCTAAAAAATTTCAACTCAACCTAACTTCGCAGCGGTCTTTTGTTTTACTTTTTTAATATAACTTCGAAAATAGATTTAAAAAAATGACCCTGAAGATATCTGCATCTGCGAAATGTCATCTTTGAACAACCATAACTCCCGTGTTTTTGATCGCACGGACTTCGTTCAGGCGTCATTTTTTTTTGTTTTCAAATTTTCTAGAAGCGCTTCTTTTAGTTTTTTTTGCAACCCTTAAGGGGCTGCGCATAAAAGAAATTTTTGAACAACCATAACTCCCGTGTTTTTGATGGCACGGACTTCGTTCAGGCGTCATTTTTTTTTGTTTTCATATTTTCTAGAAGCGCTTTT
The DNA here is from genome assembly GCA_946863875.1 of Alloplasta piceator. NCBI lineage: Eukaryota > Metazoa > Arthropoda > Insecta > Hymenoptera > Ichneumonidae > Alloplasta > Alloplasta piceator. The sequence goes on along the minus strand of OX333077.1, from coordinate 9,122,544 downwards.
TTTAGTTTTTTTCGCAACCCTTAAGAGGAGGCTAAATACCGACACTAACACCTCGAAATTGCCATCTAAACTTGCTCTTATACAAATGGATGGAATTGAATAAAATTTTAACAACATCATCTGAACAATGGCAGGAATGAAGCCTCACTAGAATTTTTTCGAAAAACAAAAAAAAATTTACAGATTCATTTACCACCAAGAAACTGTAATCGAAAAACGTAAATTATTAAACTTTTACTGCATTTCGGGTAAAACCAAGAGTGAGGCTCCATGAAGAACGCCACGATACAAATATCGAGACGTTTTCGACATTATTTTATCAAAATGACACGCCGTAAGTTTGGATAGCGCCTCAAGAGATAAATATCGATAAATTGTACTTTTATTGAAAAACAAAATGGCGAAATGTAGTTCACAGACGTGCGAGTGAGGGCAGCACCATGGATTCTGACGAGTAACCTATAATATTTAGGGGGCTTAAATGAGTTCGTTGGCATTAGCTGTAACGCATTTCGGCCTCTCAATTGACAATTAATTGTTAATTAATTTATCCCCCTCTTAATTGTTTTTAATAGAATTTTTTTTAATAGAATTAAACCCGATTTCTAAAAAAATAATAACAATTTCGAAAAACAAAAGAGAAAAAATCCAAGCCGTGGGAAGCATGTCAGTAGACTTCCAAAGCACCTTGGAAGGCGTTTGAAGACGTTCGGAGGCCACCAAAAATAATAATAATAAAAATAATAATAATTTAAAAAATCACAACCCAAACAATTTTAACAATTTGCGAAAAAAAATAAAATTAAAAAAAGCGCTTCTAGAAAATTTGAAAACAAAAAAATGATGCCTGAACGAAGTCCGTGCGATCAAAAACACGGGAGTTATGGTTATTCCAAAATTTCTTTCATGCGCAGCCCCTAAAGGGTTGCGAAAAAAAATAAAATAAAAAAAGCGCATCTAGAACATTTGAAAACAAAAAAAATGACGCCTGAACGAAGTCCGTGCGATTAAAAACACGGGAGATATGGCTGCTCAAAGATGACATTTCGCAGATGCAGATATCTTCAGGGTCATTTAAAAAATGCAAGTTATGAATATTACTAGCTGCGAATTTTTTAGTTATTGTAAAAATGTCTCTTCAGAAGGGGTGAATTTAAAAAAAATCGAAATGGTCCAAGTTAAACAAAAAATACTGTGCGATTAAAACTATAAAAAACACATGAAAATGAATTTCGATATTTTTATTTATGAAATTACGACACAAGACGAACAAAAAAGATCTCCTATTTTATTTTGATATCTTCATTTTTTTTCAAAATTATGAACAGTTTTTAAAAAATTGTGTGAATTTTGGAAAATATGATGTGATCAGAAGGGTTGAGACGAAAATCTCAAAAAAATCTGAATGACTGTTTTCAGTACACACGAAGAATTAGAAAATATTCAACAAAATTAAAAATGGTCCAGATTTGTCGGTTCGTCAGGAATGCTTCATATGGCATTCCTTGAAGAACAGACGAAATTCTAAATATTTCTACGGGTTTTTCGGCGTGTTGATTTATAACTGACAGTGGTTTTACTTGGAATCTATGAATTCACCAAGAAAAAAATCAACTGCAGAGATTTCACTTGGAAATGATGAATTCATCGAGAAAAAAAATTGTTTAGCTAAGAACAGACATAATTCTAAATATTTCTACGGGTTGAAAAACGAATTCCTTACGAACCGAAAATTTTTCACAGGCTCGTAACTTCTTAAAAAGCGAACCTGAAATAGGATAGGAGATCATTTTTTTTCGTTTTGAGTTGTAGTTTCATGAAAAAAATAGAAAAAAAATTATCGAAATTATTTTTGATGCGTTTTTTATTTATTTTCAAACCCAAAATATTTTTATAATTTGGACCATTTTTTTTTAAACTTCAATTTTTAGAAGACATTTTCACAAGGACTAAAAAATCAGCGGCCTATGTGTTGTGATATAAGTACATTAATGTCGTGTTTTCAAACCAACCCCACAGCGGTCATTTGTCTTACTTTTTTAATATAATTTCGAAAATAGATAAAAAAGACAAGTTATGAATATCACAAGCTGCGAATTTTTTAGTACCTGTCGAAAGGTTTTTTAAAAAGTGGTGAATTTTTTCAAAGAAATCGAAATGTTCCAAGTTAAAAAAATATATATTTTGCGTTTACGTAGCAAAAAACATAAAAATTAATTTCGATATTTTTTATTTTATTTTTTTATGAAACTAAGACTCAAGACGACAAAAAAAGATCTGTTATTTTATTTTGATAACTCCGTTTTTAAAAAGTTATAAGCACTTTTTAAAAAAGTGGTGGGAAGTTAAGAAATTTTATTGTGGTAAAAAGGGTTGAGACAAAAATATAAAAAAATCTGGAAGACTTCTTTTAGTATGCAAAAAAAAATAGAAAATTTTGTACAAAAATTAAAAATGGTCGGAGTCACGGATTGGTCGGCTCGTATGGAATGCTTCATATGTATATGGGACATTCTTTACGAACCGATCAATTCGTGACCCCGACCATGTTTAATGTTGTTCAAAATTTTCTATTTTTTTTTGTACGTACTGAAAGCAGTCTTTCAGAATTTTTTTAGTTTTTTGTCTCAACTCTTCTTATGACAAAATTTTTTTCGAAATTTCACTCAATTTTTTTCCCGATGGTCGTATTTTTTTAAACAACGAAGATATTAAAATAAAATAGAGGATCATTTTCTTTCTCTCCAGTTGTAGTTTCATGAAAAAAATACAAAAAAAAATATCGAAATTACTTTGTTTAAATCTATTTTTAAAGATATACGTTACACGTCATTTTTGTAATGTTTCGTACAAGTTCAAAAATAGTCTAAAAATAGTTGAAGAATATGAAAGATTTGAGAAAACGTACGACTCAATGTGCAAGAGCATTTATTTTGAAAGCTTTGCAGTTTTCGAAACGAAAATTTTCAGAAACTGATTTTTTCGCTTGTCCACTAGATTAAAAAATATGAATCAAGCCGAAAAACATGAAGGCCCAAATCTAAAAATATTGAGGATACATTTTTAATTTACCTCAATGAGACTTGGCGTCACGGAAATGGAAAATATTCGTGTGCTCATCGCCAAAACGTCTTCTCCCACGGTGTCGAGAAAAAATGTACCAGGATTTGCATTTTTTGGTGTCAAAATGTCGGGACGAATACTCAAGGTCACGTTCGCAGGCAGGAGATTACGATTTTGCAATCGAATGCTGGTCGTGTGTGTCTTGTGTATGTTGATGCGCTCAAAATAAAGACACTTTTCGAGGCGTGAGAAAATCGTACGAGCCTAGATTTAAATAAAAATTTAAAAAATAATAACCCAGGAACTACTTCATATGAGATATTGATTTTCCCGGTGCTTTTTGTACGTTCCGAATAACAATACGATGACAATTTATTATCCACAAACAAATAAATACTTTGAATATTTACAGGGAACTAATATTATTATATATTAAACGGATTCAAAAAAGCGACTATGTATTTTGTTTTTTTTTTTCAACATCCCGTATTAAATATTTTTGAGGAGCAGATTTCTAGATTAAAAGCAGAGCGCTTAATATTAATATTTAGAGGTCATCGCGAATTTTTTCATTCCATTTAAATAACACAGGGAAAAAAAATGTCAGACTTTGAAATGTTATACCTCGGATTCAAGTCAATGTACCGAAATGTGCGATACATAATCTGGTAGGGAATTGAACGCTCTACGAAAAAGATTTTTTATGATTTTTCCAAAAACTCACGCCTTCAAAAGTTATTCAAGGTTAAAGTTAAATTTGGAGTAAATTTCACTCTTTTTTTAGTTTCCGGCAAAACTTATTTGTAAATATCGTTAAATTTTTTTTGAAAGAAAGTGTAAATTGCATTAACACAATTATCTAATTTTTAAAGAAATGACTAACAGTAGTTCACGCATATTCACAGTCTAATATACATAGAATACATACATACATATTAGACCGTGAATAACTTTTGAAGGAGTGAGTTTATCAAAAAAACATAAAAGACGTTTTCTGTAGAGCCTTTGATTCTCTACAAGAATATGTATCGCTCATTTTGGTACATTGACTTGAAGCGGAGGTATAAAATTTCAAAGATTTTTTTCCTGTCTTATTTCAATGGAAAATAGAAATTCGCGATGAGAGACCTCTAAATATTGAGATTAAGAGCTCTGCTTTTGACAGGCATCTTTTTTCACCTCCCCGAATGTATTTAATAGGTGGTTTCGAGAAAAAAATTCATTGTTATTTAATTTTGGAGTACACGGCGATACGACGCTGCCGCGACATTTAAAACATTTTTTTTCTCTTTTTTTTTTAAACACGTTTTTCCACGTACGACAAGGCATTTAATACAACGCTGTACGCACTCTTTTTCCCACGTACTATCGAAAAATGCCATTTTTTTTGCACTCATTGTGTCGTGACATTTCACGTTCAACGCGGCATTTAAGATGATGCCTTACACACTTCTTGCCATGCACTATTGAGAAATACATTTTGTTTTTAATTATCCTCGATGCCACGACTCTTTTTTACGACGTACACGCTTTATGAACTGAGCGGATGATCACGCGTCACGTGAGACACGATCCCTGCGACGGCCGAAGGGCGACTGAGGTGGCACGAGGTACGGCGGGGGGATATAGAGAGCGCGTCGCGAGGCGAGACGGCGGACGGCGCGAGTGCGCGACGCGCATGATCGAGATGGCGCGACGCGCATGACCGAGACAGCGCTGGCTGACAGTGATGAAAGAGAGAGGAGAGTATTATACACACGCGCGAATATGTATGTATGTATACAACTGTGTGTATGTGTAAAATGCTCAATGAAATTAAAAGTATTTTGATTCCTTGTTATTTTGCCGCAGAGTTGCAAATAATGCATTACTTTTTTTCATGCATTTACATTTTAAACAACCATTAACTCTTATGGATTAATTGAAATAATTTCCATTAACCATTTAATTTTAATGGTTAATAGAAATTATTTTTACTAACTATTAACATTTAATGGTTTATGGAATTTATTTACATTAATGGTTAATGTAAATTATTTTCATTAACCATTAAATGTTAATGGTTAATGGAATTATTTCCATGAACCATTAAGTGTTAATGGTTAATGAAAATTATTTCCATTTGCCATTAAAAACGTAATGATTAATGCATTACTTTTTCATTAAAAATTTCGCAACTCTGTTTTGCCGACAGAAGTAGCACACGCAAAAAATTCTTTTCGGAGCGATAAACATAGTAAGATTTCCCGTTTTGGCATAATTCTTCGACCGAAAACTACAGAAACACTGAATCGCACACGCTACAGTTTTAACACAATTACTAAATTTTTATTTTAAAGTTAATTTAAGAGGTACATTTATATACATAAAAAAATGTATTATATGAATACAATAACTATGTATACGCAACATAGACATTAACGTCGTGCTCATGTCTTAATATATATATATATATGCATATGTATAATTATATAAATATACATATATCATTTGCATAATTATATAAATATACATATATCATTTGCATAACTTATAATTTCGAATATACTCAATGTAGCCTTACACGATATCAATGTATCACGTAATGCTAATCATGATATCGGAATGTATGTGAGTTTTCTATCGATTCCAAGCTTAATTCGACCACGAATATACATATATCATTTATATATTCATCATATATCGTTGGTTAAGGATACCATAAGTGGTCATGTAGCTCATTACAAAGAAATACGTTAACCAATGGACAACATTCGTAGGCCTTGTGTGATTAGGACAATTTTTTCCTCCCAAAGAAAAAGTATCCACATAGTGCAACGTAGTTTTCGAACATTCATATTTCATTTTTTTTTGTTTCAACTTCCGCCACTTTCTTGCAATTTATTAACAGCTTCGACTCGCGAAATAATAATCGGACATCGGTACATCTGTTATTTTTTTTTTGTTTTTAAGGATCATAAATAGTTAAATACAATATACATAGTAATTATACGTTATAACACTGCGATAAAACGGCTTACATATATGCAAGATAAGTATCCCAGTTGCTAGTTTATCAAACACATTGTCTAATTAGACAACAACAACAAAAAATCAGATACAATGTCAATTGATCGCAACTTCAGAACTGCGCAATTAAAAACTTACAGCTTTCTTCTTTTTTTAATTCGCATTGAATGAGGTGTTTTTACAAATTTCACGGTTTCTTTTCGCTACCTTAATTAATGTCTACACACATAAGCTGGGCTTCCAATATATAACGAATCTAATTTTTTTTCAATTCTCAGAAACTCATAGAGCAGCATTCAACAAATATTTGAGATTCCTGGCGTAGAATAATATCTGCATTCACAGTATATAGATTTACGATATATATATATATATTTTTTTTTTCTCAATTTAATATTTATATATCGATGACCACACGCTTGAGGGCCACTTTGACATCAAATGTATCGATATAACAGCATTTTTTTTCTCGTAATTCAAAATCTATATATAGTATCTTTTGCATTTGTTTTTTTTTTTACAATAAAATTTCATACATAATTTTTTTTCCCGTAAAATGCACGACACAAAAATAAATGCTTGTATTTTTTTCTTTAAATCTTTTTCAAATTACATTTTCACCTCCTCGCCGTTGGCTCCTCTTCGTTTTATACTCTCGATTAAAACTTTACGCTAATTTACTTTTTACAAAGTATCACAAAAATCGCACCAGCCTTTGTTCGCAGCATAATTGAATCGAGTGACGAAACGATCCACGATGAAAAAAAAAGATTGCAACACCTCTCGTATCTCCACAACGACGGATACACAAATGACACCTCGATTTAGCTATATTTTCGTTTGACACTCCACATTACATTTTTTCCCGCGGATTATCCACGAATCGGAAAAAACAACGAAGGTATACATAGTGAACGATCGGATACATTCGTTCCAGAATTTGAACTGCAGTATCACATCGTTTTTTTTTTTTTTGTATTTTTCGAATGAGATATATTCCCTCAAGTATATTATTTTACCGCCTAGCAAACGATTTTATGCACGTGAGGAAAAACGGTCCCCGACATATACATTTTTCTTGCAAATTATTTGCACATATCGGTCGTGATAAAAAAAACAAATACAAATAACGTAAAAATTTATCCGCTATTCGGGGAAATTCAGCACAGTCAGAATGTTCAAAGCGCGATTTTTATTTTTTCACCACGATCGAGGAGCAAAAAGGAAGCGTCAGTGTGGCCAGCACAATGCGCCTAAAGAAAGAATTTTCTTCATCGCGTTTTCAACGCAAGAAAAAATACAAATTTTCAACACAACTACTGTCTTTTTCGATTAAAAAAAAAAATTCCCCCTTCATCAAACTTCGCATCTTCGGCCTATCTCCCAGAATGTCAAACTTCTCGAGGGTTTCTTCGTTTGCTCAGCTCTGCAGAGCGTTTGACGAGAACATTCAATACGAAACGTCACACTATCGTGACTGAAAACATTTCTGACACCGAGAGATATCATTTTTCACAATTGAACAAGATTCTATTTTTTTTTCTTCCTCCTTGCTTTAGTCCGATCGTTAGGAAGTTCCTTCGAGTCTCACAATCCAACATTCGTTGTGCTTTACTTTAAATACACACGTATTATACTCAGATACCTGTAAAACGTAGCTCTTCAAATACGCGATCAAGCGTTTATAATTTCTTTCGGCTATTTCCGGTCTGTTCGACGGACAAATGTTCGTCGAAAGTCCGGAGATTGCATGGTCTCAAGATTAAAGAGACTCGCCTCTATTTCTCGAGGGATGGATAAGATCGGTACGTTTTCTGTATAGAAAACTACGACGTCGTGTCTTCTTCTCGTAATCGACGTGTATATGACTCGTCGAAGGAGAGATGTATATTTTAGAAGAAAATACTCCGAATCCTCCATTGGACAATTCCCAAAAGCACTTTTCTTCTCTCTTGCTCGAAAAAAACACTCCAAATTCATTAAACGTTAATGAATGGGTCACTGAAGTAAAACCCAAATTACATACTCGTGTAATCGAGCGCTTGTTGCCTTTTTTTTTTGCAACGACGACATTTATCAGCCAGGCGTTATTTGCGACCATTTTGGCTCTCGTGACCGTCCGGACGAAAAGGAAAACAAACGATTTTGAGAATCGGAAATGTTACATCTCACTTGACTTCGTCCTGTTCCATAGGCTCCTCCGAAACTTCACGGGAATGTTCTGGCGTAGTTCTGTCAAGAGAAAGAATTTTTTTTTATTAAGAAGCCAGCCAAACAATTTTTGTGGTTTGAGAATTTGATTTACTTGTACAATTTTATAAAAGTCACAATAGAACGAATCATTAACTCTGAACAGATTTTCTTTTAACTCTATTCTAGGCCAACTCTAGACCAGGGTTGCGAAATTTGTAATGTAAAGGTAATGCATTATTCATTACTTTTGAAATGTGTAATGGAAAAAATTTCCATTACCCATTACAATGTAGTGTGTAGTTGAAACAATTTCCATTACCCATTACAATGTAGTGTGTAATGGAAAAATGTTTCATTACTTATTATAATGTAGTGTGTAATGGAGAAAACTTTGATTGCAATTTTGGGAATGGAAAAATATAAATGAATAAATTATTGCAATTTTGCATAACATTTTAATGACTTAGGTAACTTAAATTCTAAAAAGCATCTATATGTATACAAAAAGTTGATTATAAAGAAAAAGAATAAGAATAAAAGTGTTGGGCACTAAGCATGAAATTTTTCTTGCCGTTCTAAATGATCACGCGACCACTTAATTACTAGTTTTGGCTCATTTGAACCCCGGCCAAAAATTTCCATTACACATTAAGTTGTAATGAACAAGCAAAATTTTGCCGATTACACAATACATTGTAACAGATCATGCATTTTTTTTTCATTACATACTACATTGTAATGGGTAATGGAATTTTTTTTCCATTACACACTACATTGTAATGGATAATGCATTTTTTTCTATTACACACTACATTGTAATGGGTAATGAATTTTGTTTCCATTACACACTACATTGTAATGGGTAATGAAAATGGCAATGTATTATAAAAAGTAATGCATTACTTGCAGCCCTGCTCCAGATATTCAACACGAAAACGTGATAATCAATTTTACTCAGCATTACGACATTGTTAGAGAAAAAAAACACTTACGAGAGATTAGTTGGTTGTTGCATAGAGAGCGAAGCCATTGCGGACACAGTTTCGATCTCGTCGTGTTCCTTTTGACTCGCCTTCAGAGCACTCATACCCACTGTATGAGCAGCGAGCTTGACGCAAGGCCAATGCGACATCTGAAGCAAAGAAACAATTTTTAACTTTTTTTTTCTCACCTACTTAAATCGCTAAAAATCGATTTCAAAGATATTTGTAGTGTTTCAGACGACAAGCCTTTGAAATTTTAAGAAATAAGTACCTTTTCCATTATTTTCTACGAATTTGCGATCAGATATGCTCTTAATAAACCATTGAAATAAATTTAAAAAATCGCGAAATTTTCGCAAACACGTCCGTTCAAATTATTTCTCAGTAATTTTCAAAATATTCTTCCAACGATGATAATTAAAATATCCGAATGAATCCAATAGCATTCTCTGAGTCTAGCTGTGACGCAACGATAAAAAAAATAGGGTTGAATAGGTTTAATAAAAATCAAGCTGAGCAGAATTGACTGCTTACTTGTAAACCTGGTATTAATAGTGCAAATATAATAATTTCGAAAAATTCCTCCAGTTTCGTTTCAGTTCCTTAATTCTACGAAATCGCACCTGAATCGCGATAGTTTTTTGTAGCGTGTCAATGGCATTTTGACACGGTACTCGCGTGAGTTCCTCGTCCCTGAGTGGACTAGGCTCGTCCCCGAGAAGAGCCCTGACGCATTCCTGCGCCGAATCGCATATCGCCGCGAGATCATAACCGCCCTCGAGGGCGAGAACGACTTTGCCATCAGCGAGTTCGAGAAGTTGCTGGGTCATGTGCCCGAAACATGCCGGACTGACTTTGTAACCGCCCAGAGGTGCGGGATGACCGATCGCCGCGTCGAAACCAGCAGATACGAGAACGATATCCGGATCAAAGTCCTTGGCGATCGGCATTACGATGGTGCGAAACGCGGCGAGATATTCGGCATCGCCCATCGGTGGATTAAGACCACCGGACCATGAAACGTTGACGTTGTAACCGAGGGCCTCGCCGGCTCCGCACTCTGTCGGTCCACCGGTGCCTGGAAAAAAATTTCCATCGTCGTGCCTGTGTATCGAGAGATAGAGAACTCGGGGATCGTCGTAAAACATTTGTTGCGTGCCATTTCCGTGATGTACATCCTGCAATATAAGAATATAAAAAATGAGAATTAAATTTCGGCCGAATGTGAGATTACGAGAGATTTCCAAGGATTTATTATCTGCACTAGCGGCGAAAAGTTTCCGGAAAAAACTTCAAAAAAGGTCCGGAACGTTTGTGAAGTTTTGCCCGGAAACTTTTCGCCGGTAGTGCATGTTTCAGCTTCATGAATTATTTATTACGAAATTATTGAAGTTGTGTAAACGAGTACTCAAAGCTTTTTTTTTAAAACCTTACTCCTTCGATTAACGTGACCATTTTTTCTTTCACTCACCCAGTCAAGAATGAGAATTTTTCTGGTTTCCAATTTCTGCTGAAGAAGTTTTGCCGCTATCGCGACGGAATTGAAGAAACAAAAGCCCATTGCCTGATTAGTCTCGGCGTGATGACCGGGTGGTCTTACCACCGCGAACCCGTTCTTTATGTCACCCATCGCCGCTTTGAAAGCGAGATCAACGACGCATCCAACGGCCATTCTCGCTGCTGGCGCTGTGTGAAGCTCGTTCCACGTGGTATCGGAATCAATTCCGACTCCGCCGCAGGGCAATCTCACGAAGCTCTTTATTGGCAATTGCGAGAGTTTGGACATGTCCAATTTTTGACGATTTAGCGGATTCGTGCCTGTAAAAGAAATGTAGAATCAGAGTTGTGAAAATAGTAATGTAAAAGTAATGCATTATCCATTACTTTAAACAATGTGTATTGGACAAATTTTCCATTACAAATTACAAAAGTAATGTGTAATGGATGGGTGTTCCATTACAAATATAAAAAAAAATGTATAATGGATGCGTGTACCATTACAAATACAAAAAGTAATGTGTAATGCATGCACGTTCCATTACAAATTACAATTTAAAACAAAAGTAATTTGCAGTGGAGAATATTCCATTACAAATAGAAAGATTGCCGTGCTCGTATTGGAAACTTGCACATTGCTGTCTCATTATTTTATTTCGCTCACTAAAAGTTCATCCACTATTATCACAAATGATCCATAAAGTTAAAAAAAAAGAACATGCACATTATTTAGGGATTCAATAAAGCGACAAATTTTGTATCAGTAACTTGTAATTTTTATTAGATTGCTTATAATTGTAAAAGCAAGTTCAATATAAAGTTGGATAATTTTTGGGGTTGAGTACATTTTCGTACTTCATATTTAACGATGAACTGTCTGTTTTTATGTTTCTATTTTTTAACTTTATGGATCATTTGCGATCATTGTGGATGAACTTTTAGTGAGCGAAATAAAATAATGAGACAGCAATGTGCAAGTTTCTGATACGAGCAAGTCAATTTTTCTCTTTGTAATCTAATATTCTCCACTGCAAATTACTTTTTTTTAATTTGTAATAGGACATCCATCCATTACACATTACTCTTTTTATTTGTAATGGGACATGCATCCATTGCACATTACTTTATTTATTTGTAATGGGGCATGCATCCATTTCACATAATGCAATGTAATGGGTAATAAATACAGTAATGCATTATCAAAGTAATGCATTATTTACAACTATGTATAGAATTGGTTGTACAAAAAAAACGAAGAGTTGAAAAATATTTGTAATAAAAAATTTCCAACTCAGATTTAAAAAAAACCATTATTTTTAGCAACTTAGGCTTACCAAAAAGGAGAGCATGAGCCTCACTGTGACAGCTCTGTATCTCCTCGAGCGTTGCTTTTCGCGATCTAACGCGATCGCATCGCTGTAGCAAACCGGTCTCGGAGAGCCTCGCCCAAACGCTCTGCAATCTGCCACCGTGTTCAGGATGACCCCTGACAGTCTCGCCACAAACGCAAGCGTGCTTCAGCATCAACGGATCGTAAGCAAGCCCAGTGGTAGGACGATGAGCTGAACCACGGGCAAAAACGTCCCCACCTGTGGCCTGAGGTCCTTATTTGACAGAATACGAATTATTCGTCATGGGATCTCCGTTGAATACTCACGCAAGATAATTTGTCAAATAAAAACGCGTTTATCAAATAAATGACGAACAACAGGGGTTGTATCTCGATCCGTTTGTTTGATACATAGACTTTAGGCGTTAATGCCTTTCTTAATTTTTCAAGAAAACAATATTTCGTTGCGTTCCAACGATGAAAACGTTGACGCCATTATTTTTTTTGACAAAAAAATCACCTCAAGATTACTCAAGAGCCTCGTGTTCATTAATTCACCCCGATTATCGAGACACGGAATTAAATAGCATACCTAAGTGAACAAGAGGACTCGAGAGAGCTCTGGAAAGTGGTCTCGCCGATTGCGAGGATCGGTTGGCGACGTACGCCGGTGATTCGTTGACCTGAAGCGTGTGTCTCATCATCAAATCTCTCTGCTGCTGAAGAAATTGTTCACGATCTCTCTGCTGCTTCGATATTTCACTTTCCTCCGGTAATTCCTTCTTCCCCGTGAGATCTATCACCTCGGATTCTTCGCTCTCCGCGGCCTCGTCCAATTGATTAGGCTGACTGCCACGTGACACGACTCGCGTCAATACGGTTTGTCTTATCTGCTGTTTCAGATAATTGTGAGCCTGTTGCTGATCGTGAAGTTGCTTCTCCGCGAGATATTCTTCGTAGTGAGTCGGCGGAGCGATCATACCACCCTGTAGCATCGGATGACCGAGTGGCAGTGGCGCTGATTGTGTTCTGCCTGATTATTGCAAGGATTAGAAAAATTGTATCATTAGTATGATTTTCATGCGGTCAAATGTGACTTTCGAGAACGCTCCGTGACACGACACTCGGAAGAGAGACATATATCAATCATCGACTTTCTTTTGAAGTTCCTGTTTTTTTTCAGATTCTTCGGAATTACATGGGTACAACCAGAGTTGTGAAAATAGTAATGTAACAGAAATGGCTTACCCGTTACTTTGAACAATGTGTATTTGATCAGTTTTCCATGGCAAATTACAAAAGTAACGTGTAATGAATGAATGTTCCATTACAAATAAAAAAATAATGCGTAATGTATGCATGTTCCATTACAAATAATAAAAGTAATGTGTAATGGATGCATGTGCCATTGGAAATTTAAAAAAAACGTGGAACGAATGAGTGCTCTATTACAAATTACAATTGAAAAAAAAAGTAATTTGTAGTGGAGAATATTCCATTACGAATTAGTGTGTTTCTACGACAATTTGGAGCAGGTACAACTTTACTCACAGGTAAGTCTGTTAATTTTTCAATGGAAATAATTTGTGTGTATCAAGTTTTTGTTAACTTTACTATCGTAGTGGTAAATGTATGAACCGCGATTTTTTGTAGTAATTTTTACTCCATTCTTGTAAAAATTGCAATTCAAGCGGAACTTGTAGGTGTCAGTGTATATTAACTTCATATACACTGTACATTAGGGTGGGTCAAATAAAATGACTAATTTTTTTTCCTTGATATAATGAAAAATGTATCGTTTGGCATCTCAAAAAGACCCTCTGAAAGTATTAGCCCTTCATATTTAAATTAAGAGGTCCCTCAACGCAAATTTTTATTTCCCATTTAAATAACATAGGATTTTTTTTTTACTTTGGAATTTGATTAGACTTTAACCGTTGAGGTTAGGAGAGTTTTTTTAGCACTTTTTCATAGAACATTTGATGCTCTACAAAAAAGGTCTCTTGTGCTTAATCGATAAAACGAGGTAAGTAAAATCCAGAGCTAATAGCGATCACCGATTATTTTTGGAATGGTTAGTTTTATGGAGAGAGAGCTTTTTTGCAGAGCATCAAATGTTCTACAAAAATGTGCTGAAAAAACTCTCCTAATCTCAACGGTTAAAGTCTAATAAAATTCCAAAGTTAAAAAGAAAAATTCCTATGTTATTTAAATGGGAAATAAAAATTTGCGATGAGGGACCTCTTAATTTAATTATGAAGGGCTAATACTTGCAGAGGGTTTTTTTGAGATGCTAAACAATACATTGTTCATTATATCGAAGGGAAAAAAAAATTAGGCATTTTATTTGACCCACCCTACTGTACATACATTTACCACTACGATAGTAAAATTAACAAAAATTTGATACACACAAATTATTTTCATTGAAAAATTAATAGACTTACCTTGGAGTGAAATAGTACCTGCTCCAAATCGTCGTAGGAACACACGGACAATCGCACACACAGAATTATTTTTGCGTGGCGTCACCGGAAAAACAGTCGGTATTGTACCGACGTAAGTCGAATCTATCCGAATGTTCACGATTAATTCCGAATACTGGTGACGTGCTCAAAAAATATTACAGTGAGACCACACTTGCTTTTCTTCCATCTCAATTTCCTTCGAGCGAAATAAAATAATGAAACGGAATGTGCAAAATGCGACCACAGCAATTTTTATATTTGTAATGGAATATTTTCCACGACAAATTACTTTTTTTATCCATTGTAATTTTTAATGGAGTACTCATCGATTACACATTACTTTTTTTTATTTGTAATGTCACGTGCATCCATTACACATTACTTTTTTTATTTGTAATGGCACATGCATCCATTACACATTGTTTTTTTTTATTTGTGATGGAACACGCATTCATTACACATGATTTTTGTATTTTGTAATGGTACTGGACTTAATTAAAATATGATTTAATACTAGAATACTATTTGCCGTAGTCTTCAAATTTCAATGTAACTTTGAAAACCCAAAATACCGTGTACATGAATAGCATTCGTTTTAGTTTTGGATCTGCGTTTTTATTTAACAGAAATAGTGATTGGGATCAGTCAACGCGGTGATAAATTGTGGTGGGACGAATTGTCTGGGACAACGTGTCCGCTTTACATTGAATCAGTTATTTCGTTGACTTCCGAGTGCGTTGACATCGCTAACGTTGAATATTGATAGAACCAAAAGTTTGAACATACTACCTAAAGGCCGGTGACCAGCCTTATGAAGTCTCGCGTGTGCTACTTGTGTATCGGTTATCGGCGCACCGTAAATTGTACTATGACGATTTCCCTGCTGTTCCAAATTCTGCATCTGCTTGTGTATGTAAGCTGGCTCACCCTCGATCACCGTTAGAGACGGATAAAATGGCAATGTACCGGGCAACATTTGTCCTGTTAGCGGCATTCCCAGACGAGCGGTGCACGCTGCTCGAACCTCGGCCTCGGATACCGGTGCCAGTTTCGTGCCACTCTGAAATTGAACAGGAATAAACGTAATTATTAAGGCGAACCTGGATGACAACAAAATCGCGTTAATTCAAAATGGTCACATTGCTTCCTCATGATTTCTTCCCAACAGCAAATCTGACTTTATAAGAAGGCATTCCTTTTAACATTTTTGTATAATGTAGAAATCCTGTGATTTTTGTGGAACACTCAAATTTTTATAAAATCCCAGTTCTGCAAGCGATTGTCGTCAAAGTGGATGTCAAGCATCTTCATTTTTGCTTTCTCATAAAGGAAGCTTTGTTTTCGTAAAAAAAAATTTTTGCGCGATTTTTGTGCCAATATGTACAAAATGTCCTAAAACATCGAGAAATCATATTTAGAAAAAAATGTCCGAATAGATGTGTGTGTGTGTGTGTGTGTGTGTGTGTACCCTGAGTTTTAGATGTAAATAATTAATAACTCGAAAACGCTTCGATATATCAAGCTAAAATTTGGTACACTTGTCGAGCACGAATTACTCTTCATTATGAAAAAAAATTTGTTTCAATTATAACGGGTATTCAGATTTCATCGACTTTTTTCGTTTTTGCAAGAATGGCGTAAACGCTCTGACCTCTGCAATTTTCAAGATATTGCACTCAAACTTTGTACAGAATTAGTATAGCTATTAAGGTTATTTGGTATTGAATTTGGCGAAAATCCATCGAGGGATTAAAATTTTAGGAAATTTTGAATTTTTTGAAGAATAGCCTAAACGCTCTGACTTGTGCAAATTTTAAGATATTGCACTGAAACTTTACACAGAGCCAATATAGCTATCGAGGATGTTCGTTATTAAATTTTGTGAAAATCGATCGAATGATTAAATTTTTATCAAATTTTTAATTTTTATAAAAGAAGCATAAACACTGTAACTTTTGAAATTTTTTAGATATTGCAATGAAATTTTGTGGAGAGCCAGTATAGCTATCAATGTTATTCGCTATCAAATTTGGCGAAAATCGATCGAATTTGCACATTGATTACTAATATTTTTCAGTAGTTAACAAAGCTTCCTTTATGAGGAAGCCAAATTTGATCGCTATACTGCGTGTTAAAGGAAGCTATGTGAACTATGGATAAAGATGAGGAAGCAATGTGCAAATTTAAATTTGTAGGGTTTTTAAACTATCTGCGTACAAATTTCGAGCCTAAGAGAATATGCACCGCTGCTCGAAAAAATTGAATGGATTGAATAAAACTGGAAATTTTACAAATCGACGAATTTCATATAATCCAAATCCTTCCTGCAATTTTTGCGAAATTCAACGTCAAGCGATTTATGCCCAAAAATTTAGGGGATAACGTTTGTGCAAGCAAGAGCGATCACGTGCTTTTTACAAAAACTGTGAAATCCACCAAATTGTCTGTAAACATTTTTTTTTACCTCTATATCAGATTTATTGAGTTGACCAAAAAAATTTCCAGAGTTTTCTGTTTACCATAAGTTTTTGACTTCTCCCCGAAAATTAAAAATTGACTCGAATTGTGAATTATACATTAGTCGTCGAACCATTCAATAATTTTTATTACAAATTCGTAATAATTGTGTTATTAGAATAAACTTGTTTTACCGTTGATGAACTTGATGGTACGTGAGGTATGCCCAGCGATATATTAGGCATGGACGGTGAGCTGAAGAGCGAAAGATCCGACAGACTTCCCTGTTGGCTACTGCTCGTCAATGGACCACCGTAAGGCGTATTTTCGCTTTCCTGAAACGATAAATTCATCAAAATCAGAATCAAGATAAAGTCATTTTTTTATTACAGAAGATGGAGTTCAAAACTGTTTTTCAATCTCTTAAAAAAAAAGTTTATTCCCAAAATACAAAATAATTGTTCTGCGATGAAATTATTTAGATTCGAGACTGCAAAATTGCAAAAGATTTTTTTGAAATGAACCAAATATTACACAAATGAAAACTTTTACGATTTTACATCGGTCTATTTTTTTTTACGAAAGTATTTTAAACACATCTCGCGTTTAAAAATTTTTAGATACAAATTTTTCTGGCAGATTGAAAAATTGTAAAAGACTTTTTCAAGCGTCGTTTATTTTTTTTTTGCTCGACTAAAATAAGCAATCGAGCCTCGAAGCTCACCTCTTGGATCGGTGTATTGCTTCCAGCTGTCGGGCTTGCTTGTGAATTGTTAACGGTGGGCGGCGAGTTTGGACCGGATTCGGGATTACTGCCGGAATCTAAAAAACATTCGCGTAACACTCGATTAGGACAACGGGAATTAATAAAAATAAAAAAAAACGATTTATACATGTATACTGATTTTTTTTTCCAAATTTCGCAATCGCATTAAATTCAAATTAAACGAGACTGTGTATCGAAGAAAAAAAAGTGATTGTACGAGTGAATTCGATTAGAAAACAGTGAATAATTCCCCCCGTTCGAATTGAAAGAACGAAAAATTAAATTAAAAAGAAACTAAAAATTAAACAGTATCTGCGACAAGATCGAGATTAGAAAAAGCTTAAACGTTACAAGTTTCCAAATCTGTCTGCATGTGTGTTTATGTGTAAAAAAGCCAAACGTGTGTTAATAAACTCTCGTCATGCTGTTACTGGACACTGGTAAAAAAAATCAATTCAACAATTAATAAAAATATAAAAAAATCGAAAAAATGTTGCAAAAAAAAAATTGCAAATTTCCAAGGGAGCGTGGATAAATTGATCACGAGTGAGAACAAAAAATGAGTCTGGAGGATTTTAGAGAAAATAAAATGTGTATCATTTCTTTCCTTTTTTTTTAGTCAATTTTGACATCGAACAAGATCGAAGGGATAAATACGATGAAAGATAGATAAGGGTGAATTAGTATAGGAACGTACTTGCTAAGAGTGACTTCCGCTTGAGATGCGACAGTAGTCGATCCTTCCGGCGTGCCGTAAGGGGTGAATTTCTCGAAGCTGCCAAGTTCCTCTCCATGACACGCTGCTTGAGTCGGACCCTCAGCAGGTTCGGCTCCGAAGCTGGCCAATTTTTCGGCGGTTTGTTAGTCATCATACCAAATAAACGTATACTCAAACAGGCGTACACGCACGACGACTGACACACGCAAATTCTCATTCACAACTAGCAAACTTACAATCGTCGTATATTAATGTTTACATACATATATCAAAAGGTGGTTGAAGAAAATACGTTTTTTTCGAAATTCGTGCCTCATGGAAATTTTTGTACCCTTTCCCTCAAAATCGACCCCAGACAAGCAAAAACCTATGTACGGTTTTTCTCAAAGCTGCCATATCAACGTTCATTTCTAATGTATACACACTGAGAAAACAGTTTATTTAGAGTAAAGAAATGTGTTTGGGTCATTCCATGTCAAATTTGGTCAGAAGTTTTCGTTTTCAGTAAAATGAAGTTCTACCAAAGGAAAAAAAAATAAAATTTTTTTTTTCGAGAGTTATGCAAAATTTCACAATTTTTCAAATCTGTCAAGTTTATTTTTTAAATATCTTGAAAAACTATTATAGTTACGATAAATCGTTCTGAATTCTTTTTAAAGAGTATACTTGGGGCTACGAAAAAGAAAATATGCCGAAAGAAAATTTTGAAGAATGATGAATTTGGAGAATTATGAATTTTCAAAAATCGTAAAAATCCAAGTTCCATATTTAATTTTTGGTTCAATTTTTCAATATAATACCTTGTACTGATCTTAAAAGATCCTGAAATTTTCAGACGGGTGTTTTTTTTTGTTCCGAAAATATAAATTTTGGAATTTTTAAAAATCGTGCAAATCCTCGATCAACATTAAATTTTTGGTTAAATTTTTTTTATACAACACCTCTTACTGATCTTAAAAGATCCTGAAATTTTTAGCATGGTGTGTTTTTGTTTCAAAAATGTAAATTTTTGAATTTTGGGATTTTTTCTTTTTTTTTAATGTCATTAATTGAAATTTTTACTGATCAAAATTACAGAATTACATGATTGCTCAACTTAACTTAACTTCAAGGAAAAATAAAAAAATTTCTTTTTACCAAACTTCAAAAAGTTTTATTTTTGAAACAAAAACACACCATCCTGAAAATCTCAGCATCTTTTAAGATCAGTACAAGGTATTATACAACAAAATTGAACAAAAAATAAAATGTGAAACTTGGATTTTCACGATTTTTAAAAATTCAAAATTCTCCACATTCATTATTTTTCAAAAATTTTTGTTGGAATATTTTTTTTTCGTAGCCCTAAGTATACTCTTCGAAACGAACTCAGAACGATTTGTCGTAACTATAATAGTTTTCGAGGTATTTGAAAAATAAACTTGAAAGATTTGAAAAATTGTGAAATTTAAAATTTTGAATAACTTTGAAGAAAAAATTTAAAATTTTTTTCCTCTCGTAGAACTTTGTTTTATTGAAAACGAAAACTTCTGACCAAATTTCATCGAAATTGAGAGGGGTCGATTCGAAATCTTGGTCGATTTGACATGGAATGACCCATTTTAATTTTGATACTTTTATTATTTATGATTATTATGATGATGATGATTATTATTATTAATACTTTGATTAAAATATTCCTTAACTGTTACAAATTTTGTTAGTCGTTAAGAAATGTTCGTGTTCTCATGACAAAATTTTATTTGTGTCAAAATAATTTATCAACTGTTAAAAAATATTTATTTCACCATTTCCAACTTTACATTTGTGAACGGTTAACAAATCCTGGTACATAGAAATATATTGTTTTTTTAGAGCATCGTTTTTTGCAATTTCGAAATTCAGGTATTGAAAAATCGTCCGATGTGTAAATTGTTTGTAACGAAAGAGAAATTTTTGACAAATCTGGAGCATATGAAATTTTTTTCGAACGAGCTATTGGTGTTGACATTTTTATCTAGATCTTCGCGGTTTTGAGATGGTAGATTTTTTTTGTTAATTTTTCTTTTCATATTTCTTATGATGTTTTGTTTCTCTCGATTGTATGATAATTCATGCAAAATCATAGGAATGGGCGACAATATTTGATACGCGTTTTTTGGCAATTAAATTTTGCACTTCCACTTTGAACTAATTGTTAAGTCCATCGTTCAAAATTAAGATTGGAAAAATTTTGACACTGACAACTCGTTTGAAAAAAATCACAGAAGGTTTGGGATTCGAAAAAAAATTAGTTTTTGACAAACAATGTTACCGAAGGATATTTTGATATCTGAATTTTGAATTTTAACGTTTATGCTGCGATTGTAAAAAAAAAACGTACGGATCGCCGCTGGGTGAGATTTATTTTGAAGAGAAAAGATAAAAAATTTCTATACGAAGGGTAATCGAAAAAAAAACATTTTTAAATCACCTTAATGAATATAAATATTTAAATATTTATAAATACTGACATTGATATACGAAAAAAATAAGAAATAAGCAATTTCGCGATTCATCGATGTTCTTCGCTCGCTCATCCATCGTTCAACCGTCTTTTTTTTCCTTTTCGTAATAGAAAAAGTACGAATTACTTTTGCTACTCACAAATATTTTTTTACCATTTTTTTAAACCTATAAAGATAGAGCTTTTTTCATCGAATATCGAACATCGTTTCGGACTCGGCGTTTCTTCGTGCGATTCGAAAATATGATCATCAAATTGCACGAAGGTTAATTGAAAAAATTTTATAAATCCAAGAATGCAATTATTCAGTAGAAATTGAATAAATTATTATCCAATCGTGTAGGAATTTCAAAAATTTTCGACATCCAAAATCTCGTTGGCTTCTGATTTGTGACATCGAAATAAAGTGGTAACTATTTTTGTATCGTGCAATCAATTTAATTTTCAAGTTGTATAACTCAGATATTATGAAATGTTGAATCTATTTCAAACTTGACAACAATGAAAATTCTGCATCCACAAGGAAAATGACAAAGTTTCAGAGTATTTTTAATCGACCTCGATAGTCGTACCCGCCCTTAATGAAGAAAATTTAATTTTTCATGGAAAGGAAGATTAAAAATATCTCGTAAGAGGAGAAGGACTTCGTTAGGCCACACAATATTAAAGGTAAAATCAAACCGCATTCTACATCCTCGATGATTCGAGGCAAACACTTCATTTTTCTTTCTTTTATATTTGAAAAAAAAAAATATTTTTTGCTTCGCGTCGTCGAGACTCGCAATATTTATAATTCTTTCTCCCCATTGCCAATGAAGAATTTTCAACGAGTCTCGACGACGATCGAGTCATGCTTTAGTAGGCATATTTTTCTACCAACACAAACTATTCGGACGAAATTCCACACAACCTTGATTTAAAAAAAATATTTTTATCTTAATGCATTTTTGCTTATCTTTTTATGTACCTGTCTTTCTCAGTGGAAAGTCATCCCCGAATTTTTCCTGGAGCATCTGCGGCATTCGATATGGATGAGCTGCGTTTCCGGTGCTTCCGGATTCCGATTGAGGTTGAAGCCTGTTGATGCGAACGAGAAAATGATTAAATTATTTATTTTTTAATTATTTTTTTAACATTGATTTTTTTACGGATTATATCAGGGCAAATGATTTTACTAGTCAACATATTATTGTGAAATAAAAAATTATTCATTTTTCAATCAGTGTATGTCGTTAAAAAAAAATTTTTTAACAGCGAATGAATAATTGATTGGAATTTTTTTACGTTTTTTTAACATAGCAGCGGATAAGATTTTTTAAATGTAAGTCTATTTTCAACAAATTCCAAACACAGAGAAATTATGGATATTTTAATCGATGTTTCTAAATCTGGTGATTATTTTTTTTTTGACAGCAGGAGCAAACAGAATTGATTAAGATTAAAATCAGTATTTTCATCGACATATTTGATGAACAAAATTCTTTAAAAGTTTCATTAAAAATTTTGGCACATAGTAGCAGAAATAAATATTATGAAATTGTGTATTTTCATTATAATCTAATAAAAAAGGAATTATTGACGATTTAATCGTTTATGGTTATTGTTATTCTTATTTTTAAGACGATAGCAGGAGCATATGGAGCGTTCCACCCCAAATCGGACAGTTTGAAAAACTTTTTTTTTAATTTCCTCAATTTTTTTATATTTTTTAGCAATTTATTGCACCGCAAATAATGTGAACTG
Source organism: Alloplasta piceator (assembly GCA_946863875.1). Classification (NCBI taxonomy): domain Eukaryota; kingdom Metazoa; phylum Arthropoda; class Insecta; order Hymenoptera; family Ichneumonidae; genus Alloplasta; species Alloplasta piceator. The sequence continues at coordinate 9,099,832 of OX333077.1, read as the reverse complement.
ACAAATAAATTCTCTCATTGATAGCGACGATGTATTCCATGCGCCCCACGTTTTTCGTTTTAAATCTCACATTTATTTTAATAGCTATTAAAAATGTGCAATGACAAATTTTCAGAACAATCTGTAAGTGGTTAGAAATGTGTATGTTGTTTAATTCTGCATGAAGCCTAGGCAAATTATTTTATACTTTTTAGTCCGTTTTAAAAACGTGGTATTTAAACAAAAAAATTTATTTGTTCAATTTATTTTCTGATTTTTAGAATTGTGTAATTCCTTTTTTTCCAAGCGTCGCTTGCGTTAGGTCGCTGTCTCGTTTACCATAAGAAACTTTACTCAATAAAGACTATAAGAGACTTAAGATTCGATAACGATTTCCTTACAGGAATTGAAGAATTGATATGTTTGCATCTGTCAGCCAGATGTGGGTTATCAAGAAAATATAGTAAAAACAAAAACCGTTGCTATGGTAACCGTTCCTGTACCAGTTTTTATTGAAAAAATGATTAAATTATTTTTAAAAAATTATAATCATAATTACGGTTTTTTAAAACATTTTCTCGCATTGTCATCCAATTCTGAGCTACGTTCAAAAAAATTTCAAGTCTCATTGGGAAGTCAGTTTAAAATCAAATACAAAATTCCACCCGGCACAAGAAAGCGACCTAATAAAAACGTGGTAAAATAATAAAATAATAATGAAGAGAATTATAAGATGGATGATGAATTTCGTACGAGTCTGCAAAATGGATGGCATTTATTGTTGAGAGGAAGAGAGTACCGAGAAATATTCTTCTCTTGCACCAGACGGTTCGGTGCTAAATGGATAACTGGGACAGGTTGTGCTATTATCGTTGCAACGACGACGATCGCCACCAACACCAACGGTAAAATTTTCAATGGTTATAAAGCCCGGTTTCGAATTCTATTAAAAACGTCTCGTCATAATTTGCGAATTTCATGATTCTCTCTGACATTTCGTATACATAAAGGATTCATGAGATCCCGACTCGCCTCGTGCTCGAGTTAATTAAGAATAAATCTCGGGCAAGGAGGATGAAAATATTTTTCATCCGATCGAATAGAAAATTTGCAAAAGGAAATTTAATTTCACGCAATTAAAAATGAATTTTCTTAATTCGAGTAATTGACATCGAGACACGTGGTCAAGAGACTTTCGTAGCAATATTTATCGATGATTTTAAGGGATGTTCAAATTTTTCGACGAAAAAACTTTCTAAACAGGGAATTTTTTTTAAATATAAGAATAGAGGATTATCGATCGATCAATTGGACTTCTATTTTAAGCTTGATCGAAAGAAAACCATTTAAACGAACTTGAATATTTTTCAAAATTGAAAAATTTAAATTCAAATGGATCAAAATTTTTCAATTTTTGGTTCATGTAAAGCTGGAACTGTTGTAAAAATATTTTTCGTTCCATTTCGAGAGATCTTGTGATTCATTTTTTATTTATTTTTAAGTGCCATATGTTATGAGTAAATTAAAATGAAATTATTTGAAAACATGATATATTAAAGGAAATCAAATGTGAATAAATTTTTTTTTTTTTGTTAACTTACCAGCTTCTGTAACCGGCTGTTCCGGATCCGGCACCATTCGCGGCGACCGCAGCTTCTCTTTGCATCTTTTGCACGAGAAAACTCTGTAATTCAAGGAGAAATAATATTTACTTATGAAGTAAAATCCATGAAACACTGAAAGAAAAAAATGGTCATAATTTTATTTTTCATTCCAAGTCAAATATAGTAGATTTTTTAACAAACTCAAGTCAATATTCCACTATCAATAATTTGCTGGAAATTGAAATTTGAAGAAACTCACCCGAACGCGTTGCTTAACTTCGGTGGATGCATTTGCACTGTGATCCTGCTTGTCCTTTTTCCTCAACGCCTCCAGCCTCTCTTTCTCCTTGATCTGCTCCTCGAGCTGTTTCTGCTGTTCCCAGACCTGCAATCGAACGAATCGTACTGTCATTCAAACGTCAAAGAGGCAAATACAAAATTTTGCAATTGGAATAAAAGAGAATTCGTTCATCCTACAATTAAAATTTTTTCCAAGTTTCGTAACGGAGACCCAAAGAAAGGATATCAACTTTCAGGATCACTGAAATTCTGAAAAGATTTCCTTGAAAAAAGGTTTTTGAGTATTTTTGATATTTTCGAAAGTTTTGAAACATCGGCTGAGTTTAGTCAGATTTTTCAAATCGAAGAATTTTTCAATTTGCGAACGTTATTAACCGATGTTGATGAAATTTAGTAATAAGTTTCAACATTTTGTTGGAAACTAAAAAAAAAGTGAACGTAACTCTAAATTTAACTTTAACTTTGAATCACTTTTGAAGGAGTGAGTTTATCGAAAAATCATAAGAGATCTTTTTTGTAGAGCGTTCAATTCTTTACAATAATATGTATAGTTCATTTTGGTAAATTGATTTAAAGCCGAGATTATTAAATTCTAAAGTTTAAACAATTTTTCTTCCTGTGTTATTTCAATGGGAAATAAAAATGTGCGATTAGACGTGCCTAAATAAAATAGTCGCTTTTTTTAATCAGTCCATGTATCTAATTATCAACAACAGCAGGTTTCTTTATCATTTCAAGTAGCATTATATTACCATTAATTCGCAATATATTTTTGACCATTGCAATGGTGTACCACCGAAAGCTTTAATGGACTGAATAATCACCTTATTCATGAACTGAATAATAGATATTAATAGGCTGATAATAATAATTGTCGTGGCGCTAGAAAAATTTTCACAGGACTGTAATTTTTATTTTGAGCAACAGTAAAAAGTATAGTAAACAAACAAGTCTTCCCCATTGTTGCACTGAGAAAACAGTTTATTTATAGTAAAGAAACATATTTAGTTGGCACTATTATTGAAATATTCCTTAACTGTAACAAAATTTGTTAGTCGTTAAAAAATATTCGTGTTCTCATGACATAATTTTATTTGTGTCAAAATAATTTATTAACTGTCAAAAAATATTTATGTCGCCATATCCAGCTTTACTTTTGTTAACAGTTAACAAATCCTGGAATATTAGTTGTTTAGGGCAAATTTTTGAAGAAGTGCATATTCGTTCGGTATTTTCAAAAATAATTCACATTTTTCATTGAATTTTAATGATTCTTAGTTTATTTCGTCCTTCAAAAGATTCTCCATAAACTGACCATTGCGATTATCGTTTATAATAATCGTCAAAAATGTTTGACGTTCATTTTGGCAGACATAGACGTGAAGACGAGATATAAAATTTCAAAGTTTGAATTTTTTTTTCCTGTGTTATTTAAATGAGGAATAGAAATTTGCGATGAGACATATCTAAATATTTATTTTAAGAACTCTGCTTTTAACAGACACCTTTTTTCACCTTTTTTCAATATGTTATTTCGAAAAATAAAAAATAGTCGCTTTTTTGAATCAGTCTACACTCTTTTGTCCGATGAATAAATGAGAGAGACTGACGAAGGAGAAAGAGAGGGAAAGAATCCGGCAGCTGGCTCTGCGCTCGTGAGTGCCACGTCTGACCATTCTGTACTTTTCCACTGGCCGAGGAGGTCGGTCGTACGTGGCGAGTAACGGAACGTCGAGATTTTACTTTTTGCAAAATGCTTATAATACGTGAAACTCGCTGGTCGAGACGAACCGGGAAAATCAATTTTCTTGATGGTCTCGCCTCTAAAATAAATCTATTTATTCGACGATCAATAATTCCCATGGTCCTTAAAATCATTTACTTCAATCAGTAACCATTTCAATAGATGAATAAATTGTTGCAATAATTTCTCTAATGAATTATCGTGAAATGCAGGAAAAATCATGAAATGGAAAAATTCTCATGAATATTTAAAGTATATTTTGAGAAATAGCATTCGAAGCGAAATAACAATTCAATTTGCAGAAAGGAGACTGATTTGTTTTCAAAAATTAAATCTATCAACTTTTTTCTACAATTGAGTTGAATATTTTTCGCTAAAAATCGTAACTTTTCTTCAAAGTCTCAGGATTTGTCGAGCTTACGATATTTGAAACATTGTTTGGATTTAAAAAAAAGGAAATGATACAAAAATCATGAAATCCTTTGTACTTTTCGTTTCAGACAAAAATTGCGTATTGGAACGTTTCAAACAACTGAAAATTGTTAGTATACAAATTTCGTACTTTAGTATTCAAAAACTCATTATGCAACATCAAAATATGTCGGAATGACAACTCGAAAAAATTCAAAAAATTCATTTTGTTGGAGTCGCAAAAGAAAATCGTAAAAACAAGAGTTGATTAAACCAAGGTAAGTCAATGTTCGACCAAAATAATAATTCGAAATAAAATTTAGGACTCGTACTTCTATCAATGGATATAACAAAAATTCTCTCGCATTTGGATTTGTTCACGAAATGAATTCCCAAAATTCAGCCTGATTGGAATAACCCCTTAATCTATTTTTGAGTTTCAACCTCTCGTAGAAAAATCTGTTGGTGATTATCCAATGATCATTATATACTGGATGCAATGGCTCGTATTTCTTTCGAATGCACTTTGCTGCAATATTGACTCGGTAACGAGCACAAACGTGAAACAGACACACCGACTTTGCACTGTCTTATCTTCGGCATTGCAAATGAGTTTTATGCGGTCAATTTCATCGGGCGCAGTTGAAATTTTCACACTGGATTTGCCGGCCTCACATGTCGAGGCTTGCCCATATGATTCTCAAGGGGTGGAAAAGGCATCAGCGAATGTTTTATTCATCACTACATGAAAATACCGTATCTCAACTTTGTTTGTTTTCTTTTTCCCTCAAATTTATTCGGGCGCTATGTATATATATTATGAAGTGTTGATCCTCGTTATCGCTCAAGTTTAGAGCTCGCTGTGTCATTGCTATTGAATTTTCTTTACGACTTTTCCACGCGTACAAAAATCCATGCATATAATGGAGCCTTCCATGTCAAATCAACCACTTCTAAACCCGAGCTCTTTCGATTTGGCTGAAATTTTTTTTTCCTTTTCTACCCCATTAAAAACATTTTTCAGGAAATTTTCAAATTTTTTAATCCAAACCAAATTTTTTTTTTCAAATAGCTATAACTTCGTCAACGATTGACTAACTCTGGGAAGTTTTTTTCGAAATTTTAGTCTTTAAATCTTTTTCTCGAAATTGGCCATTTTCAATTTTTTTTTGTTTTCACTCAAAAAATACTTTGATCAATTCCGGAAAAAATGCCGCTCAACATGGAGTGGGCCGACATTTCCTTCTATTTTTTGTTATCGATTGGAAAAAAAATCCCCAGCTGGGCTTATTTCACAAAATACCACTCTGGACATTTTTAAGGATTTATTTTTTAAAAAATTTTTTGGGCTGGGAAATTTGAAAATTAACTGAAAAATGTTTTTAATGGGGTAGAGAAGGAAAAAAAATCAGCCAAATCGAAAGGGGTCGGGTTCAAAAGTGGTCGATTTGACATGGAATGACCCATACATAATACTGGTCGCACGTGCTCGACTCGTATTGCGATATTTTTAAGTATGTATATATCGCGTAATATATTCACGAGGTGAAAGTTAGTTCGTCCTCACTGCAAAAAGTTGCCTCGTGGAATTTTTTTTTTTTTAAATGCGCGGAAGCGTATTTCAGTCAAATGTGACGAGGAGTATTTAAAAAATTTGCAAGTGGGAATTTTAACGTCGCAGTATTGTTCTCGAGGAGGTTCAATCACTTTACACTACAAATTAGTGCTGAATTTTGAAAATCATTTTGACAAATATTCATGGATCAACCGACAATGATAAATCTTTTTTTTGTACCGCAGCATGCATCTTTGATAACGAAAATTTTGAATAGTAACAGGCGTTTTTGAATATCCACTGTTTTACGTTAAATTCCTGTGAGGTGTATTTTCGTATTGTTTATTTTTAAAGCATACTCCGAAATTTTCGTACGATTTCGATGATTCAGGTCTCATTCCGTTCTGTGAATGATTCTCTATCGACTCAGTGGGTGGATTTTTTTTCAATGAGTGTTAATGCAAAATAACAAAGATTTGTACAGCTGGGGAAAAATGTCAAAAGGTCAAAAAAATGTCAAACATTTTTGACGATTATTATAAACGATAATCGCAATGGTCAGTCTATGGAGAAATTTTTGACGGACGAAATAAACTAAGAATCATTGAAATTCAACAAAAAATGTGAATTATTTCTGAAAATACCGAACGAATATGCACTTCTTCAAAAATTTGCCCTAAACAACTAATATTCCAGTTTTCACACTGAGAAAACAACATATTTCTATGTACCAGGATTTGTTAACTGTTAACAAATGTAAAGTTGCATATGGCGAAAGTAATATATTTTAACAGTTAATAAATTATTTTGACACAAATAAAAAATTTTCATAAGAACGCGAATATTCGTTAATGACTAACAAATTTTGTAAACAGTTAAGGCATATTTCAATAATAGTGCCAACTAAATATGTTTCTTTACTATAAATAAACTATTTTCTCAGTGCAGTGATGGGGAAGACTTGTTTGTTTACTATACTTTTTACTGTTGCTCAAAATAAAAATTACAGTCCCGTGAAAATTATTCCAGCGCCACGGCAATTATTATTATCAGCCTATTAATATCTATTATTCAGTTCATGATTATGATGATTATTCAGTCCATTAAAGCTTTCGGTCGTATACCATTGCAATGGTCAAAAAATATTGCGAATTAATGGTAATATAATGCTACTTGAAATGATAAAGAAACCTGCTGTTGTTGATAATTAGATACATGGACTGATTAAAAAAAGCGACTATTTTTCGTTTTTCGAAATAACATATTAAATACTTTCGGGGAGGTGAAAAAAAATGCCTGTTAAAAGCAGAGCTCTTAATATAAATATTTAAATACGTCTGATCGCAAATTTATATTTCCCATTCAAATAACACAGGAACAAAAATTGTTTACACTTTGAAATTTTATAATCTCAGCTTCAAGTCAATGTACCAAAGTGAACGATACATATTCTTGTAGGGAATTGAACGCTCTACAAAAAAGATTTCTTATGATTTGTCGATAAACTCACTCTTTCAAAAGTTATTCAAGGTTAAAGTTAAATTTCGAGTAAATTTCATTTTTTATCTAGATTCCGGCAAAATGTTGAAACTTATTACTAAATATCGTAAAATCTTTCTTGAAGCAAAAGTTTAAATTGCATTAACATAAATTACCTATTTTTTAAAGTCTAATATACATACACTGAGAGAAAAAAAATACTAGAACCAATTAAATAAAGTTTTGAAGGCAAAAAATCATTTTTTTCATTATTTTCCAAAACATATTAGATTGGTTCCCTTATATATTTACTTGGTTCATTTTTTTCAGTCAATTCCATAAATTTCTGTTTCAATCAAGAACACTGTTATCATTCAAAATATGCATGTTTTTTAATACAGGAAGCACTGAGAAAAAAAATCGTTGAATCAACAAATTAATTAGTCCAATCAACAGGAAAAATGATTGATTCAATCAAATGCGTGTTTATTGATTGTTGCTAAACATTTTATAAAAAATATATGGCCCTTGCCAAATAATTCAATATGCATAGTTTAGTGACCCCAAAGAGAGATAAATAGAAAAAAAAGACAAATCTGCGCCAATTCTCCTATCTAATTTCTTTGTCCGACCGAAATTCGAACCCTCGACCCTACCTACCATCATACCTATCCTACCTAACTACCTTACACGCTACCTATTACGCTATCGACTACTACTATGCACTTGAAAAAAGTCAAGAGTTATGAAGATTCGATCATAAGAAAACATTTAAAAAACCAGTTTTTTAATTTTTAACAACTTATGTATACTATTAAGTATACTATAGAAATGATAGTTCTTTGCTTGAAGGAAATAAAGATTTCATCATTCCAAACAAATATTTTATTGGAATAAAATAATGTGTTATTTATTTTACTACAGCTTCTTTTCAAATAATCACAATCAATTTTATATCTAATAAATATTGAAAATACTACAGAAATATTTTTAGAAGTAAAATAATGATGAATTTATGGCAAAGAAATAATTTTGTTCGAAAAAAATAATTTCGTATTGAAGTCGTTTTTTAGATTCAAATAATCATCATTTTAGATTCAAATAATCTAATGTTTATGATGCGATAAATGTAATTAATCCAATGAATACAAATTTAATCAAATCTATCATGCATTTAATTGTAACTATTAAATAAGAGTTTAATATAATGGAGTAATAGATTCGTGAAAATATTTTTTTAAATGAAGAGTGATTTTCTTGGTTCAACAAATAAATAATCGAATTAATACTTTCATTTAATAAATAAATTCATGTTCTCAAATTCAGTAATTTTTTTTCTTAGTGTATATATTAGACCGTGAATAACTTTTGAAGGAGTGAGTTTATCGAAAAATCATAAAAGATCTTTTTTGTAGAGCGTTCAAATCCCTACAAGAATACGTATTTGAATCATACTTTTTTGAATCAGTCTAATGTACATAAATATATATAATTCATTTAAGTTATTGTTTTTTATTCTAGCAAATTTCTGCCTATTAATTTATATTGCAATTTTATTCTACTAGGTTTTTTCGGACTGGTACAGTAAATCGTGCTGATTATTCGACTACCAGTGACTTTCTGTTGAAAAATCAATTAAGGGGTTCTCCAGTAATTTTTCCATTTTTGCCGTCTATTTATCACGATTTTTATCAGGAAATCGTTTAATATTTCGTGTCAAAAAATTCGTAACTCGAATGTATGGAATACATGTGGTATCCACATTGGGGAATTGATTTTGTAGGCTCGTAAACGTCGCGGTTACACCGGCGTTAAACACGCAAATCGATAACCTTCGGGCCCGCGGCTTTTTCCTTCTATTAATAGGAACAGCCACCGAGCTCGACCACCGTCGAACTCAAACAACGTTAAAAAAAAATCTATCAACAGTGTAAAATCGCCATGAGAATGTACGCTTTGTTGGACGAATGTGAATGAATTTCGCTATATCGAAAGACGATAAGGATATTCCAAATCGCGAAATTAAGCAGGATATGCTATTATTACTGCAAATTGTCGGCATAATAATATTCATGACGAAAAGGGAGATAACAATTTTTTTTTTAAACTTTTATCTTTAACCTCGAAAAATGTGTCATTTCATTCTGTGTTTTTCATTCTTTTTGTTTTCAATGAGGAGTAGAGGTGAAAAATATGCAGCGACGCAGTTTTCCACGTGACAAAAATTTTCCTAAGTTCGTCGGACGTAAATCTGTTTGTGGCGATTCGTCATCGTTGTTTTTTTTGCTTCTCGGTTTTTTTAAAATTTATCGCCTTTTAAGCAGAAAACGGGGTTTTTCGGGATTCTTTGGCTATTATTTTAAGAGCATTTTCAATAATTGAAGGGATTATTAATGGTAAAAATAGTGATATTGCTTGTAATGAGATTTATCAATTTATCAATTTTTACGATTGTTATTTTCCAAATTGACGAATTGAAGTATTTTTATACATCTATTTTGATTTTTGAATTAAATAAATGATAAATTAAATTTCTAAATCAATTAAATTTACTAATTTTTCTGTTATATAAATTGGGGACTTGACTCTGTATTTTTTTTAAGTTTAGGTGACATTATTAATTGAATAAATTAGGGAAGGGAAAACCCTTTAGACGTCTTTTCAAAAACTTACCTTGCAGCTCAAAAAATTATTGATCAATTCGGCCAAAATTTTAGATGATTTTTCACGATAATATTATCGGAAGGATAAGTCTACAGTTTTAAGGTTATCGTGTAAAGAAATTGCTATTTTGTAATAATAATTGTCGAAAAAATTGTCAAAAATATGAAGATTTTAAAAAGCCTCCTTCAATTTTATACTTTGTTATGTCTTGAAAAGAGCAGTTTTGGAAAACGCGCCTAAAATAATGCGGTATAACGCAGCCATTTTATTTCGTAAAAAAAAAAAATTCAACACTTGTAAGTAGTAAAATAGGAAAATGTCGTAATTTTGAAATGATGCGATCATTTTGTCACCTTCAAAAGAATTCATGAAAAATTGTTTATTTTTGGACGTCCAAAGGGTTTCTTCACCTTAAGGAATTCCAATAAAATTTTATTGCCGAACGTTTCGTCGATTTTTTTTTTCGCTGAGTCATTTTTGTGGCGGGATGATTGCGTGCCGACAAAAGACGATAATCACGATGACTCGACGAGCTATTTTTGACTGTTGATTTTGCATCCGGGTTTATACGCACTCACGTGCGATTAAACATCCCATTATAGATTTATCACGAGATTATCAATGGTAGCAATAATTTTTTGTTGTGCTTTCCTCGAGCTTTCAAATGTATATTTGACGATTATTCTTTTATCGTTTTTCTTTTACAATGGTTCTCAACTCTGCTGAGAGTTTATTCTAGTTTTCCAATAGCCCGGAGCAGTTCTCGAGGAAGAGGAAATTTAATAAGCGAGAATTGGGTCATTTTAAATTTGCTTCGAAGTTTAATAAAAATATCCTGTCACTACCATCGCCTTACGAGGATCGAGAAGGATGTTAAAAATAGGGGGTTGCAAAAGACGAGGAACATAGAGAACAAAAATAAAGGGGAGGAAAGGAAGAACATGTGAGAGCGCCTTCGCACCGCACAAATTTGATCTTAACATTTTACAAATCTATGAATAGTTGACAGAAATGCCAGAAATCTTTCAAATAGGACTGAAAAAAGTATGTATATCCTGGATTTCCCAGGAATGAAGGACAATACCGTTAGGGGAGATTCGTGACGTAATATCGAGTAGAAAAGTCTTTTTTTTGGTATGTTGAACCCCTGAATTGTTATTAATTAATTAAAATTCATCAAAAAATGGCAAAGGACTTTTCTACTCAATATTACATTAATAACTAATTAAATTAATAACAATTCAGGGGTTCAAAATATCAAAAAATGGCAAAGGACTTTTCTACTCGATATCAGGTCACGAATCTACCCTCGCAGTATTGACCTTCACCCCTGCGACACCCTGTACATTCTTCGCGATATCTATAAATATAGCGACGAATACTGATTACAATGAAAGAAGGAGCACGACTTCCGGTTCGGAGTTGAACGCCTTTGGAATTTCCCACAGCCCATTGTCGGGACCCTTGACAACAAATTTATATTCTAATGGCAATGTCAATAAATCTATTATCGATGATTTATATGTTCGTAAAATTTCACGTTTATTATTTTCCAAATTTAAGCATTGCAGTATTTTTATCAATGGATTTTGAGTTTTGAATTAAATAAGCGTTAGATTTCTAAATAAGTGAAATTCGCAAATTTTTAAAATGATTCTTACATTTTATTTATCGCTTTATATTTGGAATTTTCACGCTGAGAGAAAAAGTGAGGAGAAAAAAAATAAAAAATGCACAACCTACTCGTAGTGGCATTAATAACCGCACGATTCTCGAGTCTCTATTACTGGACTATTCATAGTTACGGGTAAATAGAAAAATTAGGGCCACCCGCGCTACTGGTCGCGTCTATAAAACGATATATTCCAGGTTACGTATATAGCGAATTGCGTCTCCCTCGTTCAATCCGATCGAGTATTCAACTAGAATCGTGAGATAGAACATCAGGGAATCTCCGATTAAAATTCAACCGCGAAACTATTCTTCAAATTTCAAACATTCGAAAGGAGGACCATTTTTTTTACCCAAATGCAAACGTAAAAAAATAAGATTTAATTTCAATAAGCGGACGATAATTGTTCCATCAAATTAAAATCGTGATAGAAAGTTCAATTTTCGCATAATTTATTTCTTAAAAAAAAACAATTATATAGCGCTCTGGATAATAAAATAAATGGCGGTCTTAAATGAAAGGTAAACAGATTCAAATAAAATTAATGATAAATGAACAGATTTCTAATGACAATAAAATAATAAGAAGAGAAAATAATAATATTAAAAGCAGGTTCTCTTTCCAATTAAATAAAATGGTAAAAAAATGTTTTTCATAACTAACCAAACGTTACAGAAATAGTTTACTTTCTGTTGAAACAAATTTTTAAAAAGTGCATTTTTTTATCTAATGTATGTAAGTAGATGAACGCTTATAAATTATTTTGTTTATCTAAACAAACGATAAACGAATGTTCTTCTTTGGAGTTAAAAAAGGTTGAAAAATACATTTTTTTGATACAGCAGAGAAATTGTTTTTGAACAAGTTCAAAAAAGGCACACAAATTATCATTTTCCCAAGTAAATATGGCAAGAAAATAGTGATAAAAAATTAATAATGCCAGAAGATTCTTTCAACACACGGAGAAAACGACTTAGCTGTGGTAACAAAAAAATTAGTTGACTCAACAAACTATCTCAGTGCTCCGAGCGCCAGACGAGAATTTGGTCGAATCAACGATTTTTATATGATTGGTTTATAAATGGCAGACCAACTAATTTTTTAGTTCGGCCAACCACGAGTGAAATGGTTGTAACAACTATTTTGCTCGTGATTTATTACAAATATTTGTTTTTATTTCCACACAATATTTTTAAACATTCCAATCTTTGAATGTCGCTGCACATATGAAGTTTACACTGAGAAAATTTTTTTGTTGAAAATGCAAAAATTTGTTTGACTCAACCAAATATTTGTTTCCGCACGTTCGACGAGATCATTTTGGTAATTCAACAAAGATACAGTTAAAGTTTTAGTTAAATCGGTTAAATCGTTGCTTGAATGGGCAAAGTTTCAGTTCAATAAAATAAATATCTTTGTACCAAATAAATTGTGTGATTGAAAATACGAATTGTTTTTTTGTTACAGCTACATTTATTTAGTTAAAATATACTAGAAATCAACGAAATATATCTGTACAGCAACTCAGTAACGTGTAAATTGGACTAAACTGTATCTGGAAATTGACCAAATAATTTCGTTCTCCTCGTATCTTATGGTGAACCAAATCCATTTGTTGAATTAATTATAGTTTCATTATTTCAAAAAAATTAATATTGAATCAACTAAATTTTTTTTAACTAAATGGATTTAGTTGTTTTAACTGAACTTTTTTCTCAGTGTACAATTTCGTAAAGCTTCGGCTTTTCTTCTAGAGAAGGTAAAAGAAAAAAGGACCCTTTTTTATGGGAATCCATTTCGGATTCGACCATCTTGGGTTTTGCCGCAAAGTATTGAATATCCCTACTAAAAAAATAAGGATATCATACATAGACGAACTTGGAAAGGTTACAAACGTCGAGGGGAAAGTTCATTTGTGCGAAAAGAAGCCACCTGGCGGATTTTTGGGGTACTGAAAAATCTGCAGATATGATCATATAGTTGGCTACAGTGCCTATAAAATTCGTTGTCCATCCTTTACCCTCTTGAATATACTATTTTATTAAGTAGACTGACCAATCGAGTCAGTTGTCTTGACCAGTCGCGTCAACTAACTATGAATAATAAATGGAACTAATGCTAGGTGGTTAATGTAACGAAGCCGATGGTTACGGTAACCGAAATATACCCAACTAACATAATCAGTTGGTTGTCCCGACCAACAATTTTTTTCCTTGCAATGAAATGACCTCAGCGAAATTCCAAGAGAGTGAAAATTCATTGTCATGCATGAAACATAAAAATAAAATGCTCTATCGATCTATAAATCCACACAATAAGTTGTAATGAGACTGACCTTCAGCTGGTGCATCTGCTGCTCGTGCATCTCGGCGAGTTGTCGCTCCTGCGCGTGAAACTGTTGCCGAAGAATCTGCTGTTGAAGCTGATGATGCTGCTGTAGCTGGAACAAAACCCAGATACCTCAAGGGTAATGTTCTACCTTTTTGGGAACATTGGGAGAAATTTGTCTCCCCCTCAGGGTTCGTCTTCATTTATGCGTGAATTTTTCCTAAGAGACTCGCACGAAGGGTTTCATGAATAAATTTATGGTTTGGGTTGACCCTTTTTCTTTGAGCCTCACGATGAGGCTCGAGACTTGAGTTAAAATTTCTGAGACAAGGATGAGGAGGAAATTAGTGGACCGCGTGGGCTTCATACGCGTTACAAACGCATACGTGAGCTTCGTCAATAAGCGACTTCAACAATTGGGTACGTCCGCACCGGAATTAGAAGCGTGCGAGAGAGAGAGAGAGAGAGAGAGAGAGAGAGAGAGAGAGAGAGAGAGAGAGAGAGAGAGAATAAGAGACGAAAGACCTCAGCATTCACAGACCGTGAGACGCGTCACGAGATATCATAGCACAGATAACGCGAATGACACTATCAGCCATATATGGGGCATTCCATGCAAAATTAAAAAATTTGCGAAAAACTTCTTTTGGGCATTTTTTACAGATTTCCAAACATTTCAAATGTCAAATTGTTGATACTTTTTTTAAGACGTTACTGACGACGTAAAATGAATTGAAAATTCACGTGAAAGAAAAAATAAATACTTTTATACAAATGTTTAATTTTTTGATAATTTTTTTTACAACCTTAGATGCTATTTGAAGTAGAAAATAAAGTAAAGATTCGACTGGAAAAATAAATAAAAATATTCTTGAGGTTGAGAACGTCCGATTGAACGATAAATTGATTAATTTATTTATTTAATGAAAAATCGCAAGATCTTCTTGGTACTTCGAAAATGATGCTTATACCTTTCTTTTATTTTAAAAGATGATTTGCAAAATATCGATGGAGTTTTTCAAATTTTTATTGAAGGGATAAATTTGAGGCTTTTTCTTGTTCTACAAAACATTCGCAACTTTACGTAAATAAAAAAGTTATGAACAATTTTTCTGTTATATAGTTGTATAATTATAATATTGTTTATAATAAACTAGACCTAAATTATTATCGAATTTCGAATTAGTTTGGCTCGGGTGTGGACCGATTTTGCGCAGAATGTCCCGTATAAATGGTTCGAGATCACGTGCATGAACGCATACGTGCATAAATTTAATACCTCGAGGACTTTTGGTTCGTACTGGTTAGTATCTGGATGCTTCTGACCGAATTCGGGCGATACCAACTCCGGGCACGTTGACCCAATCGCTAAATAACTCAATTTAACTTCGGTAGAAGAAAAAATGTTCATTCCTCTCTAATCTCGTCCTCTAATCCCACGAGAGGTTCACAATGACTGCTATGGACTATTTCTACGATAATAATGAGCATCGTCACGTGGTGAATAATTTTTTTGAAAAACAAACGATTTCATTCATTTTTGTTTCAAATAATGTACGTTTGATTTTAGAATATTTTTTTTTATTAGTGATTTTTTAAAAAATTAATTGATAGCAATAATTTTTTTTATATAGGAATTTTTTTATTTAAGCGCATGATTTTTTTACTTGACCATTCTGATATCGATACTTGGAAATCTGTAGAGGAGTAAAATTTCAGAAAAACGGATTTTGTAATTTTAGTTTCATAGGCCAGGGTTTATTTTTATTTTTGCAAAACGAACGATTTTAATCATGAATTTTGTTAAATTAGTTGATAAAAATAATTAATTTTTTTTATGTGAGGATTTCTTAAATTTGTTTTTAAATTGTTTGATAGCAATAATTTTTTTTGATAGAGGAATTTTTTTATTTAATCGCATGATTTTTTTACTTGACCATTCTGATATCGATACTTGAAAATCTGTAGAAGAGTAAAATTTCAGAAAAACTAATTTTGTAATTTTAAAGTTTCATAGGGTAGGGTTTATTTTTATTTTTTGTATTTGCAAAATGAACGATTTGAATAATGAATTTTCTTAAATTAGTTGATAAGAATAATTTTTTTTTTTATGAGAGGATTTCTTAAATTTATCTCCATGATTTTTCACTCGATATTTATGCAGATCCTTTCCATAAAAAAAATATTGTCAATAAAATTCTCAGAATCTCAAAAATAATCCCCATGAATAATAAAATTCAACTCAATAAAATGTAAAAAATCAATTGAATTGAGTCAGAACAAAAATTAATGCAATATTCGCATGAAAGTCTCGCGAGAAGCAGCCTTTTTTTATTTTTTAAAATTCTATTTGTGGTTAATCAATTCAGTGTAAACATCGTTAAATATTATCAAACGATAAATGCAAAATTTGCAATCCGCGGGCGAGTTGCTTGTGAAATGATCAATTAGCGTTTGGAAAATATATTTCCTGTTTTTCACGATTGCGCCAACACTGCCCGTATATAAAACGTTATCTCTCTGTAGCTTTTCCCCTCTATGCTTCGTTATGTTGGAATTGCGTATTGCGTTTTATGGCGATCGAGGAAAAAAAAAATATCGCTATTTTTCACGGTCGACGCAACGTGACTATTTTACTATAACTATAAAAAGCTTTTACACTTGTCGCACGTTAAAATCGACAAATAATGAAGTTTGCTCTTTTATAATGGTGAAAAAGGTTTGAAAAAATCAAGCAAATGTCTGTCTAATCAATTTATACGAAAATAAATGCAATTTCCCAGACTCTAACATTTCCAGAATATTTTTGCAAAACTTTGTATCGGTCGGGGCAGAATTAGCAAATTTTAGTTTGCTAATTTGAAATTTGAATTAAAAATTAAGGGTCCACTGAAGAAGAAACTCAAGTCGCTTTTTTATTAATACGTTTTTTTTTAATCACATCAGATTTTAGAGACTTTTTTTAAGAATGAAAAAATGTCTTAGAATGAAAGATTAATTTCTGCAGCATAAGTTTTTTTGTGAATCGACACAAATGAGGCGTTTGGAAGCTCAACGTTGCGCAAATATTCAAGTTTTTCGGGAAATTCTTCGCAATGATAAGTTTACTTTATTTATTCTTTATCTATTTCACGATTTATTTTATCGGGGCATTTTTAAATCCACTTTTGCAATGCCTGATTACTCGAGGAATCATTGCCTCGATTCTCTATCTGGTTTTGCATTTTCATTTTTTTAATTTATCAAATGATTCTTTTTTTTTCGTCCGGATATTTTTTGTCAATTTCCTATCAATCTTTCACGCGTAATTATCTCTTTAATTAAACTGCTACTTTCTATTTGAAATGTTCCCAAAAATAGGTAAAAGCATGTCTCTGATATTACAAAAATATTTATTCGAATAGCTTCGAAAGCTTCATTAAAAATTTTGGAAAATTCATTTTTATTTCAACTGCCAATTCCTTAACTTTGAGCGAATGTTCAAGTCGATGATTGTGAAAAGCGTACGTAGGGTGCATATAAATTCGTGGAATTAACAAGGTGAAAGCGCATTCTCATGATGTGTCGAGAATGGTGAAAAGAGAGATAAAAGTTAGAGAGCGAGGGAGAGAGAACAAAAGACGAGAGTGACGTAAATTAATTTTGCGATTAGGAGTTCGTGCGATTGTCGGAATCTTTTCCGCGAATTCGCTCACGTGTTTCGCGAGCGCCAATTTCTCGCGCCACGCGGTTTATAATGCGTTTAAATTTCAGCAGAATTTCAGGGTCGAGGATGAAACACGAAAAAAAGTCCAAAGACCGTAAAATAGAGAATGGAAGAGAGCGCTTCGTGCATCGTTTTTATCGCGATCGATCGAATGAGAACGAATATAAGGGATTTTCCAAGTAAACTCAACCAAGGTTCGACCTTCACCCTTTTGAATTTGGTCCATAATTTTTCCTACGATTTTAATGAGGCTCCGAAAAGACTCTTTGAATATTTTAAAATTAGCTCTAGCAGCCAAAAACCTCATGATCCTAAAATATCAAAAGATTTTTGGATTTTAAATTTTGTATTGAAATTCATGAACTATGAGTCAATAATAGAATCTTTTTTATTTCTATCACAATTTTTTTGTTACCGTTTCGTTAGAAAATTTTTTAGTACAAGGGAGAATAAATTGCGAACAATTATTTATAATTTGAGCTCACTTTGGGCCAAGTATTTTAAAATTCAAATACAACATGATTTTTGAAATTTACACAGACTTTACTAATTGCGTTAAGTTGAAATAATTGATAATTAATTGAGTAATTGAATAATTAATAAAATAATTACAAAGAATTAACTGATTTTAATTGTTTGTAAAAAAATTGCAATTCAAATCTTCTGCAATTACTAAAATATTTTATTTCTTTAACGTAAAGATAAAATATCTTTCTTTAACGTAAGGATATGAGAAAGCTTAAGATTGTGGGAAAAAATAGAAATATTCGATTGAAGCCATGACTTATAAATTTCAATATACAATTGTTATTTAATTTTGTTCAATCCTTAAATTTTTGAGTTTTTAGAGTGTTAAGTGAAAAAAAAAATTAAGAACAGGTGAATCTTTAGAAAAATTGGGAATCATTTTGAGCCTCGGTACGATCGTGGAAAAACTTGTGGATCAAAACTGCGAAATTGTGGGTTTCTGGAATTGACGCGGAATAGCTCATATAAATAAGTATACCTTCGGCGAATGTTTTCGAGTCGGAGAGTTTTGAGGTCTAGAGAGAATTCCCGAGAGACTCGTGAGCCGAGGAGGATTTTAACGTTCGACCTTGAACTTGACAGTGAAACTTTGTGATGTTATGTACAACGGAAGTTCCCCTTTCCCCCTCTTCCGAAGAGCGTGGCTCTTCATCGCGTGGCTTCGCGGATCGAATTCGAAGGTGGAAGAGAGAGAGAGAGACAGAGAGAGAGAGAGAGAGAGAGAGAGAGAGAGAGAGGTAGAGAGAGGGAGATCTCCCGAAACTACCGCAGCAAATTCGACAATGGAAACATTGAAATTGCACAAAACAAAAACAAGTGACTTTGAAAGTCGACGATTTGTTTTTTAAATCCATTATTTGCATTTTCTCACGGCTAATTGGCAAATTTTTGGCATTTAAAATATCATCGATGTCAGTCGAAGAGATTTATAGAGAAAATAAAAGTTTCATTCCTTTTGTAGCCAATAAATGGCGTGAAATTAAATTTTCATGGAAGTTTGATTTTCAGTTCAAAAAAGGAGATTCAAAAATACATATTTTTTCGATTGCGCTTCTCATGGAGATTTTTTTTTGTAAAATATCAAAAAATAGCCTTTTTGGAAATTTTGAAATTCATATAAGAAAATCCTCCAAATGTTTGTGACGAAACGCTAGTTTTTGTTGAATCTGAACCCGATTTTTTATTCAGTTATCGATATCGAAAGTCGTGCCATTTCGATTATTTTACCTTCAATGATAGATTTGTCATTAATTTTTGTTTATAACATTCTCCATCTCTAAACATAACTCATGTGAAAATATTTGGTGCAAGTTTTTTGAAAACAAAATTTTCCATTTCGATTTTGAGCTAATTTGCGTCATTCTTCACTTTCCCTGTGATTTATTTGTTATTACGTTGGAAGAAGCAAAAAGTAGAAGATCAAAAAATACATCAACAAAAACAGAAAAATAGAGATTGCAAACATTTTAAAATACCGATAAATCATTCGAAAAAAATCGCTTCAGGATTTAAGTCGACAAAAACATTTCTATTCTAACGAGCAATGTTCTAATCCAAGAATATTTGAATTTTGGAATTTCGAAATACGCCCTTTTTGCCAAATTTCGAGACTAATCGAAAAAATAACAGAAAAAAAATAATACCTTCGCTCGGAGACGCACTTTTTTTTAGGGAATAAATAGAAAATTCTCCTAGCAGATTGCAATTGGAAAAAAATGATTTTTGAAAACAGGCGTGCATTTACTTTGGATCTGATCATTTTTTTCCACCAATGTGTTTTATTAAATCGCACGATACGGCAAAAATTCGAGACGAGTCGCCGAAGTGAAAAAAAAATGTGACGAGACAATGTTAAATATAGAAATTCCTTTGGCTGTCGCAATATCGCGGAGAACCACGTACGACACGCAAGAGTTGGGGAAAAAAAAGAAAAAAAAAATATGTCCAAGGATCGTGACAACTCGCGTAAGGTGTAATATAGCGCCGTGTGTCTCGTTCACGTTGAGTTATAAATAGTCGACCCACTTTCGCGTTCGGCTCTCTCTCTCTCTCTCTCTCTCTCTCTCTCTCTCTCTCTCGCAAATCGCTCTTATCAGCGTATATTCCCCTCTTTCTCTCAATCGCAATGATCGTGGTATTTACCTCGCAATCACATAATATCACATGCAGACATAATACAAAATGGCATTCGTTCCCCTCCGAAGGTGAATGCATTTTCAACTTTTATTCCTCACTTCTCCGAATTCATAATTGAAGAAAAAAAATTCATCGCCGTAAAATAATTGAAAAAACGCGAACAGAATAGGTAAAATTAATTATTCTTCATTATCGATTTGAAGGAATTTTAAATGAAATTTATTTTATCATTTATTATTGATTTCATTTTCTTCGTTCCACGAAAGATATCGATCGACATGGATAGATTTTTATATCTCGATTATCTTCCAGATCAGAGAAAAAAGACTCTTACGACGGTTTAAGGGGAGGTTACTTGTTATTGTATAATTTTTTTTTCTTCGGGCCATTTTTGACCCAACAAGTTCTTGGCAGTTGTTTGAGGGTGAAAAAGTATTGACAATTTTTTGCAGGCCTCTTGTGATTTTTTTTGCAATGTTTTTCGAGAATTTAGATTTAAAATTAAAAGAAAAACTCAAACCTCAATCGGCCAAAATAATCGAAGTTATGCGCAAAAAATATACGCAGTATATGTGGAGGATATATTTTAAATATATCTGAACGAAGATATATCTGAGATGCATCAAATATACATGAGATATATTTCTGGTATACAAAAGGTAAATCTTCTATATCTCGGATATATCTTTCGATATATATCCTTTTTATAAATGATCTCCATAGAAAATGAATATAATAGAAAGTAAATATCCGGCAGATATATCGGGGATAAATATAAGATATAACACTCATTGCCTTTATATTTACCGAATCATCGGTAGATATAGCGATATATCTTTATATTGTATATTTAAAATATATCCAAACTTATACAAAATATGTTTTACATGCACTGAAAAAAAATTTCGTATTAAATTTAATAAAAAAATATGAAGTTTATATTAAATATGCATACGGTATATTAAATATCATATACATTTCCAACCATTTTCATGTACGGGCATATTAATTTTCAATGTTTACTCTTTTAATTTTAATATATAAATATTAAATTTAAGATGACATTGTTCATTTTTCAATACCATGTATATTAATTTTGATTTCGTATACGAGTTATTCCACGTCAAACGAGCAGGTCAAAAAAATCGATGTCTCCGATCATTCTTTCAATATTTTCCTCTGTTCTCTATCATGAGAAAACATTGCTGTCAAATCGCTAGCCTAAAATAAAATTATTTGTACGAGTTATGATTTTTAAAAAATTGCGTACTTTTAACGACTCGAAAAACAACTTTTTTGCTTTTGTGTATAACTCCGCCGGATTTTAGAATTCAAGAATTTCACTTCGGGAAATCGAAACTGTATTCAAAACCCTTCAAAACGTAGTTTTACGATTGTGGCGTCATAAAAGCACCAAATGAGGTTAATTTGGGCTTATTTTGAAGGATTTTGAATACAGGTTCGATTTCTCAAAGTTAAATTTTCTTTCAAAATCCGGCGGAGTTATAGACAAAAGCAAAAAAATTGTCTTTCGAGTCGTTAAAAGTACGCAGTTTTCAAAAAATCATAACTCGTACAAATAATTTTATTTTGGGCTAGCGATCGAACAGCAATGTTTTCTCATGATAGAGAACACAGGAAAATATCGAGAGTATGATCGGAGACATCGATTTTTTTTGACCTGCTGGTTTGACGTGAAATCACTCATACTTGTTATTGAAATTTCATATACTTTTGTATATTAAATTCAATAACATTTTTTACAGTGTATATTGTAAACTTAGCTATCGTCTTCAAAGGTATCAAGGCAAGGATTTCCTTTTTTCATGAAAATTTTGAGTTGCGTGTGATTAATTTTTTAAATCGAAATCGCCCCTTTGTACTGCAATTTCTAGAGGAAAATAAGCGCAGCCTAAATCGTAGATACTTCCCACGAAAAATGAATTTGAGGAAGTTGAATTATGATGTTGGAGGTTCCAAAAAAACTTTTCAACAATTTTCATATTCTAGGACTCATTCTTAAGAGAAACAATGAATAATTCAATCGATAAATCAATCAATAATTAAAAATAAAATAATTAATTCAAAAAAAATTGATTTCCGTGCCATTTCAAATTTCAACGATGTAAACTTCGACATCATAATACAAAATTTGGGGACGACGAGAACTTGGAATTTTTGTTGAGTCCCTATGAAATCTTTTAATGTTAATTGTTCAATAAATAGCTTCTTAATCGTCGTGAAATTTTTGCACAACCTCCTGAATACTTCATGTAAAAACATATTAAATTTTCAGAATTCTATCATCATTACTTCAACTTCCTTAAGGGTTAAAATGAAAAATGATGAGAAAATTCTGAACATTTGGTATGTTTTTGTATGAAGTATTTAAGAGGTCGCGTAAAAATTTCACGACGATTAGGAAGCTCGTTATTAAAATATTAACATTTTGTTAAGAACAATTTTTCGAACAAATAAAAAAAATATTTATCAATAAACTTCGTTTTGTTTCCGTTGCTTTCATTATAGTGTAGATATTAAAAAATTGAGAGGTCAAAAAAAAACTTATCGCAAAGTTATATCAGTTTCCATAAGACTACATTTAATTTAATTTGTTAATGTTAATTGTTCGATAACGAGCTTCCTAATCGTCGTGAAATTTTTACACGACCTCTTAAATAATTCATCCAAAAACATACCAAATTTTCAGAATTTTCTCATCATTTGCGATTTGGGACTCAACATCTTTAAGGATCTCAGATGGTAAATTCGAAAGGTTCGTCGTAAATGGGTTTATTAAAAATTATAGTCATTGCGCAACGATGCAAACTTCATCATTTTATTATCATTAACCTTTTGTTTTTGAACGCAGGGGGCGAATTCGGGGGGTGGAGGGGGCGGTTAATGATGATTGAAAGTGGATACGAATTTGTTACATTACCTCGAGTATCTTCTGTTGATAGGCTCGTCCGTGTAGGGCCGATGGATCGTTCGTCCCAGCGTGATAAGCGCCGGAAGTGAGGGTCGCGGTGGCGCCGCCACCGCCGTTGCCGCCGCCACCGCCTCCACCACCGCCTCCGCCGCCGCCTCCTCCGCCACCGGCGCCAAGATCCCTTGCCCTCGACATTGGCGAGCCCGGTGTGTCCCTTGCCATGTCTACGCACACGAGACACATGTCCGGTAAAGTCGCTGACGATGATATGAACAAAGGAGCTGCGGTGCGCACTCCGCCGCTTATGTTATTCACGCTTCTCGAGCAATAAGGACTAAAAGCACTTCCGTGTTCCATTGACACCTTCATCTTTCCTCTTTTCCCCTCCCTTCTGTCCTGTGATCCTACAATTATTACTCTTTATACAGTCCAAACGAGCAAAGGTATTATAAAGGGGGACACTTTTGTCCCATTTTATATGCACAGCAATTCAATCGCGAATTCTGGAAACGGGGATTTTTGGTGTCTGCACATATTTCTTGTCAAATCAAAGGCCTTCACTATCACGTGTCGTCACTCTCGAGGAATTTCATTTCTTCTCTAAATGACTCAATGGCCCATTTTTCCTCGATAAATACTTTTAATAAATTGTTGTTTACTTCGAGAATTGATTCACGATTCGTTGGAGCGAAAACAATATGAGATCATTGAATGTAATTGTTTTCTATTTGCTCGATAAAATGTTCGCCAAAATGACGATTTCACAATTTCGGATCGCGATGGAAAACACGCGGTTCTGTTTATTCCTCGATCCTTTTGTTTTTACTTTCCATTCGTGACTCCCGAGCGATGATAATTCGCCTTTCGACACAGAGTCAAGAGTCACGGATAAATTTTGAGATCTTTCACGAATCTGGTTTTGTGAACGAGTGTGTTAACTACGACGATGAAATAAGAAAAAAAAAGACACTCTACGACGCAACTATCTATCTTTTTTTTTCTCTCTCCGTCTCTTGCGGAATTCTCGAGAGAGATCACGAGGATCGACCTCCTTCCTTTCGTCGCGCACTCCAAATACTGTGTTATATTTTCTGCGTCGTATGTACTGCGTCGCAAAAACAAGAAAAAAGGAAGAAAAATAATCGCTATCCGAGGGAAGACCGCAGAGTTCTTTGATTTTTCGTAATCAGGGCTGGGAATTAAAATTGTCAATTTATTCCGCCTGCGTGCGAAAAACTCTTCACTTTGAGGGAACGTTGAGACTTTTTTTTTGAGAAAGTTTATTGGGAAAATATTGCGCAACGCTGTTCACCGAACTATGCGATTTATTTCGTTGAGCAATTTTTCAGAACCACTCAATCAATGTCCGATAACTCGAGGAATTATCTACTCAACTTGAGGATCAGTCTGATCCTGATTCGCCGTTTTCCCTTTGAATTTGTCGGCTAATCGATTTTTCAGCTCACCCAATTTTTATTCAGAGCTTCTCATTGAACGTGAGGTCGATAAATTGTCGATCGAACAAGCGCGTGACGTTTGATTGAGATTTTTTAATTCCTCCGGAGCGCTTAAATTTTGAGGATGACACGTTCGCGACCCGAGAGCAGAATTGATACTGCGGAGGCGACGCGAAACGAATGTCTCGCCAGCTGATAATTCTTTGTAAATAATTCCTGGAAGTCCGCTGGTTGGTAAAACACCGAAAGGAGAGGGGAGTATATAAAATTTGTCGGGTATGCAAAGAGTGTAAGAGGGAGAGAGTGAGGGAAAGAGGGAGATAGAAAAAGGCTGAAAAGAGGGAGTGAGACATAAAATTGCGGAGGAGTTACCAACCGGCGTACATTTTAAGGGGGGATGTGAAAATGGTGGGGGCAGCGCGATTACGTGACAAATCGCAGGACACTTTGACGTTTTTTTTTTTTTTTAATTTTTTTCCCAACTACCCTTTTTTATTATAATCGCTTATTATTTTCGTGCCATTAATTTTTTCACTATTTTATAATTCTCAAAAAAAAAAAAAATACTTTTTTGTTCGAGACGATTTTTGGATTTGGGGACAAAATTATTTATTGTGAAAATCCACGGAGAGATTAAATGAAAAAAAAAAAAAATTAAACAAACTACAATATATCCGATGATTTATTTGTATAGTAAAATATATTTTTTTCGTCGTGTAATTGAGGCTAAATCGCCAGGTGGAAGAATTTTTTTGTTCTTATCACGATATTGATATATGATCGTGTGAAAATAATAGTCATAGTGCCACAAAAAACCTCGCATTATCGATTGCCATACGTTCGCGTGGAATGGATATTTATCTAAGCTCGAAGGAGGGGAATTTCTATTTTTCATCGAAAATCTTCTGGCACGAGGCAAATATTTTAATATGCGATTATTAAAAAAGTGTATGCATGCTCGTGATATATATTTATACTCGTTTCACATCGGATAATTTGTGCACGTGGAGATCCGAAGGTTCTTGATATGTATTCCTCCTTTGAGGAAAAAAAATGAAAAATCCCACCGATATTCGGTAAACAATGCTCGGAATTTCAAGAACGTTATACTTTTCGATCAAACGTTTCCCGCTTTTTTTTTCACAATTTCGTGACGCAATTGGACACTTATTTTCATAGCTCTGTGTAAATAGACAAGCATATCGAATGAGGGAAATTAATCGAAAAGTGGGTTATGGAACGAAAAATTTGTGCTTGCTTTCAGTTTTTATTTGACGACACGTGCGATCGAGAATACGTCAGAGTTCCTTCAATTTTTTGTAATTTTTTATTATTTTTTGTAATTATTTGTAATTTTCATTCCACCGATGAATCTCTACGATTTTATTCCCCATTGGGCATCTCAATCAAGTATAAAAAATGTAAATTTTGACGAACAGATGGGAAAATAATTTTAACCTCGTTTTTAACCTCGATTTTTTTGCCGTGACACGAGGCAAAAAAAATCATATATTATTAAAGAAACGGGAAATTATTCGAATTGAAATAAACGATTTTTTTACAATATGCGGTTGATTTATCAGCCGAAACACAAATATATATTGATATATTTTTTATACCATCTTTATCTTAATTTTTTTTTCAAGTACGCTGCATGACTATTTTTTTAATGAAAGTACAATATCTAGTGAGAATCAGTTATTAATTTCATGGAGAAAAATGAAAAATTGAAAATATTCTAATTTTTGGAGTGAAAAAAGTATTTTTTGCAAATGAAATTCTTTACAATTTTTAAAAAACGTTCCGTCTTTTCGTGCATTTTGTTCATAATGACCTTTGTTAAAAATTATGCTTGTTAATAATACAATGTAAAACGTTAATTATAACGTCTATCCCGTAAAACAAGCTTCCGGAAATGATTCTGCCGTTCGACAACTCTACCGAATAAATCTCACCTTCAATACGTTTCTCAAAGAATAACTCTCTCCATCTCTACCAAAAAACATCACTCGTGAAAGAATTCTTAGGCTTTCAATTTTCTGGAGAATTGTTCCCTGCTAGGGATTTAAATCAGCAGAGTTATTTCCCTAGAATTATTTTCACGGAGATATTTTTTGGTAGAGTTATAAAATTATACAGATTCAGTTAGCAACGCTGATAGATTGTAAAGGAATGGTGTCCAAAATGATCCCCAAAGGTAAAATGATCCCTACTGATTTCGTCGAACCTTACTAGGTTTATGTAGCTTTATCTAGCAAACGAATGACTGTTATTGATGCATATTATAATTTTATATTTATCAATTAAAAACGTCTAAATTTTTATTAATTAATAATTAATTTTTATTTATTATTTTATAATTATTTATTTTATCGTAATTTTATTTTTTAATTTT
Organism: Alloplasta piceator; assembly: GCA_946863875.1. Lineage (NCBI taxonomy): Eukaryota > Metazoa > Arthropoda > Insecta > Hymenoptera > Ichneumonidae > Alloplasta > Alloplasta piceator. The sequence goes on along the minus strand of OX333077.1, from coordinate 9,072,942 downwards.
AATATCTTTCTAGTTATGGTTCCTCTAAAGTGTATGATTTTATCTTGATTTCATTCAAATCGGTTTGGATGAGTTTATTTAATACATATCACGTGTTAGAACAACAGTTGGGGCAAAATGATCCCCAGATCATTTTATCTCAAGGAATTTTACTTTCTCGTAAAAGTTGGTGATTCATATATGACTTTTGTAGTTTTAAGTCCTTGTTTTTTTTAAATATTAAAATAAAATAAAAATATGTTAAATCGTTCAATTCAGAACTGAGAGAATTAACGAATCGATGAGAAATATATTATTACGTCTGAAAATAGCGAAATTTATTTTTATTTGAGGACAAAATTAAATCCCGAGCAAAAAGGCATCGATTTATTTCGAGAAAACGCAGACTCAAATTCCCATTTATAATGTGCATTATAACGATAATGGAATCATAGATCTTCGAAATATTTTCACGATGATCTACGAGTGTCTTTTTTTTAAATTTATACGCACAAAAACGATTGACGATCTACGAAGCGCGGTTTAACAGAACTGACTGTGAGATAAAATGCAACCAATCGATATTTCTGATAAAATCGATTGGATTTCCACATAGATATTTAATCTTCGGCGCGTCTATATTTTCAGAGAACAAAAGGAATTACGTATTGAAAGAGATTTTTTAAATCTATATTTTTCATGCTATCAACTCTTCTGATTTTGTTGTTCTCGCGTGACAAGATAAATGATAATAAGAAGAAAAACAATAACATTGTAGATTTTTCAACTCACCCTTTTGAGGAAGGTGGGTAAAAGCAGACGTAATTTCGACGTTCCTATAGCCCACGTCTTCTGAAACAGATCGATCATTTTCATGATTATTATTTCGATCTCGTGGCAAGAATATTTAGATACTTTTAAAAGTGACAAAATTTTTATCATTCGACGGCAACGCGCCATTTTCAACGCTTAAACGTATTATATTGCGCCACTGATAGCGTAAGCGCGTTATCTCAAATTTTTTAATAAAAATAGTGCGATAAGGACTTTGAAAGGGCAAAAAAATAGATTTGAAGAATACTCGAGAGCCCCTCGCATTTCTTTCCTACTATGGAAATATATCCACAGATTATATATGAAACCCGGAGATAAGAACGATCCACGAGACACATCGGGTCTGTCGATGAATCTTTTTTACATCATTTTTCACACGTGATCTATCCTCAAAGCCTCAAAATTCATAATTCATCATTAAGAAATTCGAATAATTTATTTATTTATTTAAAAACTCATGAAATTCAATACACTTTTCTTTCAATTGAGAATATATAAACAAAGAAAATAAATCTCGTGAATACGTGAAATAAATTTTAATCACCAAAATGACAGCAAACGTTCATCAAAATGAAATTAAAATCACAAATTTGACTTTAAAAAAAACTGCGCCAAAATATGTACGCAGATTTGTTGACATAAACTGAAGTGTAAACTAAACTGTAAACTAATTTTTTTACATTTTTTTTTATTAAACAGAAACTTCCTCCAACGCAATCTTATCTAAATAGTTATAACTCTCGAATAATGGCGGCAAAAATAGTCATTTTTTGACGAGCAGACGGAAAAACAATTTTACTTTCGTCTCAGTGCAACGAAAACACGTGCGCCTGAAGGCAAGAAAATTCATATATATATATATATATATATATATATATATATATATATATATATATATATATATATATTTTAAAGAAAAAAAATGGCAAATCATTCGAATTGGTAGAAACGAGTATATTTTTTTTTCACAATGTGTGGTTGATTTATGATCAGCTGAAACATTAAAATTCAGCGAAAAACGAATACTGATTTATTTTTTTCACAATTTCTAACAAAATCAATTTTTTCAAACGCACGCTGTGTGATTAAGTACGATATTTAGTAAGAATTACTTATAAATTTGCTGGAGAAAAATTACAAGTTGAAAATATAATTTTTTGAATGGAAAATTTTGCGGATGAAATTTTTTACGATTTTTAAAAACGTTTCGTCTTTTCGCCCGTTGATTTCGTTCATAACCATCTTTGTTAGAGATTATGCTTAACAATAATATAATGTCAAATATTAAGAATATGTATGTTCATGATACAATATTTTTAGCATAATTGGATTGATAAGATTCACATTTGCCAATCGTTTAAATATTGACTCGCTCAAATCAGCCAAAGTTACACTTTGATTGAATTGAGTGGCTTTTTTGTTTAATTTTCTATTCCACGACAGAGTTCAATATAGAATCGGAATAACGATTCAAAGTTCGTCCTGATTAAAAGTCAACACGAGCTCGAAGTTTGCATCATCAAAGAGCGACAAAAATAATAGTTAATTTTTTCCATATTCCGCGTTGCTCGTTTCTTTCGTTTCGCATTTCAAGCTTCAATTCTCTAGAGACTTCAAAAATACTTCATCAAAGGTTTCGGGGTTCAATTCGTGATCTACAAAAGCGACGAGACATTCAGAGAAGATATTTAGAAGTATATATTCAAGATCTGCCGACAGTGAACAAACTTGCGGAGGTTGTTTAAAAAGGAAAACCATTGTAAAAATATATTTTTTAAATGTTTTCTTGCACTTCCTCAAAGTATATTCATTTTTTTGTGATATGTCGCCACAACAAAAATTTGTTGAAAAAATAGATTTTGTGAGTAAAAACGTTTTAGCTTTCAAAAAAAAATATTGTTTTTCCGATAATGCTTGTGAAAGGCTCTCAAAATTGAGTTTTAATTCTAAACAGCTGTTTTTTAGCCGTTGCTCAGATTTTGAAATTTGTTTACATATTTTTTTCGAAAAGCTGAGAAAATTGTACATAATATTTGTCATGTTCAAGGTGAGTACTAAATAAACATACGAGAAACATACGAGAGAATGAATTGAAAAGTGTTTATTAATTATTTTCTCGTATGTTTATTTAGAACCCACCTTGAAATTGACATAGATGTTATGTAAAATTTTTTCCGCTTTTCGAAAAAAATATGGAGAAACATTTCAAAATCTGGGCAATGGCTAAAAAACAGCTTTTTAGATTTGAAACTCAATTTTGAGAGCCTTTCACAAAACATTATCAGAAAAGCAATCTTTTTTTTTTGAAAGCTGAGACTTTTTTACTCACAAAATCTATTTTTTCAAAAAAAATTTTAATCGACCTAAGAAAATTCTAAACGCGTTTTTCTCAAAATGTCTTCTTTCGACGTTGGTCCAGCAAACGCCCAAATTATGAGCCGATGTTCAATTTAAAAAAAATTCAATATTTGTAATCACAGTGACTGAATCTGTCCATAGCCGATAAAAAAAATTTGATAATTACTATTTCTAAAACCTGCCTAAATAAAAAAAAAGGATCTTAAAAAAGAAAAAATGTCAATTCTTTCCCAAGATATCAATGTGACAATTGAGAGGATTTTTCTTTTCGTTATGCCTCCGTCTGTACACTGGGTCTTTTAAGGCACAAGCCAAATTTTGAAATCGAATATCTCTGGAATTAGAAAAATTGTAAAAAAAAATTTGTTTACTACAAATGGTTAAATAAATGATTGGATCATGGAAGAAAATGTTATAAAAGTAATTCAGAATTTTTTCAGATTTTTTTTACCTTTTTTTCCTAGAAAAAACATTAGCAGGACTTTAACGACCCAGAGTACAAACGGTATCCCAAAATTTAAGTGTAGGGACGGAGGGTTAAGATAATATTTATCTCAGTTAATTTCCAAGATTTTTCCATAAAAAATGCTATGAAACGATGACGAGGTTTGCATCGTTTACATGCAACGGTAATTGATTATCCACTAATTAAATTCACTTTTACCAAGATATTTTTTAATTGAAAAATCGTTAGAATGCAGTATGGGGCCTTAACAGAGGATTTGAAATTTAAAATGCACAAGCAAAACTTAAACCTCACTAAAAATAAACGATGCAAACACCGTAAATAAGTTGAATACACACTCAATAAAATAACAATAACCTATTCTGTTAATAGTCAATTATGTCTTTACGAAAAAACATAATTTTTTCAAACATTGACAATTTTTTCACCCCTCACGGTGGCTTTCCCTCCTCAACGAAAAACCGGTTAGTTATTAATTTCAATCCGGTCTCGATGCGACGTTTCAATACAACGAAACGCTCCTAACTCCTTCTCAACCTAACCCCCAATCGCCGTTTTGCCGCCACTTCCATCGCCAACCTGTACAAAAAGTGTGTGTGTACCTCACACAGGGATAAACGATGGAGGAAAAAAAAAGTTTTTGTCAGCATGGATATACATACCCATTCGTGTGTCTGCGTGTGTGTATGCGCGTGATTTTGTGAGTGTGAGTGAGGGTCAGTAAGTGTGAGTGTGTGTCAGTGGTTACTCAAGCCCCTGCTGAGTCTCTCGGGCAAAGTCATCCGGGCTCTATTTTAAGACGAAGGTCGACGTAGTTAAAAAAGACGTATCGGAACATTCATAGTGAATGTGTGCGAGTGTGTGAGTGTGTGTGTGTGTAAGTGTGTGTGAGTGTGACCTTCGCGGGATCTATATACGCGCGTGCGCGCATATATCTATAAATTCATGTTTTTTTCCTCACTATTAATGATTTTTTCCTTAATATCGATTGAGAATTAATAATTATCCGCTGATCATATGACTTGCAAATAGCACTTTGGTCTTCTCTCTCTCTCTCTCTCTCACTGTCTTGCTGTCTCACTTAATGAATTTCAGGTTCATCTCATACTGACACGAGCGCCGTTACATCGACGATAAAATTGGATAGCAGAAAGTAAAAAAAAAAAAAAAAAAAAAAAAATTAGAAAAAAACAGCTAGGAAAATTGTATATTCGAGACGATAACATCTGATTCGATTTCGTCATAGAATCAAATGTTGCCGATTTAACGTTGGTACGCGTATGCAAATCGATCGATAATCTCGTCAAATATTGATTCAGAATCGTGTGTCTCGATTCGTGGAATTGCGAGGATCGATCGGAGTCAGAGAGGCTTGAAATAATGCGCGAATAATGGGACATACGATCTTAACATCGAAGACACGACATTATATACGAGACACGTTCTCATTTCACTTTTGATATTTTTCATTTTAATTTCCGGGTTGTGGAATGAAAAAAACATGTATAACACAATTTGAAGAAGATTAGAATCAATTTTGAATAAATTAATAATTAAAATACCCACAAAAAGATATTTTAGTGGTAGTTTGAAGCTCGAAGGCAGAAAAACAATTTTGATTCCCAATCGAAATTTTAGTACTCGAGGAAACGAGAATATTTTCTAATTGAGGTTAAGTATTTTTTTCTAGGTTACTTTTTTAAGTGGATTTTGAAAAAAAACGGATCCAAACAAAATTTTGCACAAAAATAGTCTTATCTCATATCTCGAATCTCGATAATAAGTTCGTTGATGGGTCAAATCGGCTGAATATTTTCAATATGGCGGCAATTCAAAATTTTCAAAAAATTGTCAAACATCAGTTTTGAACCGAACTCAGACGGGCGACATATAAAAACAAAGGGCTCGATTATCCCTAGAATTTATGCTTAGAGATTTTTTTCCCAAAATGATGGCAATTCCAAATTTTAAAAACAATTTTGAAAAATCAGTTTTCAGCCAAATATAGGCGTGCGACAAATCAAAACAAAGGGCTCCCTGAGCCCTATGAATTCTGATTAGAATCCGTTTTCTCAAAACGGCCGCAAGTCAAAATTTTTTTTTTAAATGTCAAAAATCATTTTTCGACCATAGGCATGCGATATATCAAACCAAATGGCTCGATAAGCCCTACAAATTCTACCTAGAATTTTTTTTCTATTTCGGCCAAAAAATTCGCGCGACGAAGGAAATTGCGAAATTCAGAATTTTGTTTCAGGACTATCATTTTTTGTGGGTACCATTTTTTTTCGTCCGAATGACCATTATTTTTGGTACCATCGTACGATAAAATATTCCGTCTTGTATATATTTTATCTTTCAGTCCGAATACGTGTTTGTTTCGGTTTGCGTGAGGACAGAAGAGAGAATCGGCATAGTGCGGGACAAACAGTGGAAAAAGTCTTCGTGTCTGACCAGTTTGTCCGGTGGCTCATCGTGCCACTTCGTTTCGTGAGAGCAAACGGTAGGGAAAAAAAGGAGCAGCACGAAGAGCGAGATAGAAAGAGCAAAAAGAAGTGTGTGTGAGAGAGAGAGAGGAGGAATAACAGTGAGGAACGCTCTCATCAGCTCAATTTATCCCTCGATAATGTCATAGTTTTAAAAATAGTCATCGTTGGAAAAAAGCGTCATATATCCGCGAGTTCGCAGTCAGAAAAGCAAAACAGGAAGACGCGGAGGAAAAAAACGATGGCAAATTTCGGTGAATTTTTCTCGACTCAACTGAAATATCATACAAATTATACGTACATAAATATATGCAAATATATGTATGGCTCGAGTCGAGGAGCAAACGTGCTTTTGAGTCAAAAATAAGTCGCCTTATATTATGTTTCTTGCTCGGAGAAAAAAAACACACTGAAACTTCCAAACACGATATTTTTGTAGACGCTCTTCTAACCTTGGTGAACATGATAAACAATTGTCAGAGAGTTTTTTGAACAATTGTTTTATCTTCCAAAATTGAAGTCATACAAATTTCTTGGAATCGACTCGGTTGATTTCTTGTGTGATTTGTCACGATTATTTGCATTGTTATTTGAGATTCAGATGAGATTGAAATTCGTTAAAAACCAACTTCTTCAAGTCGGTCGCCATTTTTTGAATTTTTTAAATTTTATTTTTTCGTTCATACGATACGCTATTTTTACCGAAGACACTTTTTTTTATTTCTATTTCAGATATACGAAAGGATTCCAATATTGGCGACCAACTCCCCTCTTATTTTTTAAACAATACATATAATTGCCAACAACATCGTCAATTTTAATTTTTGTTTTCCCAGATTTTTTTTACATTCTTCAATCGTTAATAAATGTGCTGTTAAAAAAATTCAAAAAGCATGATCAACATTTTTTTTGTCATTATAGAAGCATGATATTGCAATTGTGAGGCTCATTGTTCATTGTTTTAGGGCTTTACTCGAATCTGATGGAATCTTCGGGCACGTGGTCTTCTATTTTTTCTATTTCCTCGTGGTCTTCTATTTCCGGGTGGCCATTTCCTCGTCGCAGACGATCGAAAAGTTTTGTAGCGGATTGTAAGAGTGTCTTCGAGGACCGAAAAATGTAAAGATCGAAGGGGGCGCGAAGACGAAGAACGAGACGGTGGATGATGAAGAATGAGGAGAGAAGAGAGTGTGAGGATACATATGGAGGAGGGAAAAAATCTTTACGACGAAGAGAGCGACGGGGGAGAAATCGGCAGTGTGGCGGCGCGAAGAGGAGGAGGAGGAGGAGGAGGTGGAGGGCGCCCACATGGTTTCAGCAAATTTCGACGGGGCGGGAGAGGGAGACCCGAGTGCAGGGAAGGGATAAACACGATGGCCGAAAGAGTTAAAGAGAAGTGGGGAGGGGAGGGAGGGGAGGAGGAAGAAAGGAGGTGCGAGTGTGGTAAAGCGAGTAGGTGAGTGAGTAGAGCGTGGAGGTCAGTGCACGCTGCATTCCTTTGAGTCAAGTCCAAGGCTACGTCGGGATACTCGTGAGAGCGAGAGCGAGAGAGAGAGAGAGAGAGAGGGTCGCCGAAAGGAGATGATGAAGAAAGAAGACGAAGAAGAAGATGAAGAAAGGGAAAAAGGAAGGGGGAGGGGAACTGGAAAAAATTCGAGGGACGTGAATAAGGAGAAGAAAAAAAAGGGAAAGAAGAAGAAAAAGAGACGAATAAAGAAGAGTAGGCGAAGGTGAAGATAAAGATGAAGAGATGGGAGACGGAGAATCGAAGGAAGAGAGAGGAGAGAAAAAGAAGAAGAAGAATGGAAGAGGAGCATCGCCGTTATTCCTCCCCTCCTGTTTCTTCGTCTCCTTCTTCTTCTTCTTCTTCTTCTTCGCTCCTCTCTTTCACTCTTCGTCGTGCCGGATTCGCACCGATTTTGTTCCTTATACTTTCCTCTTCTTATTTTACTCCCGCTCGCAAGTCCAAATTCCGCGTTGCAGACGCAACATTCGTCCCATTCGCCTCGAGCTTATTACCGACCCTTTTCATAATAAGTTCGATGGGGTTGAGCACATACAGACGACAATCCCAAGTAATCAGAAAATTCGGACAATGATTGTAGAGCGCGGTTTCATTCGAGCGAAATTGATACTGATTTTACTCTCCCTTAAGAATAACTTTTACCCCCTCCCTCTGGACCATGGGTTGGTTGGAAAAAATATTTTTATTAATGATATTAATATATATTATTTATTTTTTAATTTTAATATTTTCATTTTTACATATATATAGATACACGGTGTCTCAGGAATGAAGGGCAATACCGTGAGGGTAGATTCGTGACGTAATATCGAGTAGAAAAGTCCTTTGCCATTTTTTGATATTTTTGTATATTAAATTAAATTAATTAATAACAATTCAGGGGTTAAAAATATCAAAAAATGACAATGGACTTCTCTAGTCCTTCATTCCTGGGACACCCTGTATATATTAGTTTTAATTTATTGTTCATTTATTTTAATCTGTTTTTATTAATGATATTAAACATTTTATCCCCAAGGGTAGCAGAATTTTTTTCGTCAGACTACTGATTGGAGCTAAAATCATTTAATATAGAATTCAATATTTTTGTAAAGGATGTAATGAAATTAAAAAATGAAATATAAAATAAAAATCAAATAAATCAAAATTTGTTTTCCCTCTATATTCCTATTTGTTTATTTTTTAATAAATTATAAAGATATACTGATTTTAATAATTTGGTTTTTATATTTTAAATATATTTTTATTATTATCAATTTAATATTAATTTTTTTATCCCCCAGGCACTTTTGAAGGAGGATTTTTTTTTTATTGCACTACTAATTGAGATTAAGAAAATTCCCTAGAATTTAATATTGATGTAAAAATGTGATGAAGTTGGAAAACAAAAATTAAATAAAAAATTTTAAAAAATTAAAAAATGTCCTCCACTCATCGTCTCAATTTTTTTTTATCACCTCGATTCTATCCGAGTTCGGAAGACCCAAAAAAAGATTTATTTCAATGGAACAAATTTTTCCTATTTACTCGAATATGGGCCTGAGAAATAGGATTAAATTTTATTTATTTTAAATAAATTTTTTTAGACTAAATAAATCATTTCTCTTGCGAGTGATGTTTAGAATTGCGAAAAGGATATTTTTTCTTCTCGGTCAAATGTCTCAGGAGCCGAGGGCACGTGGAACGTGTATTATAGATTGCGGAGACGATGAGGCTGTGTAAAATCTACGGTTATATTGCGCAGTATTTAATCGAGCACGTGTGTAATCTGTGTGTGATTCTCAAGAGCGGTTTTCTTCGTCAAAGTAGCACCTAGGGCATCGCACTCTCGCCACACATAATATATGGGGCATTCCATACCAATTCGACCTGGGTCTGACCTTCGACCCCTCAAATCTGGTTCCCGATTTTTCCTATCATTACTCGCACTCTATCAAGCAATCACAATTTTTTCAGATTTTTCAAAATAAATTTGAGCGCGTCATGAATTTTTGATTCTTTTTTTAACACCTCGTTGGCCGTAATCGAAAAATCTGAAAAAATTCCCAAAAATACAATGTCAGATATAAAAAGAATTAGTATAAAATTCATAATGTCTGGGTTTTTGCTTCAACCCGTTTTTTAGCTTTTTGAGCAAAAAAAATGAAAAAAATAAGAAGCAGAGGTTAATTTACTGTAGACTGTTGCTCAAAAAGCTAAAAAACGGGTTGAAGCAAAAGCCCAGCCATTATGAATTTTACACCAACATTTTTTCTATCTGACCCTGTATTTTTGGGAATTTTTTCAGATTTTTCGATGACGGCCATCGAGGTGTTCAAAAAAAAAATTCAAAAATTCATGACGCGCTCAAATTTATTTTGAAAAATCTGAAAAAAATTGTAATTGCTTGATGGAATGAGAGTAATGATAGGAAAAATCGGGAACCAGATTTGAGGGGTCGAGGGTCAGACCCAGGTCAAATTGGTAAGGAATGCCCCATATATACTTATATCTGTATGTGTTATATTCTCTCATCGTTTCACCTCGCCATTCTTCTCGGTTGTATGCTCACTCGTGACTATTCCCACGTATCACGTATTAGTGCGACACCTGCCCCCGAGCTATTCACGCGGATGATAATTTTTTTTATTGTTTTTCCTCGTCCCTCAAAATACCCCTTTCCATTTTTTTCGGCGTTTTTCAAAGTGCTCTCATTTCTACAAAAATTAAGTTATCAGAATGAACTAAACGCTATTGTCTAAGTTTAGTGACAGCCTTGAAGTACGAAAATATAAGTAAATTTTGGAAACAGTCAAACAATAGTAAAGCTATGCGCGCTTGAAATTTTGAGATTTTGAAATTTTGAGGTTTCCGAAAAATCAGCCAAAAATGAGCAAAACAAAATTATTTTTATTAATTTCAAACCATATTTTGATGGGAAATTTGCTGCTGATCGCAAATAATGTAGAGTTTCGTCGAAAAAAAATTATTCGCGAAAAAAACCAAGGAAAATCTTTTTAAAAATTATGAATTTTCATTTTTTCAAAATGAAAATTCATAAAAATTGAGTTTTTGGGGAAATCATTGATAGTTTCGTGTTCAGTGAGAAAAAATACATCGATATAAGGTTTTAAATAATTTTTTTTAACTTTTTTTTTGCTTTTCTTGATACTATCATTCTCAAAAGCGTTATTTTTTTTCCAAAATATCAATGCCACGATTTTTCTATCAACTTATCCGACAGAAATAAAAGGCCGTGTTAATAGATAAATTTCTCCATTTTTTAGAGACAGAGGGAGAGAGAGAGAGAGAGAGAGAGAGGGAGAGAGAGAGAGAGAAAGAGAGAGAGAGAGAGAGAGAGAGAGAGAGAGAGAGAGAGAGAGAGAGAGAGAGACAAAGACCGGGAAAGATAAAAGAAATTCCAATTCTTAAAGTACTTCGGGTACACGTGGACTCGCAAAAAGGACGAGAGAATGGTGAGCAAAATTGCCACGTAGGATAACGGGTTTTCCTGGAAGTCGGCCCACGAAGATGGGCCACACACGTCCGTCCCGATGATTGATATTACGACATTCCTTTCATGACCGCCCGAGAAGCTTCTAGTACTTCTTTATACGTATCCATTGGACAATACATGAAAGTACGATGCTGAAGTTTGCATCGTTGTAATGCAAAGGAATTTTTTTTTTTTTACAAATTTATCGCCCTTAAGGATGTGTTCTCATAGTGGAAAATCGTTGGGACGATTTTTGGTGTTTCTATTAAGGATCTGGTCAACAAAATTCCGGCCAACAAAATTCTTGGCAGTAGCAAAAATAAAAAATCCAAACTCCGTCATATGAGTTACAAGGGTGGTTCAATATTATACTCAATTTTGGGTTCTCGGAGCCCATCAAGATTTTTGTATCTTCGTGAAAACAGAAGTATTCCCGCGAAGGGAGAGGCCTGAAAAATGTTTTTTACCACTGCCTCAACGAGCTCGAATGGAAATTAGGGAAACAGCTGTTTTTTGTAAGGTTCAAAGATTTTTCTCTTTATTAATTTTAACTCAATTTAATTTTATCTTTAAGGTCATGAATTAATTATGTAATGCTTTGATTCAGGTTTCGAAAAAAATGTATACTTTCTTATTGCCATGAAATTTTTTTAAAGAAATTATTGATTGATTTTTTGCACCTCTTGACAGGCAACTGTCATAAAAATGTCGAAATATAGATTTGATTTTGCGGGGCTGAATCTATTTAGGTATATTTACGCCAATTGTAATGAAAATTCCCTCATTTTATACATTTTTGAATTTTTATATTTTTTTAATTCTTGATGGTGTCCATTTTAACCCCCATTCCTATATATGGGGTATTCCATGTCAAATCAACCACTTTTAAACCCGACCCCTTTCGATTTGGCTGAAATTTTGTTTTCCTTTTTGACCCAATTAAAAATATTTTTCAGGAAATTTTCAAATTTTCTTCTCCAACCCAAAAGAAAAACCTTTTTTTTAAATGACTATAACTTCTTCAAAAATTGACTAATAAGGATGTTTTTTTTTTCGTTTTTGAATGTACTTTCCGAAAAAAAATACCAAACAATTTTAAGATATTAAAATCTATGATTCCACTTTTTCGAGAAAAATAATCTTTTTATCGGAGTTCCCCATTTTTAGCTTTCTTTTCACTCAAAAATGCTTTGATCAATTCCGGAAAAATGCCGCCCAACCTGGAGTGGCATTCTTTTTCCTTCTATTTTTGTTCGCTTTTTTGAAAAAAAAAAAATAGAAAAAATTTCGGCGATTACCACTTTCAATTTTTTTTTCTTCTCAATTTTTTAAATTCTGAGGTCCTTTATAAATCCTCAAAAATTTCCAGAGTAGTACTTCGTGAAATAAGCCCAATTGAGAATTTTTTTTTTCAATCGTTAAAATAAAAATAGAAGGAAAAGGCATGCCACTCCAGGTTGGGCGGCATTTTCTTCGGATTTGATCAGAGTATTTTTTGAGTGAAAAAAAAATTTCACAGATGTTAATATCTTAAAATTTGTTTGTATTTTTTTCGGAAAGTACATTCAAAAACGAAAATTTTTAAAAAGTCCCAATTAGTCAATTTTTGAAGAAGTTATAATCATTTAAAAAAAAGCTCTTTCTTTTGGGTTGGATTAAAAAATTTGAAAATTTCCTGAAAAATGTTTTTGATTGGGTAGCAAAAGGAAAACAAAATTTCAGCCAAATCGAAAGGGGTCGGGTTTAAAAGTGATCGATTTGACATGGAATACCCGATATACAATATATATACAACGCTTGCTATAAGTACACATTATTTTGCCGTTATTCTGGATGCGGCAACCGATTATGCGGTTAAATTCCGATGCAAGCACATACAAAATCCGATACGACGTTCCGAATGCCCAATAATAAACTGGTCGAAAAATTAACGTGATAAATTCACGTTTGTTCCTTCACCATGAATATTTTCGCCATTTCTATTTTCGTTGCGGATCGCAGAACGGACACATTCAAATGGCACTGAATAATTGCTCGGTCAAAAGTGCAAATCGACGTAAAAGTGAAAAGGTACTGAGCAGAGTAAGGGCGGAAGGCTGTGGTGGAGTTTGTTATCGACAGTGGAACGTGAAAAGCGTGATTGATAAGTCGATATCGAATACGACAAGGCGATGTCCATTTTCAGCAGACAAAATAAGAACTCAAAGTCCAAAATTCAACGGATCTTTATATGCGCCATTTCGTTAGTCGTTATTTTATATGCATCTATTTTCGACATATCTTTGCATGTATCTACATTTTTATATACGAGGTAATTCACGTCGAATGTCAACTTCAACAACTTGAATCTCGTCTTCGTTTTAGGCCTCTTGGATTTGATTTATGATTTTTTTCTGCTATTTTATATCAAGGCTACCAGAAACTCTGATTTTTCTCAGATTTCTTCTATATCTTTTATTGAATTGAAAAAAATTACTCCAACAAAAACGTCGAAATTCAAAAGCGGGCAGGTTTAAAGTTGAATATGGCGAAATCAGTTATTTGTTAACACTTAATAAATTAAATAAAGAAAATTTAACAGTTAATAAATTATTTTGACACAAAAAAAAATATTTCTCAACGACTACAAAATTTTGTAACAGTTAACCCTCCGTCTGTACACTTTCATTTTGGGACACCGTCCGTACTCTCTGGGTCGTTAAAGTCCTGCTAATGTTTTATCTAGGAAAAATATTTTTTTTTTGAGAAATACGTATGTTTTTTTATCGAAAAGTAATTGAAAAAAAATGGGCGTCAAGGAGAAGAAATTTTGAGGTAATGGCCGCTCGTTATAGCTGGAATGCCCCATATGCATTTTTCTAGTTTATAATTTTTGAAGACTCAGAGGGGTGAATTTTGAAATCGTTATTTCCCAAGGCTGGAGGAAGATGGATCACGTCAAAATTGACACGATATTATGATAACGCGAAAATGCGAATTCCACCATTCCCGAATACATTGTCATTGTTGGGAGCAGGAAATTTTCATACAGACAGAAAATATGCGATCTATTCATGGTATACGTAAAATTCGACCGTCTCTCCCGGCTCTCTTTCTCTATCTTTTATTCTCATCCTGTTATCCGATGATTACGTATAGTTATAGATCGTAGAGGTTGGCATTTAGCTATCGGGTATTCCCGTATTCGTCGCAAATTCCCCAAATCCGATTTATTTATTAATGGATAACTTCATTATACGACCGGTGGCTCATGTCCCTCGAAAATTCTTCTCTCTCTCTCTCTCTCTCTCTCTCTCTCTCTCTCTCTCTCTCTCTCTCTCTCTCCCTCTCTCTCTCTCTCTCTCTCTCTCACTCACTCACTCTCTCTCTCTCTTTCTTTCACTCTCTCACTCTCTCTTCTTATAACTTCTCTACCTGTATCGTGTGTGCTGACAAAAGCTCCGCCGAGCAAATGTAATCCAAAAATAACCGCCAATCGACGATAAGAGATTCCCCTCTTTCGTGAATTATTGAATTTGCGGCAACGCGGGAGAGAGAAGCTTCACGCTTTCGCGAATTCTATATCTTTTACATACACTTCAGCATACCTATATATATTCGCATACGGGGTATTTCACGTCAATTTATAATTTTATAATTTATAATTATATAACTTAATTTACATACATGGATCATTCCATGTCAAATCGACCAATAGTTGGAATCGACCCCTTTCAATTTCGATGAAATTTGGTCAGTACTTTTCTTTTATCATAAAACGAAATTCTACCAATGAGAAAAAATTAAAAATATTTTTTTCGAAAGTTATGCAAAATTCAAAATTTTACTATTACTTCAATTTTTCAAATTTATTTTTTAAATATCTCGAAAACTATTATAGTTACGAAAATATGTTCTGGGTTCGTCTTAAAGAGTATACTTGGGGCTACGAAAAAAAAAAATATTCCGAAATAAAATTTTGAAAAATGATGAATTTGAAGGATTTTGAATTTTTTTAAATTTAAAAAATTCACGATCAACATTAATTTTTTGGTACAATTTTTTTTATACACATTCTCTATCGCTCCTACCACTTTTCTATCAAATGATTTTTTTTACTATTGTAAAAAAATGAAAAACTATGAAAAAAGGGGTCATAAAACCGCCAAGGGAATACTTAATTCACGAAAATAGGATTGTTTTCGTCTAGTTCAATGAATTTTTTATCTCAGCGTTGATAATAAAATCTTCCTCAAGAACTTCCATTAAGAAAAAAGATCTTTCTCCCAAGTGGACTCTATTCATGATTGCCTCAACTGTTTGTTAAGATTTTTTTTTTCATTTTTCGAAAATGCAATCAAATTTTCATTTGATCCGTTACAATGTTTTGCTCGGTAGATTTGTTTGATCGACGAAATTTTTCATTCTTTCGAATAAAAATTTCTCCCGATTGATCGTGATGGATTAGTCATTGTGCGACCGAGATCGACGATCGCTATATGTTATTCCAATAAATCGTGTGGGGTAACGCGATATTATCGTCGATCGCACGACAACAATATTGTCACAAATACACGCAAACACGAAGGCAAATAAAAAAAAATGCTCCGTTGTCGTTGCGCGAATTGCGTGGGAGAAGGATCGAGTGACGACGAAAACCGCACTTCTCGAGCGAGAAAAATCCGCATGGCCGAGCCCTCAATGTGAATTTATAGTGTTAGAATTTTCAGAGACTAAAACAGCAGATACGTTGCACGATATGTGGTGCAATAGTGTGCAACAAAATTACGAGAATTGCAGAGAGAGAGAGAGAGAGAGAGAGAGAGAGAGAGAGAGAGAGAGAGAAAAGTGAGTTATTCTAGCCGGTGAGTGACTCACTTTACCGCAAACTCAATCACGTGCTTTTGATACAGCAAACCTCACTGAACGTGAATAAGTGACTAACGAATCTCGTACTATTAAGGTTGAAAAAATTATCATCGATAATTAAAACGAAAAGATGGTAGGAAAAATTGTTATAAAAATAATAATAATATTTAGGAAAGAAACGGAATTGAAATTTTTAAAAATAATAATTATCTTCGTGTCTTTTGTAATAATAATCAACTGATCAATCAATCAAACGATTGTGAAAAATAAAAAATTTGCCGTCAGCTTTGTATGTTTTTCATATATTTTGTTTTTACATTACATTCTTTGCCTCCCTCTTTAAGGATCGATGGAAAAAATAAGGAAGCTTTGTACACATTTTTGAAATTTATGAATTATTAAAAATTAAAATCAAAATATTTATTTATTTTTTCAAATTTATCAGTGTTAAAAAAACTGAGCTCGGTAGCTGAAAAATAATATGGACTTGAAATTCCGAATGTTCAGATGAACGAAAAATCAACAAATTGATTCTTTGAAAGAACAATTTTAATACTTTATTGACACTTTGGAAGTAATTTTTAAAATATCGTTGAATTTTTAAAATTATTATTCACTAAGTTATTCGCAAGCTCTTTTAATTTTTCATTAAATTAATACTTTCGATGATTTTCCTTTAAACTGAACGTTCGAAATTTCAAGTACATAAGTTTTGAAACTTTTTTCTGATCTCTGATAAAACGTTTTGTTTATTTTATATTATTTGAATAATTTCTTAGGTTCGTCTGGGATTGCATAAAAATCACAGAAGTGCAGCACTTTAAATATTTCAGAATAATTTGTATGAAAAACCAACATATATATTTTTTTTTTAATTATTGGATAATGTCAAAGTCAGTGGAAAGAGTCCCCAAATTTTCGCGAAGATTTTTTCCACTTTTTTATAATTGCAGTTTAATTAAGATTTTCTCTAAAAATTTTGATTGATTAAAGCGGGACTTGAATCATTCCTCAATCTTGAATGTTGATAGAAAATGAATAGGAAATCTCTCGAAGAATAAAATGAACGTGAAAATTGACTTCTGGCGATATTTTGGCAATTTATTCGCTAGGATTATTTTTTTTTTTTCAATTAGAAGGAAATTTAAAATTATTTACATGTTTGTAGGTATTATTTTTTTGATTTAGCCTTCCTCAAAAGCAACATATTTAGAAGATTGTTCGATTATGATAATATGACTATTTCTGTCCTGAAAAATTTTCAATCGAAAAACTTAAACTTAAGTGAAAGTATTATTTCCAACTTTTGCACTGTCAACGACCGACACTTTATTACCGAGAGCAGACGGCAATTAGGGCCCACATTAATTAAGGTAATTGGGAACTACCAGAGAGAAAGAGCGAGATGGAGAAAGAGAGAGAGAGAGAGAGAGAGAGAGTGCGTAAAAGAGAGAGTAAACCTCCCACAAAGCAGTTCTCCGGATGTGCACACTTAAACGTCATGTAGAAACGTCCCTCTTGTCGAAACGGTTGTCAGATATATGCGTATAAAAGTGCTTTTTTTTAAACTCACTTAACCCGCTATCTTATCAAATTTCGGGTCGTACCAACGAGGAAAAAAACATTCGCGAATAACTTTGTCCTAATCCCACGAAACGAAAATAACCTGGAGCTGTTATAAAACGTTGAAAAGAAATCACACATGTGATTATAGAGATAATGATATGTTAAAAGACACGAGTATTTTAATACTGTATCGAGTAATAATAGTGATGAAGTCTTCAGTCGAGAAACTCGTGCCAAACATCAATAAAAGGATGTCGCGAGATAAATCGAAATTCTTGATTTTCCCTCATTTTCTGGATCCAAGTTTCCACAGGCTTGAGATTAACATTCTTAGACTTTTATTTGGAAATTAAATTCTTTAGACGTGACTCGGTGATGGAAATATTTTTTTCGGCCAAAATGTGAATAAAAAAAAAGCGAGTTTTGAAAAACTCTTTGTGACAAAACCGAGGTTAACATCGAACCTAAGCCATGTGCCGTTTTTCCCCAAATGAACTTTTGATGTTGAAATTCGTGCGATTTTTGAGCTAAAAAAGTGTAAAATATACCATTTTGAATCTAAAATTGATTGAGTTGAACCCTTTGGGTTGTAACCATCGATGTATCAAGGACTTGTATTCAAAAGTGTAAAAAATCGATTTTTTTAAACCTAAATTAAAATTATTTCAATGATTGTGCTTTGGGCAGTCTACGTTTTGGTATCTTGGAGTTAAAAAACCGAAAATCTACATTTTTTTTTGAGGGGGGAAACCCATATAAATGGTCGAAGATGACGAGGAATTTCGGGATTTTATTCTAACGCAACTACTGGACGAATCGTTTTCAACTTTGGAGGCTATTTTATTGTACATTCGAAGACTTGAAAAACATTTTTTTAAGGTACCAGAGACTTTGATTAACTTTTAAGCGCGATTTACTCGAAACTACATTTTTGCAATTTGCGGCAGGGATAAAAAAATAAACTATTCATCCGATTCATTTCAACCAAATATTTTTAGACACATAATTGCAAACCCTCGTCGATGAACCTCTATTTAAAAAAAAAATTAATTTAACAATCATTTTTTGCATAAAAATGTTCGGTGAAAATTCGACCTTTTTTCTCTGCGTGCCGCTATTATTACAATATTCAACTTTTGAAACTTTTTCTTGGTTTATCGACAGCGTACTTTCATATAGAATGTAATGGTTTCTGATTTTTTTGTTTCTAATGAAAAACAAAAAAATACAGCTGCCGCAATTCGACATCGCGGGAAAAATTCGTTCGGCAACGATTGGTTGCAGGCTGCTGATGAATACTTATTTTCGATTTAAAAAAATGTTTTTCAAGTCTTCGAATATACAATAAAATAGTCTCCAAAGCTGAAAACGATTGGTCCGGTAGTTGCGCTGGAAAAAAATCCCGAAATTCCTCGTCATCTTCGACCATTTATATGGGTTTCCCCCCTTAAACTTGAATTGGAATGATTTGGATCCTTTAGCTCCTGGCAGTCCATGTTTCGATGACTTGGAGGCAAAAGAATGGATCGAGTGACCATTACAATTGGTTCGACGCCATTTTTCATTAACGTGATCTCTGTACACGACCAAGCATAATACGTACGTGTTTGTATATAATATACCCACATGAATGATCGTAAAGTATGTCGGCAACGTGTTCACCGGTCAGAGGCTTCTGTGCACGCGTACAATAATACACGAGGCATTCCAGCACAAATCGTCATGTTTACTCTTTTCTAGGATTTATAATAAACAAATTTTTTATCCCGTTTACAATTAAAAATAAAAGGAAATTAATTTCATCGATTTTATCACCCAGATATTGAATAATTTTTTTTTTTAAACGTGGACGAAACAAAAGATCAGTAATTTAAAATGAAATCTAAAAAAAATTAGAAGAATCCTATTTCATGTACCATAATTTCTCTCTTATATTTTAGAGGAGAAAACCAAACTGGACCATTCTGCCATTGACATAAAACTGTGTCAATCTCAAAAATTATTTATAAATAAAAAAACATTAGATCAAAAATAATTTTCAGCCTTTTTTGTCGCGGAAAAAAAATTATCGAAAAAGATCAACACCGAGAGAAACTGGTTTTTAAAAAATTGCATTAACTTCAGAGTTCTAGATAGAAGATAAACATTTTTGACCATTTTCATGAGGCCCAAGAATCGTGCCTTTTTTTCTTGGAGTGCCATATGTATATTTATTACGTTATATCGAACGAACATACCACGAGCGAGTGCGCATAAAGATGGAGAGAAAAGTATACAGTGCGGATAACGATGAGGAAAAGAAAAAAAAAAGAGATAGGAATGAAAAACACGCGTTTGTGTCTCTCTGGGTGACCAAACGATTTATCGATCTATCTCTATTTGCTGCTTGGGGTTTAGAGACCTCTGGACAGAAGAGAATTTCTACTCGTACACATTTTTACACAGACATATTTTCAGAGCTCACATTTACACGCATGCATTATACGGTATCCTCCATATTGAACCAAATATACGCAAAAATGTATTCCTCACATCCAATTTCTTGCACGCTTCTATTTAAGAAAATATATTTTGAATGTATTTGTAATATATTTTGGGTTTGCGTATATTTAATATGTATTCTGAAATATATGCAATAATATATTGCACAAATTCAATTATTCGAACTTTTATATGTGAGGATATATATTATATTTTCGAAATATATGAAATATATTTTTCTGTTAAAATATATTCAATATATATCCTGAAACATATATTAAATATATTACATGTTGGATATATTCGATATATAAAGTTGTTCTACGTCTACTTAACAAATATTGTTAAGTAACGTTTTCAACAAAGTCAGGAGGTCGAAAAAATCGATTTTTCAAGAATTTTTCCTGGAAAGACATTTTAATTTATTAACGTAAATATTTATAATTTTTTTTCGTAACTTTTTACTCTTTTTGAAATTTTTCTTTTTAAAAAATAATGGTTTTAGGTCCTCTAAAAAAGGCGTCTTGCTTTGAGCACGATATCTCCGAATTGGATCATCCAAATTAAAAAAATAAAAAAGATTTCGTTAATATAAGGTATAATCTAGTATCTGATCGAAGGAATAAGCAAAATATCTATTTTTAAGAAAATAGCGGCTTCTACAAAAAAATCGATTTTTTATGAAAATTTGTTCCTCAAATTGTTTATAAAATGGAAAACATTTATCAGTAAAAAAAACCTCGGATTAATTATTGAAAAATATATTTAAAAAGCTTGTGTAAAAATTTAAGACTGATCGGTTATGCCGTTTCTGAGAAGTCTTGCTCACCGATTCTAAAAACGCACTTTTGATAAAAACGCGTTCTAAGTTTTAAAAGTACTTTACACATACTAATTAAGGGTTTACAAATATATGCCTATATAACATTGAAAATATTTTCTGTGTAACTACTTAAATATATGTAAATTACGAAAAGGAAATTTAAAAAAATCGATTTTTTAAACATCCTGCACCCCTTGATATGTCTGAGATATATATTTTTATAAACTTCGCATATACTTAATTCCTATGAAGAACCCAGATGCATAAATATTAGGGTGGGTCAAGTAAAATGACTAATTTTTTTTTCCCTCGATATAATGAAAAATGTATTGTTTGACATCTCAAAAAATCCTCTGCAAGTATTAGCCCTTCATGTTTAAATTAAGAGGTCCCTCATCGCAAATTTTTATTTCCCATTTAAATAACATAGGAATTTTTTTTTTTTACTTTGGAATTTTATTAGACTTTTACCGTTAAGGTTAGGAGAGCTTTTTTAGCACATTTTTGTAAAACATTTGATGCTCTTCAAAAGAGCTCTCTTGTGTTTAATGTTTAATCGATAAAACTTAGTCATTTATTTGACCCACCCAAATAAATATATGATTATTGAATCTCATTATCATCGATCAATGATCGAAACATTCGAGGGGTTATCGGAATAGCCTGGAAGAGCTGAAATCTTGGAAAGCATCGATTTTGTGCTCTTTCTTATAACATCACAATGGCGATTCATATATCCATGTATCGTGTTATTGCGAGAAATGTGGTCTAGGGTTGTGCTATAAGTGCTGAGGGAAAGGGAGAAAGACCGTCAGTGCAACAATTTAACGTTACGGTAGCAAAAATATAGGTGCACGTGTATAGAAATGATCGAGGTATACTCTCGGATATCGCGTGTCCCCTCGTCGCGTGGGCAGGGGCGCAAATGTTGCTGCTCCTTGCAGCCAGAACTTATAGAGATCCGAGAGTTAAGTGTGTGTTTATATGTATGAATACATTTAAAGGTATAAAGACTCAATGATACTCTCGGTTCCTCCTTGGCAGGTAATTGATAGCTCTTACACCGCTGTCCCACGTCATACTTATATAATCTGCAACAGCAGCATCATCGCCAGCACAGAAGCCGATTCTTCTCGGCGCAGTAGACGAACTAACACCTTGAGTACCTTTTTTCTGCGACCACCAATATATAAACTATACCGGCGAAAAGTTTCCGGACAAAACTTCAAAGAACGTCTGGAACCTTTTTTTAATGCCATTTCGCCGGAAGTCAACGTAAACTAATTTAACATACGGCATTTTAAAGGGGAAGAACTCGGTTTCATTTCCTGATTTTTTAATTATTTTTACAATTTGCTTTTAGATTTGGACTCTATTTTGGAAACAGCTGTTTTTCATCTAGAGGAATTTTTTTAAATACATTTTTACGATTGAATTCACAAAGGGGAAAGTTTGAGCTTCGATTTCCTTTTTTTTTTTTTTAACTTTGAGCGATTTTTTTTCCAAAGTTATTCTTTTTTTTGTGAAAAAAGAGGAAATTTGGAAAATCCCGTATAACACGAAAACAAAGAGGATTCATGAAAAATTTCAAGATAGCAAAAGGTGGCGTCTGTTTTCGTTGAGTTCAGAGAAATTTTTTCAGATTTTTTTTTTCAAACATTTTTTTTCTCATTTTCTGAATCGGAGCTCGGACCATTCAATTATCATGACTCGAGAACTATGGGATTATTGATAAAACTTTAAGAGGGTAAAAGACTTTATTTTACCATTTTCAACACATTGGAATTATTTTCAAATTTTTTTCCCAAATTTTTTTTCCATCCTCAACATGAGAAACCAAAATTTTGGAAAAAAAAATCTGAATTTTTTTTTCATGAATCTTCTTTGTTTTCGTGTTATACGGGATTTTTCGAATTTCCTCTTTTTCACAAAATACAGAGGAACTTAGGAAAAAAATTCCACTTAAATTTGATACATATGGGGCGTTCTATGCGAAAGGAGACGATTATTCCCAGCAACTGAAATGCACTTGAGCAACGATATTTTTATAAATCCCGGACCCTGTCGATTCTTAATGAAATTCAATGTCTATGGGGCATTTCTTGCGGAATATTTTTTTTGCCATTGCAATAATTCGTAATGAATTATATTTTCCATTCAAGTAAATTTTTCCCTTTCAAAACCTTTTTTTAAATTTTGTTTAAAGATCAGTTTACATTGTGCGGAATATTTTTGAAACGATTGTCGACAAGAAAAGTATTCATGATATTGGTGCTCCTTTTTTTTCAACTGCCATTCCTCTTTGATATGCCAAGTATAGCGAGAAAGATAAAGAACGAGGATGACAAGGAGAACGTTCGTGTTTGTGCCTGTGGCTTGTGAAATCATGAAAATCTTTATATGCATGTATGGGATAATATAATTCTCTTGGAGCCGCCGGACTCTCGATGCACAATCTATTTGCGGATATATATTCTCGCGAAGAGTATTATATTCCGTTATCACGTTCGTTCGACGTCACTCTTTCGCCTCCCTCTCTCTCTCTCTTTTCTTTCTTATATGTATTCTAGTATATATATGGTGCATTCCATCCCAAATCGGACGGTTTGAAAAACTTTTTTTTACGTCCTCAAATCGTTTATATTTTTTAGTGCCGGTCAAAATTAAAAAAAAATCAAAATATACTCACTTTTAAAAACGCGATTTAAAGTTTAAAACTCAGAAAACTTATTTAAAAACACGTCGAATATTTTTGTTGTATTTTTTTCTGAAAAGGCCATAAAAAACAAAAAAATGCAAAAAAAAACTTTTAATTTGGACCATTATTAAAGAACTTGTGACCAAAATACTGAAAAAAGAACGGTTTTTTTGTTAATGTAGTATCTTTTGAACGGGTAATCAAAAAAATCTCAAAAATTACCAGCAAGGGTCTTTTGATGGGTACTAAAAAGCATAAAAAATTGAAGAAATTAAAAAAAAAAAGTTTTTCACACAGATTTGGGATAGGACGCCCCATATACAGCATGCCGATAAATTGTACATGCCTCGCCAGAATGCCGATAAATACATCCGCGAAAGATTTTCGAGACCAAGAATCAGAATTAACTTCCTCTTTTCGCGTCTCATTCACGACTCAAAATTAATCAATTTTTTCCTTCATCCTTTTTGAATAATTTTTGTGTGTTTAAAGAATATTTTTCAAATGCACAATTTTTTTTTACAAATTTTGTATATTTCAAGAATATGTTTCAGATTCGAATTTTCCCTAAAAAGTTGTGCATAACTTTTAGGAAAAAACTCGAAATACAAACGCATTATTCAAAAGCTCTGACTGGATATTTTCCATCCTTTGCGATAGAAGATAAGTTGAGAGAAATTATAATAATTTAAGAGACGATTCTAAGCTGAGAGGAAGAATTTTGCAAACTCGTATTTATCGTTTTAATTCAAGGGGAGGTACCATTTTATTGGTTGTGGTTACCATTTTATGGATTAGGGCACTGATTTCGTTTTTACAATGGACAATTCTCTTTTCTCAATTGGGTTCGATGTTTTCTTCGGAAATATAGTGCTGGAATCCATTCTTCCTATTGTGACTTCGACGATAAAGTATCTTTGACCTAACTATGCTTCCTGGTAATTTTTTTTTTCTACATATACATATCTCAAGTCAGAAGTTCGTTACGTGTAAAATCATGAAAATTACGCCTTATTGTTTTTCAATGATCGAGAAATATATATATTAGGGTGACAGTTATTTGGGCTTTGGCGAAAAAAATTCGACGCCACCCCAAAAACATAATCAAGGTGTATAAAAAAAAATCTGTGTAAAGCTTGGAGGCGCTCGGAAAATTGGAACACGCGCCACCGGGCGATTGAAATTTTAAATGTAAAATACACGTATTTATTCCACGCATCAATGATTTTTCTCATTAATATTATACTCCGAGCGATTGAAATTTTAAATGTAAAATACATGTATTTATCCCACGCATCAATGATTTTTTTTTCCGACTATAATATTAATGAGAAAAATTTGAATCTTGGTACACTTATTGTGCACAGTATGGTGTACAAAACCAAATTTTTTCAATTTTTTTCGTTCATAATTTTGTTAATGACAAGCTCTGTAGAGATGCCCAAAAAACATTTAAAATTTCAATCTCCCGGTGGCGCGTTTTCCAATTTTCCGAGCGCCTTCAAACTTTACACAGATTTTTTTTGATACACCTTGATTATGTTTTTGGGGTGGCACTGAACTTATTTCGCCAAAGCCCAAATGACTGTCACCCTAATATATATATACACACATATATGTAATGTATCAATGTACAATGGAGAATGTGGGAAACGCGTGTCTGCTGAATCGAGTGGGCGGAAGTGTGTCTCGCGCCTACGTTTTATCGAGAAAAAAAGGAAGAACACAGGGGAGGCGCCGTGTCTGCGCCACAAGCGTCAGAGTAGCGACGGCAAAATTTTCCTCCACATAAATATAATAATAAAAGAGATTTTCTGATGTCTGTCGCTGTTGCTGGAGGGCGTTTCTCGAGCACGATCGTGACAGACATTGTGAGCCATTTTACCATTGTTACCAAGAAAGAGAGAGAGAGAGAGAGAGAGAGAGAGAGAGAGAGAGAGAGAGAGAAGGGGAAGGCTGGAGACTGATATCCTTACAGCACTTTTGCTATCGTTGGCATCGATCTTTCCGTCGAGGGAAAATTGACTAACTCAAAGAGAATGACCATTCATCGCGTGGAAAGTTACGAGGCATGATGTAAGAAAATGATAAATTTTTTCTAATCGAAAAGGTGCAAAATGGTTTACAACCAGAGAAAAATATGAATTTTTTAAAATTGTAATTTTAGTCCTTACTTGACACACTTCTGCGGAATAAGGTACTTACTTGACTCACTGAGGTCCTTTTTACCCCAGCGATAAAAATTCTTATAAAAAATATACCATTTAATATTTTAACTTGCAAATTTGTTTAGAACTTCTCAAGAGGTTATTTCCGAAAGTTATACAGGATTTGTAGTAACATATCGAAGTTAAACATGATAAACAAAATTTGAATGTCGAAAAAAATTGAACAAATGACAACTGTTACGAAAAAAATCATCATTTTTTTATTTTTCGACAAAAATGGTTAAAAATTTTGTTTGCTTAATATATAGCACTACAAGAAAAAAAATAGTAGTAGTAAAATAATATAACAGGGAAAAAATTCAAAAAATTAAGAAAAATCAGAAGTAATTCATTTTTAATAAAATTTATTTTTCTAAATTGAAAAATCGTCGAAATATATTCCGGGGTTTCTATCAAGGACTGGGAATGCTAAATGATCGGTAAAAGCATAAATATAATTAAAAAACAATTGAAGGAAGTTTATTTTCATTACACTGTAACGATGTAAACTTCAACGTCATGGCAAATTTCACTGCAAAACGAAAAGGAATTTTCAAATGGATCGAAATTCCTTTTGTGAATTTTTCACCGCTGATTTTACAAATTTTTCAACCACACTGTTCAAATATCAATATATATTTAAAATCTATCGAACCGATCTCGGAACATCCAGAAGAGTTTGGTTAACCAACGTGGTTCTAGTCGTTTCCTCCTCGATTCCTTTCCGCGAAGTAACTTATCGAAAACCGGCATCAAACGAGAAAGGAAGAAGGGAATTTGCAAAATGGAGAATTCAGAGAGAGAGAGAGAGAGAGAGAGAGAGAGAGAAGAAAGTATCGAAAGGGTCCGATGCGGCGTAGAATTGAAACAGATAGTAAGAAAGAGAGACAAGAAGAAAAAAAGGGAGACTCCAGGGTCAGACTGAAGCAGACAAGAGAATCCTCGCTCCCCCAGTTTCAATTTTTATTTTAGTACCCTAGTTTATTTATTTTTCCTGCAGTCAGGACGATCATCCTTCCGAAAGGCGAAGGGCTAGTCCGCGGCCATTGAAAAGAGAGAAGGGAGAAAAAAATCATGGCGAAGACCCCGAAAGGCAGAGTGAAAGATTCGAAGAAGATTCGCTCTAGCACGATTCTCCCTGGTTTGTTAAAAGGGCGTAAGGACGAAATTTGGCCCATCAGTTGATGGGATTCGCGTCCTTTTCGCGAAGGGGACTCGAGAAATGGAGGGGAAGAGCGGGACGAGGAAGAGGAGGAGGAAAGGCAAAGACGGATGATGAAGAGGAGGAGGAGGATTAAAAAACAACAGCCAAAGTTACACGATGCGGCGCTCTGGACACTTCGAGTGTCGAGAGGCCATTTCGTAACAGCCCAGCAAAACGCACAAGCAAAAAACCATTGCTCGATATAAAAAGCTCGGGCGAAGGGGAAAGGAGCAAGAAAAAAAATGACGTCGATGACGAGAGAGACGATAAGAAGAGAGAGAGCGAGAGAGAAAGAGAGAGAGCGAGAGAGAGAGAGATAAATAGAGGGAGCTTCACTGCGACTTATCTTACGGGCACCACCACCGCTCTGGCTTTGTCTCTCTTTGTGACGAATTTAGAATCTCACTCGCTAAAAATAATCGGGCCAGTGGCTAGAAGAGTACGAGCTTATTTCTGTCTTTAGGACTTCCACGTGTTTAGAAACGCTTTTCTCCGTCTCTCCCTCTCCGTTGCGCTCTCTCTCTCGCTCGCTCTCCGACTATCCGCTCCACCCGAAACTTCTTCGTCGCACTTGCTTCTCGCTTTTGTCTTTCCGCCGGAGGCGCGAATACACACACAAAGATGCATACACTGCATCCCGGGGGGGTGAAAAGAAGGGGGATCCGCAAAACCGCGAGAGTACTTTGAGAACTTCCAGTTTTGACGAAAGTGAAAAAGTTTTTCTCAAGAACCGAGAATTAAGAGGGTATTATGATCTAGAGACAGACATTTTGAGCGTTTTGTCGAGCTTGATAAAAAAAAATATTTTTGCCATTTTTTTTACAACATATATATTAATATTTATTGATATTTATTAATATTTTGACAATAAATTTTTTTAAAATTCGAGAAAAATGTGAAAATTAAATAAGTCATTAGCTGGTAAAGTTATTTATTAATATTTATTAATATTTTGACAATAAATGAAAAAAATTGCGAGAAAAAAAATGTAAATTAAATAATTTATGAGCTGGTAAAGTTGGGGGTGAAAAGAGGGGTGTGCTGATTGACACGATTGCAACCTTTCTAGTCATCCGATATAAAATTTAAAACAAAATTCTTAATTAGTAAGAATGTCGTTATAGCCCCTACTTTAGAGAAAATAGATTTAAAAAATTTCGCAAAATGGCGGCTGTCTGAATAAAAAGGGCGTTTTTCGTAACAAATTTGAAGTAAATCGGTTGAGTAGAACTTGAGATATCACGTCAACCCCGTGTTGAGAAAAGTAGTTTTGAGAAAAACGCGTTTATAGTTTTTTCACGAAAATAGCTATAACTCCATCACTTATGGGAATTTAAAAATTTCTTTTTGAGGATGTATTTTCAAAGGTTTAAACGTTAAGAATATTCTTAAAGATAATAGTCACGCCTCGAAAAACTTACGTAACAGTCATTGTGGGGTGAAATTCACCCCAATCATTTTGCAATGTAATAAATTATTGAAAAATAAAAATAAATAAAAAATAGTGCAATGTGGTTTCCACTCTTTCCTACACGACCATGCTGATTATTTTCGAAAAGTGTGATTTTAAATATGCACAAAAAATTCCCATTTTCCCGAATTTATGGAAGGTATTCCAGGTCAAAAAACGGCGGGGTATATTTCGCACGGTGTGACTATTAAGGCTTAACGGTCTAAAACTTGAATTAATTTTAAAAGAGAAGGAGAAAGAATTAAATAATTAAAGGAACAGATATATTCTTAAAGGTCTAAACTTTAAGAACATGCAAAAAAAAGTCGATTTTGTCAAAATTCTAGACCCCAATACCGCCTTAATCTTTCCTTCATTCTCGCTTTTGAACAAGAGTTTAAGGACGCGGCTGTTGGTCACTCTTAACACTTTTTCTGACGAAACAATCGTCAATCGTTCGAACAATCATTCTCAAAAATGCCACAATATTTTCATCGTTATAATCAGTAATAATTAGTTTCAGCGCGTAATAAATGATTTAATTGAGCAAAAACGAACGGCGTCGGTAAGTTAGGAGTCGTACATGCCGACCATTGAAAAATTATTCCCAATCCTCTTACAACGACGTAGCTACAATTTGCTGAGGTGAGGGTTAAACGCATAAAAATGGCAAAATAAAGGGAAGCTTGAAAAGAACAGGATCGGTAAGGTAGGGTTTGAGTTACCGATGACACGAGAAAAGTCATTTTTATTAATTTTATGATGATATTATGCTGACTTGCTTTCCTGGAAACAAGAGTGTGATAAATAACAAAATAAGATAAAATCCAAAAAACGTCGTCGATAAAACAGAGCTCGATTTACCGATATCCCATGAAAAACTATTTTCAGGGATTCTGCAGTGGCAATAGCTTTTAGAGTTGGGACCAGAGTGAGAAATTACGAAGTTTTAAAGAGTACAGCAACGGACGTGGGTAAACAAGCGCTCTACATTACCGACGCATGCGAATTTTTTTCTCAAATGTGCGAAAAAACGCTTCGCAATGGAGAATTAAAAAAGAATTAATCCATATAACGACCCATGGGTGTATTTATAAATTCATAGTGGGTAAATCCTCGGAGGCCAGGAAGGGTTAGAGGGTCAAATATAAACTTGGTGGGTATGATATACGCGGTGTGGCAAAAGCTTGTATTTCTGGCCGTCGGCCGATTTCTAAGTTTAGCGAGATAGGTTCTATATATAGTTTGACATTTGTGTGTGTATCCCGCTGTGTGCGGTTTAGGAGGGTGGGGAGTGAGGCTCTTGAAATCGCGCTTTGAACGAATCGGTTTTAGTGCTTTTAGCCCGTCAGCTATATGCGCGTCCATTCGCGAGACAATTTCATCCTGGCTTCGATATAAAACCAATATTGTCGATGCGAAAAAGGTTACTATTGCAATTCCAACGAATCTGCATAAGTTAAAAATAAAAAATAAATTTTTTTTATTTTATAGTTTTATGGACTCTTTGTTTAAATAACTATAACTACTTTGTTTCTAAATATTTTTCAATTCAATAAAAACTCAATTTTAGAAAGACTATGAGTTAATTATTTGTAAAATCTTGACCTCGTCATTCTAAGAGTCTCATCAGAAAAAAAAATATATTAAAGAAAATTGACTCCGTCAATAATTTGTGAATAAGTCGTTTAAATAAGGAAAGAAACTTTGAAAATTATTAGTCAACCATTGGCAGGGTCTTCTAATTTTTTGCAAGTCATTATTCGTCAATTCTAAAATTGACAAAAGGCGTTTGTAAATTTTCCATTCACCTGAATGTTCAAAATTTTCGGTCCACTCAGATTTCTCGATTAATTTAATTGGTAGAAAAAAAAGTCGAGGCATGTTTAATCACAGATTTGTTGGATCGAAAATGAAGCAACGAAATTACATTCTATACGAGCAAATATTATTTGATTTAAAATAAACAGTGTTGAAATGAAATATATGATATGAAGTTCAAATAAATGAGATTAAATGCAAATAAATTGTATTGAAGTGAAATAAGTGATAACAAATTCAAATAAATGATATTAAATACGAATAAATGTTGCTGGGGCAAATATAATTCTCTTCGATGCCAATAAACTTTGATCCAATCGCAGAAATCCTTCATTTCTTCGAGATATTAAACGTAGATGAAAAAAAAAACTATATACTGGTTACGGTATATTTATATGAATATATACATGTTTCACAGATAGTGTTCTAGTCAGGTATAATTTATCGGCGGAATCGAGTTCGAGGGGGCGTATAAAAGAGTGTCTGCGCGCTCGCGCTCGCGCTTGCAAGAGAGAGAGAGAGAGAGAGAGAGAGAGAGAGAGAGAGAGAGAGAGAGAGAGAGAGAGAGAGAGAGAGAGAGAGAGAGAGACAGAGAGAGAGACAGAGAGAGAGAGAGAGAGAGAATGAGAGAGAGAGAATGAGAGAGAGAGAGAGAGAGAGAGAGAGAGAGAGAGAGAGAGAGAGAGAGAGAGAGAGAGAGAGAGCAAGCGAGCAAGAGAGAGAGAGAGAGAGAGAGAGAGAGAGAAGAGAGAGAGAAAGAGAGTATACAAGCGCAGTCGTATTATCCGATTGTGCAATCATCATCGTGGCTAACAACGACGACAACGACGAATGCACGCGCTACTCGTTACGATCTGGAAATAGAGTCGATAATCACCAAGTTTTTTTTGCCTCTTTTTTCAATCGTCCCCCCTTTATTTTTATCCTTTATCTATGGACACCTCCGACCGCCCCCCCTCCGCCGCTCTCATAGCTATCGTCATTCCTCTCGACAGCCTCTCTTTGTTTCTCATGCTCGTAACTCGTATCCAATAAATATAGACTACGGTTTTTTTATATTTGAAAAAAAAAATGTATATATGCACAAGTGGAGAGTATTCCATGTCATTTGATCCCCTTTTGTGGGAAAAAACGACTACTAATTTTACAGTTTTCTATTCAGCGTATTAAAAAAGGAAACTGTTTTACCGACCAAAGGGGCCCGATCAGAGGCGGTATTCTGGTTGAGAGAGACATCGTGAGCATTTTGATGAGCTCGATAAAAAAATTATTTTTACCATTCTTTTTTAACAACATATTTATCAATATTTTGACAATGGATAAAAAAATGTTTGAGTGAAAAAATGATAATTGGAGCTAAAAAAAGGGTGTGCTGGCTGACACAATTGCAACTTTTTTAGTCATTCGATACGAAATTTAAAAAAAGTTTCTTCATCAGTAAGAATGTCGTATATAGCCCCTACGCCAATAAAAACAGAAAGAAAAATTCGCAAAATGGCGGTTGCCTGCACAAAAAAAGGGGTTTTTCGACCCTTTTTTTCATCATTTTTAATTTTTTTACAATAGTAAAAAAAAATATTTTGATACAAAAATGGTAGGGGCGATAGAGCGTTGTATATTGAAGATTGGTACAAAATTTGAAGTACATCGGTTGAGTAGAACTTGAGATATCATGTCAGCCGTGCTGAGAAAAGTAGTTTTGAGAAAAACGCGATTAAAGTTACGCTCCGACGTGACCAGCGTAGTTACTGCGTCACTAAAACAGCTATAACTCCGCAAATGATTGGAATTAAAAAAATTTCGTTCGAGGATATATTCCTAAAAGTCAAAATTTCAAGAATATGCAAAAAAAAGTGATTTTTTTCAAAATTCCAGGCCAGAATACCCCCTTAAAGTTACGGTCCGACGTGATGGGCGTAGTTGCTGCGTCACTAAAATAGTTATAACTCCGTAAATTATTGGAATTAAAAAATGTTCGTTCGAGGATATATTCCTAAAGGTCAAAATTTCAAGGATATGCAAAAAAAAGTGATTTTTTTCAAAATTCCAGACCAGAATAACCCCTTAAAGTTACGCTTCGACGTGATGGGCGTAGTTGCTGCGTCACTAAAATACTTATAACTCCGTAAATTATTAACATTTAAAAATTTCCTTTCGAGAATTTATTCTTGAAGGTCCAAACTTTAAGAAAATGCAAAAAAAAATGATTTTTTCAAAATCCTAGACGAGAATACCTCCTAAAAGTTACGGTCCAACGTGACAGGCGTAGTTGCTGCGTCACTAAAATAGCTATAACTCCGTTAATTATTGAAATTGAAAATTTTCCTTTCAAGGATATATCTTTAAAGGTCTAAACTTTCAGAATATGCAAAAAAAATGATTTTTTCAAAATCCTTGACCAGAATACTGACTTAATAACTATGCAAAACGCTTTATAACCTATCACTGAGAAAAAAAAATGGTTGAATTAACTAAATCGGCGGTTACGGGCGGCGAAACGAAATTTTAGTTCGTTTGACAAAATTTTAAATTGATTCAACAGATATTTACATCAATGGACCAAAATATTTTTGAAGTAACCAAATTTTATTCGTTCTAACAAAAATTTCGTTTCGCCGCCCGTAACCGCCGATTTAGTTAAATCAACTACTTTTCTTTCTCAGTGTACAATTTGATATAGAAATATTATATACAGGTCGATTTCTGATTTGTTTTTTGATATATATTTTGGATAATTGGGACTAATAGTTTCATCGATTCATATTTCATAAATTTATCAATCAATAATACTTTAGGCATCGACCCCTAAACATAAACTCAACATAACCTAAAAAAAAGTTCAAAACGAAAACGCAACTATCGTACAAAAAACAAAAATAATAGAAATAAAACATAATTATAATCCAAAATATGAATTACCACAGGTAAATTTCGATTAAAGTTTCTATTCAATGGAGAAAAAAAAATTTCAATGACTCAGCATCAAAATGACAGCTCAGTTCAATAAATTTCCCCGCATTTTTTCACGCAGTCTTGTAATAGTACATTACATCACGAGGACGTAAAAACATTTTCTGACGAGTGTGAGTTTGCAGGACTCGCCTTCGGCTCGTCCTGCAATCACACTCGTCAGAAAATGTTTTTACACCGAGTGATGTACGATATTTTATATCACGAGGTGCAATATGGACGTTTTTACGTCCGCTTGCGGACGTAAAAGCGTCCATTATTCTACTGAGTGATATAAAATCAATTTTTTTATTTTCTGAAATTCTCATGATTTTCCATTTTGCCTCTTGTAAATATATTTTATAAAAATGTCAAGTTTTTCCTTATTTTTGCAGGTTTTTAAAATTGGTTTTGTTCATTGGAAAAAAAATTGAATTAGTGGGAAAACCTTTTAAAAATTTGAAATAAGAGTTCCCAAGTGGAATCGTAAGAAAAATTGCGACATGAAAAATCCCATGGATATGCCTCGTACATGTGCGGACAACGTGTGTCGCGATAGGCGAATGTTATGCCACTCGAGTTTTTCCGAACATTTTTTTTTCCTCTTTTCTCTCTCTCACGCACTCTTGCCCTCCTTGTCTCGTTTCCTTGAGCGCGACGGGAAGGCGCGATAACGTTCCAATAATAGCTTGACTTCAACTCGTGCCTTTTATTAACTAATTTTATACCGCGGAACGCGTGTTTCTCGCACACCTGAGCATCGGCATTGAGATAACCGACGAAGCCGTTTTTTTTTCTTTCCATCATTTAATCGCCGTGGAAAATGCGATCGCGAGACTCGAGAGGCAATTACTTTTCGTGCGGAAACGTAAGTGTTGGTTCGTTAGGAAAAATTCTCGTCTCGATAATATTGATTAGGTAATACAATTATCGATTTATTCGTTAATAATTGAATAATCGCTTCCTTGTTTGGTTGGAAAAGAAATCGTTTCGTCTTCGTGAAGAATGACATTGATTTTCAAGGGATTTTCAGAATGACTTCAAGGGATTTCATATCTTGTCGTAAAAGACGAGTTATTTTTTTTTTCCTTATATTATATCATCTTGTAAACATTCCCGGAAAATTTCAAGGTAATCCTATACAAATTTACGGAGTTACAGGCTATTGTGTTGACATTAATAATGTGCAACCTGCTTTTCAAAATTCAAATGTTTTTTTTTTTTCGAAAAAACAATTTTAAGGATGTTGAGTCCCTATAAAATCTTTTAGTGTTAATTGTTCAATACAATAGCTTCTTAATCGTCGTGTAATTTTTACACGACATTCTGAATACTTCATGTAAAAACATATTAAATTTTCAGAATTCTATCATCATTACTTTACCCTCCTTAAGGGTTAAAATGAAAAAGGATGAGAAAATTTTGAAAATTTGGTATGTTTTTGTATGAAGTACTTAAGAGGTCGTGTAAAAATTTCACGACGATTAGGAAGCTCGTTATTACAATATTAACATTTTGTTCAGAACAATTTTTTAAACAAATAAAAAAAATATTTGTCAATAAACTTCGTTTTGTATCCGTTGCTTTCAATATAGTGTAGATATTAAAAAATTGAGAGGTCAAAAAAAAACTTATCGCAAAGTTACATCAGTTTCCATAAGACTACATTTAATTTAATTAAATTTGTTAATGTTAATTGTTCGATAACGAGCTTCCTAATCGTCGTGAAATTTTCGAATGATCTCTTAAATAATTCATCAAAAAACATACCAAATTTTCAGAATTTTCTCATCATTTGTGATTTAGGACTCAACATCCTTAAAGTCGATGAGATCTTTCTTCGGGCTTTTTTGGATGTAAGAATCTGGTATTTGTTCGAAGAAGATTATTTTCCTATGCACGCTTTTGATTTTATTAATGGTTTTATTATTATTAATTGTTATTATTTGTTATTAATATTTCGGAAATTCCTACGATTAATCATAGGATAAAATATAATTGGAAGATTGTCTCTGCTATGATTTGATATTTAAAAATAACAAAATCACTGATAATATTACCGAAGCTTTTTTGAACGTTGAACTTCTACAAAAGTAATAACGATTTTTCAAAAAAATTTAGATAGACTTTTTTGGCTTAAACAGTTCAACTAAAATTTAGTTGAGAGCTTTTGTAATTTTATGCGGACTAAAAATATTTTAATTTTCAGACAATTGTTGACTGTTTAATCAATGGAGTTCAGACCTACTCGAATTATTTTGATGGAGCCTTAATATCGAATTCGTAAAGAATTATATGACGAAATTAGATTATATAAAATTTTGAAAATTTGAAAAAGCATCTGACATTAGATAATTTGCATCCACATCGATCCATTTTGACTTTTAATTTGAGAGTTTGAAATTTGAAATTAAAACCCGAATAACTTTGAACTAAAATATTATGTATATAAAATTTATAAATATAGATTTTATACATATTAAATATATAACATTTAACTACATTTTGAGGTTAAGAATTTTCAGGATAAGAATGGTTGGAGAAAAATGACTTTTTTTTAAATTAACGCGTTTACGATTTGGGCAACAAAAATTTGAATCATTTGACTCTCTAATAAATTATTAGAGTCAATTTAATAATAATAATTAAATTAAATTAATTAAGAATTAAAATAATAAGAGCAGATGATTATTAGTAATAACCTTCTGCTCTTCTATTTTACAGATTATAAGATTGTATAATTTACGTAACTTAAGATTTAAAACTATGCGCAGACTATGAAGGAATATAGTGTCAAATTTGATTTTCACGTGTTTCCAATATTCCGATAAGTGCTTTTTTAAATTTATTTTTCTTTTTAATATACGTACCTAATTGATTTGGGCGGTGCATATTGTAGGTGGTACCATAGTCCAGGGCCATATGCCCCTCGTCTTTTCACGTGATATTGTCCCGTCGAAAGGTCCTGTTTCTCCGCAAAACATCCAACGCGTCGAATTTTTTTCTTTTCAAAAACGCACTCGCGATGAAAACCTTGTTTTTTTCGATTTGGTTCGATTGAAAAAAAAATACCACTCGCGATTGAAAATTCGAAAAGA
The DNA here is from genome assembly GCA_946863875.1 of Alloplasta piceator. NCBI lineage: Eukaryota > Metazoa > Arthropoda > Insecta > Hymenoptera > Ichneumonidae > Alloplasta > Alloplasta piceator. The sequence continues at coordinate 9,036,674 of OX333077.1, read as the reverse complement.
AATTTAAAAAAATACGATTTCACAATGTTTTATGGCGCGATACCGTGAGTTTTGCACTTGACGCGCACAATTTTGCACTCGAGGTCTCAAACGCAATTTTTTTCATAGCCGAATACCTCGAACCTAGAACGACAAAAAATAACAAAAAAATAAGACTCTATGTTCAACTAACTTAAATTTTATTTAAACAAAACGTTTTCGACGAAATTTATAATCAAGAGCGACGATAAAAAGAGATGAAAATAGTCATTTAATCGATCAAAAGTCTTTTCGATAACTAATTTGGTCAAAATAAAAACCGAGAAAAGATTTTACAATGAAGATTTCTTGAATCAAAATGATGTTGAAAGTTGCATCATTGACTAAAAAATGAAAAAATAATAAATATAAATTTAAAAAAATTAATTTTAATGAAATTTAATTTAGAAAAATTAATTTTAGAAAATAAAATAAGAAATGTATTAAAATTTTTTTTTTAAATAATAAAAATGTATTTTCACGTTAATAACATGGATCGAAATTGAATTAATGTTGATCTTTTAGTCGAGTCTAAAACCTGTGGACAATTGGGCAAAAGAAAAAAAAATGGCGCATCGAGGAAAAACGAGACGGGAAGAACAGAGGGAATTCAACATGGCGGTAAAATGCTCGGACCGCGATGGACCGTGCATTACAGACACTGACTAAGGAGAGAGAGAGAAAGAGAGAGCGAGGGAAAGAGAGAGATGGGACTATTTGAAATGCGGGCCAAAGAAAGAGAGAGAAAGACCAATGACCGCGTAATAGGCGCTCAACGATGACGAGGGGACTGGGTTAACTCTTTGCACTGTCTCGTTTCGTTCTTTTAAATACACTTGTACCTCGTCTTCGGCGTTAAACACCTTTGCGACCATTTTTCGTTCATTTTTGGGCCCAAAATTCTCCATTGAACCCGAAAAGGTTTCCACGATTTAGATTTCAATTTTATGATAATCAAAATTGAATCGGGACAAAAAGAATTCCCGCAAATTAAATCATTGCTTCCGCTTTGTAATAGAAACGAATTTTTGTACTTCAACTTTTTTGGTAAATTTTCCACCAAATTTAATAACGAATATTCCTAATAATTTACCGATTAAAAAAAACCTGAGCTCCATATTTTCAAAAATATTCAAGTCAGCGTTTAAAAAGTTGTTTTTAAAAAATTACCTATTTTCAACTAATCCAGAGCAAGCCGTAGATTTTCACTAAATTTAGAAACGAATTGACCTGCAGGACTTTATTTAGTCTCATCGATTGGACTATTTATAATGGATTCATTTCGATATATAAATACACAGGAATGTCCGTCCGGAAATTTTTGAAAAACGTTATTTTCTAAATTCACCGATCCGCTTAAATATTCTTGACGAAGAACACTTGCAGATTTTGCTTCCATCGTCATGAAGCTTCCTCGACAAGGGAGGAAAATACGCGTTTGGACTATTTTAATAAAATGGGGGTTGCAAAATTTTGTTTTTTTGATACTTCAATTTTATGCATGGCATCGCTATTTGGAGTATGCAGGACGCATTCGCGAAGTGAAATTGATCTCTTGACTTGAGCTCAAGTGGTGAGAATGACTGGCTCGATGACGTCATATGTATCGCGAATTGCTCTCTCCTCTCCAGGGGAATTTCTTTTCAATTTATTTTTTTCCAAACCCAACATCGTGATCCAAATCAGAGTTGCGAAAATAGTAATGTAAAAGTAATGCATAACCCATTACTTTAAGCAATGCGTATTAGACAAGTTTTCCATTACAAATTACAAAAGTAATGTACATTGGATGCATGTGCCATTACAAATAAAAAAGTAATGTATAATGTATGCATGTTCCATTACAAATAAAAAAGTAATGTGTAATGGATGCATGTGCCATAACAAATAAAAAAAGTAATGTGTAATGGATGCGTGTTCCATTACAAATAAAAAAGTAATGTGTAATGTATGCACGTTCCATTACAAATTACAATTCTTTAAAAAAGTAATTTGCAATGGAGAATATTCCATTACAGATAGAAAAATTGCCGTGCTCGTATTCGAAACTTGCACATTGCTGTCACATTATTTTATTTCGCTCACTAAAAGTTCATCCACGATTATCACAAATGATTCATAAAGTTAAAAAAAAAAATACCTCGCACATTATTTAGGGATTCAATAAAGCGACAAATTTTGTATTAGTAACTTGTAATTTTTAGTAGATTGCTTATAATTATGGGTAAGAGCGTATAAAAGCAAGTTCAATATAAAGTTGGATAATTTTTGGGGCTGAGTACATTTTCGTACTTCATATTTAAGACGATGAACTGTCTGTTTTTTGTTTCTATTTTTTAACTTTATGGATCATTTGTGATAATTGTGGATGAAATTTTAGTGAGCGAAATAAAATTATGAGACAGCAATGTGCAAGTTTCTAATAAGAGCACGGCAATTTTTCCATTTGTAATGGAATATTCTTCATTGCAAATGACTTTTTTTTTAAATTGTAATTTGTAAGGAAACGTGCATACATTACACATTACCTTTTTTTATTTGTAATGGGACATGCATACATTACACAGAACTTTTTTATTTGTAATGGAACACGCATCCATTACACATTACATTTTTTTATTTGCAATGGGACATGCATCCATTACACATTACTTTTTTTAATTGTTATGGAACCCCCGTCCATTACACATTACTTTTTTATTTGTAATGGCACATGCGTCCATTACAAATTACTTTTTGCGTTTGTAATAGCACACGCATTCATTACACATTACTTTTGTATTTTGTAATGGTACACTTATCCATTTCACATTATGCAGTGTGATGGGTAAAAAATACAGATATTTTTTCCAAATATTGTCTCACCATCGGGAATGTCGAGACAAAAATATCAGCTCGCCAAAATTTGTTCATTTTCGAAAATTAGATCCAAGTAAAAAAATTCAAAAAAATACCTTTTTTGTATTACTTATAATAATTAAAGTGAAAGTCCGAGCGTTGAATTATCCAAAAGGGTTGTCAGAGATCATGGAGCAAAATATTGGGATCAAAATATGATAAATTATAAAGGTACTTTTTTTGTATATTTTACTCATTTAAATTTTTTTCCAAAATTGGATCTGACTTTTTTTTACAGTCGTTAAACTATTTTGGGTAAATATTGATTGAAAAAATAAATTTAAAAAAATATTCTATCATAGAAATAATAGGGAATAATTGGAAAAAAATTATTGATTGGAAAAGATAAATTGTACCAAATGATTATTTACGATTAGTAATAACTCGAATTAACTTTTTCTAAAAGTGATTTTTAATAGCTTTTCACTCGAATAACATTTATCTCTGTTCCTCGGAGCTCTGAAATAATTGGGACAATTTTGAATTCAATGGAGAGTCGACGAAAAAAAAAATTCTCTAAATTCTGACGAAAAATTCGATTAATTAATTTCGTCGCTTTTTCAAGTGTGAGCAGTCCCTTGACGAGCTCGCAATAACTTTGTCTTCATATTCCAGTTTCTATTTTCGTTGCGCGGCCTTTACCCGTTCCCATCGACCCCAATCTCACGGGTTTTTTTCCCATCTTCACTTCGAATTCAGAAAAAAAGAATGCACATGCGATGAGGTCGAGTACAAAAAAAACTCCGGTTGATTTATATCTTTCCGTCGCTCATTCTCTCTCTCTCTCTCTCTCTCTCTCTCTCTCTCTCTCTCTCTCTCTCTCTCTCTCTCTCTCTCTCTCTCTCTCTCTCTCTCTCTCTCTCACTCTCTCATACTCTCTCTGTGAAATATTCGAGAGCGTGGAAAGGAATGTTTGTTCTCTTTGTATCCAGCAGAAGTATTGCAATGAAAAATTGCTATAGATAGATAAAGTTTCAAAGCCAGATGGAAAAAAAAGAAAAGAAAAAGAGCGCAGGAGACACGAAGTCTCAAAACCAAAAGTTCAGATCGTTTTTCCACCGCAAACGATTTCCCTCAGGAAAAATATTGCAATTAATAACAAATTGTAAAAAAAAAAATTCTCATGGAATGTTTCGTGAAAAATAATCGTCAAACAATTTTTAAAAAATTAATTTGTCTAGAATAAATCGTATGAAAAATTTCGAACGGTAAAATCATTTGAAACTTTCTCTCGTTTGGGTAAAAAAATATTCTGTAGGTTACATGACAAAATCTGAAAGGAGAATTTTTCTTATCGAAAGTCAAACTAAAAAAAATCTCAAAAAATGTTTTTCAATTAAATTTATTCTAGAAAAATTTGTATAAAAAATTCAGACGATAAAATCCAGCCAAATGCTATTGTCAAAAACTATTTCGATAATTTTATGAAAAAATGCTGAGTGTAAATTTTAATATTTTTCTCTTGTGTAAATGAAGAATAAGTTTTCCAGAAAAATCTATAAATTTGAATATTTATTCGGACGATCGTAAATGTATTTAGAACAATGACTCATCATTTCGATAAGAATATTCCTCATTTGACAAGTTGAGAAAAACAACGATAAGCCACCGCTTCCCCTCGTTAAGGTCGAGTCTGAATGAATGGGGGGAATCGAGCGATATATTTCTCGCATCCGGTGTACCTTGACTCCAAGCATGATCCAACCAAGAGTTTTCCAAGTCTTATTTTTGGATATCAGTTTGAGTCTAGCTTTGTCGCTTTTACACGTGCTCGTATCTTTTATAGCGGAGCGACAAAGAGATAGAAAAAACCAGAGGGAGGGAGAGAGAGAGGGAGAGGGAAACAGACAGACAGATACGTAAATAGAGATAAGTATATTTCATTATGACGCAAGCACGCAAGTGACCTCCCAAGTAGACGAAATGAGGAAAAAAAATCAACCAAATCGTGTAAACTAGATAGCCTTCAATGTTTTTCGAGTTTGTGAACTCGGACATTTCTTTAAAAAACTATATAATCCAAGATAAAATTTCATAAATGAATATATAAAAATTATTATCATTAATAATAATTATCATTTTTATATCTTCATTTGAAATTTATATTATTTCCGACAAAATCATATAATTCACATTGTAAAAAATGTTTCTACTAAATTTAATTAAAAAATATGAAGTTTTTATGCATATGAGGAGTTCTTTTTCAACCTGGCCACTTTTTTTTCATCCTCTCCAATTTTTTTCAAAATCTGCCAGTTTGAAATATTAGTCAAAAGGAACGTCTGTGATTTTTTTTAGATTTTTTTAGGCGTCCGTTCAAGATTTTCAATTTTTCATTACGAACACTGTATCTCAAAAAATATTTATCAAACAAAAAAAAACATAAGAATAAAAACTCTCCTATTTTTTCCACTTTATCGAAAAAAATTAAAATGATAATTTTTCTGGATTGAGAAAATGGAAATTTGGCAAAAAATGAGAATAAAACTTTTTTAAACCAATTAACACACTTTCGATTTCGATACAAATTTTACAGGATGTCTGTCATTGGGTAAAGAGTCTGCGAAAAAAAATTCAGAATGGCACCTGCAATGGTTACGATGAAAAAAAAAAAATCCTGCGAAATCTATATGCGGCGGTTATGAGATTCCGCAGGGTTTTTATTTTTTTTCATCGTTACCATTGCAGGTGCCATTCTGAAATATTTTTTCGCAGACTCTTTACCCAATGACAGACATCCTGTAAAATTTGTACCGAAATCGAAAGTGTGTTCTTAGGTTTAAAAAATTTGTATTTTTATTTTTTTGCCAAATTTCAATTTTCTCAATGCAGAAAAATTATAATTTTAATTTTTTTCGATAAAGTGGAAAAAATAAATAAGTTTTTATTCTTACGTTTTATTTTGTTTGATGAATATTTTTTGAGATACAGTGTTTGTAATGAAAAATTGAAAATCTTAAACGGACGCAAAAAAAAATCTAAAAAAAATCACAGACGTTCCTTTTGACTAATATTTAAAACTGGCAAATTTAGAAAACATTTGGAGAGGGTGAAAAAAAAAGTGGCCCGGTTGAAAGAGAACTCCTCTTATACAGTATATATTAAATTTAAGTAAGATGAAATTGATATTTTCCCAATACCATATATTTCGATTTCGTATACTTGTTATTTCATATAACTTTTATGTATATGTTGTACATTAAATTTAATAACATTTTTTACAGTGCAAGGTTGATTTGAATTTTAAAATATTGTTATTATTATTATTATTATTATTATTATTATTATTATTATTATTATTATTATTTCTCTGAATGAAATAATTGCACAAAGAGTATTTTTTTTACTCAGAAAATTTTTGGCACTGAAGGAGATATTTTAGAATAAATTTTCGGAGTTGAAAGGTTTTTTACTCCATATAAAATTGGTTTATATATTCGTCTAGATATTAATTCAGTTCGATTCGTTGAAACATTGAAATATAAAAATAAAAATGTACTGAAAATGACAAAATACATTTTGAGGAGACGGAAAAATTTTTGTTCAATCTTTTTCTATTTTTTCCGTTAAACTTTTACTCAAATCAAATGTTAATAAAGTAATGTAATTGTTCACCGATATAATAGTGGGGATTTTATTTGAGACGACGATGATTTTTTTTTTTCATTTCAACATGTGCTTTATTATGGCGTAGAAGGATTAGTATATAGCGATAGAGCGATTTTAATATGAGAAAGTCGTTTGAGCGACGACACGTGTCTTCTGGGTCTGTCCGAATTTCTACATTCGGGACATTATTCACATCGTGTTCTCAAACGCGAATAAATAACGATAAATATAGAGCATAGGGTCGGGTTTGGTCGGCCATGTATAAAAATTCATTTCGTGCAAAATAAAACTCGGTTATCGTCGAAAAACTGCTCCGTGTCTGAGAATCCTTACAATATTACAAAAGCATTGTTATAAACAAAAAAAAATTAAAAAAATCATCTTTACACATAAAAAACTGCTCCCATTTCTACAAAATTTAAGCATCTTTTAAGACCAGTAGAAGGTATTATATAAAAAAAAATTAACAAAAAAAATTCAATGTTGATCGTGGTTTTGCACGATATTTAAAAATTCAAAATTCTCCAAATTCATCATTTTTCAAAAGTTTTTTTCGGAATATTTTTTTTTCACTCTTCAAGACGAACCCAGAAATATTTTTTCGTAACTATAATAGTTTTCGAGATATTTAAAAAATAAACCTAAAGATTTAGAAAATTGTGAAATTTTGAATCTTCCATAACGTTTAAAAAAAAAATAATAATTTTTTTTTGTATATAACTTCGCTTTATTAAAAATGAAAACTTCTGATCAAATTGCATCGAAATTGAAAGATTTCGATTCCAACTCGTGGTCGATTTGACATGGAACGACCCAGGTACGATTATTATATAAAATTCTATTGGTGAAAAATTGAAATTATTAAAATAATTATAAATAAAGTGTTAATACAAATTCAAAGTAATCGAAATTATGCCTGGTAAAAAAATTCTCAAAATTCTCTTCTTCACCCTTTCCAGTGGCTTTTCCTCTTAGAAGTCATCGTATTTTTTTAAATATAATTCTACGTAAATTAGTGGCGTTATTTTTTTTTCTCGTTTACAATTGACCTTTACAAACATAGCGCTACGTGTAGATTTCTAATACGAGATAGTTCCATTATATTATATGCATGTAAAATTAAAGGTATAAGAACTTGGAAAAGTGCGAATGGAAGAGAGATTGAGACACGGTTGAAGGTATAAAGTTATAAATTAGGTGATCGTTTCTATAGACGACGACGACCCGATGACGTGGTTTTTAGTCTCAAGATACGACTCGAGCACGCCCAGAGAATTAATATCGACTTTTTGCTGATGCACGATTCTCCATTCACGATTATTTGCATTTGTTCAATTAATTATTTTATGCAAATCTTTTAATGGGATTTACATTCGAGGCTAAACTCTACAGATTCCAAGCACATCTTTTTTGTTTTTCAATATAAGGTATTCCGGCTTAACGGGACCCCCTTTTAGGCCGACCTCTTTCGATTTTCTTGAACTATAATAACTATAATCTCTCTACTCTAACTATAATACTCTTTGGAATACACCAAAAGTTATATTTCAAACTTTTTGCGTATTCAGCGCTTCGGAGCTTTGGCATGGCGCGAAATAAAATCGAAAAAATTCTTTAACAATAGCTTTCGATCGGAAATTTCATGCACTTTTCGAAAAAAATATCAGCAATTCCGAAAAAACACGAATTCATTTGAATTTCGGCCAAAAACCGAAAAAAATGATTTACAAAAAAAGAGCAAAAGTTAATTCAGCGGGACAATTTTTTTCATGTTTTGTATATATCTGAGAAGTGACAATATAAATTTGAAGTTGGAACTCGCATCCGTTTCCTAATGCCAAGTCTTTTAGTAGGATAAAAATGGTTAAATATTGTGTTTTTCGTATTCAACAGTTCTCTGATATATTATATAGTTTTTTTTAACGAATTTTGAATTTTATGAATTTATTAAATTCAAAATTTAATAAATTTAATTGAGATAATTTAATTTAATAACTTGAATAAATTTGATTATTTAATAAATTTAATTTAATTAATTTAATAAATTTACTAAATTCAAAATTCGTTAAAGAATGCTATATAATACATCAGGGAACTGTTGAATACGAAAAACACGATATTTAAGAATTTTTATCCTACTAAAAGACTTGGCATTAGTAAACGGATGTGAGTTCCAACTTGAAATTTATATCGTGGCTTCTCAGATATATACAAAACATGAAAAAAATTGTTCCGCCGAATTACATTATGCTCTTTTTTTGTAAATAAATTTTTTCGGTTTTTGACCGAAATTTAAATGAATTTGTTTTTTTTCGGAATCGCTGATATTTTTTTCGCAAAGCGCAGGAAATTTCCGATCGAAAGCTATTGTCAAAGAATTTTTTCGATTTTATTTTATTCGTTTCCAAAGTTCTATGCATACAACTGACAAAATTATTTTTTATATTTTTTATATTTTTTATATTTTTTATATATTATTATTATAATATTCTTTACATTATTATATTATTATTATTATTATTATTATTATTTTATAATAGAACTGAGTAACTGCTGACGCTCGGTTATGGTGAAAAAATTATTATAATCTTAATCCTTGAGGAGGGAAGTCGATTTTTCAAAAGTTATTTTCAAGGTGTCGAAATAATAGTTATTCAAATGACTTGTTTTTTTTTGCCTTCTATGATCGCGAAATAACTGGATAGTCGTAGCAAAAAAAAAACACGTGTGCCAAACTAGATACTCAAGACTTTGGTTGTTTCGTATAATATATTTTACGAGGGGAAAGTCCACGAGAACGTAGGCATTAAATCGGACGTTAGCCTCTCTGGTCTTACTTTTTCCTCGTCTCTCTTTCTCCATCTATCTCTATTTTTCCTGGGGCTTATTTGTGAACTGTGTTATTTTCTGACCGACCACGTTTTGTTCATCGTTTTACATGTACACGAAAAAAAAAATTATGGATCAACGGCTCTGAAAGGTCCAATTTCGTGTACTGAAGACACAAAAATTGAGCTGAACAAAAAGTCGAAAAATGTAGTTTTTTGACGAAAAATTAAAAGATCCCGCTAATACTTGGTAAACAATAATTCCCAATTCTTCCTTTATTATTTAAATAAATTGTTCGCAAAGTGTTGTCAGGGTTCTTTAATCTTTCATTCGAGTCACGCATTTATAGATTTTTTTATTCAGTAAAGTTTAGTTTCTAGTAAATCCAATTTTTTTATTTATTTATTGTAAACTCGCGTAAATCGACGCTTTAATGACAAACACGACGGTAAAGTTCTAAACATTCTAAAAGTATCACGAAAAAAGGGACTTGAATACGGAAAGATCTTGATTGTTTTGAGTATATAAATACTGAAATAGATGGAACTAAATGGAAATTTTAGAATTATGTTTTCGTGTTGATAAACAAAAAAAAATGAACTTGTGTTCCATAATTTCTGACAAATTAACGCTCCATAAATATAAATCTGAAATAACTCCCAGAAAATTTTTTCACCACCATTACTGCAAATTGGCCAAGTTCCAAAAAAATTCTAAAAGCGTAACGAGGAAAAAAAATAGTTGGAATACATACACTTGAAATTTGGGACGTTCATCTGAACGAAAAATTTAAGGAAATACTTGTCAAATTTTTCTCAAGTCGTTTTCCAAAATTTAGAAAATACTTATTCATCAACGATTGGCCCTGCAATCAAGCGTTATAGGAATAAATTTGTTATTTTTTCGGCCAACTGGACGTTCAAATGTTTAAATTTTCGAATTCTTCAAATATTCATAGTAAAAAAAAATTTACAATTTTTTTTTCACGTCATTAATGACACAAGAACAAAATTATATAAATCTGAAACAAAAAAGTTTTTCCAACTGACACAGCAATCTGGCAAAGTTTTCAAAAATTGTGAAAGGGTCACCAAAAAAAATAGGCAAATCCTGAAAATTTTATAATTCAGTATTTATAATAAAAAAATTTCAAAGTTTGTTTAAACGTCATTAATGATGCAATTACAAAATTACACAACTCTAAAATAATTACCAAAAAATTTTGTCAATTCTAAAAAAAAATCAGAAATTAAATCTCCCTGGAATATTGAAAAAAATGACCCATATAGTAAATCAGTCAAAATGTACATGTATATGACGTGCACACAAAATGGACGCGCGATTAATAATTCGTAAGAAATTGATTTCGGTATTCTCAAGTCATCTTAAAAAATTTAGAAAAGAATTATTCATCAACAATTGGCCCTCCAATCACGCGTTATAGGAATAAATCTGTCATTTTTTTGTCCAACTGACAGTCTAAATGTTCAAATTTTTAGAATTTTTCAGATATTCCTAGTAAAAAAAAACATTAAATACGATTTTATTTTCACATAATTAATGACACAAGAAAATTACATAAATCTGAAACGAAAAAGTTTTTGCAATTGACACGGCAAACCAGCAAATTTTTCCAAAATTCTGAAAGCGTCACAACAAAAAGTAGACAGAATGCTGAAAATTTTATAATTCAGTATTTATGATGAAAAAATTCTTAAAATTGAAATATTTACCAAAAAGTCTTGTCAATTCTAAAAAAAAATCACAAATAAAATCTCCCTTAAAAAAATGACCCATACACAAAATCTTTAGTACTGTCAAAGTGTATATATTAGGGTGGTCCTTATTTAGGGCTCGAACGAATTTTTTATCAGACGCCCCGAAATCGACTTCAAATAATTCAAAAACAATACCCTAACTTTTTCAGATTTTGATCTTGACCATATCGGCTATATTTTCAAGATATATTTTATTCTGAGTGTAATAATTTTTTTTTAAATCCGTAACTGCAAGATTTTAGTGTTCATTAGTGCAACTATTTGAGGAAAAATTCACATTATCATACGGGACAATCTAGACGAATTGCAATCCGTATAGATTGACCCGTATTGGAATCTTAGACGAATTGCAATTCGTCTAGATTGACCCGTATGATAATGTGAATTTTTCCTCACATAGTATCACCAATAAACTCTAAAATCGTGCAGTTACAGTTTTTTTTTTAAATTATCACACTTACAATAAAATATATCCTGAGAATACGGCCAAAACACGTATATTTCACATGGGGAAATCTACCCTCTTGGTGGGAAGTGTTATAGATAAAAATCAGAAAAAATGAGGGTATTGTTTTTTAATTATTTGGAGTCGATTTGGGGGGTGTCTGATAAAAAAAATTCGTCCGAGCCCTAAATAAGGACCACCCTAGTACATATATAGGACGTGTACACAAAATGGACGCGCGTTTAATAATTCGTAACGAATCGACGTTCGGTAGATATCAAAAGGTTGCGATCGGGCTGTGTTGATTGTCGCGCGCATACGAGCTCTCTCTCTCTCTCTCTCTCTCACTCTCTCTCTAGCTCCGCGCACCATGACAACAGGTGTTCTCGACGTAGTCATTTCCCTCGGTCCGTTTTAACGACCCACCGACGACTATAGCGAAAACCAACGACGTGTTGGAGAGAGAGAGAGAGAGAGAGAGAGAGAGAGAGAGAGAGAGAGAGAGAGAGAGAGAGAGAGCTCTGTGCGAGGTCGTGCACGAGGAGCGTCGCGAGCACGTCGACCTCGTCGACGAAGACGCCGATCGTCGTTGTCGATGGGTCGTTTCTCCCAACGCTCAGTCACACGCGCAATTCCCACGAAAGGTCTCTCTCTCTCTCTCTCTCTCTCTCTCTCTCTCTCTCTCTCTCTCTCTCTCCACACGTCCCACTCTGAAAAACGTCTCCCTGCTGTATCTCCCTTTCGCAGCATGTGGCGCATTACGAATAACAAATTCCCGCCGCCGACGTGAGATCGAAATGAAAATCCCGATCTCACACGTTCCAGTCTTTTCGCAAATTATTTTTCGGTAAAAAAAAACGTCAAGTTTACGAGCCCGTTCATCAGACGTCAAAGTTCTTTCACTTTATTTATCACGTGTTCTTGTCGCGAAAATATTCAAAATTTAAGTTTCGTATGATAAACTTTCAAATTTCCAAAGAGTTATTATTGTGCAGAAAAAGATTAAACTTGTTTTCATTCTGTACGTAAGATGGAGAGAAAAACAAACATGGCGACTTTTCTCGTCTGCTCCACCTCAGCTTTCTTTTTACCCGCCATTTTTCGTACATCTCTCTATCTCCATTAAATAAAACCCTCAAAAGCCTCGATTCAGCATGAAAAAATCTAGTATCGCGATAAACCGGTTTTCTTTTTTTAATCATGAATTATTCTGAATTTTGTTTACCTCACATGGCTTATTGTGGTTTGGGTGAAATAGCCAATTTTTTTTCTCCGTCAGCGAATATATAGTCGCCGCGAAGGGAGGGAGGACGAGATGTGGCAGCGTGTGGCGTATTTACACTGGAGAAGCTCACCGCCTATCGCGATGTGACGGTATGCCCGGGCGCTCTCTCGCCCCACTTTTTCTTCTTTCTTTCTCTCAATCTCAATAAAAATTCTCTGACGCAAAACTCTTGTGTCAACCACGACCACTTTACGAAAAAAAAAAATCACCCAAATACACGCACTATTTCTCCGTATCTCGACGTATATTGGAAACAAACACGCGCGCACTCCACCCCACACACGCAGTATAGATGTATATATATATATTTGTATACATATAGATAATGAACGATAAAATTGTGACGTTTCGTACGCGAAACAGCTTCGGTCAATATTGCTTTCGTTTGTACTCCGATCTTACACTTTTGCACGGATCAATCGATCCATCAGTTCTTGAAATAATTTTAAATGTTTTTTCAAATCGTGCGAAAAGGCGATTAATCGCGCGATTTTGGAACAGAATCACGAGCTCGTATCCGTGACACGCCGTTGACGAAGTCGGAGCGAAAATTGATCGGTAGATGTTAAATTGCTGAAATTCGCGGACGCGGTGCAACTCATGCGAATGATGAACGTGAACTGAAGGCGCTCTGCAACGCTACGGCGTCTATAGAGAGGACCTTTCGCGCGCGCCTGCAGTGAGCCGCGGACACCGACGGTGGCTCCACCGTGACGGCCACCGTGCCGAACTACGGAACCACCGCGCCCCGCGGACCCGACAAATCTATTTTTAAACACGCGCATTGTTACGTCCGAGGTTCTCTCGCGCGCGCGGGCCACCGATTCTCTTTCAAAGAGCCTTCTCTCCCTCACAACTCGCGGATATATAATACAATCCTCGCAATAGATATGTATGTATTAGGGTGATTCGTTTCAGGGCAACTTTTTTTTTACCCGTCGTGCCCGAAAACCTTTAGTCGGTACCCAAAAACGAAGTTTCGTGAAAGGGGGGTGTTGTCAAAAAATATTTAGAGGTCGCGAATCAAAATTGAAGGTTTCCCATTCGATTGACATTAAAAAAAAAAAAATTCTCATTATTAGTGTTACCATTCCGCGAATTTTCATATCGCGATATTTTCCAAGTGGGTTCTTATAGGAAATATGATACTCTACGATAAAGTTCATTGAGCCATGTCCGTAAATCGAACTGTTTCATCGGTATCATTATTTCAAGTGAATATTTTATGAAAAAATCTATTCAAACGGCTGTAACGCCTGAGGTATTGGATATACCGAAAAAATTCAAATGAGATCTTTGTAGGAAAGTAATTTGCTACAAAAAAGTCTCACAAGCCGAGCCCGTGAATTCAGCTCTTTCTCAGATATAGGTGTATAAAGTAAAATAAATAGATATTTTTTTGTTTTATTCAATCAAACGAACTCCATTTTCTATGAGATAGCATGTAAAAAATCATGAGAAAAACCATTCAACAAATGTCACAAAAAATTCCCTATGCAAATAAATTAATAAAACAAAAACAAAAAATCTATTTATTTTACTTAATCGACCTATAGTTGAATCTACGGGCTCGGCTTATGAGACTTTTGTAGCAAATTGATTTCTCTACAAAGTTCTCATTTGATTTTTTTCGATATATCTAATAGATCAGGCGTTACAGCCGTTTGAATAGATATTTTCATACAATATTCACTTGAAATAACGATACGGCTGAAACGGTTGAATTTACGGACATGGCTCAATGAACTTTATCGTAGAGTATCATATTTCCTATGAAAACCCACTTTGAAAATATAGCACTATCATAATTCGCGGAATGGTAACACTAATAATGAGAAATTTCTTTTTTTCAATGTTAATCAAATGGGAAACCTTCAATTTTGATTCGCGACCTCTAAATATTTTTTGACAACACCCCCCTTTCACGAAACTTCGTTTTTGGGTACCAACTAAAGATTTTCGGGCACGACGGGTAAAAAAAAAGTTGCCCTGAAACGAATCACCCTAGTATATATGTTTTATGTATGATCATAACCAGGGTATATTGTTTTTCGTGCATTATGCGAATGGAATCGTATCATTATATCTCTACTGGTTACGACTCCATCGTCCAACTGCGATTTAAAAAATGTTTATCATTTTAATAACTCTCCCCAATAATATCTCTACGCAAATATAGGTTTTTGTTTTCTTTTTTTTTTACATTCGCTTTTATAAGCAATTTCTTAAGCTTTTTTATTTAAGCTTAATAGAAAACGGAAATAAATCATGGTGCTTTTTCACGATTTTTTAAATAATCGAAAATTTAATTTTGAAATTGGAGACGTTGAAGAGAGCAATATTTGAAGCAAGACAGCGAAGATTGATAATCAAATCGGTTTAAAAAAACTGGGCAAATGTCCATAACGGATATTATATCGTGAATTATATTATAATATTGATCGCCGAGAATGGGGAAAGTCGGGTGCGTAATACGGTTACGTTGCGACGTGGGCTTACAGAGGGACAAAGGGAAATTGGGAGGGGTGAGATCGAGTATAAATTTCTACATTCAATTTCGCGTAAGCAGACGACAAAAATATTACGTAATAATGCTGAGTGGTGTAAGTCTGTCCCAGACTATGTATTTTTACGATAATTGTCCTATTATGTATTTTGAGGGCGTTTCCACGAAGATATGCTATAGATATATTTTCCATTTAATACAGCACTGATACAAATACATATAATATATGCTGTTAATTTACCTATAATTTGTTTGTACTTGATTGAAATAATTTATATTTTATATATTTCATAAGTGCTTATTAACCGAATTTTTTTAATGAAAATTTAATTTTCCAGATCAAAAAATTATTTTCATCGAAAATATTAATTAAAATTATTAATAAATTTATTATTATATATATTTATATATAAGGTATTCCATACCAAACCGATCAATCCATAGAAAAAAAATTTTCTATATTTTTTTGAAGGTACTGAATTTTTTTAGGTTTTTGTCTCAACCCAACTAACCACAATAAATTTTCCAAAATCTGACACAATTTTTTATTTTTTTTATTTTTTTTTAATGAAACTAAAACTCAAGATAGAAAAAATGATCCTTTGGGTTATTTTGATATCTCCGTTGTTTAAAAAGTTATGAGCGTTTGAAAAAAATGGTGTCAAATTTTGAAAAATGTATTGTGGTAAGTTGGGTTGAGACAAAAATCTAAAAAAATTTCGAGAGACTACTTCCAGTACGTACGAAAAAATGGAAAATTTTCAACAAAATAAAAAATGGTCGGGTCCACGGATTGGTCGGCTTGGTATGAATACCTCAAATATAATCAATAAATTTTTAAATTTCATTTTTACGTTTAAGCACAAGTATTAAATTTAATATAACCATTTTGCTACTCTACCCAGCATAAGAATCATAAAAATGACAAATATTCGCGAAGCTTTTTGATTTTTAAAAATGCTAGAATTGAAGGCTTCAAAAACCATTATTTTTTAAAAAGAAAATTTTCAAAATAAAGTTGAGAGATACAAAAATATGTATATAAATTTTCACGTTAATAAATTAAAATGTCTTTCCAGAAAAAATTCTTGAAAAATCGCCTTTTTCGACCTCCTGACTGCGTACAACCCCTTAAGTGTATTCCGGTAGAGTTGTTGAACGATGGAGTTGTAATCGGCAGAGATGTAAATGCGCCAATAAAAATACACTCCCACGATGTGATATATACGATTTTTTTTAGCAATGCTGAAATTATGAATTTCAACTTCCTGCAACTGTATGATCGTGGAGGATAAAAAAAAAAATTCGCACGATAGTATCGGAATTTTGTGTGTGGGATGACAGCGTCAACTGTCATCACACGATGCCGCTTCCGGAAGTCATATCTTATCGCTACATGCAACGGCCCTTTGTTTTTCCTACTCGATGCCATTTCGCGCTGTTTTTATCGAAATTCGTCACTCTCATTTCTAACTACCACGTAATTGCGTTTCAGCTTCATCATGAAGCAAATTGAAAGACGTTTTTTTTCTGAAGACAGTGAAATAATCATTTCTGCTAACAGAAAACTTCGCACTGATTGCGAATCCCTCAAGTTCAATAATTGAAACCCCAAAATTATTTGTATGTTAAGAATAATAATAAAAAATATTATTATATAATAAGTATTATTATATTATTATTAATTATTATTATTGAATATAAATTATAATTTATCAAAAATATTTATTCTGATTTCATAATTTGTTTTTTAGTCAGGGAAGAAACTGTTCCGACTTCTTTTCTCGGTTCTGCAAACTTTGAGTTTGCATTAAGAAAATCAATATATAAAAAATTATTAAGTAATTATTTAAAAAAATTTATATCGATAATTAATAATTAATTTAATCCGGAAAAACGAAACCTGGAATTTTTTAATCAGTTAGAAGCTCATCTAATTATTTTTTTTTTACCGACGACGAAGAACGCAAAATTTTTCAAAACGAAAAAATTAAAGGAAATTTAAAATTGTATAAGGTAAATGTGCCAATTATTGAACAGCTAAGAATCTGGGGATTGAATTCGGTGAGAAAAAAATATAAAATCAAGAAAAAAACCATCGCTTTCATGTTCAAATGATACTTTGATATTTTTACTTTCGAAAAATCACCCTTTAAATTATTTTTAAATGATTTCCAATGAAAAAAAAGAATAACACTTCGAAGCATGCAAATGTCCCAATTATTGAACACTGAAAGTGCCTATGTCCCTAATATTGAACAGGCATGTCCCAGTTATTGAACACTCTCGAGAATTCTTTTTCCGCTCTGAAAATATTATTTTGGGTACAATATTAAGAAGTGAAAGTAAAATCAAACACTTAGATAATCTTTTATTAATCATGTAAAAATACAAAAATATATATTTAGTCTCTATTGACAGGTTTTTCATTCGCATTTCACCTGTTCAATAATTGGGACATTTACCTTAAACGAAAATAAAAAGTTATTCAATCTGGAGAATTTTGCCGTTTGTGTGAAAGAGAATCGACAGATTCGCGCAAAAGTTCTGTACCGATGAAAAAGTTCATTTTCATAATATAAATTAGCTTTTTTTTCGCGGTGAAACGATATAGGAAGTAAAATCCCTCTCATCGATCAGTGTACGTCTCAATGGCAAGAATAGCCTACAAGGTTGCCATTCTCTGTCTCTCTATTTCTCTCTCTCTCTCTCTCTCTCTCTCTCTCTCTCTCTCTCTTTCTCTTTCTCTCGCCATCTTTCCTTTTGCGTTTCTCTCTGTCTACCGCCCACTATCCTTTTAACCGTAGTCATATGTACATGTATATGAGGCATTCTATGTTAAATTAACAAGCCACGACTAGGACATTTTTTCAATATGATGCTGCTCTAACAAAATTCTCAGAAATCGCTTTAAACAAATGTTACAACCCCAAAAACGCTAGTAAAAAAAATCTGAATGATGCATACCAATTCTATCATGTTAAATACGATATTAGCCATTTTATTTGACAATTTTACTATTATTTAGAAAATTTGTATTTTTCCGATCAATAACTTTTTTTAAAATATCATTTGATTCCAATTTTCTGAGATTCAATAAAAGTCATTGAAGTTTTAGACTTATGGAAATGAAACCTCAAAACTTGTGGGGAAGAAAATGTCAGGATTCCATTATCGTGGGAGTGCTCAAAAATATCATCCAGAAAATTAAAAAATTAGTGCAAGTATTTTTGAAATTAAAGAGCTTTTGCCTAGTTAATTTTTCAAGGACAAGATGGATTTTTTAAATATTTTGTGACTTTCTAGAGTCAGTAATCTCATTGTACTAAAATGTGTGATGAAAAAAAGGTTTCTCTATGAGAAAGCAAGAATGGAAAAAAAATTGAGGGAAAAGGGAAATAAACTGATAATTCGACACGGAATGCCCCATATGTGTTTGTGTATTGCCGAGACATTAACTCAAGCACGGATCTCCCTTCACGCTCATCGATCCATTTTTGATTTAATGGCTTCGCGGACATTTAAGACTCGAACGTTGTGACTTTTGCCGAACGTCAAAACGTGTCAGTTTGTTTTGCATTTAACATTATGATTTTCAAAACCGTACTATAGTCTAGTTTGACAACAAAACATTCATGTTATTGAATATTTTTACTTGCATATTTACATATTTAGATCAATTCTCAAAATTACGACATTATTGAAATCAATTTTTATTTAATGAATGAAAAAATCTACTTATTTGCATATTTTTATATTTACACCAATTCTCAAAATATAGTTGAGAATAATAAAGCATAATAAAGGTGGCTTGCATAAAAAAAAACATTTTTAAAAAATTTAAATTTCAGTAAAATTTACCAAAAAATGGCAAGAATGTCAATCCTCTATAAAGAAAATTTGGTAAAATTTTTGTCTGGCATTATTTCTGAAATTATAAATAGACCCTCCCCGAAAAACGCCCTGCTTAATTCATTGTTATTAAAAAAATCGCAAGAATAAAAAATCATAAATAAATAAACAAATGTCAATCCTCAAAATTAAAATTTAATAAAATTATTTTCTGGCATTCTTTCTGGAACTAACAATTGACCCTCGTTAGAAATCATCCTGCTTAATTCTTTGGTATTAAAAAAATCATGAGGATACAAAAAAATGCTGCACTGAGAAAAAAAAATGTTTCAATTAACTAAATCGGCAGTAAAATACGTTCAAACGAATATTTAGTTGGTACAATTCAACATTTTTTTGCCTGAATAATACTTTGGTCAACCGACGCGCAGAATTATTCAAGAAACTAATTATTTATTTAGACCAAATAAATATTTATTTGAACGTATTTGACTACCGATTTAGCAGTGATCGGCAGTATCGATTTTTTCGTCAACAATATTGATTTTATTAATCATTTTTTCGAAAAATTAATAACTAGTCAAAAAACATTACTATTTTTTTATAAAAATTCGTAATTAGCGGAAAAATATTTCTAATTTTTCTAAAAAATTAGTATTTAGCGAAAAAATATTACCAAGTGTTTTTCTAAATATATTAATTGGTAAGGAAGATATTACTAATTAATTTTAAAAAAATCGTAATAATTTGCAGAAAAGTATTGTATATATTTACTTAGTTGGTACGGATTGAGTCATGCTTATAAGCTCAAACAACTCTATTAAAAATGTTGTTTTATTTTTTATAATAACTATAGTTATTTAGCAATATCTTTCTCTCTAATTACTAATTCTTGGAAAAATATTCTTGGAAAATATTAATATTGGAGTAATATTTCATCAAAATATTTCACAAAATATTTTGTCACTAATTACTTATTTTGTAGAAAAATTTGTAATATTTTTTTTTAATTATTAATTTTTCGAAAAAATTCGATAATAAAAATAGATAGATTTTTTTGCCGATCACGGCGATTTAGTTCATTAAAACATTCTTTTTCTCAGTGTGGTAATTTTCCGACTAGTTTGAGACTTTCCATATTTTTCCAGTGTTTCCTTATCGCCATTTATGTTGAAAATTGATGTTGTGTACACTTGATAGGTTTTTAACAGTATACATATAGGTATATGTACATAATGTGCACATGTTTTACGAGGAGGGTGGAGGCGAGGAATAGACCTCCACGTTGTCGTCGTCACGTCACTATTTATAACAAATCGCTCGATATGATGTACTGGGATCCTATTTTTAGGTACTTACCTATACCTGACGAAAGCCCTCCGCTTCCTCACCTTCTCCGTCTCTCCTATCTCTTTGTACACATCTTTTATGCCTCTCCGGACATCCCTCTATATTTGCCACGTGTGTGCATCATAAGGGAGCCATTCGAGTGCATCGTGTGATGCAAAAATAAATGACCAGACGTTCCCCGATAGCGCAGACGATCGGTGAAAATAAAAAAGAAACCCTCGCGATAAGAAAATCTTACCTGTAACACATAAATAAAGAGGAGGAATTTATTTGTAGTTCGGTGAATGAAAATAATCGAAATAAAAAAATGTTCTCTTCAATTTTAAAAAACATCACCTAGAAATTGTACAAAGATATTTAATAAATGGGCAAATAACATAAATACAAAGAATGCCATTCCTAAAAGCTTCATTTTATGAGAAAACAAAAATTTTTATCCCACGTTCTCATAAAGTTTTGTTATAAAAATCTTTTCATCATTGAAAATAACTATTTATCCAGTTTTTTTTTCAAATCTTTTAAATGAATTTATTTCTTAATTTTGTCAACGATAAAATAGTCAATGTTAAAGAATTTTTTCACCGGCATTATTAATTATTAAAGGATCGGGTTATTGTTATTTCATTAAAAATATATTCAACTTTTCCCAGAATACTCCTTCGGGAAAACCCTAGAATTATTTTCCGAGGCTTGTTTTTTGTGTGTAAGATTTTTTTGTAAATATTTGATAGTGATATTATGTATTCGATAGACGTTTTAAATGGTAGAAAGTTTTAGTAGAGATATTAATGTGCCATTTTAAGATACAAAGTTTTTGCCAGCTGCTTATAAACGTTTTTTAAACTCAGTCAAATCTGAAAATTTTAACAAACCATTTTATCTTCATTCTTTTAAAAATCAATATGTACTTTGGCGAGATTTTTAATTTTTAATTTTTTTTAAATACAGTGGCTTTTTCCCTCAAGACTTTGAGAATGTAGCAGAGAATTAACCAATATAAAGCGTCCCAATTTAATTAATATTTTTTTACTACTTCTCGTGGATTTTACACTGGAAAAAATGTCTGCAAAGTGTTCGGTGAAAATAAAGGCAGTCAATAATAATTTCTGCGCCTGATAGAAGAATTTTCAATCTATCAAAAATTGGCAGAACGATTGTTGCGACAATCATAAAATCATAAAAAATTTCTAGAGACGGTAATTTAGTGCCTTGAACGATGTAATCGTGGGAAAAACACATTTGTTTCAGCAGCTTTTTGATCGGTGTTGAAGAAAGTATAAGAAAGTCACTATATATAAACTATTCGAGCTTGGTGAATTGTGCTTGCGATTCCTGATTACCGAGGAGTTTATATACACTCAAAAAAATTAAAAGAACAGCAACATTTTCGAGATTTTTCAGTGATTTTTGAAAGGCTGTAACTTTGTTAATTTTGGTCGTAACAAATTTTTAAAAAAAGCATTTTGAAGCTTGCATCTTCTAGTTTTGGAATTTTGGAATTTTTTTTGAAAAAAAAAATTTGCAGCCCATCGACTGTTTTGAAAAAAGCAAAAAAATCGAGAAAATTTTTACCGTGGTATTTATTTCGACTGCGTCGAGGGTGATGTCCACAACAAAATTTAGACTCAAGATTTCAAAACTAGAAGATTCAAGCTTCGAAATGTTTTTAAATAAAATTTTTTACGATCAAAATTAACAAAGTTACAGCCTTTGGAAAATCGCTGAAAAATCTCGATAATCTTGCTGTTCCTTTAATTTTTCGACTGAACGTATATATGCATAAATAATGTATCGCGTGTCTGTCTCAGCGTGAGGTCTTTTCTTTCGAGCCTATCGAGCATATACGAGCCCTTAAAGCAAAAAAAACTTCCCCTTCAGCATTTTTACAAACGCTCATCTTGCGCTTCCGCCGGAATTCTTCATGCTCTCATTTTGTCTTCGCACATGGTCGTTGCAATTATGTTTTCCTTTTTTTTTAAAGTACCCAAAAAGTGATATTTAGAAAATAAAATTGTCCAAAAAATTTCCCGAGTCCTATTTTCCGTTATTTTTTGGTAAAAATTATTTTTTTTATAACAGGAAATAGAAAAAAATTATCAAGTTAGAGAAGCTATCGATAAAAACTGGTACGGTTGCGCAAAGTTAAATGGCAACTCTTTGGTTTATTTTTTTTTTCATCTTCAGTCACTTTTATCCATAAATATAACTCGGCGGTGGGGGGCAGGGGGTGGAAACGCATGTAAAAAATTTTGCGAGTCAAGGAGAATGATGATTAAAAGAAAAAGGGAGAAGAGAGAGAGAAAGAGAGAAATACGTCAAAAATAGTTGCGAACGGTTCGAAAATACCGAGATCTAAAAATACAGACAAAAATAAACTGCCACACGTGTTAAAACACGCATTAATTTTCGCTTTTCCATCTCTCTCTCTCTCGTCTTTCCTTCTTTATTTTAGTATAAAAATGTTCACTTTTCTCATGCGTAACGTAAAGATTTACCCGCATCATATACGTCAGGCAATTCTCCAGGAAAGTAAAAATTACGCCCATATTGAGAATTCCATTCTATTAATACACGTTTTGCTCGCAAATTTGTTTCAATCAACATTTTTTTACGCTTATCCTGACATCATCTTATCTGATCAATTATCTTATCTCAATCTTGCATTTACACCTATCTTATCATTTATCGTATATTAATAATTATCTTAAATTTAATTTGAACAATTTTTTTTCCTTTACTAATTAATGAAAATGTATCAAATGATTGTCAGGATTTAAAAAACTAAAAATCGAGTAAGTGAAGGACCAAGATAGAATTTTTACAACGGTTTTGACAGCTTTAAGGAAATTATCGAAATAATTAAAGAAATTAAAATTAACCTCAATTCGCGAATCATTAAACGGAGAATTCAATTAAATTCACTTCGATTAAAACACTGCAAGATTTTGAATGGTAAGAAAATGAATCTTTTTCAAATAGCTTTTTCAAATCCCTAAATTAGTATCAATTTTTTGTAATTTTGTAATTTATTTTATAATTTTTTATTCAATGTATTATTATTATTATTATTATTATTATTATTAGATTTTTCAAGTTATTTATTATATTATATATTATTGCAAACCATCTATAAATTTCCCTTTTTTAGAAATTTATTGCGTAGAGCATTCCAAAGACTTACAATTAATAGACAACTAATCTATGTATAGCTTTGAACTTACAGTTGCAATGAAACTCGTAGACTACGAATTTCTGTTTATACATACATTTATATAGTATATGAGGCTATATATACATGAAAAATTCTATTTTGTTCGCCTCTGTACCGAATCGGGAAACTAGGTCAACGGGGGTCGGATCGTTCGAGCTTCAACAGTCGATTCATATAAAAAGATTTTTTTTTAGCCAATTTGCGATAATTTGCAAAAAAACAACATGAAAAGCGATGCGAAAGTGTCCCGAATACAGAAATATCTAATTTACAAATAGATAAAGTGATGAAAATAGATTAGAATAATTGGAAAAAAGTTTACTCTGCAATTAACACCTTAGCTATTACCTCCTCTCTCTGTTTCTTATTCTCAGAATTGTCTACTTTCGTACAATTGACATCTGTCTCTCGAACAGTTTTAGATTTCGATAGAGGCATCGCACATATTATAATGTTTCATCGATGTTGGAGCCATTCTGAGAGGCAAAAAATTATTAATAGTGAGGCATTTCGAGAGGAACGGTGAATCCACCGACTCTTAAGGTACTCGTCTACTTTGGAAGGCCAAAAAAAACAAATTTCTGAGATTTTTTTCCTCAGATCCTTTATTTTGATATGACTATAAAACTGTTATTACAACATCGTTTCATCCTTCGAAAATACAAAAAAAAATGTTTTTTTTAATTTTGCTTCTTTAAATAATTTATAGAAGACAGCTCTGAAACAAAAAAATAGAAAAGCATTTCAAAGAGGAAACTTTCTTGCACAACAATTTACCACCGTTAATGAAAAATCGATTAAAAAAAAAAAAATGGGGAATGTTTGAAATAAAAATGAAAAATTGAATCTTTCACAATTTATTTCAAATATCCGCAATTTTTTTTTTTAATCGATTTTTCATTAGCGGTGGTAAATTGTTGTGCAAGAAACCTTCCTCTTAAAAAAACTTCTTCATTTTTTTTGTCTCAAACTTGAAAATCCTGAGATTAACTGTTATAGCCATATCTGATAAAGAAGCTGAGAAAAAAGTCTTAAAAATGTGCTTTTTTATTGGCTTTCTAAAGTAGACCTTAAGGGTGAGGTTATGTATAATTAACCAAGAATTTTGTTTATCAATAAATTTAGCACGTGCTAAATATATCAAGGAAATAATAAGATTCCAATCGCAATAAGCCCTTTCATTGATTTGTCAAAATTATTTTTCCGGAAAATTGAGTCCACAACGATATCAACGTATCAAACGTATTTGATTTTTTTTTTATCAATAAAAAAATCATGAAAGAAATCACCAGCAGCTGATGATTATTCCTAAAAAAATTTCGGTAGTGAGAAAACGATTACCAATTTATCATATCAACATTTGTAGGAGAAACTGTATTGTAAAAAAAAATAATAGAAAATATCAAAAACATGATATTTGAAAAATATCTCATTTTGTAACTTTTCATATTTGGATCTGATCATTTTTTTACACGGTCCAAAAACTTTTATGAACGATCAATAGCGATATATTTTCATCAGGGTTTTTTTCCAAGAGGAGAAAAAAAAATGCTCACAAACTGAGCTCCGAGGAATTTCAACGTTTCAAGACCAAACAGGGTTGATTTTTTTTATTGATGAAAAAAATTGTAGAAAAAATTCCCAGCGGCTGATTATTCGTGAAAATATTCCGATAGTGCGAAAAAATCGCCAATTTATTATATAAAAATTTGTAAGAGAAGCTGTATTTTGAAAAAAAAAAGAAAATATCAGAAACATGATATTTGCAGCAAATCTTATTTCGCAACTTTTCATATTTGCGTCTCAAAATTTTGTACGTGATCAGAAGGCTTTTTTGAATGATCGATGAGAAATTTTGAATAGTTTTTTTATTCAACAGGGAAAAAAAATCAGGACAAGTCTATTATCCGAAACCCCAATTCACGGTTCATTTTTTGCTACCATCATCTTATTTTTGGTTGAATTTTAGTGATTCGGTGTTTTCAACGTACACACGTTGCAATTTATGAAACCTCTTGAAATTGCATTTATGTATCTGGAACGAGCCTCTATATATGTATTAACGTAAATATAGCTCGGTCTCTCTCTTATTTTAGTGTCAGTGGCAAGTTTTTGCATGAGTTTGCAGTCCGTCGAGACTCCTCGTTGACTCGCCAAGTGAGTCTCGTTCTGGAGTCTCGAGTCAGCACGCAATCGCGAGAAAATGGGCGAAAGAAAGAGAAAGAGAGCGAGAGAAAGGTGGATGAGAGTACAAAAATCGAAGAGAGCGAAAGTCGAGTGGCGCCACGCAACGGCGCCATTCTCTGAGTCAGAAATCAAGCGAAATGATGAGAGACGCGAAAAATCATGACTACGTCGTCGTCGGCGTCAAAAACTCCAGGACTAGCGCACTCATCGAGTTCTCGGTCGTCGTAAAGGCGTTATCGTGGCATTTCCTTTTCACCTTTCTCTTTTCGCACACTTTCATTCGAAACAACTGTTTCTTCCTTATCAACTTTGTAATCTTAAGGGGGTCGTCTAGTGTGAAACCTGTTTTTTTAATGTTTTTTTTCGGGAATTTTTTTTTGACAAACCATTAAAATAAAATAATTTATGAATTGTTTATCATTTTTATTAACATTTGAAAAAATATTCAATGCGAAAAATTGAATTTTTTTTTCTAAAGCGTAAAAAAATGATTTTTTTTGGAATTCTGACTTTATCTTGGTTCACGGTAGAGCCTCAAGTCTCAAAATTGAAATGGCGTTCGGTTTTTTTATTTCAGATAAGCAGAACGGCCGGAATCATGGCAGCAGTGGAGCACCTTTTTTTTTTTGTATGTGTTCTTGCTGGACGGTATATCTCCGATTATATTTAATACATTCACTTCAAAAAATTCGCAAAGTTTGTTCAAATGTTAATAAAAATGATACACAATTCATAAATTATTTGATTTTAATGGTTTGTCAAAAAAAAAATCCCGGAAAAAAAACATTTAAAAAACAGGTTTCACACTAGACGACCCCCTTAAGGGAAGGCTTAAAAGGATGTTGAGTCCCAAATCGCAAATGATGAGAAAATTCTGAAAATTTGGTATGTTTTCGGATGAAGTATTTAAGAGGTCGTGTAAAAATTTCACGACGATTAGGAAGCTCGTTATCGAACGATTAACATTAACAAATTAAATTAAATTAAATGTAGTCTTATGGAAACTGATATAACTTTGCGAAAAGTTTTTTTTGGACCTCTTAATTTTTTCACATCTACAGTATATTGAAAGCAACGGAAAAAAACGAAGTTTATTGATAAATATTTTTTTTATTTGTTTAAAAAATTGTTTTTAACAAAATGTTAATTATTTAATAACGAGCTTCCTAATCGTCGTGAAATTTTTACACGACCTCTTATAAATACTTCATACAAAAACATACCAAATGTTCAGAATTTTCTCATCATTTTTCATTTTAACCCTTAAGGAGGTTGAAGTAATGATGATAGAATTCTGAAAATTTGGTATGTTTTTATAGGAAGTATTCAGGAGGTCGTGTAAAAATTTCACGACGATTTAGAAGCTGTTTATTGAGCAATCAACATTAACAAGTTTCATAGGGACTCAACATCCTTTCTTGCTTCACGAACACATTTATAGTGCGATTTGAGTTTAAAAAAACTTGAATTAACAAAAAGTATGTAAAAATAAACACAGATACTATTTACACGCACTTTGTAGGTAAATAGGGGTCATAAGTAGGTAAATAGAGGGAGTCATGCGGATTGGTGTATAAATGGCGGACAAGAAAAGAGGAGACAGTGGGGTGGTTCTATTTATAGATCGGCTGCAGGATTTTCGTGGGAGGATAGAGAGAGAGAGGGAACGAGTGAGTGAGCGAGAGTACAGATTGCTCGTGGCTTTTTCCTCTTTTTTTTAACTCTCTATCCCAGTCTGACACACCAGAATGAGTCAGTCACGAGAGAGGGTTGCACGAGCTGGAAATAGAATTTTTCCTCCATATAGAACATGCGCCTCGCCCTATCGAGTAACCGAGGCTCCGGACAAACCCTCTGCGCTACCCCTTATCGACGCTCAATCGTGCTCCCTCTCTCTTCCTCTCTATCGAGTGACCTTTGCTTGGGCTTACTTTAAAGTTCTTGTTTCCCGCTTTTTCCCTCTTTTTTTTGTCTCTCATTAAAACTCGGTTATCGGTTTGCCCTAACTTTTACTTCCACGAGCTTTCCCACATGCAAATATACACAAATGTGTCCCTATAAAATTCTAAAAATGTAACAAAACACCCCACAAAAGGGGGTCATTAGCAACCCAGTTTGTGGAGCCCCTCCCGTACGGTGAAGCTGACCATCCGGTTCTTATTGGGAGGCCGTACTTGAGGCGAGGATAAGGGTTGATAACAAAGTGTGTTGATAAGGGTTGAGAAAAAGTGTGTTGATAGGGGTTGATAAAAAAGTGTGTTGATAAGGATTGATAAAAAAGTGCGTTGATAAGGGTTGATAAAAAAGTGCGTTGATAAGGGTTGATAAAAAAGTGTGTTGATAAGGGTTGATAAAAAGTGACGTTTTGATAAGGGTTGGTGAAAAAGTGTGTTGATGAGGGTTAATAAAAAGTATGTTGATAAGGGTTGATGAAAAAGTGTGTTGATGAGGGTTGATAAAAAGTGTGTTGATAAGGGTTGATAAAAAAGTGTGTTGATAAGGGTTGATAAAAAGTGTGTTAGAAATTTTAGCTCTATCTCGTTCGCGCGTATGATTAAGTTTAATCTGCCCTAAGGGGATTTTGAGTCAGTTTCACTGTACATGTTTGTATGAATATGACGAGGCGCCATATTTGTAGAAATATGGCGTCGCCGCGGTGTTAAAAATTCAGGGAGAAAGTTTGAGCGGAGGGAGTAGAAAGGGTTAAGAAGAGGAGGTGACTGAAAGGGTTCAGGAAGGAAGATGGCGGGGGTTGAAGGAGCGGAGTGGGTGTCGGTGGCAAAATCCCCAATATTATATATACATATATACATGATGTATGTCCTATATTTAGTTCACTCTCGCTTGTCACTCTGGCGTCGACGAAACGAAACTAGGTTATGTTTACAACTCGATTTTCAACGTGTATTCATCGTATGAGGTATCGCCATGCCAACTCGAGCAACGTCTGACCCTGACCATCCCCGATTTTGTCCCTTATTTGTTTAAAAAAATTTTTTTTTTTAAACTGAATAATGGAATTTCCGAATGGGATAAATCGGCAAACATTACCATTTACCAAAGTTTTGTAAGTACAGAGAAAAAGGGTTTGATTTATTCAATAAACATTCGGATCGGGAGAGAAATACATTCAAATCAACAGAATTTTTTTTTATTACTATTTTTTTAAATATTATATTTTTGTAAAAATTATTATTAATTATTATTATTATTATATACTAAGATCAAAGTAGTGACTGTTTATCGATATTTATAAATAAAATTAGTTTACATAAGATAGACTGTCAAAAATAGAATTCCCTTCTTTATATTTTATTATGAAATTCAGGTCGTCTCAATTTTAAGGAATTTGGACAGGCATCTTATATGATTGGCATGTAGTGGGATACCTTAATAAGCTGCGAATTATATGAGAAGTTGCAAAATCTATACATCGGTGCCGTATAAACGGGAGTCGGATTTTATAATGCTTAATTATTGATAATTGAAATCCGATGTGCATACAGGGTGTCCTAGAAATGAAGGGGTAATACCGTGAGGGTAAATTCGGGACGTAATATCGAGTAGAAAAGTCCTTTGCCATTTTTTGATATTTTGATCCTCTGAATTGTTATTAATTTAATTAATTATTAACGTAATATAGAGTAGAAAAGTCCTTTGCCATTTTTTGATTTTTCAAACCCCTGAATTGATATTAATTTAATTAATTACACTGCGACCTCGATAATCGGTACCTCGATCGTTGCAATTGCAGCGTAGTGGGAGAAGCGCCAAGCCAATCGCGTCAGGCCACCGTCAGCCACCAGCGGCGCAGAGACGGTTCTGTGCAATGTGCGGAACCCCATTTCTTGCAAGAGCCGGTCCCGACGGATTCCGATTATCGAGGTTGCAGTGTATTAACGTAATATTGAGTAGAAAAGTCCTTTGCCATTTTTTAATATTTTTAACCCCTGAATCGTTATCAATTTAATCAATTAATAACAATTCAGGGGTCCAAAATATGAAAATATGGCAAAGGACTTTTCTACTCGATATTACGTCACGAATCTACCCTCAAAGTATTGCCCTTGATTCCTGGGACACCCTGTATATGACACGCGACCGTAGAAATGAAGAATTTGAATCTACGAAAAACAAGATTAAGCCCAACAGTGTGAACTTCCGTTAATACAGTTGGTTTATACAGTTGAGTAACGAAACTTCGTTAATGAGCTTCTCCATTGGGTAATCAACGTATCAGACACTTTATTGACAACCATGGATATTTCACACTATCTTCTACCTATATTTAACTTTTGACTAACAAAGAATGACGAAATGTGAGGAAAAAAATTGTTGGGAGGGTGAGAAAGATTACTAAGAAAAATGATAAGTGTCCTGATCATGGAAAAGCACTGGTGCGAAATATTTCTAACATTTCGATGAGCCATTGACGGTTTAAAAAAATATTCTCAAATTTTCAAAGCTTTTTTAAAGTTCATAATTCCCCCCCAAGATTATAAAATGCATTTTTAGATCGATTCGGCCAGTTTCGCCTCACTCAATTGGATTTATTGAAAGTTATAATTAACGTTGACAATTATAATTAATCAATTTTTAATTACAATCAAATGTTTTTTGAATTTATAAATTAATAATTTAATTTAAGAGGCGAATTTTGCACTCTCTTATATTTGTACCAACTAACTCGGAACATTTTTTCAAAACCATTTTTCTGAAATAAAACTTCTGGCAAAATATGCAAAAATTGAAAAGACCCCAAATCAGTCAGCCAGCGAATTAAGAGAGTATTCTGGTCCAGAATTTTGGAAAAATCAGTTTTTTCAAAAATTAAGTGATATTGTGCCCCAGTCTAATATATATTTATATATATCGATTTTGCTTAGATTCGGCACTTCTCACATTGTCTCTTTCTCTTTCTATTACATATACATTTTCTGTTCTGACTTTAATCATAACAAAATTAACACGGGGACACAATGCTGAACCCGCCTTCGCTCGAATAAATAGAATTGGCATTCTACCAGAGCCAGGACTCGAATAGAATTGAGCTATATGAAACCTCTGTCTTCTCTCTCTCTCCCTCTCTTTTGTTCTCCGCCTTTTCTGATCCTCACTTTACATTTTTCCAATATTTCTTTTTTATCCACTGGCTTCTTGCTCTTCTTTTGTGTTTTCCTGCATCTCCGAAGAGCCAAAAAAAAAAAAGCTTTTGAAAATTATCTTATTTTCACACTTTCTATATTTCATCTCTTTCTTCTCTCTCGCCCTCTTTCTCCCTCTTCCACCAACGCGAACACACGCGTAACTTTTGATCTCTGCAGTTATTTCGATGATGTAATATCTTCTCTATGTAAACATCCAAATCTCGAAAGCTCATACCGGATGCGACGTGTTAAACTTTTTGTCATTTTGCGACGCAACGACATATACGTGGACGATAAATAATCCTAGTCTCTATAATAAATCTGGCGCATGCCACCACTTCAGATTCTAACATCATCGAATTGTGCATCAAGTTTCGCAAATTCTCAAATTTGACAGATAAATGCAATAATAATGAATTATATAATAAAAATTGCTTTATCATCATTTCTGTGCATTAGCAAATCTCTCTCATATATTGCAAGGAGCTCTTTTGACTTCGCTGAAAATGAAATTCGGAAAACTTCAACATCATAATTAATTGCTATTCAATTTATTTACGATTCATTTAATATATTTAATGAAATTAATATTTAATATTTAACGAAAAATTAATTAATATTTAATCAAAAATATTGAATAAATATTTATTTAAATATTTAGATTAATATTTAACGAAAAATAAAATATGTTGCATTAAAACAGCCAAATTTTTAATTTTCTCTGTAAATCAATGCATCGAAAATCAAAGAGAATAGACAAACAATATTGACAATTGTCAAATTAATTTTTTAATAAAATATCCGAATTCCGTAACGGGTTTTTCTCAAAACAATGTTTTTCTAACTGGTACCCAAAATATCTCGAAAACCACTGAACCGATTAACTTCAAATTTTTTTGTGGTTATTGTATACATAATTATCCAGTCTTTGTTATAGGATTTTTTCCCCGACTTTTAGGTTTTTTCTTTGGTCAAAATACGAACGAATTTTTTCTTGAAAATTAGCTACGTTGAGTTCAAGCGTCCGCCATTTTGTCAAAAATCGATATTTTTTAAATCGGCTATAACAAAGACAAGATAATAGTATCTATTTTAGTATTCTGTTTTGATTTTTTCTTTCACATGATTTTTGACGAAATGGCATTGAATACCGCTATGGCAGATTTTTTTACGATACTCCGCAGACGACTCAAGTGCTCCGTATTTTAAATAGAAAAAAATTGAAAACATTCCTGAAAGTGTATATTTTTAACTAGGAAAACCCCCGTTCTGATCATTCCAATAGTTTCCCTGGAGAAAATTCTCGAAAATTACCTTTTTTCCTCCTTTCCAGGTGTATATTCCCCCTTAATTTAAATCGCGAATGTTCCATCTTATTGTTTGGATTTTGAGAAAAACTCTTTGGGAGTAATCTTTGGAATTTCGTGATTTTATCGTCGCAGCGGGAGAGCTGAAGAGCGAGGAAGACAGAGACAATAAATGACTCGGCAATTTTTGGCTATTCGAGCTCGAAGAAGCCGCAAAACGTGGAATTTTAAATCGTTCGGAATTTCGTGTGAGGCCAGAACTCGCCAAAAACTTGCATATAGACCGCACAGACAGCGAGAGGGAGACGAGTGGAGGGATATGAGGTTTTTGCGGTGAAAACGTTTTGCGAGACTGTATCGCGGGCACCGCCAAAACCGCTATTCTCTCTCTCTCTCTCTCTCTCTCTCTCTCTCTCTCTCTCTCTCTCTCTCTCTCTCTCTCTCTCTCTCTCTCTTCCTCTCTCTCTCTCTCTCTCTCTCTCTCTCTCTCTCTCTCTCTCTCTCTCTCTCTCTCTCTCTCTCTCTCTCTCTCTCTCTCTCTCTCTCTCCATTTAGCTGTATCGTTGGCGAAGAGAAATAACACACACCACGGCTTTTTAGAGTCAATTACGACAACGGTTTTTGTGCTCGTGTGTAATATGCTGAACCGAGGTAGCCCGAAGAGAGTTTTGGCCAATTGGAAATTCTCGGGGAAACAGGCGAGGAGATGAGTGCATACGAAAATAAATTCTGCTCCGACAAAAATAGATCGGAGCCTCATACTATTTTGTGTGTGCAAATTTTCCATGTGTCTGTACTGATATATGACTGCAAATTTACATATATACATATGTAATATAAATGTCCGGCAAATCGGAGAGAGAGTGAGAAGTAAAAGTTACAAAAAAAATCAGAGCGAAAAGAATCAAGATAAATTTTCGACAAAACGTCTCCCAATTGTTATCGATTGACTGATTGCGGTGTAATGTTGACTCTCTATAAAAAATTAATAAATTGATTGAGAGAATTCAATGTAAATTAATATTCCAAAATATAGCATCGACACAACTTAAATTAAGTCGATGAAATTTTGTGTTGAGGATGTTGAGTCCCAAATCGCAAATGAGAGGAAATTCTAAAAATTTGGTATGTTTTTGGATGAATTATTTAAGAGGCCGTGTAAAAATTTCACGATGATTAGGAAGCTCGTTATCGAACAATTAACATTAACAAATTGAATTAAATTAAATGTAGTCTCATGGAAACTGAAATAACTTTGCGATGAGTTTTTTTTGACCTCCCAATTTTTTTTACATCTACAATATATTGAAAGCAACGGAAATAAAACGAAGTTTATTGATAAATATTTTGTTCATTTGTTTAAAAAATTGTTCTTAACAAAATGTTAATATTTTAATAACGAGCTTCTTAATCGTCGTGATATTTTTACACGACCTCTTAGATACTTCATACAAAAACATACCAAATTTTCAGAATTTTCTCATCATTTTTCATTTTAACCCTTAAGGAGGTTGAAGTAATGATGATAGAATTCTGAAAATTTAATATGTTTTTACATGAAGTATTCAGGAGGTCGTGTAAAAATTTCACGTTGATTAAGAAGCTATTTATTGAACAATTAACATTGAAAGATTTCATAGGGACTCAACATCCTTAATAAAGTTGATGAAATTGCATTCAACGATCAAA
This sequence comes from Alloplasta piceator, assembly GCA_946863875.1. Classification (NCBI taxonomy): domain Eukaryota; kingdom Metazoa; phylum Arthropoda; class Insecta; order Hymenoptera; family Ichneumonidae; genus Alloplasta; species Alloplasta piceator. The sequence continues at coordinate 9,002,563 of OX333077.1, read as the reverse complement.
TCAATTTGTTACTGAAAATACAAAGAACTTGAATGTCAGACAGTAATAAATTTTGTAGTAGAATTTAATAAAAGAATCAAGATAAATTTTTCACGAAAAATTCCTCTCACAATTGTTATTGATCGATTGATTACGGTGTAATATCGATAAAATATTCATAAATTGACCGATAGAATTCAATGTAAATAAAAAATCCAAAATGTAGCACGACGCAATTTAAGTTAAGTCGATGAAATTGTTTGTCAGTAAAGTTGATGAAATTCCATTCAACGGTCAAATCAATTTGTCACTAAAAATACGAATCACTTGAATTTCAGTCTTTGATAAATTTTGTAGTATTACAGCAGATTTACCAGTTGTCAAATTTGCTGCAACTAGTTCAATTTTAAATGATGTCAAAAACTACTTTTTAATTTTCCATGAGGAACTAAATATCTGCCAGGCCATTTTTTCCTCGAATTTTACATCAATTTTAACAGAATCATTTTTTTTCTCCAATCCAATCCAAACAGAGTACTCGAATCTCGATGTGCAGTAAATTATAAAAATAAAGTCACCCTCTTGAACCAGACTAAGATATACATAAAACATCATATTCGATAATTAACACACGGCTCAATGTGTTCAATAATTTACATGATTGATCTCAGCTTTCGTGAATATCGAAATTCTCGAAATTAAAATTCAATAATTAATTTGAAATGTAATCTATTTGAAATGTAACATATGGCAAAAACAAGGGTCAAAGTGTGCGTGTCATTCAAGTTTTGTTGTACACAACAACAACAACCACTTATTATTATTATTATTATTATTATTATTATTATTATTATTATTATTATTATTATTATTATCATCGTTGCTATCATATTTATAAATCTTATAAAACCCTTGACCTTTCTAATTGAAAAGTACGATTTAATCGAGGCGTCATATAATATATCTTCAAGCATCGTGCAGCAATTTTCAAGTCGCACGAAAAAACCCAACATTTCCCCTTCGTCGTAAAGTTGGCAGCCCCTTACCGCCTTTTTTCAACCTTAAGAGGCGATTAATTTTTTTTCCCCCGCCATTCTAATTGGTCGAAAAAACGCAGAGCGTAAGCGTTTTGTATGCTATTTGCACGATCGGTAAATACAGGAGGGTGGAGACTACCCTCTGGCAAATATCAATCATTAACGCAAGCTTCGAGCTTTGACATTTGGCACGAAGATGCTATAATTTGCGTGATAAATTTGCGATTGAAAAATAACGCCCTGTCTGAATGAGGAAATTGAAAGAGGGGGAAGCAGAGAGGACGAAGAGGGAGAGGAATGGGGAAGAAAAGCGATGTTAGGGGTTGAAAACGTCGTATGCCAGAGAGCATGAGGGGGTGGTCTGAGGATTGCGAGGGGCGAAAAGAGAGTGTGTTATATAAATAGAAGCGGTCAATGCTGCTATGGGAACACTACCGGAGAGTCCGAGAGGGGTGGGGAGAATCGGAGGGTAATTTTCCCCCAACCACCCCCTTTCAAATACACGCTTTTATGCATATATACATGTATTTATGTGTTTATGTGTAAGTCTGTATATGCGAGCATTTACTTTTCCCTCATACGTACATTTCTCGGTATTGAATCGTATGCCTGTAAGAACCAATATCTCCAACCCTCAATTTTCTAGGATCACAAGACGATCGACTCCGCAAACCCCGCGAATACATCACTTTATAAATAATACGAATTCGAGATAAGGATAAAGGGGGAATGAAGGAAGTCAACGATGCTATGGAAAATGTATGGCAAGGACGGCGATTTGCGCGGGCGGCAGAAAAATAAGGGTGGAAATGGAGAGAAAGAGGGAATCACGATATTATTATTATTATATATTCATTTGTGCAGATATCTTTATAACACTCCCGGGATTTTTTCGCTCCATCGATCGAATAAAAAATACCCCGTAAACCTGACATTCGAACGATTGATAACGATGTAGGGGAGGGTGGGGCAGGACGGCCCCCCTAAGCTGGTTAACACTTTTTGTGGCTTTCAACCATCAAATCATTTCACTTTTGTTCTATCTTGAACGAATTCACCGACATTTTGCGAAACCCCCCCCCCCCCAAATTCTTGGGCACGACAACCCCCTCTAAAAGAATGATGACATTTTTTTATCTTGAATTTTTTTTTAAATTGTAAAAAATGTTTTTTTTTAATGGTCCCTTTGACCCCTGATGGCCCATTAATGGATGAATTCATCAAATTCATCATAATTTGAAAAGAAAAAACGAAAAAGTTCTGATCTAATTTTTTTAATGATAATTTGACAAGAAAACAACAATTTTACCCTACGTGTATTTATTAAAATAATACCTTGTTATTTGTTAATCTGATCGTTCAAATATCTACATAATTTTTGTATGCTAAATAATTGTTTAATATTTATTGATATTATTGTGCACCGATTGTTATATTTATTTTATTTGAAAAACGAAATTGCACAGGAATTTGGGTACTTTATTTAAAACTTTAAAATCTTCAAAAATTGTCGTCTTCTGAATTCTTTAAAAATTATTGCTCTCTTTAAAAAAATTAATATTTCGTTCGAGAGGCCCGAGTAAATTTTTTGTACAGGCTTCAGATTTCACGAGGACATTAAATTGATGAAAAATTCACAGGAAATTGATGACCAATGAACGTTCCCGATATTTACTGTTTTTTCGAATTTTGGGGTGGTTTTTATTAACGGGGTGTGATGAAGCTATTTCTTAGCATTTTTTATTATTTTGATAATAATTTTTATGTTTAATTCAATTGTCTGTTAAACAGTGCGAATTCTTTGATCGTTCGAACTCACCTTCGGGCAAAAAATAAAAAGTTACCCAAAAAAGGGTACGATTAGAATTTGTCAAGGTCATTTATAAATCAATATTTATAAGAATTTTTTTTATCGAAACAAATTCTGGCAATTGATAATTCGTTAAGAAATGTATTAAATTTATTAAAAGCGATTTGCTCACTATTTTTCGACAAAATGTTTAATAAAAATCTCATAATTCGTATTATTAAAAAATCATAAAATAATTCCTAAATACAAACTATCAGAAATATCGAATTATTTTTAAAAGACCTATCATTCGATTCGAGCTATTAATAAAATATTATTAATAATTTTATTCAGAATTATACGTGACCTTGAAGTTTGCATCGTTGAAACTCAACAAATATAAATTTTATTCAATTAATTTTTAGTATAGCTCAAGCTTTACGTTCGCATTTACCATTCCAAGTTCTTGATGAGGGTCCCAAAATACATTTCGTTGATTTTCCACTTTGTACATTTTTAGGGAGTATGAATTTTATTGAAAAATAAACTATTTCCATTGCATTTGAACGATGCAAAATTCAATTTTATTTTTATTTGTTTTATTTTATTTTTTTTTTATTTTTTTTTATACGGCATGTAACAGCTTTTTCCCATTTCATAATATGCAGAAGAAAGTAACAGTGTAAAGTCTATAATGTAAAAAAAAATCCTCCTCGTCGATATTACTTATGTTTTTCGACCTTTTACGTGCTGGCGCCGTACAGTCTCACACGATTTTATTCCCGTTGCCGCACCAGTAACACACATTCGTACAGCTTATATACACGATCCAAGGCAGAGTAATGTGCAATAACTGTGTACTTATATATAAAAAGACGAGAAAACGCGATCGCGTGAACGCGAGCGGAGAAAATACTGTAACGAGAAAAATATTAAATAAAAACAACTCACTCATAATCAGGATGAAAAAATCTGATAGCCTTTGAATAACGCAGGAATCATATTTGAATATTAAAAAAAATAAAAATTGCTTTTTGTTAATTTTCTAAATTATTAATGACACATATGGAAACGAAGTTATAAACATCAACAAATAGGAACATAATAAATTATTTTTTGTATACATTTGTAGAGTGTTTCGAATAAATTTTATATTTTGACTTCAAATTTTGCGGTTGTTTCGTCCATAAACACAAATCCAATAATGATTTCCCCTAAAACTCAAAATTTGTATGAACTTTGATTTTTTGAAAAAATTTCTTTGCTTCTTTTATTGATGAATTTTTTTCGACAAAAACTCTGTGATTTCCAATCAGCAGTGAATTTCCAATCAAAATGAGGCGCAAAAACGATGATAATAAAAAAAAAAATTTTGCTCATTTTTGGGGTACTTTTCGGAAACCTCAAAATTGCGACATTTCGAGCGCGCATAATTTTACTGTCGTTCGACCGATCTGAAATTTTTTTTTTCGTACGCAAGTGGCCTTACCGAACTCAGAGAATGCCGTTTAGATTACCTGGATTACTCGATTTTTGTAGAAATGAGAGCGGTTTGAAAATCGTCGAAAAAAATGAAAAGGGGTATGTATGCAAAAATTTGCAAAAATCAATGGTCTGACTTTAGAAATCTGCCAAAAATCGAAAGATGGTCGGAATCTGGTGAACCAAACGAGCTTTTGAAGTTTGATCGATTACAAAAAGAATGAGCTCATGTTCAAGCGGCAATTCTATTTAGGAAATAAATTACAGGCATTTTAGTGAACCGATTCAATTTTGACCACAATGGCAAAAAAAAAAATTTCAATTAATTTTTTTTAAACCTTATATCGATGAATTTTTTTACCCTGAACACGAATCTACCAATCATTTTCCCAAAAAAAAATATTTTTATTAATTTTCATCAAAAACATTTTCACTCAATTTTGGGCAGATTTTTAAAAACGTCGGAATTGCTAAATTTCAATTGCTCATTCGGAAATTTCTTTTTCGTACGCAAACATTATGACTAAACTTGGAGAATGTCGTTTAGTTCATCTTGATATCTTAATTTTTGTAGAAATGAAAGCACTTTGAAAATCGCTGAAAAAAATGGAAAATGATGTCTTTAAGAAATTGCCAAAATCGATGGTTGAAATTTAAAAATCTGCAAAAAATGGAAAAATAATCGCAATCGGATGAACCAAGCGGGGTTTTGAAGCTTCAACGATTACGAAAGGAATGAGCGCATGTGGAAGCCGAAATTCCATTTTGCAAAAAAATCTCAGCCATTTTACTAAATAGATTCAATTTTTGCCAAAATGCGAAAAACAAATTCTAATCTATTTTTTAAAAATATTATTAACGTTAGATTTTGATTGTCATCGTGCTATTTTTTTTTGAATTTCAGATTTTTTTTAAATCCGTGGCTACCATAAAATCCATAAGTCACGAATGCTACGAGTAAATCGACCTGTTTGTGTGTGTGTGTGGAGAAAGGTAAGGGGATGGTCTTGAAGGGTTCGTTAGCGTGCAGCATGGAGCTTGCGGTTTATCGAAATTAGTGGAGAAATTATAGCTCCACCTCCGCAATTCGACTAACCCCCGCGTTCTCCTCCACCCCACCCCCACAGTCTCGTCATCCTTTGCCTGGGTCGAGGTAGAATTTCATTCTATCACGGGCAGCACGTGCTGCAGTGTATAGCTCTCACCTTTCTCCTCTCCAGCCCCCTCCCCCCCCCCTCCTCCCCCCACTCTCTCATTTTATACCCCACGATCGAGAGCCCGATGGCCTTGTACTCTATCGATCGAATCCTCATTAGAGTGTGTATCGACACAGCTTTATTCACATACACACATCCATAGAGCGTGTGTACCAAAAAAGCTCCATCTATACCGAACCAAGCCCGCCACGGTGAGCTTTTTTTATTCGTGGGAAATTTGTTTCTAATTTTACGAAAGCACTTAAAAATTTCCAAACTTCTCATGTACTCGTCGAAAGTTCAATGAAAAGTTTATCATTGTGATGAGTAAACGGAAAATTGAATTCGAGCAAACTGTGTCAGAGCAAAATGTGATTTTTAATTTTGTTTTTATGGATTTAACCGATTTTTCTCTGAATTAATTTTGTGAGACTTAATTTTTCTGAGAGAATGTGGATCTTCAGTCAAATTTCAATTCAGAAAACCGTTTATAAGCAGCTGGGAAAAAGTCTATAATATCTTAAATGGCGCATCAACATCTCTACCGGTTAAAACTCTCCAGTCGAATAATTCTTCTAAAATAGAGCACTGTCATTTCGTCTCCACCATTTTACTCGTCTATCGAATATCTCCATTAAATATTTGCAAAAAAATCTCACACTGTTTGGCGGAGTTAGAAAAATCTTGAGATTCAACCATAGAGTTGTATTTTGGCTATGTCAGACGGTGGAGTTGTAACCGGTAGAGGTGCAAAAGTAGCATTTCTATTTACGTTCGAGATAACCTTTCAGCAATCAGTGAGACAATGCAGAGGACATTTTTTTGTCGTTAATGTAAAATCGATAACTCTGTTAATTTTCAAGATTTTTCAATGAAAATTACTATGAAATAAGTTGAATTTATATTTAAAACACGGAAAAAACGACTTAGTTGATCTAACCAACCGCGCTTAGAGCTCTGAGCGCCAGAAGAGAAATTGGTTGGATCAACTAGATAGTTGGTTGGATCAACTAGATGGTTGGTTAACACAACTAAGTCAACTAAATAACTAGTTGATCCAACTAACTGTCTAGTTGATCTAACCAACTTCTCTTCTGGCGCTCAGAGCACTAAGTGGTTGGTTGGATCAACTAGATGGTTGGTTACCACAACTAAGTCGACTAAATAACTAGTTGATCCAACCAACTATCTAGTTGATCCAACCAACCATTTAGTGCTCTGAGCGCCGAAAGAGAAGTTGGTTAGGTCAACTAAGTCGTTTTTTCCCTGTAAGATAACACTAATTCGGCCCTTTAATAATTAACCATGTCTGTGAAAAAATATCTCAAATATTGACAACGTTTTCACTCCTCAAAGTGACTACCCTTAATTACTAAGTTAACTAAGTTAACCAAGTATAGGCAGGACCTTAAAATGTTTCGTCAAAAAATTACATTTGTCGATTTATCGTTCAGCCGAACTTTTGGAGCTTCAAGTACACAAAATAGGTTAATCGCATGCAACCGTGGACTTGGAAAAAGAACCATCATGGTTTCCAGAATCCGGAAATGCACATACAGATCGTGGCGATTCGGTGAAGAGCCTTGCATGCGAATGTAGAAGAGAGATCTAGAGATATATGGAGAGAAATATTAGAGGCGAATAGGATTCCGAGCGAAATGAAGATTCCGTAAATAGATTTCACACCCGTGAATTACCGCAAATACAGAGTAACCACTGTATTCGCTCGAAAACTGTTACATCGCTGTACGTAATGCACACGTATATAAGTATGCATCATATGCTATAACATATCGGGTACATTGACCGAGGAAGCGCCACTGTCGAGTTGCAGCTTCGTTGAATAAGTGGTCTTCTGTAAACCGAAACTCTACGTGTGGAAACTCACAGATGTAATGCTGAGAAGCAAAAGGGCTTAATGTACTGAATTCTTCATGAGCAGCAGAGAATAACCCCATTTTGTTTTTAAAAAACGTGATGACTGCCAATGTATTAAAAAAGACACATCTATTGAGTAGATAAATTTACATTGGCCAAATCACAACTGTACCGATTATAACGCTACCAATGAACAACAGCAAAAATGGCGTCGACCGATAAAATTCTTTCAGGATAAGAAATAATCGGCTAGAAAACGATTTTACCGAAATAACTTTTAAATTTTGTTATAAAATAGGACTGGCAAAAACAACTCTACCGGGTGAAAACTCTACTGAGAAACAAGGTCACCTTGACAACATTCTACCAGGCGAGAAAGATACAAGAAAACAAATGTACGTGTAAAACTCCATCGACCTAAAACCTGCTAGAAAGCTGCTTTGCCGAAACACCTCTACCAGAAATAATGTCCATCGAAACAACTTTATTATTGACAACGTTGATTTAAACAATTCTACCGGGTTATTAGTTTACCTGAGGGCAGGTCTACCGAAACAACTTGATTGGACTAAAACTCCACCAGAAATTCAAATTTCCGCAACAACTCTACCAGAAATGAGGTCTATCAGAACAACTCTACCGACTATAACACACCAACACCAAACAACTTTTGCAAAAAATTTGTATAGAACTACAACTCGACTGGAACTTGATGTACAACCAACTCTACCGAATTACGAATACATTTACAGGATTTCTGGTAGAGTTAAAATTATTGTACAGTTATTCGGTCCAATCATTTATCGACCAAATCTGTTCACTATCGCTCGTAGATTTGTCATGTTGTAGACCCATTTTTTTCCGGAAGTGTTTCTACTTCCCTGAGGTTTAATCTGGTAGAGTAGTAAATATGCCTATTTCTATTGATTGATATCGTAAAAGATTGTTTCACGGAGCGAGTTAAAAAAAAATTGACTTTAACGGGGTCTCTGTGTTTGGCAAACAGTCGATATGTGTTTGTAGATACACGCGTGTATATGATTTATGTATATGAAAAGAACACGCAGGTGATGAACGATTTCAGAAAGAAAGATGGTGCAGATTTATTCCAAGAAGATGTTATACGGGCTTTTTCTGTGATTATATAATTTAGGCTGTTATGAGCTGCCTTCAACCCTCCTCGACACGTGGAGCTTCTCCCTTTCAAGGACCTCTCAATGTTACGCGTGGCATGAGTTCACTTGACAAGACAATTATCGGCTCTGATGCTTCTTGTCTCTCGCAACGCTCAAAATTGACATAACATGACAATTTTTAATTAAAAATAAAAATCACCGACGCAACGTTTGTTAAAAGTAGACGTTGAATGAATTATGTATGATTAGTTCACTGATAAACATAGTTGACTATATTCATAGTAGTTTAAGAACACTTACATCTTTTAGCTTCTTCTATCTTCTATCTTCTAACCTCTGACCTTTGTTCTATCTTCTAACCTCATCTAAAATCATGGTAACCACTGCTAGGCAAATTGTAACTCAAATAATTACCCAGTAATCAGTTTTCTAGGTTAAGTTACCATTTTTATAGTTGATGTTACCACATTTTTTAGTTATCTTACTATAAAATGTAGGAGTTCCGAGATACCATAGTTCATGCTGAAATATTATGGGTTATTATCATCTGATTTCTGGTAACCTCATCGAAAAATATGGTAATCACAACTATAAAAATTATAACTCCAAATAATTACCCAGTAACCACTTTTCTAGGTTAACTTACTATCTTTATAGTTGAGGTTACCACATTTTTTAGTTATATCACTATAAAATGTATGAGTTCTAAGATACCCTAATTCATACTAAAATATTATGTGTCATTATCATCTGACTTCTGGTAACCTCATCGAAAAATATGGTAACCACAACTATAAAAATTATAACTCCAAATAATTACCCAGTAATCACTCTTCTAGGTTAACTTACTATTTTTATAGTTGAGGTTACCACATTTTTTAGATATATTACTATAAAATGTATGAGTTGCAAGGTACGGTAATTCATGCTAAAATATTATGTGTCATTATCATCTAACCTTCTGGTAACCTCATCGAAAAATATGGTAACCACAACTATAAAAATTATGACTCCAAATAATTACCCAGTAATCACTTTGGTAGGTTAAGTTATCATTTCTATAGTTGAGGTTACCACATTTATGCTAAAATCGTTTATGTTATTGTGTTATGGTTAACCATAATTTCTTTCGATGTACAAATCCACGAAAAAATGAATATATAAGAAGCTATAATTTCAAGCCTCGAGAGTGACGATTTATTTGTCGGGTTTTCCGCAAAATCAGAGCTAAATCGATCAACTTTTGTTCACGCAGTTGTTCAGGTAAAGTTGTGTGTGTGTGGTCAAATGAGCTGTAAAGAGAAAACCACCTGTTAAACGCGTGGACAACTGGCATCGATCCAACGGCCACATTTTGGCAAATCGACGAATCTTAATAATAATGCTTTTCACGATAAATTTCGAATTTTCCGAATTTCCCCGATGAAAGCAAGGAGCTTGAAAATTTCTTTGGCTCTTTATAACGACAATTTAGTTGGGACTATTTTTTAAACTAGATGGTTTGCATTGGCTTCGAATTTGACAAAATCGATTACTTTAATGCTTATTTTTGGAGTTGTAACTTGAATAATATTTAATAAATAATAGAACTGTAACTTTAATGTCCATTTTTCTCCAAAATATGTTTTATATATACGCTTTATAGATATTCTTCAAGACTTCAAATATTTACATATTCAAATATTCAAATATTAATGAATTTTTTATAGTGTTACCGAATAATTTTTTGTCTCGTTTATTCGTTTATCAATAATAAATTATTGAATTATTTTTTGGTCGAAAATCGAACGGATTATCGGATCATAAAAAATATTTTATTATTGTTTACTATTATTATAATTTAATTTTTCATTTCATAACTTCATTGTTTATCAATATTTTTTAATAAAAAAAAATGAAACTTGACAAGATTATGCGTTAATTGTTAAAAATCGATGCTCAGACTTTAAAAATCTGCAAAAAATCGAAAAATGATCAGAATCGGATGAACCAAGCGGCATTTTGAAACTTCAACGATCCCGAGGAGAATAAGCTCAAGTTCAAGTCGACATCTAGACTAGACAATGAATTACAGTAATTTTAGTGAATAGATGAAATTTTTGCCAAAATGCAAAAAAGAAATTTTTTTTATTTATTTTTTTCAAATTCTATATCGATGTATGTTGTGCCCCTGAACGTGAATCTACCAATAGTTTTCTCATAAAATCAAAATTTTCATGAATTTTCATCAAAAACATTTTTGCTCAATTTTTGACCCATCCTCAGAAACTTCAAAATCGCGAAATTTCAAGCACTCATAACTTTTGATCGGTTTGACCCATTCTAAAATTTCTTTTTCGTACTTAAAGGGTGTCACGTATCTTAGAAAATGGCGTTTGGTTCATTCCGATAAACTTAATTTTTGTAGAAATGAGAGCACTTTGAAAATCACCGAAAAAATGGAAAGGGGTATGTATGCAAAAATTTACAAAAATCGATGGTCGAACTTTAAAAATCTGCCAAAAATCGAAAAATGATCGGAATCGGATGAACCAAGCGGCATTTTGAAGCTTCAACGATTCCGAAGAGAATGAGCTCAAGTTCAAGTCGATATCTAGACTAGAAAATGAATTACAGTAATTTTAATATTCTAATAGAAAAAAAAGATTGAAAACTGACCCCTTTTTTCAGGGAAAAAAAACTTATGCGCATCCCTTAAACGAATTCAAGTTATACATTGCGAGAAACTTGAAAAGACAATTGCAGTTAAGTATGGTTGAAATTGTGCGACAAATAAATTTATGCCTCATCGTAGATTTTCCATCAGCTCATTCAGTCTATCCACGCGAGATTCACGCTCTTATTATAATAATTTCGCGCGGCAATTTCCAACGAATCGGACACTTTAACGATCGTCTACGAGCGTCTATAATTGTAACCACTGGAGACACCTGAGAGCAATGTTCTCGAATGATCGAGCACGGACGAGTCGGTTCTAAAATCTCCCCCATCGCAATTTCGGAATTAATTAATCGGTATAACAAACTTTAATATTTCATGGGCAATCGGTCCTCGCTTTGCTCTCTTCTGCAATCCAATATTCAACTCGCAAAAAAAAAATTTCTACAATTTGATACTTCTGAAAAAATGAAGTCTCTAACCTTTCCCAGCCTGAAAGATTCAATTTCCCTTTTTTTGTAACAGCAAATTAATAATTATTTATTAAATTACGAAATGTTTGTTATCCTTCGCGAATAATTGATTGTGAAAAAATTTTCCAACCAAAACAATTTTTTTATTCGTTTCAGTATTTTTACGTACTTTTTATTCGACATCATTTTTTTTTCTTAAACAAATCGAATGCTTTAATTTTTATGGACGCATATGAATTTTTTCAGAATTTTTCCTTTATTTTGAAATTTGCGTTTTTAAATTTTTAGAATGCCTGTATTTACGTTTTTTTGGCCCAGTGTCTTTGAAACTTTTCAAAGTTGACGATAAACCTGTATGCAAAAACATATACAAAATTGGCAATTTTTCGTTTGTATTTCAGAATATTTTTTTATAATATTTCAAAATAGAGAGAAAATTCTGAAAAAAATTCATATTCGTTCAGAACAATTAACGCATACGATTTGTTTGAGAAAAAAAATAACTTATGGAAAAATTGTTGAATAATTATTTGTTCAAACAATTTATTAATAACTTTTGGGTGATATTATTATTGATAATTATTGTTTATGGCATGCCAAATGTTGCTGTATTTTTCAGATTTTTATCGTATCACGAAATACGGAAATTTCAATCAGATAAAATTTTTGGCAAAGCATCCTCTTATGATTTTTCAAAAATATTTTATAATTGGATTTTGTATATAATAATTTTTTTTACACATTACTAAATGTTCAAAATAAGTTTAGGAATTTTTTGGTGCGTTTTTTGTGACTCAGTGAGAATATTAAAATATAATTTCACCAAATTCGGGACAGGAAAAAAAATCTGTGGAAAATATGAATCGTTGATTAATCGTTTCAGAGATTTTTTCTTGGTGCTGATGATTGACTGAAGAAAAATCTGCCTGAAATTGGAATTTCGTTGGAATTGCGTCGTGCAGAACGGAAAATGAGAGACAAACATAAATAATCTCGTAATTAAAACGGGATAGGGAAAGGTTCAAGCGCGCAAATAACTGTCTCTCTGTTGGTTATAATGCATAATCCTTTTGCCCGCGACGCGCATAACCAACTTTTCTATTTATAAAGCTCGTATAGATATACAAAACCCTCTCTCCTGTCTCATCGCGAGTTTTCCATTTACATCGTCGTGTCTTGGCTTATTCTTGTTTTGTTATATCTAAAGGATATTGCGCAAGTATCATTGTGTAATCAGAAGTCATGTAACGAAATACACATTCACGCTTATGATCCGTATTAGAGAATCGAGACGTTCTATAAATAATCGAACATCGAAAAATTCTTTTGCAAAAAGAACGTTTTGAAAAATTGGGCAAATTGGAATTTTAATGACGTTAAAGTTATGCCATTAAAGTTTGCATTATTCAAATGCAATGGGATCAGTTTATTTTTCAATGAAGTTCGTTCTTCCTAAAAAATTTTCCAAATGAAAAATCGTTGAAATGTATTTTGGAGCCTGTATCAAGGATTCGCGATGCTGAATGCACGAGCAAAGTATAAATGTCACTAAAAATGGAATTTAAAAAATGTATTTTCGTTGCATTTCAACGACGCAAACTTCGACATCTTAATTTTGACCATTTATAACGTATATAAATTATTATTTATCAAGTATTTGCAAGGACTTTAAATATTCTTGTTGAAAAATTACTTTGTTCAATCTTCAGGGACCAAAATTCTTTTGAAAACAAATTCTCTCGAATTTTCAAAGATTGTTTTACCGAATTTTGTTTGCTACGAAGAAAGATATTTTTATCGTTGAAGATTTTCATCGTTCGATATATATTGGTTATCCATAATTAAAACGTGCAATTTACCAAAGTTCCAAAAGTTTAGTACGTCTAATTGTTTATTGAAGGGTCATTGCATTGGAACGACTAAAATTATCGAGACAATGAAGTGCGCAACGAGGAAGAGGTAAGGAAAGGCGATAAGTATCCCATTGTTTGCCATTACATTGAAATTTGGGTAAAATTATCAGCTGACAAAATTGCTCTCATTATACGATCGTAATTATATAATTCCAACGTTACGCGCAAAATTTATTTTCAGCATCCGTTACAATTTTCGTCTTGGCGATGAATTTTGTCGCAAAGACGACAAAAATAAACAAATTTGCGAAACGCCTGTTTGGCAAAAAACCTTTCACTAAATTTTGGCCCAATTTTCAAAAACCTCAAAATATCGAAATTTTAGTGCTCATAACTTTACTTCGGTTTGATTCAAAAATTCCGTTTTCGTACTTAAAGGCTGTCACTAAACTTAAAATGAGAGCACTTTGAAAATCGCCGAAAAAAATGGAAAGGGGTTGCAAAAATTTGCAAAAATCGATGGTCCAACTTAAAAAATCTGCTAAAAATCTAAACATGATCCGAATTGTATGAACCAAGCGGGGTTTTGAAGCTTTAACGATTACAAAGAGAATAGGGCAAAGAAATGGGCGAAATCCTATCTGGAAAAAAAGTTATAATCATTTTAGCGAACCGATCGAAATTTGAGGAAAATGCAGACTTTTTTGTATTTTTTATATATATTTTTTAAATCTTATATCGATGTATTTGCCCCCCTGAATACGAATAGTTTACCAATTGTCTAGCAATAGTCTTTTTAAAAAATCAAAATTTTTATAAATTTTCTTTAAAAACTCTTTTGCTCGATTTCGGCCCCATTTTCAAAAACCTCAATATAGCGAAATTTCAAGGGCTCATAGCTTTACTACGGTTTTACCGATTCCAAAATTTCGTTTTCGTACTGAGAGACTGCCACCTAACTTAGAGAATGGCGTTTGGTTCATACCGATAACTTAATTTTTGTAGAAGTGAGAGCATTTTGAAAATCGCCGAAAAAAATGGAAAGGGGTTGCAAAAAATTTGCAAAAATCGAAAAATGATCCGAATTGAATGAACCAAGCGAGATTTTGAAGCTTGAACGATTACGAAGAGGATGAGCTCGTATCTAAGCCACAATTTTATCTAGAAATTAAATTACAGCCATTTTACTGAACCGATTGTACACATTTTTCGTCACGCCGATTTTTTTTCAGTTATTTGTTCGACAAAAAAAACATACGTATTTCTCAAAAAAAGTTTTTTCAAAAAATCAAAATTTTCATGAATTTTCATTAAAAAGTGTTTGCCAATTGATCTGGTAGATAATTTGGGTAAGAAAAGGGTCCTTTTATGATCCTGAAACGATCATTTATTGCCAATTTTCTATGTAATATAACTTTAATTAATTTATAACTGAAATACCAACGAATCAACTATTATTTAATTAAATTGAAGTAAACTTACAATTTTTACAATATTTCAGGCCTGACAGTGCCTTAATTCGGAAATTTTAAATAAATTCTATTCGTCCTTTTGGAAAATCAGGCCTACAAAAAAAAAACTAGACGCCAGGGAATGAAGTAAGAATCGAATTGGGAAAAACTGAAATTGTCCCTTATCGAAATGACCTCGTTGACCGTGAACGGAGGCACGGGAAAAAAACAAGAATGGCACTTGCAACGAGGCACGTTAGATTTTTCGGATCTCGTGTCAGATTTCTCGCCTCTCAGAATGATTTGCTCGTCAAATCGAGTGCGAGAGTCCGAGGATTTTTTTCAAAGGGCTCGTGCGGACACGATCGGGGAATTTTTGAGAAACTTTTGGGCCTCGTGACCGGTGCATTCGTGACTTGCGGAACGATTGTCTATCTCCTCGAGAGATCGGTCAGGGCAACGGGCCCCGAGGCTAAACCACCGAGTTATCCGTGGACGATGAGAGGTGTTTTTTCATCCCTCGATCATTCGAGCATAAGACGAGGATGGCACGTTTATCGTAATGTTTGCTCGACATGTCACAGTCTTCGTTTTCTTCACTTCAAGGATCTCGTTGGTGTTTCTCACACCGAGGAAGAAATGAAAGCCATCGCGGCCGAGTACGAAGTAAACAAAATTTTTCTGAACGCATATGATTTTTTTCAAAATTTTCTCTCTATTTTGGAATATTATAAAAAACATTTTGAAATACGAACAAAAAATTGCCAATTTTATGTTGTTGCACGCAGGTTTATCGTCAGCTTTGAAAAGCTTCAAAGACACTGGGCCAAAAAATACATGAATACAGCCAATGTAAAAATTTCAAAACGGGAATTTTAAAATAGAGGGAAAATTCTGAAAAAATTCATATGCGTTCGGAAAAATTAACGCATTCGATTCGTTTAGGAAAAAAAGATCTTACCGGAAAATTGTTGAATAATTATAGGTTTAAACAATTTTTCAATAACTTTTGGGCAATATTATTATTGATAATTTTTTCTGAAAAGACGTTTCGATTTATCAACGTAAAAATTTATATGGGGTATTCCAGATATAACCGAACGGCCATTACCTCGACATTTTTTTTTCGTCACGTCGATTTTTTTTCAGTTACTGTTCGACAAAAAAAATATACGTATTTCTCAAAAAAAATTATTTTTCATCCTCTTCTGTTTTAACACCTTTCAAAGTACAATTATTTTTTTTCGACAAGAGTGTATCCTCCGATTTTTTTCAAATAAATTGACAAAAAAGTACATTCAAAGCCGCATCTTTTGATCGCTATCCCATCATGGAGAAATCATTTTTCGATTTTTTCCATGTGTATGAAACTTTGAAAAATGTGTTTTTATTCGTAAAAAAGGAGTGAGTATACTCAAGTAAGATTGTTGATGCTATTATTTATTAATACAGTTACAATATTTATGTGTACATAAATATTGTACACATTTTTGTATACATTGAAAACACATTTTTCAAAGAGAACTGAATTGGATCCTCTAAAATCAAAAATGAAAAAAGATTTCGTTAATATAAGGTATAATCTAGTATCAAATCGAAGGAATAAGCAAAATAGTTATTTTTAACAAAATGGCGGCTACTAAAAAAAAAATCGATTTTTGATGAAAATTTTGGCTTCAAATTGTTTATAAAATGGAATATATTTATCACTTGCCCACCGACTTTGGAAACACAGTTTTGAGAAAAACGCGTTCAAAGTTTCAAAAGCACTTTACACATAGTAATTACGAATTTACAAACATGCCTATAACTTCGAAAATATTTGTCGCATTTTCATGAAATTTTCAGTAGATTAAAAAAATCGATTTTTTTCAAATCCTGACTGCGTATAACCTCTCAAGGGTCCCCCAAGGGAGGGAGAGTTACTCAATCACAAAAATTCCCAGAGAGACAAGAAAGACTCGTTTTAATATATCATTAGCAATAAGAAAAATAGTGTAGAAAATTCTGTACGAAAGATTGTTGTAAATATTTCTCTTGTCGCATAGAAAATTATTCATCTCAGGATACAAGCAATTTCAAGAATAGATATAATTAATTTAAAAAAAAAAGGAAATAAACTCCAAAAAGATTCGTTGAATCACTTCCATCGATTACTCTTTTTAGATTTTTTTAATACATTTTTTTTAACGGAGTTTAAAAATCAGCTCAGAGGCAATAACTTAATGTGCGCGTTTTATTTTTTATTTTCTATTTCATTTTTATTTTTTAAATTTTTTCTGATGTTTCTTCTTATTTTATTTTGATTTTTTTTCTATTATTTTATTATTATTATTTTATTTTTATTTTTTTAGGTTGAAGATGGACCGGACGACGAGGGAAATTATTTCAAGAGACCAGGAAAATTGCACGATCTATTGCCAATGCCATTTCAGAACGAGGAAGCCGCCAGAGCCGCGAATAACGGTGCACTTCCGGTCGATCTTAATTTCATTATAAACGCCAGAAAATCGGGAACGGATTATGTTTTCTCATTGCTGACTGGATACACGGAGACACCGGCGGGTGTCGAATTGGGAGAGGGACAATTGTTCAATGCTTATTTTCCCGGTGGAGCGATATCGATGCCCGAGGTTCGTCGATATCGCAATTTTTTTTTCTGCTTAAGGGGGTCGTCTAGTGTGAAACCTGTTTTTTTAATGTTTTTTTTCGGGAATTTTTTTTCGACAAACCATTAAAATCAAATAATTTATGAATTTTGTATTATTTTTATTAACATTTGAACAAACTTTGTGATTTTTTTGAAGTAAATGTAATAAATATAATCGGAGATACACCGCCCAACAGGAACACATTTAAAAAAAAGGTGCTCCACTGCTGCCATGATTTCGGTCGTTCTGCTTATCTGAAATAAAAAAAACCAAACGCCATTTCAATTGTGAGACTTGAGGCTCTACCGTGAACCAAGATAAAGTCAGAATTCCAAAAAAATCATTTTTTTACGCTTTAGAAAAAAAATTCTATTTTTCGCATTGAATATTTTGTCTAAAGCGTAAAAAAAAATGATATTTTTGGAATTCTGACTTTATCTTGGTTCACGGTAGAGCCTCAAGTCTCACAATTGAAATGGCGTTTGATTTTTTGATTTCAGATAAGCAGAACGGCCGGAATCATGGCAGCAGTGGAGCACCTTTTTTTTTAATATGTAATTCATAAAATTCATAAAGTTTGTTCAAATGTTAATAAAAATGATACACAATTAATAAATTATTTGATTTTAATGGTTCGTCAAAAAAAATTCCCGAAAAAAAAACATTAAAAAACAGGTTTCACACTGGACGACCCCCTTAAATCGATCATTTTTTTGAAAAGTATTGATACCAATGAAAAAAGTCTTCAAAAAAATTGAAAAACTCCTGTGAATTGATACTATAGTTTAAAAAAAAAAGTGTAAAAAAAAAATCGAAATTTCGGTAATTCGATGAAGACAAGGACTATCCAGAGATGAATTTATTTTCATAAATTGATCATTTGAAGGGATTTTTTGCTTTTCTTTTTCAAGATGATTCAAGACGGTTCAGTCGAATATGACGACGGTACACCGGCAACAAAATCTCAAATTGCCAAAGACGTTGTGGAATTTTTAAATTGGACATCGAATCAACATTGGGACCAGAGAAAAGTCGTCGTTGGGAGAGGTGTCGGTGTAATGCTTGTGCTAACTGCTCTGATAGCTCACATTAACAGAACAAAATGGGCGCCTGTGAAAAACCGAATAATCGTTTACGTTCCCAAAACGAAATGTTGATTCTAAAATTCAACGATAACAGGATCAAGAACAAGAGACAATGTTGAGACGATACTTCCAGAAATAAAATGAAAAAAAAAAGTATTTTTTACACTCCAAGTCGTTTATGTATATTGTAAGAAAAAAAAAAGATTAAATGCTTGATGAATAATCCTTTCAAATTACGTAAAAGCTTTCGGGAATTGATCAGCATATTTTAGCGGGGTCTTTGAATTTTCCATTAAAGAAATACATTCGTCGATTTTCAGCTGAACTATCGTAATTTAAAGTCCAAAAACAAAATTTGTGTGATCCACGAGACTGTTAAAAAAACGTGAAAATTTTGCAGGACTTGTAAACAGTGATCGGCAAAATCGATATTTTCGTCAATTTAATTACCGCTAATTACTCCGTGTTAGAAAATTATTAATTTTTTGATAATGCATATTTATGCTTGTAAATTTGTTTAGTGAAGTTAAACAGGAACTCTGTTAGCCAGTATTGTACTATAAAAATTTGGTCATCTGTAGCTTGGAATCAATTTGACGCCAAGTTTACGGTAAGTTTTTGGTGAGCAACATTTGGACACAAGTTGATCGAAATCTAAGGCCGCACTGAAAAGTACTGGTCTGCCGCAGCAACGGTATTTTGTTTAGCTGTCAGCTGGTGGTAACTCGAGCTAAACGTACTGCCCCGATCGCCAAATTTTAATACTTCATAGTACCGCTACAATGATATTGCCGTTTCAAGCATTAAAACTGGCGCTAGAGCGTTACCTTATATAGCTGATTTGCCGATACCAGTGAATAGGCGCTATAGTATGCATGTGAGCGTCGCGAGCGTGTGGACTTGCGGTAGAACCGTAGAACGTGGAACGCGCCTTTTTGGATGCAAACGCACATGCATTTAAATAATTATAAATTAATATTACGATGTAACTCTTTACCATATGTGATGTCACAATAATATTATGTTTAATTACTTTTTGTAATAATTTATGTTGTCTTTGAAATACATTCTTACGTCTAATATCAAACTGTTACTCATTTTCCTAATATTATTGTTATTTAAATTTTCATTATTTTCATATTTGATATTACATACATTTATAACCTAAATATTCAATTCAATCACGCGAGAATAATCAATAACGATTAATAATTAAAAAATATAATATTTTTAATTAATAATCCTTATCGATTGAATATTTAGGTTATGAATATATATTTTTCTCATACGGTGGTTATCCGGCATATATCTGGTTGAATAAGAAAACAGGATATACTTTCCATCCAGATATATTGTTTATCTACGATTAGCATGCCGGTTGGCCACCGTGCGCAAATCGCGATTGCCCACCGTCAGCAAACTAAAATATAGCTCGTGGGCCGATACGAAATGGCTCGGCTCACAGTTGTGCTTTGGTGGGGACCGTAGCGGTAAAGTTTGCGGAGGCTTACCAAAAAATAGCCACTGCGGCAGTACGTTTTTTTCAGTGCGGTAATTGAATACAAGTTATAGGCAAACTTGTACACAAAATATACTTCAACTTTTGTACAAGTTCACTCCAATACCATCTACAATTATTTGTAGTCAAGTTGTACTTAAATTGTGAAGGAATTTATAATTAATTAATAATGTATACATCTAAATTATTAATTATTCAAATAATTGGTAGTTGAAATAGTTCAATAACTAATTACTTGAATAATTAGTAATTTAGACATATACATTACTAATTATTCAAATAATCAATACTTGACATAATTCAATTATAAATTATTTTAATAATTAGTAATTAAAATAATTCAATTACTAAATCATTTAAAGATAAGTATTTTAAAGAATACGATTACTAATTTTTCTAATAATGAACAATTCAAAGAATACACATATTCAATATCCAAATAATTCGTAGTATTGGTCTTTAAATTACTGATTATTGAAATACCTAAAAAAATAATGGATGATGATATTAATTTTGTAAACAACGATTAATTAAAAATCTGAAAATTTTTTTTTGCTGATCGCTGCTTATAAATGAACAGTTTTTCACGAATAATTATCATTATTTTGTAATAGTTACTGTTAAGATAATTTATAACGATAATTATGAAAATTCATCTGAATGATCCATCCATGAAGAATCTTTTGAATAAGAAAAGGCGCCAAAAATCATTGATATTGGGAAAAAGGGCGAATTACTTTTGGAAAAAAATTAACAAAAATAGACCTCGTCCGAAAATGGCATAAAACAGCTGATGTAATGCAAAATCAATCGCTACGACTGTAATGTTCCCATCTTAACATTAAAAAAGAATAAAATCAAATTTTCATCATTTTCCATCGACGATGCAAATTTCAAGACTCGAATTTATCTACAGGAGATTAAGGCGTTAAAAACCATCCCCATAAAAAGGTCTATTATGAATCAACATTGTATTTCCACTCCAATTTGGCTATTCTTAAACCATTCAAAACCATCTCGATAAGAAAGTCTATTATGAATCAACATTGTATTTCCACTCCAATTTGGCTATTAATCTAAATTTAATCGACAGCGCTATTTTCCTCGGGACGTTCGAGAATGAGTGGCAATAGATAGAGAATGAGAGAGGGGGAAATTGCGTTTTATAAGGGATACAATTTCGTAACGCGTCCTTGAAGTTATTCCTGAGGAATCTTATATAAATATAAACCCCACGAGCGGGAGGGAGGGAGGAAAAGAGAGAGAAAACGGTTTTGAGGCATTAACAACAACGTTTGCTTATGAGTCGTTAACTCCGCGATTACCGACAGTGGTTTTCCTGCGCGCTGGTCTTTCTCATTCGGCCATATTCTATTTTCGCTCGGCTCCGACCTCTTCCTCTAAAATTGCCCACATACATGTCCAACGATGCTTAAACATCAACAAAAGGACTCGGATCTGGCCTATTCAACGCGTTGATCCATCCGACTTGGGCCCTTATTTTTCTCTCTGCGCTCGGACAATCGCAATTTACAAGCGTCTATTTTGCGGACCATTTATTTTGAGTTTGTGCCGCAACCATCCCCGCACAGAATCTCGTGTGTTTTTGTTAACGACGTCCAAAGACAAGTTTTTGGACAAAACCTTAAGGGGAGAAACCCATATAAATGGTCGTAGATGACGAGGAAGTTCGGGATTTTTTTCCAACGCAGCTACCGGACCAATCGTTTTCAACTTTGGAGGCTATTTTATTGTACATTCGAAGACTTGAAAAACATTTTTCAAAAATCGAAAATAAGTATTCATCAGCAGCCTGCAACGAATCGTTGCTGAACGAATTTTTTCCGCGATGTCGAATTGCGGCAGCTGTAGTTTTTTTGTTAATCATCCGAAAGAAAAAAATCAGAAATTTTTACATTCTATATGAAAGTATGCTGTCGATAAACCAAGAAAAAGTTTCAAAAGTTGAATATTGCAATAATGGCGGCAGTCAGATAAAAAAGATCGAATTTTCACCGAAAATTTTTATGCAAAAAATGATTGTTAAATTAATTTTTTTCTTAAATGGAGGTTTATCGACGAGGATTTGCAATTATTGTATCTAAAAATATTTGATTGAAATGAATCGGATGAATGGTTTTTTTTAATCGCTGCCGCAAATTGCGAAAATGTAGTTTCGAGTAAATCGCGTTTAAAAGTTAATCAAAATCTCTGGTACCTCAAAAAAATGTTTTTCAAGTCTTCGAATGTACAATAAAATAGCCTCCAAAGTTGGAAACGATTGGTCCAGTAGTTGCGTTGGAAAACATCAAAACTTAAACATCATACATACATTTTTACGATAAAATTCATAAAGGGGAAAGTTTGAAGTTCAATGTTCTTTTTTTTAAACTTTGAGAGATTTTTTATCCAAAGTTATTCTGTTTTTTGTGAAAAAAGAGGAAATTTGAAAAATCCCGTATATAAAGAGGATTAATGAAAAACTTCAGAATAGCAAAACGTTGCGTCTGTTTTCGGTGATTTTAGAGGAATTTTTTCAGATTTTTTTTTCAACATTTTTTTTTCCGACCGAAAATAGGAGAAACAAAAATTGGGAAAAAAATGTGAAAAAAATCCAATGTGTTGAAAATGGTAAAATAAAGTATTTTCCCTTCCTGAAATTTTATCAATAAATGCATGGTTCTCGTGTTATGGTAATTGAATTATCTGAGCTCCGACTCAGAAAATGGGAAAAAAAATTTTGGAGAAAGAATCTGAAAAAATTCCTCTGAACTCAACGAAAACAGACGTAACTTTTTGTCAGTATGAAGTTTTTCATGAATCCTCTTTGTTTTCGTATTGTACGGGGTTTTTCAAATTTCCCCTTTTTTCACAAAAAACAGAATAACTTTGAACAAAAAAATCGGGCAAAGTTTAAAAAAAAAGGAAATTGAAGCTCAAACTTCAATCGTAAAAAGTTTCCTCTAGAAGATAAGTGCACCTGAAGAGAGGGTAATAAAAAGGCGAAAAACAGTTGTTTTCAAAATGGAGTCGAAATCTAAAAACAAATTGCAAGAATAATTTTGATTTCTTCATATTTTCTGTTTTTGAACTCGAAATAACAATGAACACCTCAAGCGGAAGTATTTGAAAAATGATAGACGATGAAACCCTCGTTTTGGGGGCTAAAAAAAAACCCCGACGAACATTCGCGAGAAAATCATCACAGGAAAAATGCAGACAAGGATGAACCCGATTCTCGCGCGATACACGCTAAATGTATGCATGTGAAAACGAATGTTTGTTTTAATATGAACGAGCGGTTAAATTTGCCATTTTTAACACATGTCTCTGGCACGGAAAAGTTCATTTGACAGGTAATCTCTGGCAACGATTATTCCTCTCTCTCGGATCGTCTATAATTTTTTACACGATGCAAATCCGGGCGACGTGAAAATGCGCCATTAAACGTTATAAATTTCATGATAAATATTGCGTATTCGTGTGGCGTATAATTTTGCTGGGTTAAAAAAGGATTTCCGCAGTCTGAGACGTTGTTAATTGACCGATTAATAACGAGGGATGATAAATTAATATATGCATATATAATAATGTATCAATTCATTGAAAACAAGTATTATAATCGATTAATCAATCAAGTGAAATTATTCATGAATCGATTGAAATTATTATTAATTGACATGTAAAGATGAATTTATTTTATTAAGTGAAACCTGAATTGCAGCCTTGATCGGTCAAATGATTATTCACCAAAGTTACAAATCGATATTTCAAGTCCTGTATCGATCAATTTATCGATTGATCGACAGAAATATTGATAAATTCATCAATGGATCAATCAAGTACGAAATATAGCTTATCGATTTATCGATAAATAAATCAGTTTTAAATGCACAATCAATTAATCAACAGATTTAAATGTCAATCGATCAATTGATTATTGTGAAACTTATTAATTGATAATCACATTAAGTACAATTTTCGATTAAAATATTCGTGAATCAATTGACGTGTAAATATGAATTTATTTTACCAAGTTAAAAATTAATTGCAACCTTAATCGATCAAATGATTATTCACCGAAATTGCACATTAATATTCTTAGTGATCCATTAATTGGATCATTGATCGACAGGAATATAGATTCATCAATGGATCAATCCAGTACAAAATATAGTGCATCAATTTATCAATAAATGCATCGATAAGTAAATGAATTTAAATACACAATCTATTAATCAATGGATTAGGATATCAATCGATCAATTGATTATTGAGGAGGAGTTATTAATGAATAAATAATTATTAATCAAATATTAATCAAGTAACACGAAATCTATATCAAGTAACAATTTCGATTGCAATATTCGTGAATCAATTCATTATTATATGAAGACACCAATAAGCAAATACATCCAATAATAGTTTTCATAAAGATATCACACTTGATATATCAAGTAAAGTATTTATCGAAAGATTAATCAAGTGATGAGTCGAAATATCGATCAGTTTATCGATTGATCAATCGTGAACGAAATCGTGCGTTTGTATATATCAACGAATACAGTGATTAATTAATATCAATTGATACATCAACTAATTTAAATCCAAATATCATAATTAATAAATCAACTAAATTTTACGATGAGATTGATTATGAATCAATCGATCGGTCAACCGGTTCAGAAACTTCAGGCTAATTGAAACGTCAATCATTCGATCGATCGAAATATCGATCAATCCAAAGATCAATCAATCGAGTCCGAGATCCTTCAATGATAGAGCATTGATATTTTGAATGCATCAATAAATACATTGAAATATCAATATTAATTGACAAATCAATTAATAAAAATCTGAACATCATAATTAATTAATCAACGAAATGCGATACTAATCGATCAAGAGATTATTTTACCATGAGATTAATTATGAATCAATCGATTGATCAACCGGTTCAGAAACATGAGGCAAATTAAAATGTCAATCAGTCAATCGATCGAAATAGCGATCAACCTATTGATCAATCAATCGTCCGAGATCCTTCAATGATCGAGCATTGATATTTTGAATGTATCAATGAATACATTGATACATCGATATCAATTGGCAAACCAATTAATTTAAATCCAAATATCATAATTAATTAATCATCTAAATTAATTAATCAATTGATTGATCAACTGGTTCAATAACTTCAGACTAATTGAAACGTCAATCTGCAGTCGATCGATAGAAATATCGATCAACCTATTGATCAATCAATCGAGCTCGAGATCCTTCAATGATCGAGCATTGATATTTTCGTCTCAGCCCACCATTCTCAGATCGGGCGATCATCTCACCGCCCCCGCGACAAATAATTCTGCGCGTCGGCTACAAACAAGCGTGAGGCCGGCGGCGTGTTTATTTTCGAATCTTTGGCACGATAATTTCAATTAATAATAGTCCCGTAGACGTTTCGCGCCCTTCCACGGACTGTCGCGCGGGCGCGAAAGGAAGAGATGGGATGAAGAAAGACACAACAAAAAAACGAGAACGAAGCGGAGAACAATATATTACGGAGTCGGCAACTTGCCGACGCGTGGGAAGTTGTCTCCGTATACGTGTATTTTAAAAACCGACGCGACTGGTGTAACACACGTGGACCTTAAAAACGTGTCACAACTTCTTCGTCGTCGTCGTCGTCGTCGCGAATCCTTTCGTCACTCTTTTTCACGCTTCTCTTCATCCTCTTTCTTCCCTCCCATCCTTTGACTCCATACAACGTATTTTTCTTAACTTCACCTCGTAACCCACCCCCCGTCCAATTCGTCATCCCTAACACGAAAAATTTTCATTCCGCATCTGTTTCACAAATTATCCACGGATTTTCAAGGCCCTCTCTCGATGACTGGCAAGGATATCGTCGTCATTCGTCGTCGTTCTCATTCATGTGGAGGTGAGCCATCCGCTTGTAATACACGAGTTAGTGAAGAGAGATTCCTAATTTCGACTCCAATGTCAAAATATTTGTCATGGGCGAAAATACTGTACATAGAGGCCAAAAAGATCTGTTGTTTTTTTTTTAGATTGAATAAATCACTAATTTCGACTCGATTGTAAGAATACTGTCCAAAGAGGCTAAAAAAATATATATTACCTACTTGATTTTATTTTAGAGAGGCAATATTGTAAATAAAGATGTAAATAGATACTTTTGCGATTTTCTTTCCTTCAGATTCCTAATTTCGACGCCAATGTCAAAATATTTGTTATGGGAGGCAAAACTGTACATAAAGGCTAAAAAGATAATTTTTTTAAAGATTAATTGAGGAAACTCCTGATTTTTACTGGACGGTAAGAATAATTATTCGATGGTTAGATTTCGAATTTCGACTCGATTTCAAGAATAAAGACTGCCCAAAGAGGCCAAAAAAGATGTCAATTATTTTCTTGATTTTATTTAAGAGAAGTACATAAAAATGTAAAAAGATATTTTTGCGATTTTCTTTTCTTGAGATTGAAGAGACTCCTAATTAGGAATCTCATCAATCTCAAGTTCCTTCAGTCTAAATAAAATACATTATCTTTTTGCCTTCTATGTAAAGTTTTGCCTCCCATAACAAATATTTTGACATTAGGGTCGATATTATTTGTTATGGGAGGAAAAACTGTTCGTAGAGGCCAAAAAGATAATTTATTTTATTTAGACTGAAGAAACTCCTGATTTCGACTGAACGGTAAAAATTGATTTTTTCCAAAGTCACACGATTTTATTGGTTATTCGAAAATTTAATCGATGATTTTTGTTTTTTTCGCATTGCCTATGAACGTGAATCGCGAAGACTTAAGTGGGAGGATGAAAAAATTCATTCATGCGGATGGAAATGCGACAAATCTCAAGATTCTAATTTCAGAACCTCACCGGTTAAAACATTATGACGCACATTACGCGTTGGGAAGAGAAAATAAAAAAAAGTTACTGACTTGAAAAGTAAAAAAAAATAATAATAATAATAATAAGCGAGAGATAAAAAAAGACGCGAGAAATTCTTGCGGAGGTGCGCAGAAGAGAATTTAGGAAAGGGAGGGGGGAATGACGTTTGAGATACACTCGCACGACCGAAATTCGGGGTTTGAGCAGTTGCCCAAATAGTCTCACTATTTCATTCATATTATTATCCGGCACGTTTCTGACTACGCGTATATATATTGGCTACTTCTTTTTTTCATCTATATCGAAAATGAGTGTTGGGTAATTTTCAATGTTTTTTGGCCACGACAAACGAGCCAAAGACCGGCTAAAAATATATATAATAACAAATGTATTAATTTGCAGGAGAGCTCTGATGAGTTTGAATTAAATTGCACTTGGATTAAAAACTTTTGAAAATTTCAAAATTTCAAAAAATCAAACCCTTCCCACAATTCGACCCGAATTATATACCAATCAAACTTGTCAAATATTATATTTTTGTACAAAAATTCTACGTCGATAGCTGCAAAAATTGTATAGGAATTTCAACAAAAACAACTCTCTCTGCTATGTCAAAAAATTTTGAAAAATTTCTCGATTAACAGTCAAGAGTTTTTCTGTTAATTTTCAATTCTCTTTACGTGCTTTTCGAATATCCTCCAAACTTTTGATTTAAATTGAAACAAACTGAATTTATTATAATAAAAAACAGAAATACCTTTGACGTAAAGCTATAATTAACCTAAAGGATCCAAACTAAATTTATTACCAAATGAGCTAATTGATTAAAAGTTAAAAAAAAAAACATATTCTGCACTTGCCAAGTATATTTTACTCATTAATCTCACAAAATTGGATAATTTCAATGAATTTTTTTTATTTCATCATATTTCTCGTGTCGTTTTTTTAAGACTTTGAGCTTCCGATAGAAAAATGTGTCTATCTCACGAGGGGATAAAACTGGTGCGAACGATCAGACAAGAGAGCACATTTTGCCGGCGCATAAAACATGTAATAGACACATGGCGATATCTAAAAATAGATGTGCAATCGGTGCATATGCAATTCACCTCATCAGCTTCCCTCGTCTGCACCCCTTCCCCCCCCCCCCCCCTGGTCGACATCGGCGTCATTCTACTCGTTGCCACCGCGAAATAGTGATTCAGCTCTCTCTCTCTCTCTCTCTCTCTCTCTCTCTCTCTCTCTCTCTCTCTCTCTCTCTCTCTCTCTCTCCCTCTCTCTCTCTCTGTCTCGTTCTCTTTTTTTCTCATTATGCATTCCCTTCGTTTATGCATTATTCAATGATGGCTTGCATCAGCATATATCGGGAATTCAGCGGAAAATCGCTCACAAAGCCGACGCGTACTTCGAGCCATTTTGCCCCATCCTCCTCCCCCCACAAAAAAAGGGAGAAAGAGACGGAGCGAGAGGATAAGAAAAAATTTAAATTTCCCTCTCGTACTTTTTCGACGCGTTTCCTACCATTTTTTACGTATTATATAGATTTTCTCACCGTCTCATAAAAAATTTCCAAAAAAGCTTCTCATAAAAATAATTATGGCGTTGCAAACAATTTTAACAAGAACAAGCGTTTTGTTTGGATTTTGTGGAATTTTCAACTTTTTTAAATTATATTTATAGTGATTTTAGGAACACGTACATCAAGACGGTCAAAAATTGTCCTCAACTCACTCCAGAAATTATAATTTCAACTTTAAGGGGGTATCCTGGTCTAGAATTTTGTAAAAATCCATTTTTTTGAATATTCTTAAAGTTTAGACTTTTAGGAACATATCCTCGAAAGGAAATTTTTTTAATTCAATAATTTACGAAGTTATAGCTATTTTAGTGACGCTGTCACTATCGTACTATAGACGTTTTTTTTTAAAAACTACTTTTCTCGAAACTGTTGACATGATATCGCAAATTCTACTCAACCGATTTACTTCAATTTTTTTACCAATCTTCAGTGTATAACTCTCTATTGCCTCTACCATTTTTTTTATCAAAATTATTTCTTTTACTATTGTAAAAAAAATAAAAACTATGAAAAAAAGAGTCGAAAAACCACCGCCATTTTGCGAACATTTTTTTTCCGTTTTCTCTGAGGTAGGGGCTATAACGACAGCGTTTCTAATTAAGAATGTTTTTTTTTAATTTTATAACGGAAGACTGGAACGGTTGCAATGGTAGCTTACCCCTTTTTTTTAGCCCCAATTATACCAGCTTATAACTTATTTAATTTTCTTTTTTTTCTCCGAAATTTGTTTGTTTATTGTCGAAATATTGATAATTATGTTGTGAAAAAAAAATGGTACAAATATTTTTTTGTTTTTTTTTTTATCGAGCTCGACAAAAGGCTCAAAATGTATGTCTCTAGACCAGAATACCGCCTTAACCAAATAATTGTCCAATAATCACTTTTTTGTTAAAAAGTTATAGTTTTTATAGCCAATAATGATACTGAACTTGGCATCGTTTTAATGCAACGGTAATAATTTATTTATTAATAAAATCATACTTTTTGAGCAATTTTCACAGGAAAAATCGTTGAAATGTATTTTGGGGTCTTTATTGAGGACTTGGAATTTTTTATGCACAAGCAAAATGTAAATCTTACTAAAAATTAATTGAAAAACATTATTTTCATTGCATTGCAACGATGCAAGCTTCAACATCACGTCGAATAGGAATTTTTGAAATATCAAAAATTCATCGTTGCAACGTGAGGATAATTTATTTACATTCATTTTTCGAGAGATTTACGCTTTGTTTGCGCATTGCGCTTACCTAATCCTTGATAAAGACCACAAAATACAATTCGTCGATTTTTTTACTTAAAAAATTATTAGGAAGAATGAATTTTATTTAAAAAATTAACTATCTCCATTTGAACGATGCAAATTCAACATAATAAAAATACAATTCTCATTTTATGATTATCGGAAATCGGAAAAAAAATCATTTTCGGGTGTCGCGCATCGATTTTACGTCGCTGATAATACGATTATTAAAATTGACATGATCGATCGAGAAGAGAGATATATCGGCGATATTTGAAGAATAATAATTGAAGCTAAGAATAACAACTACGAATATCCATCAAAATGCGATATTCCAATTTTCCAGATATTGTCCAAAAATCCATACAATCCTCCCGAGATCGCCGTTCACGACGAAAAATGGTTTATTCGGAATTCACGAATGTTTCGAGACGAAACGCGACTCGATTATTTATTCAAATTGCTCTCTCGAATAATTCTCCCGCGTCGTCGTTTAAAATAGTCGCGGAACGAGACGGTTGAGTATAAAATAATCGATAACCCCCAACTCCCCAAATTAGCTTCTTCAATAAAATGAAAATGAAAAAACGTAATTCAACAGTTCTCTATTAATAATACGTAATCAGAGGCAGACGGCGCAGAATGGGGAAAAAACGAGCAAAAAAAACCATTTCATAAGAAACTAATTGAAATGAGCTATTATTATTATAGACAAAGGTGTAACAAGATAAAGTAAGGAGCTGAAATTTTATTAAATAGTTAAATGTATTGAGAAATTGTAAAAATGAATAAGAGGTTGTATCATAAGTTATATATTATTTATAATTTTATTATCCACAATGAAATAATATTTTCAAACGAATTGTAGCTAATTTTTCAATGATTTTTTAAGTAGTTTTTTATATATAATTAACAATAATCAATTTTAGCAAAAAAAAACGAACAAAAAGGAGGAAATATCTATTTATTCAAGCGCACGATTTTCTCGAGTAACTCCGGACAAAAGATTTTTCCTTGCTTCGGGATATTTTTAACACACTTTGTTTGAAAAAATCGATTTTTTTCTCATAAAATAGAAGCTTTTTTTCATGAAGCACTAAAAAAATAAAATAGCTGAATAAAAATTGAGATATTTTTTTTTTTAATTCTCTTACCTTTAGCTGCAATTGTAGAATGTGGCGGCTGCTTTTTGAACATGATCCACTGATGGCTCGGAAGTGCACTGCGCACTGCATTTATAAAAAAAAAATTCACCACTAAAACACTTGAATTCTTCTTGATCTCCCGTCGTAGATGTCAGTGTTTGAATTGCTGTAACAAAAAAAAAAGAGGCACGACTAAGTTATCGACTTTGCGAATGAGAAGAGTTAATAAGGAATTTCAATTAGCAGGGGGAATTAAAAAAAATTATTGAAATTTTTGGGCATGGAAAAAAGTACATGGACAAATCGAAAAAAGTACATAGAAGAAAATGAAACAAAAAAGAATCAAGAAAATTCGACCAAAATTTCAATTAGCAGGGGAAGTTGAAAAAATTTATTAAAATTTTTGGGCATGGAAAAAAGTACATAGAGAAACATAGAAAAGTACACAGAAAAAATGAAACAAAAAAGAATCAAGACTATTCGACCAAAATTTCAATTAGCAAGGGAAGTTAAAAAAAAATTATTGAAATTTTTGGGTATCGATAAAAGTACATAGAAAAACATAGAAAAGTATATGGAAAAAAATGAAACAAAAAAGAATCAAGAGAATCCGACGAAAACTTCAATTAGCAGGGGAAGCAAAAAAAAATTATTGAAATTTTTGGGCATCGATAAAAGTACATAGAAAAACATAGAAAAGTATATGGAAAAAAATAAAACAAAAAAGAATCAAGAAAATGCGACGAAAACTTCAATTAGCAGGGGAAGTAAAAAAAAATTATTGAAATTTTTGGGCATGGAAGAAAGTACATAGAAAAACATAGAAAAGTACATGGAAAAAAATGAAACAAAAAAGAATCAAGAAAATTCGACGAAACCTTCAATTAGCAGGGGAAGTAAAAAAAAAATTATTGAAATTTTTGGGCATGGACAAAAGTACATGGAAAAACATAGAAAAAGTACATGGAAAAAAATGAAATAAAAAAGAATCAAGAAAATTCGACGAAAATTTCAATTACCAAGGGAAGTTAAAAAAAAAATTATTGCAATTTTTGGGCATGGAAAAAAGTACATAGAAAAACATAGAAAAGTACCTGGAAAAAAATGGACCATAAAAGAATCAAGAAAATTCTACCAAAGTTTCAATTAGCAGGGAAAATTTAAAAAAAATTATAAACATTTTTGGGCATGGAAAAAAGTACATAGACAAATAGAGAAAATTACATGGAAAAAAATGAAACAAAAAAAATCAAGAAAATTGGACAAAAATTTAAATTAGCAGGGGAAGTTAAAAAAAATTATTAAAATTTTAGGGCATAAAAAAAGTACGTAGACAAATAGAGAAAAAATCAATTTGTTATTACTTGGGGCTGTAGAGGGGTAATTTTTTTTTTTTTTTTAATGGACAAAAACACGTGTTGGACCTTCCGATGAAACATCGGAGCTCCACTTGGCACAGTACGAAACTAGGAAGTCCACGCTTGTCATCTCCGTGTATTTATAGTCAACACCTACTCACGGAATTAAGTACGTACGTGTACAGCAC
Source organism: Alloplasta piceator (assembly GCA_946863875.1). Lineage (NCBI taxonomy): Eukaryota > Metazoa > Arthropoda > Insecta > Hymenoptera > Ichneumonidae > Alloplasta > Alloplasta piceator. Next base: position 8,969,944 of record OX333077.1, on the reverse strand, counting down.
GAAGTTACTGCATTAATTCTTAATTTTCAATTGCCCAGAGCTTAAAAAAAAATTTCTCAAAATAGTCGATTCAATATCGGAATCAAGATGCAAATTATTATTATATTTCAAATTCATGCTACGTTTTGATAAGAATTTTTAATTTCAGTTAGAAATCCAGTTGACCGAATTTGTAGGTTTATTTTCAGCGATTTTGACTACTCTTGACGTTCAGAAAAATGTTATTCCAATGTAACAAAGAATTAGGAAATGAGGAAATTTTTCAAAAGTAATTTTTACTTAAAAAAAAAAAAAATTAAAAATTAATTAGTTAAAAATTGATTCACGTTTTCCAAATTTTTCTCTAAAATTCGATTATCCGTGGACAATTTCTGGAGTCGACAAGACGGCATGATAGAAAAAAATTAATAAATAGTGAGAGTAGATTTGCGAGGGAGATCGCCTCAATGATGACCCACTTTGTGCGCCAGATTATTCGCTAAAATAGAACTCAACGATGCAGAGAGAAAGAGAGAAACGGTTCTCCCGATGATTGTTGGGATTTTCCTGGCCTATTTATGCTCTCACTTCGTTTTTCCGCCGATTGACCTTTGGTTCAAAGCTTTTTACTTTCTATCCCCCATTTTTATAATTAAAAAAAAATTTATTATAATTCTGCAAAGTGTGAATAAAAAGAAATCGTTGAAATTATATTTCGCCCATTGCTTTCTTCTCGTTTGTTTGCTAATTCCGAACTGACTGAATTTTAGTTTCCACACGTGAACAGTAAAAAATGATAAGGAAATATTTTTTTTTCAAACTCATTTTCAATTATTTGTTGTCCTAATTCTTTGAACGATTTTTTGCAAATTTTTTACCTTCGCATTGTTATAAATCTTATATCTTAAATCTCAAATGTTAAATCTTTATACAAATTCAATGTTCTTGTCGTCCAAAATTCTTGAAAAGCGAGCTTATTTTATGAGGAAGTAAAATTTAAGAATCATTTCCGCCCATAAAAAAAAATCGAGTGGATGGATCGTATTCCAGTTTGTAAAATTTTCTACGGCTCACACGTGTACTATAATTAAATTTCTTTTTGATCCCCAAAAATAACGCGTCAAGAATGTTTGTCGTATCGATGTGGCTTTTGAGTTATTCTCGAATACAGAAATTTACATTTTTTGCCAGCGTAGTAATACTCAAAATTATTATAGAAATCCTCATGTTTATAAACACATATCTCCCTCTTTACATTTTTGAGAAAAAAAAATATATGTGTATATATCCCAGATTGTGTGCTCGATTTGAGTTGGCCACAAGATCAAAGCTACGACAAAAAATTTATTGATGCACCGAGTGTTTTATTTCGAAACCTCAAAGTTGTTTTTGTCATCGTCTCGATTTTATTGTTATGTACTAGAAAAAATGCATTCAAAAGAAATTTTTGAGCCACTGGAATCAAATTTCAAACTTTGGAGATTTTTGCTTCAAACTAATTAAATCTGATACAACTATTCAAAAAATATCCGCGATTTAAATTCATTATTTGAGGAACGATATTTGTTTATTAAAAAATGATTAGATATGGAAATACGAAAAAATGTAAAAAAAAAAATGGTTTCTCTTTTTAATCTAAATTTTTTTTACCAGACCTTTAAAAATGGTGCCATCAACGAATATGAATTTTGAGAAATCTTGTGCTCAAATTTGTTAACGTTAGTACGGTGCAAAAAACAATTACTTTATTGTCGAACATTCCATAAATATTTGTATAAACAATTACCAAAATTCAGTACTATTTTTAACAGTGCTATTTTTAAACTATTTTTAAAAATGGTAACTATTTTTAAAATCGACAAATGTATTTATTCAACGAAAAATTCAATGCTGATACTTGATAAATGTTCAACATTTTTTTTCCATTATTTAAAGGAATTCTTTACCAACTATTGACAAAATTCTATTAATTTTTTTGTTAATACATTTGTCAATTTTTCGCTTGGATAAACATTCGGAATTTCGTCTAATTTTGTCAAATCATTGATTGGCATTAGTATTGTCTATTCGTGTATGTGTCGATACATCAAATATAATATAAAGTATAAGCATGTGCAAAGTTGCCTTTTCAGCGAGTCGCGAATCTAACAAGCGTCCGCAAAGTCGCGATTCGACTTTGCTAGTGCCGCGACTCGAGTGCAGAGGTGTCGAAGTCTCGTCTATTTTAAGATATCCCTTCCCTCACCCTCCACTCTATCATTCTCTCTCTCTCTCTCTCTCTCTCTCTCTCTCTCTCTCCCTCCCTCTCTCTCTCCCTCTATCTTGCTTGTCCGTTTTCTCTCTCTTTCTCGCAGGGTCTTTCTCTCTCATACAAACGTGGAAAGATAACGAGTCTATCAAGCAATGTCAAGGAAACATATTGTCTTAAATTACACGAGTGAAAAATTCACTTTAAATAGAAAATTTGTCGAACTACTTTCTGAAATCAATGAAATTTCACAATATATATTGACTATTTTTTTTTTTGCAAGTTTGATGCAATTATTTGTCATTGCCAATTTTATAGAAGAATACTTTGCTATTTTGAGATTTTTGAAAATGAAATGATACAATTTTTTGATGAAAATACGGTGAGCCGATATGTTTTTGACGAAAATTCATAAAAATTTCGATTTTTTAAGAATATTATTGAGAAATTCTTGTTCAGGGGGGAAAAATACATCGATTTAAGGGGGTCGTCTAGTGTGAAGACTGTTTTTTTAATGCTTTTTTGGGGAATTTTTTTTTTGACAAACCATTAAACTAAAATAATTTATGAATTTTGTGTCATTTTTATTAACATTTGAACAAACCTTGTTAATTTTTTTAAGTGAATGTATTAAGTAAAATCGGAGATACACCGCCCAAGAGGAACACATAAGGTGCTCCACTGATGCCATGATTCCGGCCGTTCTGCTTATCTGATTCCGAGTCTGATTCCAAAAAACCAAACGCCATTTCAATTGGAGCACCTTATGTGTTCCTGTTGGGCGGTGTATCTCCGATTACATTAAATACATTCACTTCAAAAAATTCACAAAGTTTGTTCAAATGTTAATAAAAATGATACACAATTCATAAATTATTTTATTTGAATGGTTTGTCAAAAAGAAAATCCCCAAAAGAGCATTAAAAAAGCAGCCTTCACACTAGACGACCCCCTTAAGATCGAAAAAAAATACGAGACAAAAAAAATTCTGTATTTTGGCCAAATTTGTATTGGTTCACTAAAATAACTGTAATTTATTTTTTACATAAAATATTCACTTTGCTCATAGCTCATTCTTTTCCTGATCGTTGCAGCTTTAAAATGCCGCTTCGATCATCCGATTTCTATTATTTTTCAATTTTTGGCAGATTTTTAAAGTTTGACTATCGATTTTTGCAAATTTTTGCAACATATACCCCTTTCCATTTTTTTCGGCGATCTTCAAAGTGCTCTCATTTCACCAAAAATTGAGTTATCGAAAAGAACCAAACGGCATTTTCTAAGTTAGATCAGCACGTTTGCGTACGAAAAAGAAATTCCGGAATCAGTCAAAAAATAGTAAAGTGGGGAGCACTTGAAATTTTGCTATTTTGAGGTTTCAGGAAAATCGCCCAAAAATGAACAAAAAATAATGTATTTTCATCGATTTCAAAATTAATTCGAATGGGAAATTTACCGTTGATAGAAAATCACACAGAGTTTTTTTCAAAAAGAAATGTATTCACGATAAATAAAGCAAGGAAGATCTATAAAAAACATATTTCAAATTCATAAAAATGTTGACTTTTTTGGAAAATCATTGGTAGATTCGTGTTCAGTGAAAAAAGTACATCGATATATGGCTAGATAAACAAAATTTCAAATTTTTTGCGAATTTTTGCCACGATTGCATTTGTTCATTGCAATAACTGCAATTATTTTTTTACGTAAAATATCGGTTTTAACTTGAGGTCATTTTTTTCGTAATTTTGGAGCTTCAAAAACCCGCTCGGTTAATCAATCCGTTATTCAGTATATAAATTTGTTATATCAGTTGAATAATGTGTAAAATATATGTAATTGAAAAATAAGGTAATTATGTATTAGTGGACGAGGGCGAGTGAGATGGACAATTATTTACTGGATTGTTTTAACGGTAACTCGAGAACCATTTAATTTTTTCAAGATCCGCCACTCAATTATTATTGCAGGAATTAAAAAAAACATGAAAAAAATGACCACAATCGAAAAAGCCCTGATGCTAGATAAATACCAATTATATCCTTAACATATATTTTTGGTCCAAAATTGTGTTTAATAAAATATATTCACTGCTTATCTACTCGAAATTCGGCGTAAAATATTTAATTTACCGATATTTTGTGCAAAAAGATAAATATTATGAATATTTTTCATTAGTTATATATGTCCCATTTATTGTCTGACAAAAAATAAACTGAAACGAAAAAGAATATTTTATGAATTCCCTATATATATTGCATATAAAAATAATATACCTACGAATATATAATATTTTCATGTGAAACATATTTTCAAGATGAATATTTGTAGCCTATGTTTTTGCTCTGAAATGTATAGTCCATATAAAATATATTGGACTGCCTATAATTTCGCCCCAGGAAGAAAAAAAAAACAAAACAAAGTCACGCATCGTATTCCACGCGAGTAATTGTAATGGCAAATATAATTACTACGTTCTATCGTGTGTAAACATGTGCAGGTCAAAATAGGCGGGAGAAAAAAAACCGTAGCGAGGGGACTCACCGTGAAGATTGGCGCGAAAGAGCCTGGACCGCTGCGTGTGCGAAAGACAAAGATAGAGAGAGAGCGATAGCGAAGACTTCGAGCTCCTTCGATCTCCTCTGAAGCCGCGACAAGCTCAGCACCTCCCTTTATTATTATTCACGGAATGTGTTGCCGAGATAACTGTCAACGCGATAAACTCGTTGAAATGTTTTTTTTTTTATCAAACATAAAAGCAGCAAGAATTATGCGAAAAAGCGAGAGAAAAAGAAAGAGGGACGTTTTACGATCCCGTCTCGTTGTGTTGACACCACTGTACGAAAAAAGCACACGAAAAAGAACGGGGAAACGACAACGCGGAACGCGATGCGACACGAGCGCCCGCGCGACGATGCATCAGGGTTTTTTTTTCGTAATACACACACCACGCTCTCTTCTATAATGTATATACATATATAAATGGTACACACATGCGCACCAACACAAAACAATAATACGACCGAGCTGCTACCTTGCCGCGAAACGATAAACTTTCTGCTCTCGCCCGTGTTTGTCTCTTACGCTCATCGCGAATTTTCGCATAATATAGTGTGAGAGAGAGAAAGCGCGAGAAGGTGAAAGGGGGAGAGAGAAGCCGGAACGGCGCGGGAGAAGGGGGAGAAAGCGCAGAATTTGCACTTTTGTTTCTCGTACTTTCTTGTTTTGACGGAAATAAACATTCGACGAACGTCGCAGAATAATATATTATTTCGAAAATTGATACCTTGCGTCGGGATGACAGCACAGACCACCGATCGATCAATTAATTCGCGCCTCAAAGCTGATAATCTAAGGAGCAGAAACCCGAGCGAATAATGAAAATAGAACCAGTGGCGCACTCCGAGTGAGCCATCGACAACCTTCCCGCTGGCGGTCTCTCGCACGACTAGCGCGGTGCTGCTCCTCTTGGCTCATGCGCACACACGTGAACGCGGCCCGGCGCATGTATACGAGTCATTCCATGCCAAATCGATCAAGAGTTGCAATCGACCCCTTTTAATTTTGATGAAATTTGGTGAGAAGTTTTCGTTTTTAATAAAACGAAGTTCCACCAAGGGGAAAAAATAAAAATAAAAAAATTTCGAACGTTTGTACCATTCAAAATTTCACGATTTTTCAAATCTGTCAAGTTTATTTTTCAAATACCTCGAAAAATATTATAGTTACGAAAAATTTTTTTACGAAAACGAAAACTTCTGACCAAATTTCATCGAAATTGAAAGGGGTCGATTCCGCCTCTTGATCGATTTGACATGGAATGACCCATATATATATGTATACACATGCGCCAAGTACTCGATGAGCTTTCGCTAGACCTGGGTCTTTGTGTATCAAACAATTGTAATCGTCAGGTTCGTTTTTAATTTTTAACTTTTTTTTTTAATAAAACGTGCTTGATAAAAAAATCCTAATGGCCGCTGCTTTGACCTCGCAGTATTTTACCAAACGCTCTATATTACCGACCGTTGAAACATTTTATGCAGAAACTTTGAAGTAAATTTTTTTAACATCTACTGGATATTGCGGTATGTAGGAATAAGTTTTTATCATTTTAACAATGATAAATGTTAACGTTGTTGTTAATTTCGACTTTTCTTTGAAAATCGCATAAGGCGAGAAAATACGAACTGATGGGAAACCGCAATGGCCGCTGTCTCGACCTCGCAGTTTTTGGCGCATTCAATGTTACCGACCGTTAAAAATATCTCGATTTTCTTAACACCTCATAAGTTTTGGAGAAAAATGAAGGTTTAACCTTTTTTTTCTTTACAGTAAAAAGAACGAGCACTGCCAACGAACTTTTGTTCGGCAATCGTGTCCTCCAAGAAAAAAAAAGAATTTTGCGTTGACTAGCAGTGCTAACGTAACCTGGTCAACTATTTTTTCGACATTTTACGCGGCGGATCGAACTATATATCTATATCTCCATAAATCGTAATTTCATTGAATTTTCGCTTCGCGTACCTTTTCTATTCTGTAGGGCGGCTAAAAGAAATAATTTTGCTTTGAAAGATCCTTTAATATTGAAATTTCGGTCCCTGAATATTTAATTCGCAAGCGCCGTGACAATATTTTGCTTAAAACGATGGCGGAAGTATGATTTTCAATGATTTTGACATTCTCATCATGAATTATTACTCAAATGCGTTTACCTTCCAATTTTGTTTTTTCAACCCGATCACCGTGTACAGGATGCAAGAGTCGTACAGAGATACTAATTACTAATGAGAAGTTAACGGTCATCCCCACTGTGCTCTTCTCGGCAGTTTTGAGCGTCGCTCTGAATCGCAGCTACATTCATGTCGTTCATCTTCACCGTGCGCAATACGTAACAAGCTCATTCAACTTCAAGTCGCTCATTGTCAGCTGTGCTCGACTCACGAGTCCCACGCCGTACACGCTTATAAGCTCCGGCGTGAAACTCTCTTTCGCAAAAACATCTTAACGTTAATCGTTTATAATCTTAATCTCGTAACGTTGAAATTTTTGTAAATCGTTAATAATTCGTTATCAAAACGAACGACGAGTGAAGAATTTTGCGCAGTATGGTCAGTTCTGGAGTGACAGAGTGTCGCGTCAAGTAGTCTTCTTTTATTTCCTTTGTTTCCCCCTGCATGTAAGTCGTCCTTTATAATTATGAATTTACAATTTCCCTAACAAAGACCGTTTAACATATTGTAATATATTAATAATTACGCAGCTTCTTTTTGTGTAAAATCTTAGCACTGTATTCCCGTTGAAATGATAAAAATACGACTGACGCAATCGCACGTACGAAATCGTGAAGTATTTATTATTATTATCATTATTATTATTATTTTAATATTCAAATATAGCATTCATAATTTTTTTTAATTTTTATAATGAATTCTTCGAAAATACCATTAACAAAAAAAAGGGGTAAGCAACCATCCCAACACAAAAATAATGAATATTCGTATTCTTGTTTGCATAGATTTTGTTAATGATCCTTATTAATATTTAATCTGGAATTGCGGCGCAGTCTCATTTTCATTATTTCAGGCATTTCTTTCCTCTCTTGAAACCTCATCGATAATGCATGCGACAAAGAAAATTGTTTAGCATTGTCGGCAAGTTGAAAAATGTTCAATAATATTGTTGTTATTATTTATAATAATGTTCCAACAATAACACCTGATTTTTATTGAGATCCTACAAGAAACTAACAAAAATTAATGCCCAACAACAAGAATTCAGCTTTAGCGGATTGTATACTGTTCCGAGGTCGTACATTTTTTTATCCTTTTATTAAATTTGCTATCAATGTGATTTTTCTTGGCTCGCGGAATGAATTTTGCTATATCGTACTGATATTTTGTATGTACTTGAAGTTTCGATCATTTCGCTGAATGCTAAAACAACCGATGTATTAATTTAACAAAATATTTATAGATCCTGCCGATACTCGATGAACAATTCTTGAGATTTCATCCATGATTTGAAAAAATTAATGATAATTATTCATTGGGTCTCTTAATTTTACATTTTAATCGATCAATCTTACATGAAAACTGTAATTCTCTGTCTTTATATCTTAGAACATACTTTGATTGATTAATCAATAAAATCACCATTTATTGCAGAAGATGTCTTGGTTCTTTGGAAAAAAAAAGCATCATCGTGAGTCTCCTCCGGATACTCCCGAGGAAGCATCTCCGAGTTGTAATCAAACCGACGATTACATAATCATCGAAAAAGAAGAAAATCTTTTGTCTCCGACGGCCGAGGGAGGTTTATATCCGTATCTGGGGAATACTTCAACTGACGTTCCGCCTTATCCACCAACTTTGCAGCATCAGCAGCATAGTCAATCGGGCGATGGTCAGAGTTATCTCAGCGGAATTCCCTTCAAGCTCAGCAAGTCATTCGACAATGATTACGAGATAGATAGGCTTAGAATCGATGAGATAAATTCGTTTGTTCACAGAATAAAGAACGAGGATCACGATTATGATTTTTCACTCGAAAGAAGCGTTATAAACGAGATGGAAAGTGGAATCGAGTAGATCGGTTTTTTGCGGCCATTTTTCGAGAAAAATACTACGAAATGAAAACAAACTGTTTATATCGCAGAGATGAGAATCATTCGAAATGGGGTGGGCATATATTTTTCATTTTCCATGTGCTTGAGAGTAATTTTGAATAATTATTCTTCGATCATGAATGTTAATACTCGTTTTGATTATTAGAAATTTTCCTCTTTTGCCTCGAGAATAATTTATGAAGCCCCTCAAAATTGAATGAATTCTCATCTCTGGCTGGATTAACGATCGAACCGCTGAAACTGTGAATTGTGCACATTTTGAGTGAACTATAACGAACAGCTTCGACTACGAATTTGCACCGGCGATCGGATCGTATCTTTTGCATAATCTGTTAGTTACAAAAGAAAAGAAACAATATTTTCTTCATTCGCCAATATTTTTTTGCCATTCTGAATCTTAAAATTCTAAGTGTAGATTTAAGTGTGAATCTGCCCGGTTTTTAGTCGTATAATTTTGTACTAAGGTGGATATTAAGGATCTATTAAATAGCGTCGAAAATTCTCTCAATTGGTAAGCAAAAACTAGAGAATTATTTTTTTGACTCCACGTTGAGATTTTGAGGAGTAAAACGGGCTAAATTCGTCAAACAATTGAGAATTCGACGACATATTATTTTCACCGGGATTGCAATGGATTGTTAAGAATCGCGTTTTTTTTTACCAATGGAGAGTTTTAGCCGTAATGCAATTTTTTTCAATGTAATATTACAAAGTTTTTCCTGTCTTTATTTAAAATGTTTTGAGAGCAATGCACAACAGTGTGATGAGTTGAAGAGCTTTAATACGCTCCTTAGATTAGGATTGGTTAAAAAATCGAACGATCAATATAGCCAAAATTTATGCTAAGCTATCCTCCTGGAATAGAAGATTGTTGAGCTATGATGTTCTATTTCTATTGTTTTTGGCGATATATATATATTTTTTGAAAAATAAAAATGTCATTTGTGCGAATCGTGATGGAAATCGTTTTTTTTTTGTTCCGGAATGCCCAAATCTAAACTTCGAATCGATTGTCGAATTAAATAGCAAAATCGAGCAAAATGTACAAAAGGATTATATCTTACTTCACCCACCCTTTTTTTCTCCTTTATTCGTAATGGAAATTTAAATTAACACGCAGTAAGAGACGATGATGGCGACGATAATAGTGAAGGGTAACCAAGTCTTGACGAAACCGCAAAAGCTGTTGAAAAATAATTCTCGATATTGGGGAAAAAAATAACGAAATTATTAGCTACATATTCGTCATTACTCACCTCACGTACTTTCCACAGAGGAACATGAGAAAGGCCAGTTTAACCATGTTCCAATTTGATGAATTTTTGTAATTCATTAGATTGAGAGCAGTTGCTACGTGAGAGTGACAATTGTCGCAGCACAAATTGTGCTGAAAATAATGTGCAAACTTATGTTTTTGACAAAATCTCGGTTTTCCATATTATCTATCAAAAGCAGCTGATCGCAATTTTTTACTTTTTCACAGAGGTGATAGAAAAAAAATTAGCAAGTTTTTACATCAAAGTAAGATGCGTCTAACAAGTTCAATCATTGACATCCAAAAATAGTTGAATCCATTAAACCGAAATTTTAGACAAATAGATCCCATCAACCTTACTCGTTCGATACGATTTGTGTGAATTTCAGACTACTTTTTCAAATTTAGTCGACTTCTGAAGTTTTTCAAAAACATTTTACATGAATAAACCACAAAAGAATGTTTTTCATCAAATTTGGTGAAGTCAAAGTTGCTGCTAAAAAATATTTCAAATTTTGAAGTAAATATAAATCTATTGACGCTACGATCGGTCAAATTTTTCGGATATCCACCTGAATTTGTATTTGCAAATAATTCTTACATTTGCACTTTAAAAAAGTTAAAAAAAATAATAATGAGGATCGATTAAATACTAAAAATGTTTCAGGGACAATGTGCGTGTATAAATTTGCCGGATACTTTACCATTCTAGTTTTGTAAATATCGCTGGCTTCGGTGACAGCCGCATCCCAGCCAGACTGACCACCTCTGGCAAGATTGTGATCGAGCTGCCAATATTTTGTAGGCTGTCCGAATGCCATGTTATCCTCCGATACATGATAAGGACCAGCGAAATCGCGAATAATACCTGCCGAGGTAGCGATGCCCATGTGACCGAGGAAGGGAAAGAAATATCTGCGTTGGATCACTTCTAAGTTATAATACTGAAATGTTTCTTCGATCACATGTGAAAAAATCTTATTTCATACATTCAACAAGAAAAATGCATCGCTTCGATGGTCTCATGCGAGTACAAATAACGTTTATCAAGTTACAGCGTTATTTTGTGTTGTTTTCATTTTGAGGTTATGCAATGAAATTGAACTTACGTTAGTAGAGGCAAAGGTGTCCAAACGATGCAGAATGGAAATCTTTTTCTCGATGGATCTATCGTCAGATCGATTGTCGACGTTGTACTGCTCCGTGCTGATCGAGTCAGGTAATCGTTATCCTTCATTCTGATTCTGTCGTTATTATTTTTTGTAAAGTGACGTTTGATAACTCTGTGCAGACGACGCGCTCAGCTGCGTCAGTGTCTGAAAAACATTGACGTCTGTCTCACTCTCTCTTGCTACTTTTCTCACACGACCTAAAAACCAACGCTAATAAAATAGAATAACTTTGCGCGGATAGTCGGAGTTAATTATTGAAACGAATGGAATAGATTTGCGGCCGGATAAATTATCGCCCTGGACACTTTGGCTTTTGGCATTTAATTTTGTCAGAGAACAGCTGAGAGCGCCCCAGAGCGATGTGAAAACATATGATGGCTGAGCGCGGCGCAGAGGGGGAGGGGAAAAACGAAGTCAAATATGACGCGGAGAAAAGGTCAAAACAGAAACTATATTCGAATGGGTTCAAATGACGCATTGTAATTCAATAAGTGACAAATGTAAATTCGCAAATTTTTTATCAAAACCAACGAGTTTCCTTATTCATTTATTCGCTGATAAATAAATACGGGTATATAGTAATAGGGCACATCGCTAGACAGAAATAGGTATAATTTAATAAATACTTTATAGTATCGTGTGAAAACATACGATCGCCGGTATAAAATTAACGAGATTGCGTAATCGACAACGTGAAGCGAAGAATGAATAAATTGCAGAAGATGAAGGGCTATATTAAATATACTTTATATCCAGAGTTTGTAAACATTGAAATGGCGTTTGTAAATAGAGTGTGTGATAAACTCTATCCGAATAAAGAATTATGTTTATTCAATTATTTATTTAATAATATATTATTTTTAATTAATAATGGTATTATTTATTTAATATATTTTAATTATGTTTATTATTATTAATTATTATCATGCAAAAATAGGGTAAAATCATAGCAAATTGGAGCGTCATATACATTTTTAATACTCCTATGAGGCACTTGATCATAATTCTGTTATAAACAAAATAAAATAATTTAAAACAATTGTTTAAAAAAATTATTAATTGTCGTGAATGTATGTACAATACAGTAGCGTTATTTTTATCTCAATTTTTCAATTTCTAGTCTCAGTTACAAAATATGTTTCATTTAATGAATTCAAAATTCTTGGAAAATGGAAACGAAACATGCAACAATATATTTTACGCATCATTTTTTTGAAACGTTTATAAATGAAAAATATATTTCCAGCAAATTTTGATTATATCAAAAATATATTATTTCTCCACATGTATTTAACTTACGTTAGAATTGAATGTATTTGGTATATTTATTTGAAATAAAAGCTTATTTCAGTACAGGAAGTCACTGCCAGCGTTTATAAATTGATATTTGTCCTGAAAATTCAAAGTTTATTTCTTTTTATAATTCAATGTCTTAATTTCTTTATACTCCAAATTTACATAAGCAAAATAAAGAAAAAATGGATCAACATTAAATGTCTCTGCAATCGAGATGCAAACTCTTATCCCTTTTATCATTACAACTGGTGAATGAAAAATTTGAAGAACTTTATGGCTTTAACTTTAATTCAGCAGCTTTTAAAATCTGGTGGAGTGAGAAACACAAATTATGGGCCCTCTTGATCCATCCGATTTTTGAAAAAAAACCATAGTGTGTCCTTTCGAGAATTTATTGATGATCGGTTCTTCCAAAGATTCGTCGATTGATCGGGGCAAATAAAAAAGTTCGGCCTTTTAAAAAAACATTAGTCGATACCCTTGTGATACTTAAGTATAGCTCGAAGAAGAACAGAATGTCGAGCCACGTATAGTGAGATAAAGGGATGCCGTACAAATGTGCTTTAAACCGTAATAGGGGATATAACGTAACGAACGAGAAGCTAACAAAATTATAACAGCCCCGTTGCATCGGGTTTCTCATGCGACAGGGCGAATTTCCTTTCAGTCGAAGTTCGAATATGTATCGAGTTCAATGTGGTAAGTGCGGTAGATTTTTATTTACTCGTTAAATCCATTTTCTTCAACAAAATATTGATCAGAGCAATATTTCTCAAATTTTATTGATTGTCCTGTTTCCATCCCAATCATAAGATATGAATAAAGAATTGTGTTTTTTGTTGCACATTAAATCCTTCAAAAAAGTGATTCTGGTGACAATATGCTGCTGTTATCTTCGCGTTGATTGTGACGTCGTGAGAAACGAGGATATATGCGGTCCTCACAATGGCCGACGTGTTTATCTCGAGCTCGGCGAAAGGGGAATATTGTACGGTAAAAATGTATCACTCGTCAAAAATTCACCGCGGCAAAATCAGGCATCCAGAATTTACGTGACAAACAGCTCGCACGATCAGTGCAGCTTGGAACTCGTGACATGTCCATCTTGCGTGATAACCGTGACTTTCAAGAGCATATCTCTGTCGCATCACTGCAACGACGGAGGAATCATGATGGACAGTCCCTGCAGGTACACGTGTGAACCCCTCGACGCTCGAAAATGATCCTCGCTTTCGGGATTTTTTTTGTGTGAAAACTATGAAATTTTTTTGAATAATTCTTTTGGCATTTCAAAGAGCATATCTTTGAGTATCTTTGGTATTATTTTTATTAATAAATATCCACCGACGCCATAGATACAATCGTTTTATTGCTGCTGATCGAAAAATGAATTATTTAGAGTTCCAGAGTTCCAAGAGATTTAATTTCTTCGTGAAATGATGATTCATCTTTTGGAATAAAATATAATTAAGTTTTGTCGAGCGCGATAAAAAAAATGAAAAATATTTTTACCTTTCTTTTTTTACAACATATTTATTAATATTTTGACGTAGTTGCTGTGCCACTAAAATAGCTATAACTTCGTAAATTATTGGAATTTAAACATTTCCTTTCGGAGATATATTCTTAAAGGTCTAAACTTTATGAACATGTAAAAAAAAAGATTTTTTTAAATTCTAGACCAGAATGCTCCTTAAAATGACACGTCGACGTGACGGGCATAGTTGCTGCGTCATTAAAATAGCTATAATTCCGTAAATTATTGGAATAGAAAATTTTCCTTTCTTCTTAAAAGTTTTCTTGAAGGTCTAAACTTGAAGAATAAAAAAAAAAAATTCAAAATTCTGGTCCAGAATACTCCCTCAATTTATTCAAGATGCATTTTTTTCATATACATCACTTATACTTTATTTCGTCAAATTGTTAGTTACGGTTCATAGTTTGAACATTAATTACAACAGCTGTTTTTTTAATTTTACCTTTTTTTTTAATTATACCAGGTGTGATTACGTTTGGTTGTCCGAGCCACCTTTCGAAGACGTTTCGGGCACTCCATATTGTGGTCTTTATTCACCGATGACATATCGATCTAGCACAAGAACACTGTCGATTGCGTTGCTCTACAGCCAATCGCATCGTCATGCATTTACCCTTGAGTATACAGCCGAAAGCAAGTCTTTTTTTAATGCATAATAATATTTAATTCGCATTGAAAAGTGCAATATAGATTCGAGCGTTTGGTTACCCTGATTTAAAAAATCCAATAGAAGATTTTTTTTTCCAAAATCGTCATTACATTATCCTGAAGAAGTTTGGCATTTCAAAAAGTAACATCTGAAGAATACTCAATAATTTTTTCGCGTAAGAATTCATCATTTCAACTGGGTTCCAGCCCAGGAAAGATCTTTTCTGGGGACCAAGACATCTAAAATAAAAAAAACCTCACAAATCCTGCAATTAGACGAAGGAATTTTCGGAATACTAAATGATAAAAAAATATCAAGTGTCCAAAGTGAGAGTCCTGAATTTCCTAAACAAAAATTGCATTCTTCATTCCTAGAATCAAAAGTTTAAATAAAAAAAAAATAAAATCAAGTGAAATCAAAAGTAAAAATTAATTTCAATATTATTTTTCATCCATAAAATCATTATGAATGAGATTTTCTAAGCAGGGTAAATGAACATTGTATTGTAATTTTCAAGATTGGATGCAACATTTTTTTTTCCTGCTAATGCGTAGAAGCCGTGGACTTGAATTTGACCTTTCAGGAAATCGACTTCATCTGAATGGTGGCGAAGCCCTATCGAGTGGTAATCAGGGGATCAATAGCACCGGTGGTGGAATATTAACGTCACCATTTTTTCCGGCTCGTTATCCAAGAGATTTGGGAATGGAGTACATTGTCACGTGTCCAACCGAGGCACCATCTTGTCGAGTCAGGGTTCTCTTCAGTGACTTTCAGCTTGCGACCGTCTCGATTATGGAGGTGCGTTTGAACATTGAAGATTTTTTTTAAATTTCCATCGAACATTCTTTGGCAACGAGATTGAGATGAAGAATTGACAGTTTTACGATTGGAATGGTCAACGTTTGGACGTGAGCAGCGGTGCTCGATTTCGACCGCCCGTTATCGTCAGCTCTGGACCATCCTTGTTGATAAGATTCTACGCAAATGGCGGCACTGGACTCGGATACAAGGCCTTCTATTCCTTCGTTCTTGGCAACATGTTCGACAGAACGATCTCACCGATCACCGATTGTGGTGGCTACGTCGAGAATCTTGGTGGTGCCATTACCATGATGGATATGGTCGGCCAAGGACTGAAGACTTACGATTGCGTTTGGCTCATCAGACCACCCAAGAATTTTCTTCACATGAAGACCCACATGTATCTCAAAGTTGTTACCTTTGCCGATATGGGTGAGCTTTTCTCCTATTGAAAAATTAGAAAAATTTTAATAGGAGAATATTAGGAACTAGGAACTAGGGACTAGAACTAGGAACTAGGGACTAGAACTAGGAACTAGGGACTAGAACTAGGAACTAGGGACTAGAACTAGGAACTAGGGACTAGAACTAGGAACTAGGGACTAGAACTAGGAACTAGGGACTAGAACTAGGGGCTAGAAGTAGGGGCTAGAATTAGGGACTAGAAGTAGGGACTAGAACTAGGGACTAAAACTAGGGACTAGAACTAGGGACTAGAACTAGGGACTAGAACTAGGGACTAGAACTAGGGACTAGAACTAGGGACTAGAACTAGGGACTAGAACTAGGGACTAGAACTAGGGACTAGAACTAGGGACTAGAACTAGGGACTAGAACTAGGAACTAGAAACTAGGAACTAGGGACCAGAACTAGGAACTAGAATATTAGGAACAAGAATATTAATAGGAACTTTCAGAAATGTTATTTTTTAAAAATGTCCTGATGAAACTGTTATTGGAGAACCTGATACGAAGGTCTCATAACTTTTCATCAATTTTGCTTTACCATGAAAATTGTTCCATTTCTGAAAGGTGTCTAGATTTTGTCGACATTTCATCGTTTTTCTAACAATGATGTCAACGCTCTGACTTGTGCAAACTTTGAAATCATGGATCGAAATTTTTTATGCAGTTAATATAGTGACAAAAATTGTTCACTGTCGAATTTAAGTTGTTCCATTTCACAAAATCTCGTGAAATGAAGATTTGGACGTTGCTTCTTCATCTATTTCTTTATAGAATGAGAAGCTTTCAGAAGTACAAAGTTTGGTCGACTATTTTACAAAGGTTCATTTATGAGGCAGCCAGAATTGATCTCCATACTTTCTCTTAAAGGAAGCTAAATAGCTGGCAAAGCTTCCTTCATGAGGGAGCCAGAATTGATCTCCTTACTTTTTCATAAAGGAAGCTTTCTGAACTATTACAAGAGGCAAGAAGGAATGGGCAAATTTGCAAGATTTTTGGAAAATATTATTTTTCGTTTTCTCCGGAGTAGAAGGGAAAATTCTTCTGCTCGGAAATGAAAGAAAATAATGGTGATAGTACAGTTGGTTCTTATTTCCAGCTGGAAATACGGAGTTAACGATAAAACAAGGACCAACTTCGGCTCTGCTGCCTCTTGAAGTTCTCAGATATCCGGCAAGTCAGCTTCAACCTCCACGACTTCGTGAACACGTTGCACCAGTCACGAGTGGTTTTCACGTGAGTCTTCGAGGTACTTTTGGACCAACTTCGAGGGTTGCCATTGCCTACGCTGCTTTCAGTTATATGGGTACGAAAAATTCAACATTTTTTTCTACTTATAAATATATCATGAGAAAGCCAAAACTGAAGATCTGAAATCAAAAAGTAGTAAATATATTTTACCCATTTGTTAATTATTTTAAATTAATTTATTATTAAAATATACATTTTTATGAATTCTTATAAAAATGATATTTTCAATATATTTAAAATGTTTCTTCCAAAATTTAAATGTCAACTATATATTTTTCCATATATTTAATTTTCTTATCGCTTTACACATGAAATATTCGTCGATCCTCTCAAGGAGTCTTTCTTATTTTTAGATTGTTTCACTGGTTCGGATTTTCTCTGCCAAAATCATCGTTGCATACCGACTCAATTAAATTGCGACGGTTTCGATCACTGCGGCGATGGCAGTGATGAGCCAGCCACTTGCTTTCGAGGTATCGATTAACCGTTAAAAAAAAAATTTACATCCGTTTCACCTCTTAAAAAAATTTATAATTATGTTTGCTGAAATAAATTTTTTCAATTGCCTTGACAATGATAAATTGTTATGATGCAGATTGGGAAGTCGAGCCGCAGGATCGCAAGTGGCACGTCAACAAGGCAAATTATTATTTCCCAAAGATCGATCGTTATCCAGACCTCAAAACGGCGACACTCGTGTTCGTCGCCAGTAGTCTCGGTCTTATAATTCTCATATCGGCGCTGATAATACTTTTGTACAGAATGGGAGCTCGAGCGAGACAGCAAAGAGAGCTGCAATCGCGATTGCAGACGATCAGCGAGCTTCTAGGTGCGTTTTCCCATCAGGATATTCTGAAGATATGTACGGGGCATTCCATGTCAAATCAACCACTTTTAAACCTGATTTGGCTGAACTTTTATTTTCTACAACCTTTTCTACGACATTAAAAAAAACTTCAGCCAAATCGAAAGGGGTCGGGTTCAAAAGTGGTCGTTTTGACATGGAATGTAAGAAGAAGAAGACCCATATGTTTTAATTTTTTTTAAATTAAATTTTTTTTTCAATGAAAATTAATTACTTCCGATCTCACTGTACCATTGGACAGTTTTTGACATTGCAGACGGTGCGAGAATCGACGAGATAACCGTATCGGACGATCCACCGGTTTACGAAGCGCCACCGGGTTACGACGAGGTCGTTAAGGTCGGGATGGACGGTACGGAGGTCACAAGACGAAGAAAGAGACGAAATTTTTGCCGAGAACCGAGAAGCAGAAGCTCACCCAATCAACGCTCGTGAGTGCATCAAAAACGAAAAAAAAAATTACAATAATAATTTTTGAGATAATAATTTCTTTGAATTTTCGACAAATGAAATTTTGACATACTCTAACCCTAAAGATTCACTATTTAATAGAAAGTTTTTCTAGAATTTTTCGTATGACCATTGACGAAAAATATTTAGAAATATAAAGCAATTGCTCTCCAATAGGAAATATCTAAAATTGCGGTTAAGGGGGGTCGTTTAGTCTGAAACCTGTTTTTTAAATGTTTTTGTTCGGGATTTTTTTTTTGACAAACGATTATCTGAAATAAAAAAACCAAACGCCATTTTAATTGTGAGACTTGAGGCTCTACCGTGAACCAAGATAAAGTCAGAATTCCAAAAAAATCATTTTTTTTCAACGCTTTAGAAAAAATATTCAATGCGAAAAATAGAATTTTTTTTCTAAAGCGTAAAAAAAAATGATTTTTTTGGAATTCTGACTTTATCTTGGTTCACGGTAGAGCCTTGAGTCTCACAATTGAAATGGCGTTTGGTTTTTTGATTTCAGATAAGCAGAACGGCCGGAATCATGGCAGCAGTGGAGCACCTTTTTTTTATATGTGTTCCTGTTGGGCGGTGTATCTCCGGTGTATTATATTTAATACATTCACTTCAAAAAATTCACAAAGTTTGTTCAAATGTTAATAAAAATGATACACAATTCATAAATTATTTTATTTTAATGGTTTGTCAAAAAAAAAAAATCCCGAAAAAAACATTTAAAAAAAAACAGGTTTCACACTATACGACCCCCTTAAAGGGTTAATTTCTCAATAGTTTAATCTTTAATATTGATTACAAATAATTTCAAGACGCGACCCAGAATCAGTGCAGTCATCGGGTTCCGTAGTCGAGGGGATGAGACCCAGCAGAAGCAGCCAAACTACCCCGATGACGGTAAATGCCCCTGATCGAGTACCGGAGAGTCCACCGCCGCCCTACATCACACCACCTGGAACGATTCCTCGAAATTATAATACAGAGACTCTCTCCAGACTTTCGGATACACGTGAGTTTCATTCCCTTAATCCTATTCCACTTATTCAAAAGCTCAAAAGTTTGGAAACACTCGGCTCGATTCCGCGTCGCACAAAAATTTTCACCGCTCTTTTAAAAATGAAGATATTTCAATTCAACACCACGGCGTTTCGAAGGGGACATATTCAGCTTCATTTCGCTTTTTATAAAGAAAAAATTCGATTTTTTTTAACCCAGTACGCCTTTTGAAACATGGTCGTTTTTTGGTTTTTTTTAGCGTTGACATTCTGTCACACGACCCATGAAATTTTTAAAAAACTGTTTTTCGCATGAGAAACTTGTGGGAGAGTGTAAGCTTCAATTTTGTTTATTAAAAAGTTTCGTACGATTTTTTTTTAATTTTTCCTACCAATGAGATTTTTGAAAATCTCAAACAATAGGGTATCTTATCTCATCTACACGGATTTTTTGATAGAAAAAAGAAGAAAGCCGTCTAGATGAGCTTTTTGGATGAAAAAGCAGTGTAGATCAGGTTAAAACCCGAATGTTTAAGATAAAAAAATATCTCGTTAAAAGAACAAAATTTCGAAAAAAAATGTTGAAAAAAAAATCTAAAAAAATTTCATTAAATCTAAAATGATTGTATGCAACTTTTCATGCTCTTAGTAATTTCACGTAACCCTAGTAGTTTTAGAGTTACGCTCCATTTTATAAATATGGTCGTTTTTTGCGAACAATTGAGTATTTTTACGAAAAAAATTCGTACGAAACTTTTTAAAAAACGAACTTGAAGCAATACTCCCTCCCACAAGTTTTTCATGCGAAAAACAGTTGATAAAAATTTTATGGGTCGTAAGTCAAAATTTTAACGCCAAAAAAAAGCCAAAAACGACCACGTTTCAAAGGGCGTGCCAGGTTAAAAAAAATCCAGAATTTTTTTTTGGAAAAAGTAAAATGAAGCTGAATATGTCCCCTTCAAAACACCGCTTGTTGAATTGAAATATCTTCATTTTCAAAAGAGCGGTGAAACTTTTTGTGCGACGCGAAATAGGGGCGAGTGTTTTTTTTTTAGGAAAAAAGAATGATCCAAATGAATACCACTCAAATCAATCAAAATCAATCCAATCGTGCTCGATACTTTTCGTCGTCGAGTAACGATTTAATTTTCCCCTAAAAATCGGCAAAAAAAGTGGACGCTGCCGATGACGTCGGCGCGTGTAGTAACACAGTCCGAAGTTCCTGGATCCGCAATACCGAGCATTCGCGATCTTTGCCGGCGATCGATGCGTCAACGCCACCTGTGGGTGGTCCCTCGACATCACTGGACGCCGAGGCCCTCGGTGCGTATCTCCAGAACTACGCGTCGACGAAAAATGCCGCAATGGCCGCTCCCACCGCCATTACGGCGACGATAAGTCCTCCCGCGATACCACCTCGTTCGTTTAACGAGGTTCAAAATTCCTCGTCGTCCGTCATTGAAACATCAACGAACATCCCCCCATTAGCTAATTCTTCACAGCTTTACGAGTGTCTCGATGCATCGACGCTCACGAGACGCGCTTACGTTGGCGATGCGAGCGCCATTGTCGCGAGCGGCAACGTCAGTCGTCTCATCAACGTCCTCGAGGCCGAGGCAGAGCGACAGCAAGAGGTCGGCGCAACAACGTCGTCGTTCCACGTCGTCATTGACGATCCTCACCTTGACAACGACGATCCCATCGATTATACGGGAAAAAATGATATCGGTTGTTCCTGCGAGGGCGCTTGCGGCTGCGCTATTGGCGCTCAAGACGCTCAAAGCGCTTACGCCGATGAGACTGAACCCCAAAGACGGCGTCCTCATCGTCGCAAGCGTCCTCGAAACGATTATCAACATCACATAGACAATGCAAATGACAATAATAACGATGGCAATGACAATGGCGAACCGGAAGTAACGAAGGATCAGCCGGAATCCGGCGAATCGTCGGAGGAGCCTAAAAACAGCGGAACCGATCCGATGATACCGATCAAAAGCTCGATAATTCGTCTTCTCGGTAGTTCACGCACCAATTCCCATAATTCACTAAGTTGCAGCTTGAATTCGACCACTCAGTCGACAGCGTCGTCAACGCCGAGCGGAACTTATGGACGCGCTTCCGGTTGTGGTGTCAGCGCCGATTTTCGAAAAATTTCCGTTTGCTCGAAAGACAGTAGAACAACGAACCTGTCGATGATGAGCTCGACGCACAGTAACGAATTTGAGATCGTCTCAGAGCGTGCGAGTATCCTCGGTACCGATAATTCCATCATCAATACACCGATCGGTACGCCACGATATTGTGGCATTTCCATGATCAATGAGAATAAACGTGACAAGGAGACGAGAGTGAATCGTCGACGACGAAGACGAAGTCAAAATCGGCGAATTTCAATGTCTCACGTGAATTGCGATACCGAAAGCCTCTACGAGAGCATTCAGGCTCTGGATACGTTTCTCGCACGAAGAGGCGTCATGATGAATCAAGAAAAAAAAAGAAAACAATCGGTCGCTGTTATGCTTTTTGGCACACCGGAACATGCGAGAAGAAGGCTACCCTCGACCTCGTCATCGGCGTCGTCCCATCATCAGGAACCCAACGAATCCACGGGCTTCATAAGCGGCACCAAGAGTTGGCGTTCCAGCGATGACGCTTTTTCTAATTAGCTACCTTTTTTTTCAGCGATCGATTGGAAACAAATCGCGATTGCTTGTTTGTTGGTGTTATTGAGACTCGGCACGGAAAAAACCACTTAGCTGCTTCAACCAACCAGCTTAGTGCTCTGAGCGCCAGAAGAGAAATTAGTTGGATCAACTAGATAGTTGGTTGGGTCAACTAACCAACCTTATTTATTAGTTACCACAACTAAGTCGATTAGTTGTGCTAACTAAAAAATTGGTTTGGTTAGTCGACTCAGGCAACTAATTTCTCTTCTGGCGCTCAGAGCACTAAGCTGGTTGGTTGAACCAACTAAGTCGTTTTTTCCGGGGTGCTCCGGATTGTACCTTTATTCTTTACTCTAGGGATTAAAGCGGTATTCTCGTCTAGAGCCATACAAAAAAAACAATATTTTTAACATTCTTTTTTTTACAACATATTCATCAATATTTTGACAAGAGACAAAAAAAATTTTTAGAAAAAAAATGAAAATTAAATAAGTTATAAGCTGATAAAGTTGGGGGTAAAAAAACGGGTTGACACGATTGCAGCCTTTCTAGTCATCCGATACAAAATTTAAAAAAAGATTCTTAATTAGTAAAAATAAAGTTAAAGCCCCTACCTCAGAGAAAATGGAAAATGAAATTTTCGCAAAATAGCGGTAGTCTGAACAAAAAAGACGTTTTTTGACTGTTTTTTTCATAGTTTTAAATTTTTTTGCAGTAGTAAAAAAAAAATTTTGATACAAAAGTGGTAGGGTCGATACAGAGCTATACATTGAAGATTGGTAAAAAATTGAAAGTAAATCGGTTGAGTAGGAGTAGGGATATCATATGTCAGCCGTGTTGAGGAAAGTAGTTTTGAAAAAAGCGTCTGTAGTCCGATTTGCCCCAACGTAGTTGCTGCGTCACTAAAATAGCTATATCCATAAATTATTGGAATTAAAAAATTTATTTTCAAGAATACATTTTTAAAGGTCTAAGCTTTAAGAATATGCAAAAAAATGATTTTTTCAAAATTTTAGACCATAATACTTTCTTAAAAGATAAACAATTCCTCTGGGAATATAATAGTTAAATAATGAATTAACCGGTTTCTCTCGTCTCGACGATTTTTTCGACCCGTAAGCCTTCCGAATTTCGTTTTTCATTATCTACGGAAAATTTCTCATCGGACGAGGTCTTAAATCTACGTAAAAAATGAAAAAAAAAATTTGCGAATGTTTAGCATGCATACTCGATTATTTAAAAAATAATCTCAATGGGTTTAGAAGAAACTGAGTCATGGTTGTCGAGAATATCTTTTTGTTAAATGTTTTTTGAATGTTAATCAAATGCGGCACAAGACTTTTTTTCGAGTTTAGCGAAATGTCAAGGTAAGAAATTTGCTGTTGATTATTAATATAATATTAATCGAGTCTAAATCTCGAGGGAAAATCGTGAAATAATGAAAAAAAAACTCAGAGATGATAAGCAACAAATTATTGGACTCTGAAGTTTGATTAGTCGCATTAATCAAGGTAAACAACATGCCAATAGAGATAAATTAATATAAAAAAATGTATATAATTAACAAATTAATTAGAACGAACCAAATAAAGATCTATGGAAATGTGTAATGATATTCAAATCAATTGATCAATCATTCTTATCCCGAATTTCATAATATTTATATACAACTTGCCTTAAGGAGATCAAAATTTTTATTCAAATTTTCTTGAACACCGCTAAATGGGAATTTACAAAATTTGTAAAATTAATGCAGAATTGTAGCAAGACAAGTCAGGGATTGTTCTTATCGACGAGCATTATTCTCAAATTCTTATTATCAATTATTTCTTGGAATGACGTGGGGCTGCTTTCGTTTCGTAATCCTTCATCAATTTTCAAAATTTAATTAATTTCCATTCATCAGAATTCAAAAAAGTTTGGATGTAATTATTGAGATTACAATGTCGGTATTTAACTTCCCCTTAATTCTTAAAACCCAACAGACTTCCGTTCTGCAAGAAGATGAAACTTATCAACATTCTCGAAGTAAGAAGTTTTCGTCTCTTTCGAGAGATGTCTCCTCCAGTCACTTTTCAACTTGTTGCGCAAAGAAAAAAAAATATCACGGATTCTTTAAACATTGATCTTCACTCCAGGTACTTCCGGTTTACGGAAAAATCTTTATCACTTGTTGCAAAAAAAAACTTTTTGCTCATTACACAACGGAAGTTCAAACGTTTACGGTTTGTGGTACGAAAATTAATACAAAAAATTGTCCTCTTCTTGTTTTCAGCACATTTTTTATGATTTAAAAAAAAATTGATTACGGAATTCTTGTCTATGATGAGGGATATTTAATTGGCGGGAGAAAGCCATGAAAAGAGAATACAAGGTCACGGGCGCAACTATTATTGAAAATTTGAATTTATCGTTTCTTGAAAGCTCATTTTGGTCGATTGAAAAAAAAATGATTCTAGCTTCAAATTAACAAGTTTCCAGTAATCCAATATCTAATATTTAATTATTAAATTAAATAAATTTATTAGATTTAATTATTTAATTATTTAATATACCATTATTTAAGTGTCATATTTACAATTATTATTTATTGTATCTTTAATTATTTATATCTCAACATCCTTGATAATTTAGCCCTGATTTGTCAAATGAGAAGATCTCCAATCCCCTTAATTATACATTCTCTAGAGATTGGAAGATTTTTAAATTCAACGAAAAGATGAATGAGTATATAATTGAGAGTTTGCTCGAGTGGAGGCTGAAAACATGAACGAACCGTGGTGAACGTATTTTTTCTGCTTTTTTTCTTGCACTTCTTCTATACTTAATTAGAGTTGCGCGGTCTTAAGATCTTCCATTCATCATAATTACGCTTGTAAAGTTTTCTCGAGCAGTTGCTCGCGACTATGGTACTAAAAAAAAACCGTTGCACACGTATTATGATCCTTGAATTATCGATAGAGTCAACTCATTAACTACAAAAGAAGGTCTCCGAAGATTCACCATATATTATATATACCTATATATATTTTTTCCCCCTTTGCCTGAGCACGATTTTTCTGGAAATCCATGGTGAATTATTTATCATAAAGTGCAATGAATTTATAACATTGGACGACAGGATTGTGCAACGTGGATTGAATATTAATATAAAATAAATCAAAATATTTCATTAATTAATATTCCTTAATAAATATTTAAAAACATAGTTATTGCTATATAAATCACTTTATATCAAAACAATTGGATAAAAATAATTGGAAAAAATACCATCTATGATACACAGATCGAAATATTATCAAGACACTGTCTAATCGGAATAATTAAATCTTTGAAACAGTGATTTTAAATACAGTTAAGGGGACCAAGTCAGCGTCCAAACGCTGATTTTTTAACATAAACATAAATTTTCGTTGAATACATGAGAACCTGACCAATGGTCCATCATTTGGCGTATCTAATGAAGAAATTTTCGACGCTAGTTGGAACCCATAAGGTGCAGCGGTTCTCTCATAAATCAATTTTTGAGTTTCACTGCGCTGTGCACGATCCTGACAAAACAGCTTGACGGATCTTATCCTACGAAGTCCCATTTTCTTCGTAACACTTTTCCGGACTGCTTCACTCTGGCAAATTTTCATTAGGTCTATTGTTATGGAGTTACAGCCCACTTTTTGAATTTTCGAAACAAAAAATAGGTCAAAAATTCAAAAAGTGGCCTGTAACTCCATAATAATGGACCTGAAAAAAAAAATGTGCCATACTGAAGCAGTCCGGAAAAGTGTTACGAAGAAAATGAGACGTCGTAGGATAAGATCCGTCAAGCGGTTTGGTCAAGATCGTGCACAGCGCAGTGAAACGCAAAAATTGATTTATCAGAGAACCACTGCACCTTAAGGGTTCTAACTAGCGTCAAAAATTTCTTCATTTGATACCTCAAATGACGGAATGTTGGTCAGGTTTACACTTATTCATCGAACATTTATATCTGTGTTCAAAAATCGGCGCTTTGACGCTTACTCCACCCCCTTAACCTTTTTACGTGGGACAAAAATTGATCGAGTCGTTTTATTTATTCTACTGTTTTTTTTTCAAATGAATTTTCGTAATGTCTCGATGCCATATCACGCGATACGCCATGCAAATGGAGTACGCACGAATACTTCAAAACAAGATCGGGATGATCCAATATTATTTGCCCCACCAATGAGACATTTCAAGCATCTCGAATCTTTTTAATAATCGTATATTTACCGGTTCTCGCCACTCTTGTTGGAATCGACGCAAACGTGATACACGTCAACCGAACGATTTATATTTGCATGCGGGAGAGACTCCGATATTATAATACCGCCGAATGAAACTCTATCATTACGTACAATTCTGACGAGGAAATTACATCTTTAGCCGCCACGACGAAATCCTTTAATCGCTAAAACGTGAAATATATTCTCTTACACCGTGTAATGCAATAATTATCATTTTTTTCTTCTCCAGCTTGTGATTATGAAATTTCAATAATTTTCATGCACATTATAAAATCGTAGATTTTCCACTAGGTTAAGTTATTGGATTTTTTTTTCGAGTTGATTATTGCCGTTTGTCATTTTTTTTCCTTCCATAAATTTGCGATATTTAATAATAAATAATTACCACAATTCTATATCGAAATGCATTTGTTTCGAATGACTTTTCAAGCTGATTCTTAAAGTTTATTGCATTTTTTTGTTGCGGATTAAATATTTGGTTGCAGGTCTTCGAAGGTCTGGCTCATTCTTTAAATCGTAATAACGATTTTTTGACGTTTTTGTACAGCAAATAGTTGGCGCAAAATCAACAAAGTGCCTGATTAACACTTTATTATGTATATAGATATAGAGAATTCACTGTTGACGTTAACCTGCTTTTTTTTTTTTAAATGCCAGTTAGATCCGGCTTCTCACACTCAAATTCGTTTTCTTCTCTGAGAACTTTTATACTTTTATGATACAACATCGAGTCCTAATGAAAGTCGAGTTACTTCATTAAGGAAAAAAAGGTGGAATGTAAAAATTGAGATAAAAAGTCTCACCCGATTCAGAGCTCGGAGGCCTTAAGAAAAAAAAATGATAGAGAACGAAATTTTTGAGTGAAGATTTAAAAAATGTAAAGAATAAATTAGCGCTAATAATTGTGATCGTGTGAAACGAAGTTTGGTTACATAACATACACAGATGAACTTTATGCCTACGTACCAAAGTGAAGAAAAATATTTGTCAAGCAAAAGTATTTTAACAGTTTTCACTCCTGTGAATATTTTATTGAATATTTTTTTAAAACATTGCACAAATTATTGACTTTGAATTTGCAATTCTGTGTCAAAAATGTATGCAATACGTAAAATCAATTTCTATTGTTTATAATTATGCTTCAAATCCGCTTCGAATAATCTGCTTCGAGGAAATCTTTCGCGTTATAAGATTTTCAACATATAAAAAAAAAATTAATCATAACTGTAAAAACCCTCTTTTTTAGCATAATTACAATTCGTTTTTTAATAAAATCAGGGTCAGGATAAAGTCTTAGAAAAAAATTTATGCATAAAGATAAAATAATAATAATTAATAATTTAGATAAAACAATAATAATTAACGTCTTTGAAAAAATAATTCAGAGAATTGAGACGTGGCCTGGAAAAGGTTCCATCGTTAAATCGATTTTTTTTTTAATAAGAAAAAAACACAAGGACGACCCTTAACGTCACGCAACTGGCACTTACGTTTTGCTACGGTCGTGCTAAAATTGCTGAGAAAATGACATTTGCTTGACACATATTTTTAAAGAAAATTTTCCCTATATAGGTAATAACCATACGCAAGAAAAAAGCGTTAAACCGATACGCATCGGACAGTCTAGATGTACAACGTAACTGGTCAAGGAGTCACGCAAGTTTTACAAAAATTGATGCACGATAAAAATGCACGTTTGTGCCGTAGAACAATTTTCCAGGAAAAAGAATCATTTTCAACGGTAAAACATATATTTTATTACGCATGCCACAGAGCATCCATTATCCGTTCTAAAGAATAGAGAAGAAAACAACTCCATCATTGACAGTTTGTTTAAGTCAGTCGAACGCAGTCCTTCTATATTCGTCTGGGAGTAAATCAGAACGGTCCTGCTATCTGCGAATAACGCAAGGATGAAGTTGTCGAGCCTCAAAATTGTGTCTTTCATTTTGCCACTGATCGTGAGAACATGCATAGCGAGTATTATCATCAATTCATTAAAAACCGAAAAAGAGCACTTGGAACTTGCCAAAGTTTTGGTAAGTCCTATACAATTCTTTCATGACGCAGTACGGAGGCCACGCATCTCGGAAAGTATATTCAAAAACAAAAATTTTCAAAAAAAAACATCCCAATTAGTCAATTTTTGAAGAAGTTATAGTCATTTAAAAAAAAAAGTATTTTCTTTTGGGTTGGATAAAAAAATTTGAAAATTTCTTAAAAAGTGTTTTTAATAGAGTAGAAAAGGAAAACGAACCAGCCAAATCGAAAGGGGTCGGGTTTGAAAGTGGTCGATTTGACATAGAATGCCCCATATATGTATATTAGACTGTGAATATTGGTGAACTACCGTTGGTCATTTCTTTAAAAATTAGGTAATTTATGTTAATGTAATTTAAACTTTTGTTTCAAGAAAAATTTTACGATATTTAGTAATAAGTTTCAACATTTTGCCGGAAACTAAAAAAAAAGTGAAGTTTACTCTAAATTTAACTCTAACCTTGAATAACTTTTGGAGGAGTGAGTTTATAGAAAAATCATAAGGAATATTTTTTGTAGAGCGTGCAATTCGCTACAAGAATATGTTGTTTATTTTGGTACATTGACTTGAATCCGAGATATAAAATTTCGAAGTTTGAAAATTTTATTCCCTGTGTTATCCGAATGCATGGGAAATAGAAATTTGCGATGAGATATATCTAAATATTTATATTAAGAGCTCTGCTTTTAACAGGCAGCTTTTTTCACCTCCCTGAAAGTATATTTAATATGTTGTTTCGAAAAACAAAAAATAGTCGCTTTTTTTAATGTGTACCAAATGCCAAGTTAAAATTTGCTAGATTCGTTAAGTTGCAGAGCTTTCAAGTAAATGATTCGGGAGTGTAATTGAAGAACTTTCCAACCGTTTTACTTCGAATTCGATTCGCATTCTCAGCAAAGAATTTTTTGTTGTGTGATGAATTTTAAAAGCTACAAGTTGCGCATTTCTATTACGGAAAATAGCTCTGTCGATTGTTGTACTAAATCGTTAATCCAATTTTGACAAAATTTCATCGACTTTTAGGCAAAAATGTTGGACTCTTGCTACAAATCGCGAGTGAAGACAATTGGTTTATCGGGCAAGTCATCCGATTCTTTCATCGCATCGCTGTCATCGAACACATCTTTTTCCGTAACTTTAATCGATAACACTGAAAGATCAGTAGATAATGGACCGGTATCGAGAATGTCTCAATATAAACTGCAACTTTTTGTGATAACGGCTACCTCGTCTATCGAACTCGAGCAAATAATCTGGGAAATCAAGAATTCTCGATGGTGGAATCACATGGCACCGTTTTACATGCTTACTTGGCCAGGAAAGGATGACGGCTGTATGGGAGCGTATGAATTTCTGATGATGGCCTGGAGGATGAATCTACTCGAGGCAAAATTTCTATGCATCGATGGAAAGAAGGGTCCATTGATTTACACGTTCAATCCTTACACGAGTCATGCACCAGTTCCTTGGCGATTGGAGACAACACACACGGGGGAAAACAATCATTCTTGGTCCTTGTTGATGCGAGAGTATCGGAATGATTGTGAAGATTGCAAGAACATCGATTTCGAGAAGGACATTGATCTCGGTGGCTACGAGATTCGCTCGACCTTAACTGAGGCTGCGTGGAGTGTTCAGGTTTTAGTCAACAAGACAGGTATCGATTCTCTTGATGGCCTGAGCGGTAGTATTTGGCAGAGAATTTTTCGCAAGCTGAATGCAACGATCAAAGT
This sequence comes from Alloplasta piceator, assembly GCA_946863875.1. Lineage (NCBI taxonomy): Eukaryota > Metazoa > Arthropoda > Insecta > Hymenoptera > Ichneumonidae > Alloplasta > Alloplasta piceator. The sequence goes on along the minus strand of OX333077.1, from coordinate 8,939,627 downwards.
GATGATGCATCCGCGAACGGAAATCCCAGGATACTTTGATAAAAATGGAATCTTCCGTGGTGCTCTTGCCGAAACGACCGATGGAATAAGTGATATCAGTTTATTTGAAGCCACCCAAGCGTATGTAAGCAACCTAACGACGACCTATCCGCACTTTAGTAGTGGAATGCTCGCCATGACGCAGTACAGAGGTCACGCATCTCAATTGAGCAAAATCGTTTCTGTACTCGACATCAAATCACGAATTGGTCTGTGTATCGTGTTCCTCATTACCATTATCTTTTTGAGATATTTCGTGGCTCAGACAGTGGGAATAACGATTCTCAATATTATTCGTATGATTTGCAACGTATCCCTCACAAATTTATCCAACGATTCAGCATCCAGATTGTATCTAGCTGGTCTACTCTTCTTGGTCGTCACCATTCAGGGAATTTATCAAGGACAATTATCCGCCATCGTGACTGGAAACAAACCTCTAAAATTAGTTAATACTATGTCGGATCTTGCAAAATCCCATTACACAATTCACTGTCACATTATATACTGTAGATACTTGGACGATACAATTTTCAAAGGACGTTACATTAGAATCAACCAATTTAATTGCACGGGAGATGTTTTGCAGAATTCGTCAGTTGCGTGCGTGAGTATTTTGTACCGGCTCATTGACGAAGCTGCCACGTTAAAGCTTCACCTGTCAAACAGTTTTATCGTTAAATTCTATACTACTTGGTTGATACGACCAGATTGGCCTCTAGAACGGAGAATTAATATCATACTCCAGAGACTCGTAGAGGCTCATGTTTTTCAATTCACGTATCACCATCGTACGATGGATAAATTCCACACTATCGACGCCAATTATGACGAACACTACGACCAAAGTTTCAAAGTTGTCACTCTGGACCAGCTGGGTTTTGCATTCGCGATTCTCGGAATTGGATTTGGATGCGCAACGATATGTTTCATTGTAGAAATCACAATGAAGCAACGTTCTCAAATTACCAAAATTATACGTACATTCCGAAACTTTCGTGAATTTGTTGATATACGCGGACGATAGAGCGCCCTCTCCGTGATCAATTTATGAGTGAAAAGAAAACTATACTTTATAAGAAAAAAAATAAAAATGTTTGATTAGCCTACTCACCTGAATAAAATCAATTTTAATCTCTGAATTTTGTCACAGAAAAATTCGTCAGAGAATCTAAAGCGTTTTAAACAATGGGCTGCAAGTCGTTTCTACAGAAGAGTAAGAAAATCGTATTTTTTTAAACATTGTCGATTTTTTCATATTAAGAAATAGTATTGGTTGATTATCAAGTCTCTGTTCACAACAAAGTCTTTGAAAAGTTTGAGTTAATCAGAGAATTGAGACGTGTCCTAAAAGAAGACGCTCGACATTGTTAAATCAAATTTTAAAGAAATTAAAAAAAAAGAGAACCGATACTCCACATCAACGCGGATGGATGTACCTATCAACACGTCGACGGATCACGCGAGTTTTATGAAAATCGATGCGCGATGAAGCGCACGATTATTCTTCCGAGAAAAATAGTAATTCTTTAAATAATAATTAAAAATAATAATTTTTTAAATAATAGCTTTAAAGAGTAAACTTGGGGCTACGAAAAAAAAAAATATTCCGAAAAAAAGTTTTGAAAAATGATGAATTTTGAGAATTTTGAATGTTCAAAAATAGCAAAAATCCAAGTTTCATATTTTATATTTGGTTTAATTTTTTTTATATAATACGTTGTACTGATCTTAAAAGATCCTGATATTTTCAGAGAGGTGTTTTTTTTTGTTTCAAAAATATAAATTTTTGAATTTTTAAAAATCGTGCAAATCCACGATCAACATTAAATTTTTGGTCAATTTTTTTTTATAAAACATCTTGTACTGATCTCAAAAGATCCTGACATTTTCAGGATGGTGTGTCTATGTTTCGAAAATATAAATTTTTGAATTTTGGTAAACAAAAATTTATTTTTACCAAAATTCACGCCTCACATCATGAAATCGCATTTAAGAGAAATAAAAATAAAAAATACCTGCTACGGCATCACGCATCTGACACTTATTGTTACAGTCACGTGAAATTGGCTGAGAAAATGGCACGTGCCCAATGGGTTTTATGAAAGTAAATTTCCATTGTATCGGTCATCGACGAGTCAGGCGAAATTTATAGTAAAATCGATGCGCGATGAAGCGCCCGATTAGCGCATTGTAAAACAATTTTCCAGGGAAAAATAATTATGTTCAACGTTTGCTCATAAATTTTATTACTAATCTATAACTCTACACTCTTTGTAGAAAATACGGTAGAAAACAGGGTATCGATTGTCGCAGTGAACATTCAATTCAGTCGGTCGAAAGCAGTCGTTCAGAACTTTTTGAATAATCTGTTTCAGTTTATCAGTGATAAAGTGAATTTGAAGCTAAAAATGGCGTTTTTGAACGTCCCGCGCGCCCTCTATATATTGTCAAAAAATCGAATCGCTGCACTGAGACCTTTATTTCAACGATATCTTTAATTTTTTAGGGTAGCCAACAGTTTTCAAAATTTTCGATTCACCCTAATATATATATATATATATATATATATATATATACATTTATATCAATGCACCCATACGGCTAACCAAATTCGATGTGAAGAGAATGGTTGGGGGAGAAAGTTTATCAGAAGTACTTGATTCGAATTAATGATCGTTAGGTTCACTCCAATATACACAAGTGAGTTCAATTTGGAACATCTGAATACCTTTGGCCGATACCAATCTTAGAAGGCAAGCAGAGAGATTTTTTTTTTTTGTTAGTTTAAAAAGTCTTTTGTTAGTTTAAAAATCCATAAAAAAATTAATGGTTAATGCATTACTTTTTCGTTAAAAATTTCGCAACCCTGATATTATACTTCCTATTTTGCTGCGAATTCCAACGTGCTCCAAATTACCCCTACCTACCCCATAATCACGTGTGAGGCCGAAAAAGAGTCGTCTCCATCACTTCCATTAGCCTCGAGCATTCGAGAGAGAGAATCCATCCGTTTTCTCCCTTCGCTCCGTCGACGAAATCCGCAGCATCGAAATATGTCACCCGATGTTGTGTCTTATCGAAATTTATACGCACTTGAATTTCTTCCCGTTCAACCGTGATTACGTACCTGTGCATATGCTTTATTCCGGGTAAAGTGGGCCCAATATTGGGCAGCCATTTAAACGGAGAAACAACTATCGTAAAAAAAAAACAAATTATTAGGAAAGTAATCTTCTTAAATACCCGCTCTTTCATTTGTAAAGACAGCTTTTGCAAAATGTCCTCTGATCAAAAATGATGACACTTTGTCGGAAAAACCTCATACAACGTCCAAAACGACTGTACCTTTTTTTCCCACTAAGTGCTTCTTTCCCTCGCAACGACTCCGATAAATGTCGCGAGCAATTAATTAAATCGATGGAGAAATACCGCGCGTGAGTTGCGAAAATGCGAATGGACGAAAAAAAATTAAGAGACCATCCTCAAACAATTTCTTCGCGATGTCACACGTGAGCGTTCTTTTTTTTGTCTTCGCTGGACGAAAAGATGTACACTACCGACGAAAAGTTTCCGGACAAAACTTCAAAAAAGATCCGGAACGTTTTTTTATGCCATTTCACCGGAAGTCAACGTTAACTAATTTAACGAACGACATTTTGAAGGGGAACAATTCGGCTTCATTTCCTGTTTTAAAAATTATTTTTACAATTTTGTTTTTAGATTTTGACTCTATTTTGAAAACAACTGTTTTTTGCCTTTTTTTTCTTTCTCTTCAGGTGCATCTTCTAAAGGACATTTTTTTAAATACATTTTTACGATTGGATTCATAAAGGGGAAAGTTTGAGTTTCAATTTCCTTTTTTCAAAAACTTTGAGTGATTTTTTTTCCAAAGTTATTCTGTTTTTTGTAAAAAAGGAGGAAATTTGAGAAATTCCGTATAACACGAAAACAAAAAGGATTCATGAAAAACTTTACAATAGCAAAAAGTTGCGTTTTTTTTTTGAGTTCAGACGAATTTTTTTTTTCCAACTTTTTTTCTCTCATATCGAGGTGGAAAATAAAATTGGGGAAAAAATTTGAAAAAAAATTCCAATGTATTGAAAATGATAAAATAGAGTATTTTCCTTTCTTGAAATTTTATCAATAATCCCATAGTTCTCGAGTTATGGTAATTGAATGATCCGAGCTCCGACCCAGAAAATGAGAAAACAAATTTTGGAAAAAAAAAATCTGAAAAAATTCCTCTGAACTCAAAGAAAACAGACGCAACTTATGGCTATCTTGAAGTTTTTCATGATTCCTCTTTGTTTTCGTGTTATACGGTATTTTTCAAATTTCCTCTTTTTCCACAAAAAACAAAATAACTTTGGAAAAAAAGTCGCCCAAAGTTTTTTAAAAAAAGGAAATTGAAGGTCAAACTTTCCCCTTTTATGAATCCAATCGTAAAAATGTGTAAAAAAAAATGTCCTCTAGAAGATGGTTGCACCTGAAGAGAGGGGAAAAAAGTCGAAACACAATTGTTTTCAAGATAGAGTCCAAATCTAAAAACAAATTGTAAAAATAATTTTTAAAAACAGGTAATGAAGCCGAATTCTTTCCCTTTAAAATGCCGTTTGTTAAATTAGTTTACGTTGACTTCCGGCGAAATGGCATAAGAAATCGTTTTGTGAAGTTTTGTCCGGAAACTTTTCGCCGGTAGTGTACGTTTCTCGTTGAATAATCAAAACGAGACGAGATCGGGTACTTTCCACTCGAGGCGTTTGGAGAATTTCGAAATTTCAAAATAAGCGAAGATGCTTGTTGGTCACGCACACAGTGAGGAATATTCAAGTGCGAGACACACCGTACCTTGATATTCTTGCGCGAGCAAACGGGCAGAAATTTTTTTAAGCGTGCCTCGTACATGATAAACCGGACCATGAACCCTCTGTCTGACCCGCCGAGATTCTACGTAAAACGGGATTTACGAGAAAGGCCAAAAAATGGTCTCATCTGGAATTTATTCGCTCGTTGATAGGACACGATTTTGAAAAAAAAAAATCATTAATGGACATTTTGTCTCCCTTTCACTTTAAGAACAATCATAATTTGACAACGAAACAAACTATAAAATTAATGTAATTAAATTAATTAATTAAATTAATAATGTAATTAATTAATTCAGTCGAATAATAATTGTATTAATTGTAATATTAATAATTTTTTTCGAACGTACCCAGCAATTCCAAATATGTTCAATATGAATAAAAATCTTCGATTAGCACACACATTTTTACGAATTTTTATCTCTAAATTCCGTCAACGAAATTATGATAATCGTTGTATAATTTGCTTCGACGTCATCGTTGTCCTTCGAAAGAAATTACGCCGGATATACGGCATCGAGCGAATGGTTGAAAATAAAATGGAGAAGGAAAGTAATAAAACGATAAAAGCATGAAGAAAAATCGTTGGAATTTCGGTAAAAAAAATATATATTATTCAATCACACGCCTCTACACATGAGTATTTGCATTTTCGGTCTTATGTCACAGGCAAACTCCTTCGCAATATTTTAATTTTATTACATTTGTATTTTTCTTTTAATTATGATACCAAGATGGTTTTTTTTGTTTCTATCATTTTTCTTCAAGCGCGTCTGTTGTATTCCCGATTTCCACGCTGGTTCTTGAGCTCATCCGATTCCTGGGGATGAGCGGCGTTGTATTGAAGGGCACGGAGGATTCCCTCAGGAACGGGCGGTGCTACCGGAATATGAGCTCCCTCAGCGCGGAAACCGTTCTCATCGGCGACGTAAGTTACACTTATTGGTGTACCATCGGGTGCGGTGTATTGGAATTGTCCCTGAGAAACGACAGCAGCTTCGCCATCCTGGTTAACCGGTCCCGGTTGACCGCTCTCCGAATGAGCAATACCGTTCTCAGTCTCGTAGCTGAATTGATAAGCACCATCGGGCGAAACGTCCTGCGATTGACGAAGAATCGCGATCGGCTGCTGCTGCGAGTACGACTGAGCCGAAACGACGGCAACCAAAGCCAAAGATGCAATCTGAGATGAGAAAAGAACAATCAAATTCAACCAGAGATCATTGATTATCCGTTGATGGTCGCAAACGCGATAAAATCTTATTGATGTTCATCATTACATCATTCATTACACATTCCAGTCAGCATTCATTACATATTTAACAATTATTATGCACAATCAATTTCAACCGGTGATCATTGATCAACCATTGATGGTCGCAAACGTGATCGAATCTTATTGATGTTCCCTGAAAGTTTTGAGACAATTGGACGATGATGCACAGGGACTTAGAATGGTACCTCGATGCTCTTAATTCAGTGTCAAAGTCCCTTTTTAAAAATTATGCAATTAAGGGATTATTGCGAGGGCATCAACGTAATAATTTAAGGATGTGTGAATTTATCGATTCAATGTAACCTTCTTAAGTAAAAATAACTGAATTTTGTCTCAAAAATACGTTTTCAAACAGGATAATTTGGAATCTATAATCCATGGATCTTTCTGAAATTTTTGGCGATTTTTCTAGCTATAATTAAGATCCAGAATCTGATGAAAGGAATTTTGTCGACGTAAATTCTCGATTTGATGAACAAAAAAAAATTATTTCGACGCAAAGATCAAGATCCTTATTTGAAATACTCGCCGTTTTTTTTAAATTTTATTTTACAATAATTTCTCCAATTAATCACGGGATAAATTGAGACACCAACGAGATTTTTTCGATTTTTCCAACTCATTTTAAATTACCTGGTTGAACTTAATAAATTGCCTCAAATGTTATTTTTTGAAATACTAAACTCTCGCAGAAAAAATTATGACGATTAGAAAAAAAGACCGCAAAATATCCTCTAATGATTAATAATTGACATTAAGATTTAATCATTTCAATAATTTTTTAAATAAATAAATAATAAATAAATTTAAACAAAAAATCCCTTCAATCAAAATTGAAAATGTAAATTGACCGGCTGAGTCGATTTTTCTGTATGGCAAAGAAAAAAAATGTTACATTTGAATGTCGTTTGGCGATCGACGATCAATTATAAAAACAATTGACGATGATACTGCGAGTAAATTATTGATCGATTACGCAATAAATATGTCATATATTTGCAACGCCATCGTTGAAAATTCCATCGAGGCCGAGAGGACGTTACAATTTTTCATAATTTTTTATTTTCTCGCTACATTCTCGCTTTTATTATACGACTAATTTGCATACACGTTATTATAAATAATACGCGCGCAGATCCGAGAATACAATGTATTTTTTAAATAATTCCTCAACGAAGCACCCAGTGTTCTTAACTCCTCGTCGCGAAACACGAGAATCTCTTTAACGAACGTTTGATTATTACTTTTGATTTAATCACAAAAAAGTCAACCGGAATATTCAAATTCAGACCTTCAAGATGTGCGTAATATATTTTTGCCCTCGAGAGAAGATTTTTTTTTCTTCAATGTAAACTAGGAAGCAAAAAAGTTAAGCCAGAGAAATATTCTCGTTTAGCATCTCCTTCGTTTCTTCGTTGAGATAATAATCGAAATAACCTTCCAGAGACAGAGAGAAACTCGCCTCAAACGCGGCAAATCGCGAACTCGTTTGGAATTTTTCACCGACAAAGAAGAATCATCAAGGACGAGAGAACGCTTCGAAAAAAGGTTTTAGTTTCGATTTTTTTCAGAAATTTCAGTGGTACTTGTTTCAACGTTATTTGGCGTGCTCCAGAACATGATCTTTTCGTTTTTGCAAAAAAGGCGTTAACGCTCTAACTTCTGCAATTTTCAAGGTATTGCACTCAAAGTTTGTCCAAAATTAGTATAGCTATTAAGGTTGTTTAGTATTGAATTTGGCAAAAATCGATCGAAAGATTAAATTTTGAGGTAATTTTGAATTTTTTGAAAAATCGAGTAAGCGCTCTAACTTGCACAGTTTTCAAATTATTGCACTGAAACTTTGTACAGAACTGGTATAGCTATCAAGCTTGTTCGCCATTGAATATGGTGAAAATCCATCGGGGGATTAAAATTTTATGAAATTTTTAATTTTTTGAAAAATAGCGTAAACGCTCTAACTTGTGCAATTTTTGAGATACTGCGCTGAAACTTTGCACAGGGCTAATATAGCTATTGAGGTTGCTCGTTATTAAATTTGGCGAAATTCGATCGAATGATTAAAATTTTATCAAATTTTGTTTTTTTTTTTGAAAAATAGCGTCCTCCAACTTCGGCTATTTGCGTGATACTTAAATTTTGTATACATTCAAAATAGTGACCAAGATTGTTTGCTATAGAATTAGGCAAGAAGTAAATTTGAAAGAATTTGGCAAATTTGCACATTGATTGTTTGGGTTAATAAAGCTTCCTTTATGAGGAAGCCAAATCTGATCGCCATACTTTTTAATAATTGATGAGATCATTAAAATTTTTAAAAAATTTTCACGTTTACAAGTGCAAAAGTCTCTTGATGCAACGGAGGTGCTTGTGGCACGTTCAGTTGAAAAAAAACCGGGTGCTCGAGGCACACCCTGCATATCGACCCCGGTAGAATCGATTATATGCAAATGGAAGGCGAGAAATACCGGGTTAAACACTCGAGAGGTGATGATCGCGAAGGATCGACACTTGTCACATTGATCACAATGAGAATGAAATATCTGACGTCTAAATTGCTATAATAGAGATTACGAAATAATTGGCCCAATCGTTGGATCCATAACTTTTTTTTTCGTTAGTTTACAAAGACAAATTCTTCATATTAAAAAAAAATTTTTTTGGCGATGTTCGTTTAATAGTTGAATTTTAATTTGATAGCAATGCCGGACAAATCGATGATAAATGTTTCTTATTTTTTGAAATTTAACAAAACTCACGAGGAATTTCATGTTGATGCTCGAACAGGTATCTACTGACTGTGCTATTAGTCAAAGCGCATCGACGCCTATTTATACGAAAAAACTTTCTCGCGATATTTTGGGAGTCGAAGAAAAAAAAATGACGTCATTCGGAAGAACTAGCTTGTCTTTGCCGTCCAATAGCTCACTTCTCATCTCCCGTGCTCGTCCCCCATTTTGGGATAATCATTCGCCGTCTTTGTCCCACCGATACTCCTCTTCTTTTTTTCTTTCCATTTCTGCTCGTCCCTGAAGATGAAATGATAAATGTGAGCTCTATCGAGATACAACCGATTTCGCGACGTAACGTTGACGTGAAAAAAAAAAAAAATCAATTATCCGACGTTGACTTCGATACTCATCGATCACTTTGCGAGAAAGTCCGATTCAATTTTCCCATGATATTCCTTTTCAATCGTTGAATCAATCGATACGATTTTTGCGATAATTATTGATATTTCTTACCGAATGTAATCAATCAATTTCTACTTGGTTGTCATTTTGTCAGTATTGAATAGCTTTTATTCAGTAAATACGATATTCATTGACTCTTCAATTTTTACTATTTATTTTTGCTTCCTCATGCTCTATTTCAATTTTGGAAAAAAAGTTCTCTTTCGTTTATTTCTGTTTGATTTATTTTTGGGGTGTTCAAAATACAATTAAAAAAATTATTATTTAATTATTATTTCACAAGTGACTTGTGAATTAAATGGACCAAATCGACGGACGTCCAAACAAATTTTCAGTTGGTAAAAAAATTTTCAAATTTTTACAATAAACATTCACATCAATTGACCGAGATACAGGAAGCAAACAAAAATTGTTGGCTTGAGATTCTTTTTGAACGTTCCTGTGTGCGCTCCTTCGATTCATTCAATAATTTTTTTTCTCCTCAGCGTATGCTTTTGTCTCTTTTTTCAGAATAATCTTCATTGAGTTACGTTTTTTTTTTCATAGTAATTTTTTTTGTCTCTTCCAGTCTGAAAATTCGGGGCGTTATACAACGTTATACAACGAAGGAACGAAAAAAAAAAGAAGTTTCGCATGGGATTTTTTGATGAAAGGAAGCTCTGTAATAGTCGACCACACGGAAGACACGTGATCGGAGTCCCCCATGGCAATTATGATTGAATGTATAATGCATAATGTTTACCTGGGTTTTGTATGGTATTCACCATATGGGATAAATAAACGGACATCGCTAAAACCGAAAACGTGTAACCGGTTAGCGAGGGCATTTTGGTGTACATATATATGAGGCATTCCTCACCATTTCGACCTGGGTCTGACCCTTGACCTCTCGGATTAGGCCGGCGATTTTTCATACGGTTTTGCTCACTTTGAAAGGCGCTCAGTTTTTTTTTTTAGATTTTTCACATTCAATTTTAATTTTTTGCAATTTTTTATAACGATTTCATTGATCTTTACATTTTTAAAATCTGAACAAATTTTGAAAAATCGTGTCTCAGGTATCAAAATGTTTAAGCTTAAAGCCAGAGTGGGGAGATTTTTCCTTCCTACTATTTTCAAGCTTTTTCCGAAAAAAACGTTAAAAAAATTAGAAGCGGGAGATATTTTACTATGAATGATTGCTGAAACATTTTCATGTCACATCGGATTTTTAAAAAAAATTTCATCTATTTCGCAAGAGATTTTTTTTTCATTATTTTGCTAATAAATGGTTCCGGAAAATCTGAAAAGTTTTTTAAAAATCCGATATGACATATGAAAATGTTTCAACAACCATCCATTGTAAAACGACTCCAAATTCTAATTTTTTTAACGTTTTTTTCGGAAAAAGCTTGAAAATAGTAAGAAGGAAAAATCTCCTACTCCGGCTCTGAGCTTAAAAACTTTAATATATGACACACGATTTTTCAGAATTTTTCCAGATTTTTAAATTGTGCCGATCAATAAAATAGTTTTAAAAATTTGTCGAAAATTCGAATCGAGTCTAAAAAATAAAAATAAAACGGAGTGCCTTTTAAAGACAGAACAATCAAATAAAAAATCGCGGGCCCAATCCAAGAGGTCAAGGGTCAGACCCAGGTCGAACTGGCAGGGAATGCCTCATATATATATATATGGATATGTGTGAATTTTCAGAGTGAACCACGAAGATTATGTAATCCATTCGATTTGGAGAAGTGACCATTCGTTAAAGGTCAAATCTAGAAAATAAATTTCAGCGGAGAGAGGAGAGTATCAAAAAGAAGCGAATTCACGTTGTTCGTACATTACACACAATCAAACTGTGTGAATCCTCTTTCTATCGATCATTTTTTTTTTTAGTCACAAACACAAAAAAAAAGGATTGGGCCTCTGATTCGTAAATTATGTATCTCTCTGGATTCTGTTTTTTTTTCGCCGACTTTGGGTGAGGTCTATCGTGTATTTGTGTGACATTTATACGTACATATACATCTATTCCCTAGCTCCAAAAATTTGCGTTCGAAGACGCTAGAGAACAAGCAACAGCGGGTTGAAATAGAAATAATTTTTGAAAATTTAAGAAGTGGGGAATCTTTGCGATTTCGTATAAATACTCGTCGACTGGACAGTGAAAATCAAATACATTTCAAATCGTCGGCTCGAAATAGTGAGAAGCAAAAACAAAAGGCAAATCACCAAAATGAAGTTCCTCGTGAGTTTTTTCTTTCATACGTCGTCTACACTTTTGCAGTTTATTACGGATTATAAAGTGAATTCGGTATCCTCGGTTCTCATTGTGTTCACATTGTGGCGGCATTTCGTTGGATAAAAAATAATTATTCCTTCCGCCCAGAAGATAGTTTCAAAAATCGTCGTTTTATTCTTTTACCGATATCTTTTTAATTCATAATTTTTTTTGGACTGGTAATTTTTTTTGAGGTGAGAGCCAAAATTATCAGTCAATTTTTTTGGAAAAATGTGAATTTTTTTTTCTGTGATCACCCTGAATAATTTTTGCAAAATTTGATACCAAGAAAACTTTATGATCCAAACGATTTACAAAATTTATAGTGATTATAAATTTTTTCGAAAAATTCTTAATTTCATAAAATCTGCACTTCTTCAAGAATTAAAAAAAAAACACAAATTCGAGTGATCAAAAAGGTTGTTGGCTTAAACTTGCCTGCAAAATTCTTCTTGATCATTCAAGGCGTTTACGAGATATCCCCGATTGAATCCGATCCAATCTTTTCTGAAGACGATTTCACGCCGTTTTCTCAAATTTTGGATCTGCTGCCAAGGGAATTTTGGCAAATATATTTTTATGAAAAGAAAAACGCAGTCTGTGAGAAAGCAAAAATCATAATATCTTAAGGAATTGAGTAAAGTAATTAGCCAATCATTTTACCACTGTCTTTCATTTAACAAATTTTCATGCATTTTTTATGTTTCTCCAAACAAAATCATAATTTTGCCGATTTGTCCAAAAAGATAAAACGGTGGGCTATGAGACAAAGAAATTAAAAGGACAAAAGGATGATAGAATTACAAAAGGACAAGCGATCGAGGAGTACTGACGGTGTTGGAAAATACAGAATATGCAAAGAAACATTCGTTTCGATTAAAAAATTCGAGTCACTAATTAAACTCATCCTTCAAGGACGCTTTACCGTCCGAGCCAAAAATTTTATCTGATTGAAATTTCCGTACTTCATGATACAATAAAAGTCTGAAAAAATTTATCAACATTTGGCATACCATAAACAACAATTATCAATAATAATATTGCTCAAGAGTTATTAATAAATTGTTTAAACAAATAACTATTCAACTATTTTTCGGTAAGTTCTTTTTTTTCTTAAACTATTCGAATGCGTTAATTTTTCTGAACGCATATGAATTTTTTCGGAATTTTCCCTCTATTTTGAAATTCCCGTTTTGAAATTTTTAGAATGGCTGTATTTATGTATTTTTTGGCCTAGTGTCTTCGAAACTTATCAAAGCTGACGATAAAGCTGTGTGCAAAAACATATACAAAATTGGCAGCTTTTTGTTTGTATTTCAAAATGTTTTTTATAATATTTCAAAATAGAGAAAAAATTCTGAAAAAATTCACATGCATTCAGAAAAACTAACGCATTCGATTTGTTTAAGAAAAAAAATAACTTATGGAAAAATTGTTGAATAATTATTTGTTTACACAATTCATTAACAACTTTTGGGCAATATTATTATCGGTAATTGTTCTTTATGGCATGCCAAATGTTGCTGAATTTTTTCAAATTTTTATTGTATCACGAAGTATGGAAATTTCAGTCAGATAACATTTTTGGCTGGGACTGTAAGGGCAAAGCATCCTTAACAATGGAAAAGGGATTCAGGGCTGATCATCGATTTTTCTCGATCTTTGCAGATCCTGTCTTTGGCATTAATCGCTGTGGCATCGGCCCAGCGTCAACACGGCCATTATCAAGGTACCCATTACCAAGCTGCCCATCATCAAGCTGCCCATCATCAGAGTGGAGCCTCGGCCAGTCTTAGCGTTGCTCCTGCCCATCCGGTCGTCAGTTCCAGTGGATCAGTGCCGATCGCGATTGTTCATCAATCGCAGGATGTTGCACCCGATGGTTCTTACAATTTCAAGTACGAGACCGAGAACGGAATTTCGGCGTCGGCAAGTGGCTCACCGGGACCGGTCAACGAGGACGGTGAAGCGGCCGTCGTCTCACAAGGGTCGTACCAATATACGGCACCCGATGGTACCACAATCACCGTAACTTACGTCGCCGATCAAAATGGCTTCCAGCCGCAGGGAGCTCATCTTCCCGTTGCACCGGCCATCCCACCCCAGATTCAACGAGCGCTTGAATTCATCGCTGCCCATCCCGTCAAATCCGAGAACGAACGTTCAGGTGCCGTCCGTCCATTCTAGGAGAAATGATACCGATCATTATTTTGCCCCTCGATGCTCTCGTACCTAAACCCATTGAAAATGTATCATTGCTTCATACTGTTTGCGAATAAATCTTGAAATTCACATTGAATCGTCGATCAATCACTCTTCAACCCTTACTCGACACCCTTCTGCAGAATAACGTACTTGATGCATTGGGGTCGTTTGTGCCCCAGCGATAAAAATTCTTATAAAAAATATATCATTTAATATTTGAACTTGCCAATTTTTTTAGAACTTCTTAAGAGGTTACTTCTCAAAGTTATACAGCATTTTCAGTAAAATATCAAAGTTAAATATGATTAAAAAAAATTAAATATCCAAAAAAACTGAAAAAATGACAAGTTTTCGAAAAATATCATAACTTTTTTATTTTTCGACAGTATAATGGTTAAAAATTTAACTTAATTTGCTTAATATTACAAGAAAAAAATGGAAGTAGTAAAATAATATAACAGGAAAAAAATTCTCATGAAAAATTGTGAATTTTTGAATCTTTTTTTTCATTTTGGATTGTGAAAATCAACGCTGATACCTATTACGAAAATTTTACAACCGTCTGATCATTCGATAATTCGTTATTCCTTGAGATACCGAAAAATCGGATGAACGACGATTTTGGAATCGACATTATGTAAATGTGTCTCATAAAGAGAGAGGAAAAAATCTCACGAAATTGACGGTGTGATAAATCGCCGATTCACACACGTGTGTACATCAAATTTCGTCAAGGACGTCGAGGTGCTTGTTTATTTTAAATGTCGACGCTTTTGAGGCGTATAATGTTTTTGTGAAATAACGATAAAAATGAAAACGAAGATATTTTCATTCCTCGACGAAATCCGGTGATTTATGGTGATTCTTATAACTTATTTTGGATGAAAAAGTCGTTATAATTGTTGTTTCAATTGTACATTTAATAATTTATTCGATGACGTACGTGTAGATTAGGGCGATTTTTTTTCGACTTATTTTTTTTTCTCACTCGCCCCACCTGAAATGTTATGAGATATGTCTGAAAAGAAATTCCCTGAAAATTACAGCCCTTGATATTAATATTAAGTACTTTCCCATAGCGTGAAAAGATTTTCCATCTAAAATACACGTAAATAATTTTTTTGTTCAAAATTCTATAACTTAGCGGCATTTTATGCTACCACATTGTTCTTGGTCGCAATTTACGCAAAATTAAACGATCTTCAAAAGTGTGCTAAACAGCGTAAGTGTAACTTACACTGGTGAGATGGTACGGGTCACTAAAGTTGATTTTTACCCAAAATTCTCTTTTTATTGCTGTTATCTCCGAAATGATTAACTTTACCGGAAAAATGTTTTAAAAAATTTTGTTGAAAATTAAATTTCCTACAAAAAAGCTCCTTTCGATCTAATTGCTTAAGTTAATATTTCTTGAGATATTGAACCTTAACTTATTTAAGGTATAAAATTTTTATGGTTTATCGAACCCAACGTTTTAAATTGTGGATGTCAATGTCTCAATATCTCAAGAAATATTAATTTCAGCAATTAGGTCCAAAGGACTTCTTTTGTAGAAAATTAAATTTCAAACTAAATGTTCTTTTACATTTTTTCGGTAAAGTTAATCATTTTGGAGATAACAGCAAAAAAACAAGAATTTTGGATAAAAATTAATGTTAGTGATCCGTACTCTCACCAGTGTAAGTTACACTAACGCTGTTCCAGAAACTTTTGAAGATCGTTCAATTCTGCGTAAATTGTCACCAAGAACAATGTGATAGCATAAAATGCCGCAGAGTAATAGAATTTTAAACACAAAAATTTTGGATTTACGTGTATTTTAGATGGAAAATCTTTTCACGCGTAGGGAAAGTAATATTAATATTAAGGGCTGTGACTTTCAGGGACTTTTTTTTCAGAGATATCCAACAAAATTTCAGGTAGGGAGGGAAACAAAAAAAAAGTCGAAAAAATCGCCCTGTCGTATATATTTTTCAAGAGAAAGATGCGTTGAAATATTGGAGCCTCAGAGCTTGATATCAAGTCCGTCAAGCCAGGTGAAAACAATGGGGAGGGCCAAGAGAGGAGTTATGGTCTGTACCTCCAAACGCAATGTAATATCAGGTCATACCATGGAGAATCGTCGAAATTATGGGTTACGGTGGTGAAAACGTCTAGTTTTGTCGTAACGCGTTTCACAAAAATTCCAATCTTTCCCTAGTATCTTTCGATCGATATTCGCTGATAAAAAAAAACGGAGAGACGGCGAAATTTCGCAAAAAAAATCATGATTCGATGATTCTCATTCATTCCTCATCATCATATCTTCGCATTGAGCAAGTGCGCAAATTTCTTCACAGTCCAGCATCGTTTCGATTATATATTTCCACTATCTGCTTCGACGTTTTGCGGTCGCCGATTTTCCATTCAATCGAATCGAGATGATTTGTTGAAAGACCGGATTTGAAATAGTGCGTCTGTCGTGAATGTCACCGATGATTTTTTCTGCGTGGGATTCATTTGTTTGTTCAACGAACAAATGGAGAAAAAGAGGAAGACGAAGATGAAGAAGAGGCTGAAGAGGACGAAGGACGTGGAGAGACGATAAAAATGACGAATCTCGCGAGAAAACGTAACACGTGTGGAATTCAACCCACAGAAATGGTAATAATATCCTCCTGTATCTCATTCTTCTCTTCTTGCGATTTCAACGATCGCCTCTCGTCATATATATATATATATCGTACGTATCTGACGAATAATAATATGTAAGTGTTTCGTAACGAGAAACAATGAATTTATGAATTCCTCGCGTCTTACGCGTGTCACTTAACACTTATGGCTGAACAACAATTGTAAATTGTCGAGGTACGATGGTTGAAGAGGGATGGAAGGAGAAGGGAGGGCATGAATTATACGAGAAATCGAACAGACGAGATAAACGGCATTGCGTCGCGTTTCAAACATCTTTTGTACCATTATAGATGTATATATGGGGCATTCCACACCGATTCACCTTTCCGATTTTGTCGGCGATTTTTCATGGTTTTGTAGCCCCTTTAAAAAGCACTCAGGATTTTTTTCAGATTTTTTTACCGCGATTTGACTTGACTATAATTTTATAAACAAATTATTTTTAGCCCAAACTTAAAAATCTGAAAAAAAAACACAAAAATCCCGTTTTTTAAATGAAAAATTTCAAGCATTGAAACAAAGTTGGCAGGGCTTACCTTTCGTTTATAACAAGCTTTTTCGAAAAAAAATATTTTTAAAAAATCGAAAGAGGAACCTGAATTGAGTGGGCCCTTATCCGAACATTTTTTAAACACCTTCAATTCATACAAAAATGTTTGGATTTGGAAAAAACTTATTATAAACAGAAGGAAAACTCCTACCCACTTTGGCTCAACGCCTGAAATGTTTCATACAAAAAAAGGAATTTTTGAGATTTCTTTCAGATTTTAAAATCTGGGCTAAAAATAATTTGTTTATAAATTAAAGCTAAGTCAAATCACTCCAAAAAAATCGGCAAGAAATCCTGAGTGCTCTGCAGAGGTATTACAAACCCATAAAAAATTGCGGACAAAATCGGAGAGGTGAAGGGTCAGATCCAGGACGAATCGGTGTGGAATGCCTCATATATATATTTATGAATATGCTGCATCACCACGATAACCCACCCACGGAAAATTTCAATGTACTCACGTTTAGATGGTAACAGAGCGTGTGCCGATATTATACATATATTGAATTTATCGAGAATCCCGATAGGTCAAATAATTTACAAATCAGTTTACAGCTATATGGACTATATATAACACATCAAAATTTAATATCTGTCGTACAACAAACATTGCGAAAATAAGTAATAATACGTACCACGCAGCGAAACGAGAAAACCAACGAGGAAAAAATGTGTTGGGAGTAGATTTAAACTTTTGTCCTTTTTATCAGGATAATAATGATTGTAAAGAATTTTTTTAGATCGTTTAAATCAATTTTTTAGTGCTGAAAAAATTGATATTTGGGTTGTGTGGTAAGTTATTACTAGGGTTCAGTGGAAAAAGTACATCGATATAAGGCTTAAAAAAATTAATTAAAAAAAAAAAATTTCGCTTTTTGTCCAAAATTGAATTGTTTCAGTAAAACGGCTGGGATTTTTTTTCTGAATGCAATTTCGGCTTCTACATGTGCTTATTCTCTTCGCAATCGTTGTAGCTTCAAAACCCCGCTTGGTTGATCCAATTCCGATTATTTTTCGATTTTTGGCAGATTTTTAAAGTTCGACCATTGATTTTTGCAAAATTTTCCATACATACCCCTTTCCGTTTTTTTTCGACGATTTTCAAAGTGCTCTCGTTTCTACAAAAAATAAGTTATCGAAATGGACCAAACGCTATTCTCTAAGTTTAGTGACACCTTTTAAGTACGAAAAAGAAATTTTGGAATCGGTCAAACCGAAGTAAAGTTAGGAGCACGTGAAATTTGGCTATTTTGAGGTTTTTAAAACTGGGGCAAAAATTGAGCGAAAGGGTTTTTAATGAAAATTCATAAAAATTTTGATATTTTAGAAAAACTATTGATAGATTCGCATTCAGGGAGGAAAAATACATCGATATGAGGTTTTAAAAATTTTTTTTTCTTGCCTTTTATATCAAATTGAATCTGTTAACTAAAATGACTGTAATTTTTTTTCCAAATAAAATTTTGACTTTACTAAGAGCTCCTTCTCTTCGAGATGATTGAAGCTTCAAAACCCCGCTTTGTTTTTCTGATTCTGATGAATTTTCGATTTTTGGCATATTTTTAAAGTTCGAACATCGATTTATGCAAATTTTTAAAAACTTTCCATTTTTTGTTCAACTTTTACAAAAATCTAGATATCAGGATGAACAAATCAATTTCTTCCAAAATTGCGTCGAATGGAGAGAGGTGGATACTTTCCCCAATATTTGTCTTCTTCCATAATTGAGCCAATTGATGAAATTATTGAGACAATTATTGTCATCCCTTAAACAAAAATAAACGTGTGCGATTACTTTAAACTGCTCTTAATTTATTACAAGATAATGGGATGGGAGTGGTAATGGAATTATTTTTGCATAACCGTTGAAACTACTTTTTTCCCGTCGAAAAAACAAAGTCGTTTATGCAAATCAAAATGTGTCTGGAAGATTTCGTTCATTTTTGCCGAAGATAAATAAACAAAATTTTCCATAAAATCTGCCAGACAGTCGGCGAAGCAAATCGAATATTTAAAAAAATATATACATTCACAATGCGAACAAAAAAAAATTGTATATATAAATCTTGAAAATACTTCGTGAAGTGAGAGGTGAGAGAAGCGCGATCACGATCTGTCGAGTGTTCGTTACGTGATCGAGAAATAATTTTCATCGTGGAAAAGAAGATATTAAACCACGCGCTTCGAACGTCATTTGGGGCAATAAAATTCGAGATGCACCGATGTGATCGAGCACAGTGAATGCAAACTTTTGCAGAGTGCATCCGCGAGGGCTTGAACTTCAATGTAAATCAACTGACTGAGATATAATATATATATATATTTATGGGTCATTCCCTGTCAAATTGACCAATAATTTGGATCAACCCCTTTCAATTTCGACAAAATTTGGTCAGAAGTTTTCTTTTATCATGATACGAGGTTCTACCAATGGAAATAAATTTTTAAAAAAATTGCGAAAGTCGGGCAAAATTCAAAATTTCACTATTTTTTAACTTAGAGGTAAAAAAAATATTTGGTTTAACCAAATTTCAAAAATTCATATTTTTGAAAAAAAACGCAATTCTGAACATTTCAGGATCTTTTAAGATCCGTACAGGATATTATATTTTAAAAAAATTGAATAAAAACTTAAATGTTGGTCGTGGATTTTTACGATTTTTGAAAAATCAAAATTCTCCAAATTCATCATTTTTCCAAATTTGTTTCCGGAATATTTTTCTTCGTAGCTCCAAGTATGCTCTTTAAGACGAACCCAGAACGATTTTTTCGTGGCTATAATAGTTTTCGAGATATTTAAAAAATAAACTTGACAAATTGGTGAAATTTTGAACTTTGCTTAACTTTCGAACTACATTTTTCTGATTTTTTTCCTCTGGTAGAACTTCTTTCTATGATAAATGAAAACTTCTGACCAAATATCATCGGAAATGAAAGCGGTTGATTCGAACTATTGGTCGATTTGACATGAAATGGTCCATACATAAATGTATATACAAATGGGAAATAATGTTACGTGATTCAGAGGCCGATAATTCATTGACTGAATAATTGTAACCCATCTGGAGAATCCCTCTCGGTGCTTCGACGGATAAGAAAGAAATTTCCCCTTTCCTTTACACTTTATAGATGGACGATCGAGAATTCAGCAATTTTCTTTGCCCCATGAGAGAGGCAAGTCTGGCAAAAATTAATTGCTCATAAAAATTAATCATTCGTGAATCGCTCTTACGAGTAATGGACCAACATTATCCCAATTCAATCGAGGCCAATTTTATCAAGAATGGCGAAAGTTGCATCATTCCTCATATTAAATCGCACGAATTGGACTGACATCATGTTTGACAAGACAGTCGATATTTCTACTCAAGACGAAAAGACTTAGAGATAGCTAAATACTAAAATCGAGGGAAGAAGAAAAAAAATAGTCGAGGATCGTTCAATCGATCCTGAGGGATCGGTATTACATTATTGCCGGAGACTTCGAGATGCTGCGATTAATTCATATTCGAGGGAGGTTCTTTTGTTGTTTACAGCGAATTTTCTAAACGCCGGGAAGGCCCTGGAACACATCGTTAACTGGGAATTAAATAATCCAAATTGCGCCCTTTTACTTGTCAGCTGTCGAGAGACGGAGGAGGAATTACGAAAAAACAAAAAGAATCAAACCGAGAAGAGAGGTGTCTTGAGAAATAACTAACAGGCACATAACTGGGAGGTTACACCTTTTGCCTCGATGACTTGTGAGCGCGAGTTCGAGAGAGCCTGAAGAAAGAGACGAGAGGATATCTATCCTTTTTTGCCACAATCACCCCGCCTCGAGATGCAAAAAACCCCTTCAGCACCTTTCTTTCTCTCTCCCTCTCACTCTCTTTCTATGTTTGCCTCTTTTTCTATGTCGATAATCTCGGGACAACACCATTATTATCATCATCCACATGCAACGAGCGCCACACATATCCTCCGTTACAGAACACACTTTTTAATGTCACGGAATTCAAAGATAGCCTTTTGTTCAGCAAAGAGAACACAAACACCAGACGCGTACTGATAAACGCATCATTTATATTTGCACCTTTTGTGCACGACGATAAACAACGCTTCGAGGATTATTTCACCTCCTTATTGGACTCTCTGCACTCTTCGTTGGATCTTTTTGCAATGGCAAACTCTCTTGAATTGTTGATGTTAAAAAAAAGGATTTAAGACGTTGATTATTCCACAGATTATCCAAGAGACGTTTATTCATCGTTTTTAATAATTTTTTGACAGTGTTCTTGTCATCCAAAATTGTGAAACTCTTTCTTATCGATTTTAATGAAATGTTAAGAGCTCATAGGAAATGCATCGCTAACTACAAAGATGCCATTAAAAATAATAATTTGATGAATTAAATTAAATCATTTGATTTTCAAGTCAACAACAAAAAATAGTGTTTTCCGTTCAATTCTGCATTTTTATCCAAACAACACCCATTCTTCTCCAATGGAGATTCGATGATGTGTTTTTATATCTCTCAGAGATTTCGTTACACGAAATAAACTAATGGACTCCCCTCCGACTTGTTTTTCGCAGAAGGGCTCTTGCAACTTTGAATTGTTTAGATTTCCACAGTTTGAATTTATTTTCACGCTAAATACATGTAAGAAAGAATAGAAAGGAGATAGAAGGAGTGAAATATTGACGTAAAAGATGTGCAGGAAGCAACAGAGAGGGAGAGGTGGAGAATAAAGGAATGGAGCAAAAAACGAAGGGGGGGAGGTTTGATATCGAATGATCGTCGGTAATAAACTTCCCTGAGAGCAGACCTTGTGTCTCGGAGTTTTTTCTCATATGGCAGAAAACACAATGGCCCCGGCGATTTTAATCTAAGGCGCACATCTTGAATTCATTAACAGAGCCAGAGAGAGAGAGAGAGAGAGAGGACAACAGGTCTCCTCTTTCATTATAAAATAGGACTACTGAATACTCACAGTCTCGTTGATGATTTTTCTCAAAGCACATTCGTATACATACGTGCATATAAATCCCCATATTTTTTAGCCCACACACTGCATAACTCGTGGCCAGGTTATAAATCAACTTATTGATTATCCCGTTTTGCAAAAGAGCTTTGCAAGACCGAAGACAAATTATTGTACAACTTCTCATACTCGCCGAACAATTGCAACCTCCGATTCTTTCGTAAATTTCACACGCGCACCGGGGACCACCTCTGCGAAAGTAAATTCCAAAGTGTCTCTCCCTTCGTCAAGGAAAAGTCACATCGATCGATGATTCCAAGAAGATCGTGCGATAAGATTTTTCGAAAATTGGATCAACGGATCGAAGGTTCAATGAAACCAGAGTTGCAAATAATGCATGACTTTTTTTAATGCATTTACATTTTCAATAACCATTTATTCTTATTGATAAACTGAAATAATTTCCATTAACTATTGAATGTTAATGATTAATGGGAGTTATTTCGATTAACCATTAAATGTTAATGGTTAATGGAAATTATTTCCATTAGTCATTAAATTTTAATGGTTAATGGGAATTATTTCGATTAACCATTGAATGTTAATGGTTAATGGAAATTATTTCCATTAGCCATTAAATTTTAATGGTTAATGGGAGTTATTTCGATTAACCATTGAATGTTACTGGTTAATGGAAATTATTTCCATTAACCATTTAATATTAATGGTTAATGGAACTTTTTTCCACTAATCATTACATGTTATTGGTTAATGGGAGTTATTGCGATTAACCATTAAATGTTAATGGTTAATGGAAATTATTTCTATTAGCCATTCAATTTTAATGGTTAATGGGAGTTATTTCGATTAACCATTAAATGTAATGGTTAATGAAAATCATTTCCATTAGCCATTACAAAAGTAATGATTAATGCATTACTTTTTAATTAAAAATGTCGCAACCCTGAATGAATTCGAATTCCGAGTGAATCATGAGATTCATTTTTATCGCCTCTGGCTAAATTGGAAAAATTTAATTCCATTTGCAACCCCTGTGAATGTGTGTCTCAGTTCAAGCTCTGTTCTCGCTTCGATGATCGATCGATCGATCGATCGTTTTTTCGGATCGCTGCACAGACAATTGTATACGATCGAATTTTTCTCGCTCCACTCTTGTAATATTCGATGTGTAGGTTACTCGATGTCGCAATGATGATCAGGGCAAGTCCGAGGAGAAAAGACCGCGCGGGGAAAAGTTCATCTGTTGGCGTGCAATATGGATCTCGATGGAAGCGGTGAAAGGAATACGCCCTGCGATCATCCGTGTCGGATCCTCTCGTGCGATCAGATCGTCCTCTCTCTCTATTTTTCTATGTCTATCTTCGTCCTTGTTGAACCCCCAGTCCTGAAAATCCTTATAGGTGGGTTGCGACGTTAGCTTCGATTTTAATGACCGGTCTCGGCGATGCACATCTCTCGAATGCACTCTCTTATGCAGCGAGAATTGTGGGGCATATATTTTACTATGCATAAATACTACTTTGCTATTTACCGCATATACAGATAGAGATATATATATATATATGCATTGCTCTCCAGTATGTTATACATATAACTCGAAATATCAAGAGGGAAGCCTCAGGGTGGGGATTTCAAAGCTCGTGGGGATGAATGTTAAATCATCGTCATTGGTTATTCAATTTTTAATTATCAACGCGTCATGTCGAGTCGGGCGTATTTTTGCGAATTCCTTATTTTTTAATAATCGTAATTACATACTTTCATAGATCTTTGGTATTTCCAAAAGTGACAATCTGAAGAACGATTTTTTTTGTGCCTAATATATCATTATGATCAAGTCACAGCTGATATTGGAGCTTCTCGAAATGATCGTTTGCGGTTTTCAGTCGAAATCAAATAATCGAAAATAAATATAAAATGTAAAAAAATTGGTTTATCGTGTGGATCGAAGAAAATTTGAGAATGTTGAATAAAGACGAAATTGCAGATGTTCAAAGACTTGATTTTTGCAAAAAAAGACATTTTTCTTTCACTTAAACAAAAGTCTACATGAGAAAGAAATTCTTCTACAGAATTCTAGATTTTTCAATCTAGGAAGAGCCTTAAAAAATTAAGAAATATTGACGCAGCAATTTTTGAGAAAAATGCATTTTAAGTTTCAAGAGCCAATAGAACAAATTTAAAGGGCATCAATTAAATTTTAAAGGGCATCCTACAATTTTAAAGATTGCAATTCGATCGTCTTGCAATTTTCAGAAATCGTTTATAAGATATAAAAAAATACTTGTCAAAAAATGCACCTCGATATGTCAAAATCGTTTATAATCCAAGCGATCAATTATCGGAAAATTGAACCGTCTCTAAAATCCGAGTCTCTTTATGAATTCTGACCAGAATTATTGTAACACGATCCAATATTGTGTCATATTTTGAATGCCTTTGAGAAAATTTCATTTTCAGTTTCAAAAGCGATTTGAACAAACTTAAAGGTCGTCAATAAAACAGCCTACAATTTTGAACATCTTAATTCGATCGCCCTGAAATTTTTAGAGATCGTTTATAAGATGATATGCTATGAAAAAATATTTATAAAAATATGCATCTCGATGGTGTAAAAATTTGGATAATTTTCAAAAAATTCGACCTAAAATCCGAGCCTATCTATGAATTCAGACCAAAATCACAGTAACGAGGATCATCTTGCAAAATTTCTCAAATTTTTTTCTAGTCTAACGCATTGCCCAATATTGTGTCACATTTTGACTGCATTGGCATTGAAGTATGAAAAAAAAATGTTCACCATGACAAACGATTTTTCTTTCCAATCGAACGTTAGATGAGACGAGCATTGTTCAATGATTTTTTGTTGATTATTTTTTTTCTTTGTTGAAGTTGCCTAATGGACGGTTAAATCCCTTCCACTTGGAGGAATCACCTGGAGGAATCGAGATCTAGCGCTCCGCCTCGGTGCCACATCGTCTGTACCCCACTTTTGATTACGTATATCGCAATAGACTAATATGCATGTAAGTATTATTGTATTGCACTTTTGTAAATATAGATACAGAGTCTGTCTGCCCGTGTACTTCTATCCTTCCATATAGCAACAAAATCTGGAAGGGATATATTGCCCCCTTCCCACATTCGACAACGCCTCCTCCGGTGTGTCCCTCCAAGGAGGAAGCTACACCAACGAGCTGCTATAAATTCGAACAGGGTTCATCCTGTGGTCTATACTCGTCACTCTCTCACCTCTCACTGTGGTGCTTTGAGGACAAAAGTTATTTTACAATATTTTTTTTGTTTAACATTTACCCGGACAATATTTTTGTAATATCAAAAAAAACGATAGATAACTTGACGAAAGAGCCAACATGAAGATCATCGTGAGTGTGTCCTAGTTTTTAAACGTGTCGTTGAGAAAAGGGAACAAAAGGATTCGAACGCGAGGGTTCGAAGTGCTCCTGAATTTTTGCAGGGATAAAATATATTTTGTTTTTCGTTAATTTTGAAAAAAATCCCATGATTTTGGTCCCAGAAATTTGGCTCATTGTAGAGGACACCTGATGGATTATCAAGGGGTTGGGAAGGGTCATCTCGCGTCAGGGATGTTTTTTTTTTCGTTGGAATGCAATTGCATTCCTTCTTTCTTTTATTTCTGCAAACTTTTTTTATTTGATCGGGAATGGAAAGAAAAATATTTTAGAGATCTTATCGAAGGTCTCGGAGGGGTTGGATCGTTTAAGGGGTGGATGATAGTTATTTCTGAAAAATTGTTTTTAAATATTTTGTTGTTATTAAATATTAATTCGTTAATTCATTGTAATAAAATTGCACGTCAAGCGAAAATATATAGTTTTTCAAAATGGATATATTTGGCGTACGCAGATAGCAGTTTTGGGACTCGTGACGATAAGTCACGCTCAATTCAACAAGTTCAATCCTCAGTACAATCCCGATTACTACGGCAGACGAATCGCAATTCTTCGTCAGACCCAAGACGCTGGGCCCGATGGATCTTACGCTTACAGGTAACGAATTCGCACTAAAAAATTTCTGGTGTAAGTTTGGTCATGATATATTGCAATAGAAATTGTAGAAAATTCTATTGAAAGTCACAAGTGCATATCCAAAAAAAATTACCCTTCGCTTGGTCATTTTTTCTAGGGTTCGTTTCGTTCCTCAAGAATAGTTTCATATTTCATAAACTTATGATAAGTAACTTGATAGTGGCTTCCTCATAAAAAAAAACTCAACAAACGACGAAAAGAAATCAGGAATCTGGGAATGACCATTTTACACGATTTTTTCATTATTGTTCTAAAATTTTCCAAATTCAATATCAACTCTCCTAGAAATGCACTACATTTCGGCAAAAAGTTCCAGCTCGATGCAAGCTCGACTAAATTGCAAAATTATGCAATTTAGAACATTTAGAAGTATTTTATAAATTACAAATTCTTATTGAAACTGAAATCTTTTTTATTATGAAATTAAATATAAATAATTATTGTCAATTAATGGACTTGAATAGAAAAAATGAAATGAAAGATGCAAAATTACCAAAGTTGGAACATTCATAAGTATTTTTGCATTATTACCAAAAATATTACACT
This sequence comes from Alloplasta piceator, assembly GCA_946863875.1. Taxonomy (NCBI): domain Eukaryota; kingdom Metazoa; phylum Arthropoda; class Insecta; order Hymenoptera; family Ichneumonidae; genus Alloplasta; species Alloplasta piceator. Next base: position 8,912,955 of record OX333077.1, on the reverse strand, counting down.
ACCAGAAACAATTAAGGGGTCAAAAAAATTTCCCAAATTTTTAGTGGTTTTTAATAATACTGTATCTTAGTAAAATTGGTCGTATCGAGGTAAAAAAAAAGCATTTTGAAGCATCAAGTTTCTAGTTTTGCGATCTTTCAGCAAAAAAAAATCAAAGCTACAGGTACGACGCTATCGTAAGAAATAGTGTTAAAAAAAAATGTTTCAAATTTTATGTAATTTTTTTTGCTGCAGTGACTTGAAGAAAATTTTGGCAGCTAAAACATTACATGGCCCGGATAGTTTGTTTATTCAGCTTCAATTTACTTTTTTTAGACTTCGATGCGATCATTTTTCGCTGACAATGAGATATCGTACTTTCAATGAAAAAGGATCCTTTTGTCTTTGACTATTGATATCTCAGCAACAAATAATCGCACAGAAAATAAAAAGAGGGTTTCAGAAACTTGAATCAAATTTCTACAAGGATGGACGATGGTTTTTTGAAAAAAAAAATTTCTATCCTTGCCATGAATTTGAAAAACAGGAGAAAAAGGGCTATTTATGGTTTTTTAGAAAATCATCGGCCAAATTAAACATATTGGTTAAACAACTAATATTAAGCGTGACTTTTACAGCTCAATATACCCATAAAAACCCTGTAAAGTTTCAATTTGATAGTTTGTAATTCATAAAAAATATAAATTATAAACTACCAGTGTTTAAAATATATTTATATATTCATTGAGATAAACTTTCGCGGTTGATTAATGACAAACGAGCTGACAAACGACGCGTAAACGATCAAGCGACACGCTAAATGATTTATCGACCATAGTGCATCGCCACCTGAAGAAAAACGTTGGACATTATAAATTTCCTTTGACTCTTCTTTTTCCTCTCCGATCGTGCGATTTCTTGAATGAACGTACAATCGAACGGCGAGGAGCAAAAAAAAGGACTAAAGAGCGACGATTATCGACGTTCAATTGCGAAAATCGCGCCCTTTTGATTGTCGGACAATCGATAGAAGCTAAATTGACACACGTGCGCGGCTCTTACAAGTGAATAAATTACAATCTCGCGATATGTGTTCGGTTGTAAATTTTCCTGGGACGAGAGACATGTACTTTTCCTTGTTTTTCTCGCGTTACACGACGAGAAACCGACGTGTCGTGAGCACGGCAATCGACGTTTATTCTCTTGAGGTGCATAGAAAATTTCAACTATACCTCACGATAGACACGACGCTCGTCTCTATCGTGTTCTTACAACAACAAACGAGGAGATAATTAGCTTAGATGTTAATCGCAAACGCCGCGCGTGCGCCCTCACTTTGGTGTTACTCGTGAGCGCACACGCCATTCTTGTAACTCACGGCGATAAATTTTCATTGCGCAATTCGTCGATTATAATTGACCCAGCTTTATCTCGCGGATTAATTGTCGGTACGAGCGCTGATGCTCACGCCGTCATATCCGGATTACAACTTAGACGACAACTCTTTAAAGTAAACACACGTATTATATTTAATTTTTATCATTCGTATTTATTTTTTGTTTGTTATCATGACTTAAAAAATAAAAATAATAATTTGAAGTCGTTTATCAATTTTTTTTAGTTACGAATGCTTATGTTAATGTGGGAATAATTATACGTGGCAGTGAAAGTTAATAATAATTAAAAAGAAACAAAATTTTAACTCCGTAAAAGTCTTACTTAAATGTTTCTCCAAAAGAATTGACTTGAAAATTAAATGTTTTTTAATTCTCCATAAGACGAAAGATGTGTTTGTATTAGAAAGATGTTTGCGCTTACAACAAAAAATGAATGTGCTTTGAATAAATTAAAGTGAGCGTGAATTTTTGTTGAATATTTCGATAATTAAAAAATGTATAATGAATAATAAGATTTTTTTAATTTACAGGAACGTATCTGAGACTGATTTATTTATATATTATACATAGAAAAAAGCTTTAAAATAAGTTATTAGAAAATCGTCAATGAGGCTTCCTAAAGTTATTGAAAAACACTGAAAAGAGATTAATAATTTTTTGTTATTCCTTCGCTAATGTTAAAACAATTTTCCATAATCTGAAAGTTATATGTAAAAAAAATATACAGAAAAAGAATTTTTTGTAAAGATTTCTCGATAATATTTTTGTTAAATGTCTCAATACTGGAAAAATTTATTTAATTTAAATTATTAAAATCATAATTTGTTTGATATTCCGTCATCGATATGAAAAAAAATATTTTATAATTTGAGAGCCATATCAAAAAAGATATCTTGACAAAAAGTGAATGTCCCCAGCGCTTAACGCGAGTATTTTCTCCAAATGTCTCAATAATAAGAGAATCGTTTATAAAGAAGTATTCTGGTCTAGAATTTTGAAAAAATCAATTTTTTTCATATTCTTGAAGTTTAGACCTTTAAGAATATATTTTCGAAAGCAACATTTTTCATTCCAATAATTTACGGAGTTATATTTTACAATTATGTCAAAGCATGATCCTCAATATCGATTTGATTTGATGAGGCGATATTGAGGATCGATTTGAATCGATCCTCAATATCGCCTCATCTTCGGACTACTTTTTTTCCACGAGAATTACATTAAAAATGAAGGCATAAAAAATATCGGTACGTTCAGTGTTAATAAATATACTGCAAAAAAAAATGACAAAAATATATTTTTTTTTTTTGACAAAACGTTCAAAATGTATGTCTCTAGACCACCGCCTTAAGATGCAAAATACTATGAAGTAAAATTACTCGAAAAAATCTTTTCCACACTGAGAAAATTTTTTTGTTGAAAATGCAAAAATTTGTTTGACTCAACCAAATATTTGTTTCCGGATGTTCAACGAGATCATTTTGGTAATTCAACAAAGATACAGTGGAAATTTTAGTTAAATCGGTTAATTCGTTGCTTGAATGGGCAAAGTTTCAGTTCAATCAAATAAATATCTTAGTACCAAATAAATTGTGTGATTGAAAATACGAATTGTTTTTTTGTTACTGCTAAATTTATCTAGTTAAAATATACTGGAAATCAACGAAATATTACTAGTACAGCAACTCAGTAACGTGTAAATTGGACTATAAACCGTATCTGGAAATTGACCAAATAATTTCGTTCACCTCATATCTTATGGTTAACCAAATCCATTTGTTGAATTAATTATAGTTTCATTATTTCAAACAAATTAATATTGAATCAACTAAATTTTTTTCAACCAAATGGATTTAGTTGTTTTATCTGAACTTCTTTCTCAGTGCATAGATCGTCGTAGCAAATATTGTTGAAAATATGATCGAAAAAATCGTGGAGTCTCAATAACGTTGTTGAAGAAAGAGAATAATCCAAGAACGGGGATGATGACTAATGCGAGATAACAATTGCAGTTACGACACGGAGAATGGTATATCCGTGGCGGAGCAGGGCTCGCCGAGGAATCTCGGTGCTGCCGGACAAGCGGAAGTCGTGAGGGGCCAGTACAGCTACACATCACCGGACGGTACGCCGATCGTCGTTACTTACACGGCCGATGAGAATGGTTTTCAGGCTGCGGGTGCCCATTTGCCGACACCGCCGCCAATACCAGCGGCGATACAGAGAGCCTTGGCCTACAACGCGGCGCATCCTGAGGAGGATCAATCGGGTACACCGTACAGAAGGTTCTGAACGGTAAACGATCGTGCGAAATCGACCCATCAATCGTACTGACTCAACGGGCCAACAAAACTGATCGGAAAAAAAGTTCCGAAAGAAAATAAAATAAAATAAAAATCCCATCGAAAAAAAATTGAACAAAAACGTCTCGGCCGGGCAAACGAAGCGCAGGACCACGATTCTCCCTTTTTCTTCTCTCTTGGTTTAAATCCGTATCGATAGTGCCAGTCTCACCGAACTCTCGAATCAACGAAGTTCTTTCTTTGATATAAATATACCTAAAAATATATATAAATACATAAAATAGCTTTTTCGTTAACGCGAATTCTCTCATTCGCTCAAGAAAGAAATCTCTTTGTTCTCTCTGTTTCTCGCCTCTCTTTTCTCTCTAATGTCATCGCGTATGCTAAATGGCCTCTCTCCTCTTTCGCATTACAAACTTTGCATCATATTACCAAGATTCCCACGCGATATATCCTCTCTCATCCGCCTGCGCACTGCTGAACAAAAAAAAAAGCCCGATGAGGAGAAAAAATCGAGAGAGAGAGAGAGAGAGAGAAAAATTTTATGAGCGATACACGCCTTTCGTTTTGAATTGCATCGGCAGAATGGAAAACGGGTATTCGAGGCGTCTTCGATTATAATTTATGATGAAAATGTTGAATACGACGAAGAGGGGACTCATAATCGGCGGGGAAAGGATTAAATCGCGTGTACGGAGTCCTTGAAAATTTTATTAGTGCGATTTTTTTTAATGAGCATCGATTTTCGTTAATATAATTTCATCATTCTGACTCTCCTGTAATTGAAATTTATTTTACACAAGATTTTATTTACTTAATATATGTATATTTAATATATCAATGTTATTATCATGCATCATTTGAATGTGAAGATAATAAATTAATTAATGTCCATCCTCTGATATTTTCCTCTCACCGTTTATTCACTCTGCGATTGAACCATGACTTTTTTCACACTGAAAAATTGCCCCTTGGATCGAGTCGCGCGTGTCCAATTATTTGCTTGGAGAAGATGTTTTTTTTTCTTCAAACTATACGGATAATTAAATAGATGGTTAATTGGCCGGAGACTGTCAGATCTTCGATGTAAATACTTGTCAATTGAGTTTTGTACAATTTCATACGCAAATGTTTGGTCACTTATAAATACCGAGCACACTTCAATTATCCGAAGTGATGTATATAATTTATTCACGGCTATTATGAGTATTATGACCAAACTTATAATTACTATATTGCCATTAAGTGTGATTACATCGATACGTTATCTGATGATATATCATCGTTCGTGTATTCATATACGTATATTTATGTATTTGTGTGTACGGAGAAGTGATGAGCGCGTGCAAATAATCCCAGGAGCTGCGAGGCACGAAATTTTAGGTAGACCCCAACTCGAAATGCCAAGCATCGGATGAATGTTAATGGTAATCGTAATATCACGGTAAAGGTGAAGCCCTCCCCACCCGATACGCGCCCGGTGAAAGCAAATCATAAGTTGCTCGTGTATAGGACCGTGTTTATTACGTCACCGAAGAAAAAAAAAGGAAGAAGAAAAAAAATAACGATGAGCTCGATGTTCTTTGCGAAGGTGCTGCGAGAGAGGACTATCTGCCGTCGAAAAGATTCATAATCCCTCCCATAATCAGCGAGAAGGATGTTTCTACGTGTATCGAATGTTCCAGGTTTATTCGACCGATTTCCCATCAGCCAACGGTTGAGCAAAATCCCTTAGAATTTAGAAACATTTGACCAGCATTTCCTGCAATCTATCTGCGAAAAAAGTACCATATTCCACTGATGGATTTTTCGGAATGTTTATAAATGATATAATTTAATATGGCAATATAATTTAGATATATCTGAAATATATTTCGAGAACAGATATAGCATATATTCTGAAATATGGAGAATCTTTTGGAACAAAATACATTCAACATATTTTTAACCTTCGCTGGTCACCGAGGGTCATATTGACCCGAGCTCTCACTTTGAGCTCAAATATCTCTAACTATTTGGGCCCTCGTGGATTTTTTCTGGCCCTCTGGTGGAAGTTTGAAGTATTAATTAGAGGTAGCCATAATAGATTTTCGATATTTTCACATAGCGGAATAAATACCGTTTTTGGAACGCATGCATTCGAAGTATTTCTTTTTCTTAAAATACCATATATTGAGAGCAGTATTTTTTTTTCTTAAAGTACCATATCTTGAGAATATCGTGTAGAAATTTTTCCAAACAATCTTTAAAACTGAAAGAGTTACAATTTTTTAAGTAAAAAACGGGATTTTTGAAAATCTTTTTTTTCGGGACTTTTTTCCCATGTAAATATTTAAAAAAAAACACAATTGTTTCATATACTGAAATATTCAAAGATAATTCCTATATTTTGTTAAGTTAACCGGATGAGTACTTTTTTTGACAACCATCCAAAAAGTCGGTCGGGTCAAATTGACCCAGTGTGATTTTTGAGGAAGTTGGTTTTTGATTTCTCCAACGAAATAAAAAAATGCAACGTTTTTTGAAAATATAAGATCGATATACATTTAATGTTGGAGATATATTTTCAATAAACATCGCATTTTTTTATTTTCTTGGACAAAATGAAGAACCCCTTCGATTTTCCAAGAGGTCGATTATCAAATATTTTTCTAATGCTAAAAATATTATGCAATTTTTTAAATGAATTGAAAAAGTATAAGTATTGTACATTGAAACAAAGACGGTATAAAATCAAAGGGACACTTCGACAATTAATATAAATTTGAGGGTTGAATTAAGAGTTCAATAACAAAATAAGTTGATTATTCGATTTTCGTTTTGATATTGTGGACATTTTTTTCATTTTTTATGCAAAGTGCGTGCAGCTTTTGTTTGTTTACGTAGAAAAAACCTTCTGATTAATAGAAACAATATTTAGACTTTATTACCGAAATTCTACTTTCATTTTGTGAAGAAGCTTCGTCCTTTTTCAACAACAATGCATGTAATATTTTTTTATCTATTTCTAAAATTGTATTATATTATCTCTCGTTTTAAGAAAGGGAGTTTTGAGTCTTCAAAAATATTCATTTATTGAATAAAGTTTAGTAAACAAATTTTTTAGATGTCATGCTGAATTTATTTTTTTCATTTATTTGAGAAAATCTAAAAGAAATTGGAAAATCGAATAGAGTGAAAAACTAAATACTGTACAAATTCACCTGGAACGATCAATACACACTCCAGAAGGAAAAAGAAAAGAGAGAGACAGAGCAGAGCAGAACAGAGCGTGGAGCATCGCGTGTTAATTGTCAATGTTGAATCGAACACTGTGATTACTAAATATCGAGGAATATTGCATTAAGACACTCGCCAATCGAGAAAATTTTCTCAAGACCTTAAGACAGGAATACAACGAGTGCAGCGAAATGAGAAAAAAATATTGAGATACCCAGGATTTCACACGCATCAAACAAGTGGTAAACGAAATAGAAAAAACGTTTTTACCAGTCGTCTATTACAAATCTCGCATGAAATTATTAGTATTACCATCACCGTATTTTTTCTCAACATAAAAAATTCATAAATAGCGATGAATCCTCAAAAAGCCTGAAATAAGGATGCAAAAGGGTATCGATCAACAAAACACAATTGGCCCATAAAAATCGAACTGATATTACTCATTATTATTTTTTATTATTTTATTATTTTTCATTATTAATTTTTTATTAATATACCTCATTGAAAATCAGCATTAATCGTCGATTTTTTTTACATTCATAAAACAAAATCCATTCATCAGCATTAATATACCGATCAAATTTTACCGACAAAATCTTTTATTTTTATTCCCGTACGTGCTCGCTTTTTATAGATAAAAAATCGCATAACTCATTCTTGATAAATTGAATGGGAGAAAAAAAATTTATTAGCTCCAGGAAATTGAAACGTGTGTCGAGAGCTCGATGAATAATAGGAAAATTTGTATATTTTTCCTCTCACGATTAATCATTTTGACAAATGAGGATTCACTATGAGCGAAGACTCTCGATTATTATGATACGTCTTGCAGTTGTTTCGAGCCCGATATGGGTGTTCCATGCACGCTTTTCGAGAGTGTTGAACGAACAGGGAGATGAAATCTATGAGATCACAATCGTTTAGAAGAACACACAATGCTTCGAGTATTTGGCATTTGTATTAGACAAATAATTCTCGAGGAGCTTGACGGAGAACAAAAGGGCCCAAATCCGACGATTTTAGTCATAAAATGGCAACACTTACGACCTTTTGCTTGTAAGCACCAGATATATGTACAACGATAATAATATAAATAATAACAATTTTTGTAACAATATAAATAATTAAAATTTATAATTTATAATTAAAATTTAAATTTATAATTTCAAAAATATGATAATGATAATAATGATAAGCGATTTATCATAAACAAAAAAAATTAGCCCAATAGTCATTGTAAAAAGAATATAAACGTAATAAAAGGACGAATAAGAGAACAATTGTCACGATTGATGTCTCCATTTATACAAGATTCAAGGCAAGAATATCGAACAATCGAAACATTTGTCATTTGCCAATTGTCAGTGACTAAAGAACGGAAATAAAGAGAGAAAGAAATTTAACGCTCGAAGAAGGAGAAGAGCTCGGGCGCTCAAACGACAGTGGGTCATGCGTTAAATTTCCCGGTCAACAATCGCAGCAGGGTCAACAAATTCGCCATCTCTCTCTTTTTATTTCAGCTTCGATGTTGGCTTCACCTCCTCGCGAATGCCGCTTATCACTTTCCATTCTGTTGAATGTTGCGATATATGAACAAGCGATATTGCGACAAAGATGCGGAAAGGACTCGTGTATCATTCTACGGATTTTTTTTTTTTTTAACAAGAGTGAAGATGCATGACCAGTGGGAGGATGGCTCCACGAAATAATATATATTTTGCATACAATCGAGCAAGACTCGCTCTGGACCTCTTTTGGAGTGAAGCTACTTTGGTCTTTTCCTTTTTACAATTTTTTTTTTTTTTTTTACTACTTTTCGTTATGGATGAAAGATATTTTGGTCAAGGCGTATTGGTACAAACACGATATGGATATTGATGCGGAGACACGGAGAAGGGATGAGATTTTTTAAACTGTCGAGGAACCAGAAGATTTTTTTTTGTTGGAGGTAAAAAAATTGACGTCGAAATGAGAATCCAGGATTCTTATAATTTGGGATATTTCTTTTGGAGAGGGATACTATTTCTTAATATTGATAATGATATTTTATGGTCTTTTACTAAAACTAAAATTAACTATATTATTATATTATTAATTTGCGTTATTTTAGAATCATAAATGTAAACCTTCAAAAAATGAAACCAAACTCGAATTTGTGGAAAAACGAGAAAAGGATTGCAAATTGAATTAAAAAATTGCATATGGTTTCGTTATTTTTGAGGAAACCAAAATTCGAAGAGGGACTTTCTTATGGGATAAAATTTGGATAAGCGAAAAACAATGAGGCAGCAGCAAATTTTCATTTGCACAAATTTGTATTTAAATTTTCAGAATTCTATCATCATTACTTCAACCTCCTTAAGGGTTAAAATGAAAAATGATGAGAAAATTCTGAAAATATGGTATGTTTTTGTATGAAGTATTTAAGAAGTCTTGCACTGAGAGAAAAAATTACTAGGACCAAAAAATCGTTTCTTTCATTATTTGCCAGAAAATATTTGTTTGGTTCAAGTAAATATTTCTGGAACCAACAAAATGTTGTTTTGGTTCTAGAGAATCAAAAATGGTTTTATAGAACCACAAAAATATTACTAGAACCAAAAAAATATTACTAGAACCACAAAAATATTTACTTGAACCAAAAAAATATTTTCTGGCAAATAATGAAAGAAACGGTTTTTTGGTCCTAGTAATTTTTTCTCTCAGTGTGTAAAAATTTAATGACGATTACGAAGCTCGTTATTAAAATATTAACATTTTGTTAAGAACAATTTTTTAAACAAATAAAAAAAATATTTATCAATCAACTTTGTTTTGTTTCCGTTGCTTTCAATATAGTGTAGATATTAAAAAATTGAGAAGTCAAAAAAAAAACTTATCGCAAAGTTATATCAGTTTCCATATAACTACATTTTATTTAATTTAATTTGTTAATGTTAATTGTTCGATACCGAGCTTCCTAATCGTCGTGAAATTTTTACACGACCTCTTGAATAAATCATTCAAAAACATACCAAATTTTCAGAATTTTCTCATCATTTGCGATTTGTTACTCAACATCCTTAAAATGAGATTCCGGAACTTTGACGATGAATCAATAGTAATAGGCATATAAATAGGCATGCATGTGTGTTTATATCGCATGAAAAGCCTGCAACGATGCGAAAGGATGAACGATTGAAATTGATATTTCCTGTCCAATGGGGCAACAATCGTGTGTTTTATGGAGTTCCCGAAGGACTTTTATGTCCCTGTACGAAGATAAGGCTATCTCCTCGTTATTTCTTCACTGTCGCGTTTCATATATATACAGCTATACTGTTACAAGAAAAAACTCTCGATACGAGTTTTACGTGATGATTCTTTAACGCTTGTGGTGAAAGTAAAATAAGCGAAACCCACATAAGTATACAATGTTTTATATTGATTTTATGTCCCACATCGTAAATCTCTTCAAATACTTCTTTAACATCTTCATCATCTAATGATCCATAGTTTTTTTTTACTATTTTTCCATTTTATTTGTTCGATGATTAAAGAAAAGCAACTTGATTCAAATGAAAATGAATCGAGAGCAAATTTATGAAATTCACGTTTGAAGGGACATTCTCGTCTAAAGACATATACTTTTTAGAAAAATGTTAATAGTCCGATTTGATCCAACGTGACATAGTTGCTGCGTCACTAAAATATCTATAACTCAATAAATTATTGGAATTTAAACATTTCCATTAAGAAACTTAAAAAACATGCAAAAATATTGATTTTTTTCAAATTCTAAACCAAAATGCCCCTTAAAGTTACGCTCTGACGTGATGGGCATAGTTGCTGCGTCACTAAAATAGCTATAACTGGGTAAATTATTCGAATTAAAAAATTTCTTTTCAAGGATATATTCTGAAAGGTCGCAACATTGAGAATATGCAAAAAATAATAATTTTTTCAAAATTCTAGACCAGAAGGCCTCTTAAATTTACGCTGTGACGTGTGGGCGTAGTTGCTGCGTCACTAAAACAGCCGTAATTCGGTAAATGATTGGAATTGAAAAATTTCCTTTCGAGGATATATTCTTAAAAATCCAAACTTTGGGAATATGCAAAACAATTGGTTTTCAAAAATTGTAGACCAGAATACCCACTTAATTTACTCTCGTTATGGTTCGTGGATTTTCAGTGCCATTCAACTTGAATTTACAGACCGTAACCATGACCGTCTCCTGTATGGAATGTTGAATAACGTTGGGCAATGGTGTATTGATGTGTACATGTGTATATTTATGTAGTCTATGTGCGTGTTTTATAGCACTATATTCCTCGCGTAAGTTGCGCCAAAGTGTTATTGTGCAAAGTAGATTAGACGCCGGGAATATTGCATAAGCTGCACTATGAGAGTGCATTAACACCTGTTGAGAGACTTCGGACCATGACCTTAGCCGTATAATACTCGCTTATGAGACGTCGGAGATCGGTAACGATCGTTATAAATTGGCTTAGTGCAATCAAGCTCATTTATTATTTCAGGAGGAAAGCGTGAAGGCCGAAAAAAAATTATTTTGGCGTTTCTTTAAAGTATTATCGAAACTGGATTTTCGATTTTTTTAATCCGATCCGAACTATGAAGTCGATCGTCAACCAGTAAAAAAAAAAATTATTTCAGTAGCATTTCAAATAAAAAAAATTGATTTCGGCCAAATCAATTACGGCTGATAAACCATTCTGTCAGCTGTCATTCGCATCCATATGCATGTAAATGTTTTTTTTTCTCAGACCACTTAACTTTTTTAATTCTCGTTCAATCATACTTTCGCTTTTAATGTTCATTAGATTCGATGTGTGGCCGAACATTTACGTTGGGAAATTCTTCGTAATGTGTGCGATGTAATGGATTTACCTGTTCGTTTCGCCGCTGCTGATACACGACGATTTATGAAACACTTATTTCGCGCAATGTTCCTGTAAGCGCGGGACCAGAATGGCAGATGCGAAATTGCATCCAGCAATTATCGTCGAGAGACGATCGAGTAGCTTTTTTTCAATCGTCGTGCGTAATTAATGTGAAAATTTTGAAAATTTATTCATCTCGCCCGGTCATTTGTGTCATCCTAAACCCGAACGAGTTTGTTATGCAATATTCTTCACCATAATTTAATTTAAAAAAAAAAGTTAAACACATGAACAAATTTTTTACTGTTTTGAAAACCCCTCATTTATCAATCATTTTCTCTCAACAGCTTGAAAGTCGTTAATCTCAAAATGTGTACAATAAATTACTTCTGAAGAACCCAAAGTTTTTTAAATGTTTATTCACTCTAATTTTATTTGAATTAATTTTATTTTATATTAATTCGAATTTTATTTTGATTATTTTTAAAAACTTTTTCTAATTTTCACATTTTAACGAGATTTTATGGATATTCCTCCGGAATCAAGGTATCAATTTGCTTCAATCTCAACTATTTTCTAGGAAAAATATTAAAATCTCAACGAATGAAGAATTTTTGAAAAATAAAGCTTCCTTTACTAGGGAGCAAAATATTCTCTGATTTGTCGACCAAGCATTGAACATGAAAATGATTTTTCGATCATTCACTGGATCCGACGATTTTTTCGGGATGAGAGGGATCAGAAAGTATTGCGACATTCAAAAGTTTGGAGAGAGAGAAAAGGAGGTCAAAATGTATTCCAGCCTCGTCTTTATCGATTGAGTATCTCGATTTCGAAATTCGACCGTTATATATCGAAAGGATGGACATCGACATCTTCTTCGATGCAAATGAAATATATGCGGCTATAAAAAGGTTTACCCATCAGCTTTACGATTCCATTTGTTTTTTGCCGTTCAATAATCGATCCGATAATGCAATGATGGACTGATTTCGAGGATTGGATAATCGAGGACATCTCGAAATTTCGAGCTCCAAATAAGCCATTACGTGCAATGCCAGATTTGTATTTTTGATAGGCACACTTTATCGTTGCAATGAATTTCATGAACGGTTGGCTTTCTTGCAGAGTGTAAATGGCACATTGGCAAGCACTGTAATTTTTTTTTATTCTCACAAATCTTCCGTTCGCTTCTGCCTCTCGTTGTCTCTCGGGAAGTTTGAGAATCAGCACTGCAAATACAGTACGGTATGTTTAGATATATATGGGGCATTTCACGTTAAGACACGCGGTCATCGGCTTGACCCCTCGGATTTTGGTGTCCAATGAATTGTAGGTTTCGTGTATCCCAAAATATGACCTCAAATTTTTAGGAATTTTTATTTCATTTTTTAGGGGTTGCCCGAGCTAAAAAATCATTAAATTGAGGAAAAACATAAAGAGGGGCCTTTATAAAATTAATGAAATTTTTTCACTGAAACTGGGGCCCAAAACAGATGTTTTCGTCATAGTTTGATAATGGACCAAAAATAATGACTATTTTTTTTGTATTTTAATTTTTTTTTTATAATTTCTCATTTTGATTGTTTCTTGTAGTCAGAATAACAACAACAAAAATATTTTTCTAGTGAAATTTGATTTTTGTTCTTGGTTTAAGAGTGAAACGACAACAGTTTTCGAAAATTTATTGGCTTAAACGACCTGAAATAAAATGGTTTATTCAAACACAATTAAAAAATTTAAAAAAAAAAATAGTAATTATTTTGGCCCATAATCGAACTATGACGAAAATATCTGTCTTGGGGCCTTGTTTCTGTGAAAAAATTTCATTAATTTGAAAAAGGCCCCTCTTTATGTTTTTCCTCAATTTAATGATTTTTTAGCTTGGGCAGCCCCTAAAAAATGAAATTAAAATTTCTAAAAATTTGAGGTCATATTTTGGGTCAAACGAAACCCACAATTCAGTGGACATCGAAATCCGAGGGGGTCAGGTCGATGACCGCGTGATTTGACCTGGAACGCCCCATATGCATAAAGTTTAAATCACATTGAATTCCCGCATCGATCCGGTAATTGAAGGTTCTCGACAACGAGCCAATCGACCATGAGAGTCTTGAAGCACGCACGCAAAACGATCGACGATCTCGCCTGTGCAAGTGTAATTCCAGGAGAGTTGGCACACTCTTTACAAAATTACACAAAACGTTTTTCGAATTTTAAGGGCTATTGCATTACCAAAATAACGGTAATTCCGACGATAAAATTATATTGCCAAAAAAGATGGATCGTCAAATTGTAGGCTGAGACAATTATTGCCCAGATTTTTACGTATTTTATTTTTATTTCAAAGTGTCAAATCGAATTTTTGAATTTCTAATTGAGTGTAAGAATTTATATAATTTTATTGGAGGATTTCGTAGCTAAGGTCGGGTTGAAATTTTTTTTTTATTACCACACATGACGATATAAAATAATCGCACTCTATCATTTTTGGAATCAGAGTCACATTCAATAATTTTCAAAATATAAATTATTAAATAGTAAATAAATTATCCGCATTTTATTTTTATTTTATTAGAGAAGCGAAACGTTTCGACAAAGTCTGAAAAAAATTTTGTCTCCCAAAAACTCGGTGCTATTTGCAATAATGTTTATTTGCAATTTATTTCGCTGTACCCGTGGTTTAATGTTGATGTAAGTTTCTGAGATTGAGGACTTGAAGAATTACAACGAGCATTCCAACGAGAGCATTCCAATCAATCAGTGTTGTCGAAGAGAAATGACCGAGAGAAATTACGTTTAACCTTTATCATACATTTTACGATAAATTATGCCAACTCGCTGAACCTTTGTACTTTGTAGGAAAACGATTCTTTCGTGCAATGTAAAGCTACGGTAAACCATAAATTAGACATTAAACTGGCAATTATGATGATAACTTGAGCGAATTTGCGGCGTACGGTACTTAAATACAAGAATTACGAGCAATTGTTTTAGTTTTAATAGGAAAAGCCAATATGCCGCTTTTTTATTTTTGTATTTATTGCCACATTAATTCTTGAAATCCTCTACAATTACGAGTATCGACGGACAGATGAGAATGTGTCAAAAAACATAAAGCACAGTACCTTTGAACTTAACTAATCGTAAGATTAATGAACATTCTGCCCATCAGTGGATTTTTAGCATTATTTTAGGCCGACCTCTTAGCAATTCCGAAAAAAACGAATTCATTTGAATTTCGGCCAAAAACCGAAAAAATTGATTTACAAAAAAAGAGCATAATTCAATTCAGCGGGACAATTTTTTTCACGTTTTGTATATATCTGAGAAGTCACGATATAAATTTCAAGTTGGAACTCGCATCCGTTTACTAATGCCAAGTGTTTAGTAGGAAAAAAATTCTTAAATATCGTGTTTTTCGTATTCAACAGTTCTCCGATATATTATATAGTTTTTTTAACGAATTTCGAATTTTATAAATTTATTAAATTCAAAATTTAATAAATTTGATTTAATAAATTTAATGTAATTAATTTAATTTTATAAATTGAATAAATTTGATTATTTTTTCGATTCTATTTCGCGTCGTGCCAAAGCTCCGAAGCGCTGAATACGCAAAAAGTTTGAAATATAACTTTTGGTGTATTCCAAAGAGTATTATAGTTAGAGATCTGAAAATTGGTGTACAATATACTTTCAGGCAACACTAAAGCATACTTGAGTTTCAAGAGAATCGAAAGAGGTCAGCCTAAAAGGGGGTCCCGTTGAGCGGGAATACCTCATATTAAACAGTAATCTCTATTATTTGACAGTAATTTTATTGTTAGTAATTTTCATTAATTTTAATCATGGTATTTTGAAGAAAATTGACGTACAGTAGAAAAAAATTTATCCCCCAAAATGTTGTCTTCAGAACGTTTGTTTAATTAGAAAAATATTTAAAAAATTAATTTTTTGTAAAGTCATATTTCTGTCATATTTTCAATAGAAAATTTTGAAACAGTTTTTAGTTAGATATTCGTGAACTCTTAGATTTTTGGAGATGTTAAAAACATCCCGATCGTATTTCACTGAGAAATCTTAGACTTAAAATTAATTTGGAACCGTAGAATTATCGACTCTATTTCAACCCTAAAGAAATTCTAGTAATTCCGGTATTTCATTGAAATTACAATACGCAGATAAGTTTCAATTGAATAGAAATAATTAAAACAAAAAAAAAATCAAGTTCTATTAGTAGAATTAAATTTCATTCTAAATTATCGAAGAAACTTTTAGTTATCCTAAAAAGTCTTTGAACTTGAACTATAACTATTAATTAGCGTACTGCCAAGAAAAAAAAAACAATGAGTGATTTACGAATGAAGAAACAGCGAATAAATGGAAATCTGTGGTTGACCGAGTTTTTTTACCATGTTATTTAGCTTTCAAAACGAACCAAATGACGGATGATTTGTTTATATTTTTTCTTCTTACATATTGGCTCTTAATAGTCGATCGTAAACATTGAAACGTTAACGACATGAGTATGGGAAAAAAATGGAGAGAGAGTGAAATAAAAAACGTTCTAGATCAACGAAGATGAGTTTGCGAGCTTCGTAATGGAGAAAACCAAAACCGGGGATGACTAAGAACCTTCGACGGCGTCTTAGAGCCACTTATTAAACCCCCGAGGTCTGACCTTTCTTCGCGATTTTATTAGCCATATAACACACAGAGAAAAAGACTGTGCTAAGAGGAACGTCGCGTTTAAGTCAGACGGTCTGATAGGATGCCTCGTCATCGTGCAACAATCGGTATGCACACGGTTTATCTACTCGCACAAAAGGTTTGGAATTCAGTTTAAGAGTTACGTATAACTCGGTCAAATCCTTCTCAGTACTGACAGATTTTGAAATAATTTCTGATTATTTGATTAAATAAATTATCAGTCTTGTTCGATAAATTAGATGAATACAAAAAATATCATGAATTCATTAATGATTGACCATGAAATTCTCATTTTTCACTAAATTAAATATCAAGCGTTTTCATGAAAAAAAAAAATACTTTTTAATGAAACCTTACATAATTTTAACTCATTTTCATATAATTGACGTAAGAATCATTTTTTGAACCCGGTACGCCCTTTGAAACATGGTCGATTTTCAGCTTTTTTTTGGCATTGTAATTTTGGCGCACGACCCATTACTTTTTTTTCGACTGTTTTTCGTGTTTGACTTCGATTTCGTGTTTTCAAAAGTTTCGTACGACTTTTTTTTGCAAAAATATTCAATTTTTCGCAAAAAAACGACCATTTTTATAAAATGTAGCGTAACTCTAAAACTACTGGGTTTTCGTGAAATCACTAAAAAGATAAAAAGTTGCATACAATCATTCTGGACTCGATGAAATTTTTTCAGATTTTTTTTCAAAATTTTTTTTTTCTAAGTTTTCCTGTAAACGAGATATTTTTTTATCTTAAACAATCGGGTCTCTTGCCTCATCTACACGGCTTTTTTTATCGGAAAACTTCATCTACATGGCTTTTTCATCGAAAAACCCGTGTAGATGAGGTAAGAGACTCGATTGTTTGAGATAAAAAAATATCTCGTTGACAGGAAAAAATTGCGAAAAAAAAATTTGAATTTTTTTTTTTTAATTTCATTGAATCCAGAGTGATTGTATGCAACCTTAGGACTGAAAAACACCATCTATACAACTTTTTTATCGAAATATCTCGCTTACAGGAAAAATTAGAAGAAAAAAAAATTTCCAAAAAATATCTGACAAAATTTCATTGAATCCAGAATGATTGTAGGCAACTTTTTACCCTCTTAGTGATTTCACTCTTCGTATGTACAAACTTTTCATGGATTCCTACAAAAAATTTTGGCACATTTACGTCTCTACCGGTTGAAACTCTGCCGTCGAAAAACTCTACCGAAAATTAATCCTGCATCATACTCTATGATTTAAAAATTCAGCCAAACACTTCAACAGACATTACGTCCAGAAAACCCCAGAAATAACTCTACCGAGTAACAAACCGATAGCCTGAAAGTTGTAGCAAGTGTCTCCCGACTAACAACTTTCCAAAATTATGTCTATACCGAAAAACGTCTCTCCAAAAGAGAAAACATCTCTTCAGGAGAGAAAACCTCTCGACGAAATACATTCCGGAATGATTTTTTTTTTTTTTTTGACGAGATGAGATTTGGGAAAGTTGTTCACTAGCAAACTTTTCATAAGGTAGACTTGTTATTCGGTAGAGTTATTTCCGGAGGCTTATTTTCTGGTAAGGATCTTTTTATACTTGACCGAGATAACATTTGGGAGGGTTTATAAGCTAATCAAAATTAACAATTAGCATAGTATCTTGGCAGAGCTATTCAATGGTGGAGTTATAATCGGTAGAAATGGAAATATTAAAAAATTGCAGCTTATGAAATATCATTCGATATTTTATGACTTCAAATTAAATTTTCCAGATCGTCCTCGGTCAGGAGGATGCTGGGAAGAAAAATGACGATGAGTTGACGTAACGAGAGTGATATTGCTGGATCTTTAGGTGTCTGTTAAGGTCTGGCATCGAACATCCGCTGAGAGGAAGAAGGTCTTGATTCTCTTGGAATGAACTCACGAATCTCAGGATTTGCGACCATTCGCATGCGATCAGCTGTTGTGATAAAAATTACCATCATATTTATTATACATATATAACTAGCGTGTAAACGTTCCGCAACTGTCGATCAATTTTATTATTTTTCAACGAGACAGAATTGCCACAAGAGTCCTGACCCTGCACTCCGCTGTTTAACGATTCCAGTCGCCCATCAAACAATTTTCTTTACCTCATCTTCCTCCGGCACGTAACTGTTTGATTTTTTTCTTCGTTGTTTCCCAACATCTCTGAAAAGATATGCCTCGTTTAATCGGTCCTCGATCGGCGCTTTATTCTTTATGATTTTTGCTCGCCAATTTTATTATCGCAAAATTGCGCGTTCGTGGCTGATAATTGGAATGCACGATGATTAACGATGACAAAAGAAGGACATTGCGAGGCGTTACCATTTTCGTGGAGAGCACTTTTTGTGCACGATCATCTCGGTGAGAGGTTCAACGCAAACCATTTCGTTTTAACGTCAAGGACGACAAGGATATCTTCATTCAAGTATTTTCATCGATCCTCCTTCTCTCGTCGATCATTATTATCGATCACCGTGGATTTTAGTGCCGAGGAGCCTCGTTAAGAACGAACATCGAACGTGCACACAATGTATGCGATATATCGTGTTGATGATACCCTTGAAATTGAAGCTGGAGTTGTATAATTACACGTTTCTCGCTGTTTCTCGATTTGTAATTGAGATCTATCCTGAATTGTCCAATTACAGATGCTCGGACGATTCGTCAGATGATCCAACAATCTTCCCTCGATTTAACGATCTCTCTTCCGAGAGAAACAAAAAGAGGGAAATCGTTTGATTTTCATTGAAAAATCTACAGATTTTTTTACAATTTCATCAAACTAAAATTTACATCTTCCACTTTTTTTACATTTTACTTTTTTCGTTCTTAAATCGTCAATGGTTTTCTTTTACCTCTATTCCGATATTCAGATCAATGAATTTCAAATAATTTATCTTTACTGCGACATTTATAGCCGAAGTATCAACGCATCACGCGAACGAAGATGATCTTGACATTCTAGAAAAGGGCTGTTCGTTCAAACAAGATTTTTTTTCATGTCGTTTGATAGCCATTTATAATAATAATAATAATTCAAGGCTGTGATATACATATTTTATACGTATTATTCAATTTTTATTCAGCCTCAAGCCAGAATGATGGATATTCCCCCTAAATATGTCCGAACTGGTGTCTCATATCTGGAATAATGATGAGCTGAGAAACATTCGTTCTCTGTTTACAACGAAAAATTCGAGGACGACAACTGTTTGTGAATTACACGTGGGCATCACGAATCATGGAGAGGACAAAAGTGTTCGGTTGTGAAATCTCGAAATCTCGAAAGAAAACGAATCAAAGAAAAATCGTTATTGCCGATTCTCGTTGACATCGATTGATTCGATTAAAGTCCTCATTGAATGCGATCAATAAGCTAAATTATCTTTGCAAAATATTTCACGAGAAATCGTATTCAGAAATAAATTTGCAAACAGCTCATTCTCTTTCTGATCGTTGAAGCTTCAAAATGCCGCTTGGTTCATCCAATTTGAATCATTTTTCAATTTTTCGCAGATTTTTTAAGTTTGACCATCGATTTTTGCAAATTTTTGAAGGCTTTCCATTTTTTCGGCAATTTTTAAATTACTCTCATTTCTACAAAAATTTATTTTACAAAATTTAGTTTAGTTTAAATTCTACAGAAATTTTTGAATTGGCTAAACCGAAGTGAAGTCATCAGCACTTGAAATTTCACGTTTTAGAAAATGAGGCTAAAATTGAGCAAAAATGTTTTTGATAAAAATTCGTAAAAGTGTTTAGTAAAAAAAAAACGATTGGTGGAATTGTGTTCGGGAGGAAAAAATATATCAGTACAAGGTTTTTGAATAATATAATTGAAATTTTTTTTTTTTTTTTGCATTTTGACCAGAATTGAATCTGTTCACTAAAATGGTTGTAATTTTTTTTTTAGATACAATTTCGGCTCGCACATGCGCTCATTTTCTTTGGGATTGTTGAAGCTTCAAAACCCCGTTTAGTTTATTCGAATCCGATCATTTTTCTATTTTTGGCAGATTTTTAAAGTTCACCCATCAATTTTTGCAAATTTTTCCATACATACCCCTTTCCATTTTTTTCAGCGATTTTCAAAGTGCTCTCATTTCTACAAAAATTAAGTTATCGAAACGAACCAAACGCCATTCTCTAAGTTTAGTGACAGCCTTTAAGTAAGAAAAAAAAATTTGGAATCGGTCGAACCGAAGTAAAGTTATGAGCACTTGAAATTTCGCTATTCGCGGTTTTCCAAAAGTCACCCAAAAATGAGAAAATTTTTTATTTTTTATTTTTATCCTCTTTCAATGGAAAATGCACCGCTGATTACGAATCAATCAGAGTTTTTGTCGAAAAAAAAATTGATTCATAAGAAAAAGTACGGAAAATCTGTAAAAAATGTTTTTTTTTAATGGAAATTCACCAAATTTTTTATTTTTTGGAGAAATCATTAAAAGTTTCATATTCAATAAAAAACAATACATTCATGTGAAGTTAAAAAAAAAAAAATTGAAAAAATTTGCAAATTTTTGAAGGTTTTCAATTTTAGGATATACATTTTGCAAATTAAAAAGCTGACGAATATTTACCAATATTTCCTATTATTTACCTCAATATAAAACAACTGGATGTAACTGGAAAAAGCGTGGGGTGAACATTAATTTCAGTAGTGAGTTAAAAAAAAAAAAAGTCTCACGAGTAGGCTTAATGATAATTATACCGAATAAGAATGATAATCGCGAATCGGAGAGAGCGCTAGTAAAATCTGTAGGTGCAGTGCGTGTATTATTTCATCGCCAAAACCCGTGACATTATCGCGAATGTCTTCGCGGTATTGGCCACCCACTCAATCTGGACTAATATCACATACTCATTTAGGAATTCAATATATGCATACGTATGTATAAATTGCCTAACGTCTTCGAGAACACATGTCATTCAATCTTTCTCATCTTTCTCCATGACGTGTACACGTATCTGACACACTTGTTGCGTTACACCTTTAGACGCATTAGACACCTTAAGACGTTGACTCACGCGAGACTCACAAACGCGCCGCTTGTCTTTCATCCGACTAATTTCTATTCTGCTGGCGCAGTTATTGGCCGCTCTATGCATGATCAATTGCAATTTTATTATAGTTTTAGTAGAAAGAGACGTTGCCATTGTTCTTTTTGTGGTCCTTCTTCATCCTTAGTCACCTTCCATGCAAATGTTGGCCAACTCTAAAACAATCCTAGTAATTTTAATTCTAGATCTATCCACTGACCCTCTGAAGAAGTTTCAGAACAATTGCTGGCCCTTTCAGTAATGGTCTCCGGAATCGTTTCAATGTAAATGCCTATTTACTTTCTTCTAGATCTATCTACTTATCTTAGAACGATTGCTCATCACTCTTCGAAATGATCAGCTTTGGAACCGTTTCGAAGCTGAAGGAGACAATGCCGATCAGTTTGATTTTCTTCCTAAATCTATTCGCTAATCTTGGCACGATTGCTGGATAGTCCATTAGAGGATCATCTTCGGAATCGTTTTGAATGATGATCGGCCGGTCATTTTGCCCTAGACTTATAACCACTAGTCTTGGGCAAAATTGTGTTAATCCTTTAAGTAATGCTCATTGGATTAATCCTTAAAGTTAGCGGCTGTGAAACCTTTCTGGATCAAAGATGACTACGCCATTTGATTTTTGTCCCTCTCAATTCTGTCTTTATCATCGATTCTGTTATCTATAATATAAGGCACAGTGCCAATGGCTTTAACCCAAATTTATATCAACTAGTCCTAACATAATTCCTGGTTAATCCTTCAAGTGATCGGCTCTGGAACCTGTCTCAATGAAACAAGCCGATTTCGATTTTAGCTTATTCTAGATCTCTTCTTAAGGATGACTGCTGGCTAATCTTTAGAATGATCGATTCTGAAACTATTTTAAATAAATAGAGATGCTAATCGGTTTCGTCCACGTCTGAATCCATCCGAACTAGTGGATGGTTCTGAAAACCCTTTCAATGGGTTAAAGGCCGATCAAAGCCCTTTTTCTAACTTCCAGATCCTCTCACCAGCCTCAGCACAAATGCTGGTAACCTCTCCGAGCGATCGGATCTCAAATTCCTCTGGTTCGAAAAAGGCTATACCGATGATGGTGTCCTTTTTCCCATCCTTCAGGATTAATCGCCAAGCTCTAGAATTACCGGTCCTCACTTCGAGCGATGGGCTCTCTGAAATAATATCCGATAGAAGGAGCGTCCAGGGTGCCAATAACTGTGCATATTCTTTATCTTTCTCTTGAATCGGCCAATTACTCTACCTTTTGACCTGCCATTACCTTATTATACCTGGTTACACACGATAGAGTCGGGGGTGGGGTGTATAACCACCGGCTATCTTGCTCCCTCTCTCCCCAACGAAGGATCATCTCTGTTGGGGCAAATACATCTATCACGCAAACACAAACACACAGACACATTCTCGGGGATAATTTCTTGGCTCATTGATGCAAGAGTCTCAGTGAGATCGAGCGAGATGGAAAATTCGAGAGTCGCGAGCAAAGCGAGCGACACAATCGTAACGATTACTCTCACACACAAATACACACTGACGCACACACACACACACACACTTACACACGTAAATAGAAACACGTGTCCACGTCACGGATGCGGCACGAGAGAATGGAAAGGGAGAAAGATGAACCTGGGGGGAATAGCGGGAGCATCCCGTGTGGTTTTTCGTATAAATGCCGGGACCGTTCGTCTTCGAGATGCAGATACGATCTGACCAAAAAAGCGTCATCTCGACTTTTTACAAGCAATAGAAAACAAAACAAATAACGTCGACCATGAAGTTTATAGTGAGTGACATAGTTTTAAAGACGGATATAAGCGGTAGATTAAAAAAAAAATTAGTTTTGCTTCATCATCCGGAATATCTGTGAAACGTGGATTAACGTGCAGCCAAAACGACAAGAATGAATGGATTTGTCTGATCAAATCGCGAACGCAAAATCATTTAGTTTTCATTGATCTTTGTCGAAGAAGATTTCCTATTTTTCGTTGTATTTAGTTGAAAATTTTTCATCTGTGTCTTTCTCAGATCGTGATTTTGGCCATCGCGAGTTGCGCCTCCGCACAATTTGGCAATTATCGGGGATTCCAGAATCAGAGACCGGCCGTGCAGCCACTGAGACCCCAATACCAGCCTCAGCCGTTGTTGCCTCAGCCTCCACAGTATCAGCCCCAGCAGCCTTCATACAAGTGAGATTTCCTTTCAGAAATCTTGTCATCAGACCCGTTTTGATAATGGTTTTGCATCGTTGGGAGGCAAAGAAATTTTTTATTTCTCCTCATTTTTAGGATTAACTTTGATTGCACGAACTTAGGGCTCCAAGTCCTTCCAGGATGTCCATTCAAAATTTTCAACCATTTTTGACTTCACGAATCCATCCAGGACTCAAATTTAGTCTAATGTAGTATTCGTTGCGTCCCAACTATGAAAAATTCAACATCATTCGTTTTGTACGAGCTTAAGGGTTGGAAGAGGGTTGGAAATGGCGTAACATTAATGATGATATTTTTTCAGTCCCAGTGGTCCCCCGATCGCCATTCGCAGCCAGCAACAGGATTCCTCCCCCGATGGCTCTTACAACTGGAGTTACGAGACCGAGAATGGAATATCGGCGTCCGAAAGTGGATCACCCAAGGCCACCGCTGAGGGACCATCTGAGGTTGGCTAAGCTTCCAAAAGTTCCTTTAATTATCTAAGTCAATTCTGTAAGATAGATGTGACAAAATGTCTGGAATTAGGAGATACCTTCAGGAATATTGCAAAAATTACATCACCAGGATTTAGTTGATGAAAATTATTATTATTATTTTTTTTATTAACAGGTCGTTCGTGGACGCTATTCCTATACATCTCCTGATGGAACACCGATAACCGTCGAGTATTACGCCGATGAGACCGGTTTCCACGCGGAGGGTGCGCACATCCCAACCCCGCCGCCAATTCCAGCCGCCATTCAGCGTGCCCTTGAGACTCTCCCTCAAACCCGCGAGGAACCATCTTATCAGCAACCTCAGCCACAACAGTACAACAGACCGACTTACAATCAGATCAATCCGTTCCGCAGATTTTAGGGAAAAAGGAGCAGAAAAATCATTCTCAAATCATCTCCACGATTTATGGAATTACGATTAATCGAGGGCGCGCAAATGCTTCGACGATAATTTCGACGAACCAAAACTGTAAATTTAAATTACATAAGAGCGATTGACGAGTTATTTTCTCCAGTGACGCCTCGATGTGTGTATATATACATTAAACATATATTGTATATATATGCGTATAATATGGAGCACCGCTAATCTGTGATTACATGTATCTGCACCCGTTTGTGTCTTTTTAATTAACTGATAAATTAATTAATGAAATATTGGAAAAAAACAATTATCGTCTGCAATATATCGATTATCTTGTAACATCGAACGAGTTTTTATTTCTACCTCCATCGAATACCTTTATGGAGGCTCCAGCTTGAAATACTTTAAAGGAATCCAATCAATTGGACATTTGAGAAATGGTTTTTATAATTGTTTGCAAAGAAATTGACGATAAGGTGTTCTTAATTAAGAATGGGGGTGAATTTTGGGCAAAGGGTATTTTCCTTCAGTATTTTCCAAAAATAATTTGCATTCTTCATTAGATTTCGATTATTCCAAACGATATAAGATTCAATCGTCAATTGGACATTCAAGTAAATTGGAAATTTCAATGGTTTTCCATTGTCACCATCAAAAATTCGGATCTTTCGACTTTTTTCCTTGAATTTATTATATTTTATTATTGTTAAATACTCATTATAATATTAATATTGAAATTGGTGGAGAAATATTCACAGAACCAAATAAAATTGTTTTAAAAAAGCCATTTTGTCAGAAAAAAATTGGCGAAAATATTTTCCATCGTCCAGATGCAAAATGCAGTGCAAACTACGTTATTGTCGAATGATAAATAAATAATTCCAAAAGCGATTTTCAAAATTCAGCACCGATTTGACCAGTGTGATCGTTCAATTTTTTTTATAAATGTTTTTATGATTAATTTGCTTCCTTGCTTTTGATTCTCGGTTCGAATGGAGTTGTTGAGGCATCACAGATGCTTATAAGCGCGGTCGAGAAAATTCTTAGCTCATCGGTGAGAAAAGGAGAGTTATTACGACTTTAAGATGATTGGCAGTACGCCGATCAGCGATTCGAGAAATTCTGCCAGTATTAACTGACAGTGCAAAGAGCGAGAGTCCGAAAGTGAAGAGCCAAAGAGAGAGAGAGAGAGTTAACCATCACTCTCAGGACTTTGAAGAAGTTTTCTACGCATGAACTACCGGCTTTAATGACAAAAACGAATAACTTTTCCCTCCTTCTCCACTAAAACGGTTTTTTTTACCTAAATAATGCCTTATTCATGCACCCATAAACAATAATCCTTCAAATATCTCAAGAGCTGCTAACGATTTTTTATTATTTATTTAATAAACAAACTTTTATTGCAAAATTAGGTCGAGTCAGAAAATGAATCAACTCTTTAGACAAATTTTGCAACGTAATGTGCGAATAAAAAAATTGCAACACAATCCATACCGTATCAGTACAAAGGACATTGCAACACAATCTATATTGTATCAATAGAAACAAAAAATCCAGTGACTAAACGTTCCATTTGTGGGTTAACTGTCTCGTGGCATAACGAAGCTGCGTAAGATCATTAGTCAAAATACACCATTTGGATGCATATACGAAAGTCACATGCCGGATATTCGATCTCGTCGAAAGTGTCGCGAAGCGAGAACCTTACTTCTCCATTCATTTACACTTATTCTTGCCAGCAGCGTGAAAGGCTGTACCGTACAATGTTATAAAAATTAATGAGATTACGCACATACGATGTGTGAAGCAATAAAAATTGTTTATTTTAGACGTCAATTAATTGATTACGAATTTCGAATCACTAGTTTTTCTATCGGATAAATTAGAAATGGAAGGGACATCACAAACTAAATTAACTAAACATACAAAGTTCTGGTGCCAAGAAAATTAAAAAATGTAATTCATGAAAATGGCGTCCTCCTCATTAACATTGAACCTCCATTGTAAAAAACTTCTCTTGCACAAACGAGAATTTTACTGCTTCAGCGTCAACGCTGAAATTTTAAATTATATAGGACAAAATAAAGAGCTTGAACCCTATAAAGTTTTTTTTACTGAAAATTTTTTTGCGATTAATTTTTTATTAATTCAAGTCATATTTTGTTTGTTATTATTTTTAGTAGTATTTTTTTCTTCCTGTTAAATAATGACTAATTGGAATCCTGAGAAATTTGCGATCTAGCGCAATTTTATTGTCCAAGAAACTTTGCACTTTAATTTCCAAGTAAAATCATTCCTCAGCCGTCTTCTTAATTATTAGTTACAGTAAAACCGCGATTATCCGGCCTTCGATAAATCGAGGCTCCGCGTTAATCGAGCTTTATCCTTGGATAGCACGGATATCCTTGAATACTATGAGCCATCAAGAAAGCCTTATCTCTGCAGAAATACTGCTAGAAAAATAAAATCATGATTTTTTCACATTTTTGCAGACTTTTCACCGGCGAAAATTTAAAGAAACTTCTATGATTCTCATCATTCCCGGTGAATTTTCAACGTTACCCTTAGAAATCCCATCAAAATAAAAATGAAAATGAAATAATTGCAGGCACATCCCTCAAAATTAATTTTTCGCGATTTTCAAAGTATTCGAAAATATCGATTTTTTAAATAAAAAAAAAATCATTTGAAGGTCCAAGATGATAGAAAATTTATCGTTGATGACGAATATGTTATTTCAAAAATTATAATTTTCCCGGAAACGCTGTTAAATAGCGAAAAACTTTTTTTAATTGATTATGAAAAATATTTTTCGTAGTGCTTTCTCAAGTTGTGAAGATCTCAACTTTGTTCAAGCTCATTAAATACACGAATACGTATCCGTTTAATTTTCTAAGCACATCTCAATGTTATGGAACATTTTGTACACGAATTGGTTTGGCAATCTCAAAATTTTCATTTTTCTAGTGAAGACAGTTTTCTTTTTTGGAGAGCAACGGACATATATATATAAGCGTACGTTCCCGACAAAATAAATGTATATTCATATTTTCATCGAGAGTTAGGGCAGTCGGAGGAATCCTATGAGAGAACGAGCGTTTTGCGCAATCGAGGCAAAAGCCTTCGAGCAAACGTGACTCGGTCAGTAATTTATTTCGTATTCCTCACGTGACATAACGGGCGTTATGAAGTTACATCCATTCCACCTCTGGAGCATGCTGATGATCAGACTTCTCGTATTATATTAGTATCATGAAGGTATCTTGACTCGTGATATATTTATTAAATAAGATCTCCCTGATTTTGATGAAGAATTCGAGTTTCCTTTTTTATCGTCCTTTTCAAACTTATTTTCCTTCAATGGGCAATCAGCCGGGTCTGCCAACGAGTCACGATAATTCACGTGATACAGTGAATTTATTAAACACGTGTACGGTGTCCAAATTTATGGGTTTGGGGAAGACTCGTTTCCTCACGCGAATTTAGTCAAAGATCAAGCTTTTTTTGTATGTACCGAAATCAAAGCGACTCTTAAGGCAACAAAATTAATTGCTTGCAGCGAAAGTTGTATTCAATTCAATTTACAGACTGCGATACGAATTTACTAATGAATTAAAGGCTTAATTGTAGGCTGAGTTAATAAATAACGAAAATGAGAGACAGAGATAATTCTATACATTTGAGAAATCGTTTCTACAAGTATTTGTGCATAAATCCCTTATAATTCTCAATCACCAAGTATTTTCAATTCAGAATGGAGATCAATTTTGGACAAAGTGAATTTTCGTTCAGTATTTTCCAAAAACCGTTCGTACCTTTTATCAAATTTCGATTATTCTAAGCTCATATTTTTAAAAGGATTCCCTGTTAATTGAAATGATCCTTTTACTTTTTTCACTGAATAAAAATAATTGTCGTAGTTTATCATTGATAAGTACTCATAAAAATTGGAAGAGTAAATTGGAAGAGTAAATTGCAGATTGAGGAAAAAATTACAAAACTGCAGATGCATGCTGCTGTGCAAGAAATGATTTAATACTAAAAAATTAATTCATAAACATTTTGAGAAACGATTTTTGAAATTCAGCACTGATTCTGCTGATATGATTCTTCAATTGAATTGTATTTTTTCTAAATATCATTTTTTGTTTCAAATTTATTTGTAAAATCTATTGATTTGCTGCAGCTCGTTTCTTGACAAATGACATGATAGTTTTTGGACCACGATACGAATTTAATAATGAACGAAAGGTTAAATTGTTTGCTAGGTTAAAAAATAATAAAAATAAGAGACAAAGAGAAAGAGAGAAAGAAATCAAGTCGACGAACAGCGGCGATTACTCATCGAAAAATTGCACGAGTGATTCGATCGAGAGTAATAAAATGAGAATTTTATAGCTCCTTTCATAGCTCCTTTGTCTCTAATAGCGGGCGTTGTCTTCTTCATTTCATTTTATTCATTCTTCTGCTCCTTTTTCTTCGGCATCTTCGTGAGAGAGCGGGCGTCAGAAAAGTGACAGTGAAACAAGATTTCTGAGCTCAAGAATTTCACGTATATCCATACAACAAGGTGCATGTATTTGTATATAAAATTGATGTATATACTGGGATGTGCCAGTGGCATTTGAAATCTTCCTCATAGCCAGGAGTGTCTAGCTTATATAGAGACGAGATCATCGAGCCCTGAGTGTTCTATATATTTTATAAGTCTAATGCTAATCCCAACTCTCTAATGTATATTTCATCAAGGACCATTTCGCCATTTGCCGAAGAATTATCATACAAAACGATATTTTAGAGATGAATGGAAAAAATTGCGAGGCAAAAAAAAAAGATCAACGATGGAGGGAAGAAAGAAAAGGATTAAAGAAATAGAAGACATGATTTTCAAACATGATCGTAGATCTGCCCAAGCCAGGGGTAAAATGTCACAATGAGACTCTTACATTTTATATATATGAGGAGTTCTTTTTCAACCGGGCCACTTTTTTTTCACCGTCTCCAATTTTTTTCAAAATCTGCCAGTTTGAAATATTAGTCAAAAGGAACGTCTGTGATTTTTTAAAGATTTTTTTAGGCGTCCGTTCAGGATTTTCAATTTTTCATTACGAACACTGTATCTCAAAAAATATTCATCAAACAAAAAAAAATATTGGAATAAAATTTTTTTTTTTTTTCCACTTTATCGAAAAAAAATAAAATCATACTTTTTCAGCATTGAGAAAATTGAAATTTGGCAAAAAAATGAGAATAAAATTTTTTTAAACCTAATAAAACACTTTCGATTTCGGTACAAATTTTACAGGATGTCTGTCATTGGGTAAAGAGTCTGCGAAAAAATTTTCAGAATGGCGCCTGCAATAGTTACGATGAAAAAAAATAAAAACCCTGCGAAGTCTCATAACCGCATATAGATTTCGCGGGGTTTTTATTTTTTTTCATCGTAACCATTGCAGCTGCCATTCTGAATTTTTTTTTCGCAAACTCTTTACCCAATGACAGACATTCTGTAAAATTTGTACCCAAATCGAAAGTGTGTTATTAGGTTTTAAAAAATTTTATTCTCATTTTTTTGCCAAATTTCCATTTTCGCAATACAGAAAAATTATGATTTTAATTTTTTTCGATAAAGTGAAAAAAGTTTTTATTTGGGTTTCGCAACAATTTCATTTAGGTATTAAAGAAGGCCTATTGAAATATGAGCTCTTAATATTAATATTAATATTGTCCTCATCGTACTTTTCGATTTTCCATCAGAAAAACATGGAAAAAAATCATGTTACGTCTTCGGATTTTTATAATTAGCAAACGATTTAACATAAGGGCAATCTAGAGACATATTTTAGTAGAGAATTGAACGCTCTACAAAAAAAGCTCCGAGTTACTTTTTGATAAGTCCACTTGTTCAAAAGTTATTCAATGTTAAAGTTTAATTTTTCGTTCATTTGGCCGATTTTTGGACATTACACCGGAACTATTAGTTTTATTGACAAAATGTGAACGAACTTTTATGTGAAACATAAATTAAACTTCCGCGAAATGTTAACCAAAAGTTCTCACTATAATAATAAAAAAATAGAACGCTTTAAGAATATTGTGCAGCAGAAGTTAGCTTAAAAATTTTATTTTTCTGTTAAGAAAATGACATTCATTATAGTATAACAGTCAATTTTTATTCGATTTTATTTTTAAATTAAAAACAAATTTTTTAAGCTAATTTATTATCGCTCATATTTTAATAGGCCTTTTTTATACCTAAATGAAACTTTTGAGCCCGTTTACGAGAAAAAAAATTATTTTGAATCACCCTGATAAGCATTATTATTATTATTAAAATTATTGAGGTTGAAAAAATAAATGGGCCTTTTTTCAAAATTGATCGAGCTATGCATAGTCCTTTTCATCGGGCGTCCTTTATCTTCCAGTGCTTTCTTCATCGGATTTTTTTTTTCATGCAACCAGCGTGATTCGGTCAGAAAAGAACAATGGATCGTGTAGATCAAGATGCGGGATGCGCGATATCTCACGGTGTGGTCTGACTTGTAAAGATTGTGGAAATACCGCGACTTATACGGGCGAGAGTGCGGTGAATTGAGTATATAGATATGGATGTAACAAAGTAATAAACGCGGTCTGCCCACACTGAATTTTTCGATGGCGATTCAACCGCAGCGAATTACATCGACCACCGAATTACAAACTTCTCAAATATCGACATGTAATATTGTGTCATTCGTTTATTTAATTTGCCATCAATTTCATATTTAATCAGTTTGTCATAAATGTTCTTTTGTGGCTGTATAAAGGATACTTTGTGATTGTGAAGATTTTGCAATTTTGTATACTACATTGAAAATGTCAAGAAACATTAGGAAAATTTAGAAAAAATTTGGTAAAACCATCTCTTGTAATTTTTAATTTTTGAAATTTTTTGCACAATCTGGATAATCTTTCATAACTTTGCAGTTATCATGCTCGATTTTTTTATGCAGATGCATTTTATAATTAAAACAATTGGCATTCAATTTAGGAAGAATCGTGGCGAGAGTTCAGTTCTGAGCAAAATTACAAAAAAAAAAAAATGTGTACATGTGCTGGAACTTTTGTACATTCGCATCACTTTATTGCACATATGTAGGACATGATCTGGAACTAATTGTATTAAATTTGAAAAGAATAATTTCTAGGGTTTGGACCCTCCAAAATTTTCAAATTTTCGAAAATATTTTTATTGCTGTCGTTCATTAATCCTTAAGGTTCGACTGCTTCGACTGCTACTAATAATAATTAAGTTAATTAAAAACCCGCATTATAACATTATTAATTTCTCACATTTTGGTTGTACACGTTAGATTCTGCTGAGACAGTCAACAATTCAGAAACCTCGCCGGATACGCTTGAAAGTTAAACAAAAAATTGAGGTCACAAATTATCAAAGGGTACCTCACTTCGGAATAAGATTCCAAAAGGAATTTTTTTTTAAATTTTTTTGCCCAAAGACCTTTCCGTGTTACCTTTCTTAGAAAAAGAAACCTTTTGCCGCGAGGGTTTCGCGAAGAAACAAGGAGGAATACCACAATGAGAACAGGGCGGGACGGGAAGGTGAAAGTGCTTTACGCATCCCGGTATCCTCTGTTATCCTGTGTATTTTTTGTTGTAATATACCGGTCAAGGACTCCAGACGATATTATATCGCGATTACCACCAAAGACGTAGGCGTTAGGGTATTACAGTAGATTTCCAAAGGTTAGATAAGTTTAAATTGACGTTTCAACGAATCGAAAGATCATCGATGGCCTCCAACATTATGACCCAATGTTGCCTTCTTTTTTTCTCGCTAAAAATATCGTACTCATGGCATAATCATCCAGACAGGACATCAAATTTTCAATCTGACGAATTATTTTATAGATTAACCTTCAAATATTCTCAAACGACCTTGTAATACTTAATTTCGAATAAAACAAAGTCTTCCGCATTCGTTTATAAAACTTTTCAAATCGAAAAGCTCTTCAAATCGAAAAGCTCTTCAAATCCTTTTTCAATAACTTCAAGAAATTCAAATATGCGCTCTTTTTCGCGCCACTACTGTTAGTATCAATTTTTGACACGCTAGCGCTAGCTGCTGGTCTTCTTTCTCTCTTTCTCTTCTCCCTCCCCCACTCTTCCACAATCACCAATTTCGCTTGTAATGCGTACTAAACATAACCTACGTGTCGATTAATTCTTCTTCGAGCCATCGTTGCTCGTATTAAAGTTAATTAATAGTGATAATTAGCGAAAAATAATGCCGGATCATCTGGGAGATGATATGAGAAAGGTGAAGGGCGAGGAGGAACAAGAGGAAAAGGAAATCAAGTGTGAGTCTGCATATCGATGTTTTGTCTGACATTAACGAAATCTCGACACATCACGTCTTCTTTTATTCTTTATTTAATCGTTTTCTCGCTTTATTTCAGCACTCGACGAAGGTGATATCGCTCTGCTTAAAACTTACGTAAGTAATAAAAAAATTTTATCGAAAGAAGAAAACGTTTCATCCCTCCGATGACACTGTGAAAAATCTAACCTCACTTTCTTTCAACTCTTCTTGAAAAACGTTTTTCCATTTCATTTATGCATATTTATTACTTTCAGTACTACTACACATAAAAACTTATCATCACTCTCATGAAATTTTGAAAATTGTAACCGCTTTTTTTTCAAATCCGTTTTTTTAATTCCTAAATTACTCCAAAATTAATCAGGGCCAGGGACAATACACGAAGACCATAAAGGCGGTCGAGGAGGATATACAGACGATTATTAAACGCGTAAATGAGCTCACCGGAATCAAAGAGTCGGATACGGGTCTTGCACCGCCGGCACTTTGGGATCTTGCAGCTGATAAACAAACTCTTCAAAATGAGCAACCGCTTCAGGTGGCAAGATGCACGAAAATAATCAATGCCGATTCCGACGATCCAAAGTACATTATAAACGTCAAGCAATTTGCGAAATTTGTCGTCGATCTTGCGGATTCTGTGGCTCCTACGGACATTGAGGAGGGAATGAGGGTGGGCGTCGATCGCAACAAGTATCAGATACATATTCCTCTGCCGCCAAAAATCGATTCTACAGTCACTATGATGCAGGTTGAGGAAAAACCCGATGTAACTTACAGCGACGTCGGTGGCTGCAAAGAGCAGATTGAAAAACTTCGAGAGGTCGTTGAGACGCCACTTTTGCACGTGAGTTAATTATTCACGAATATTATTTTCGATACCTTTCAAAAAATTTTCTCAATAAAGAACGAGACATTTTTAAATTAACGGAACATTTCTTTAGCTTTGCGCAATATTTACCGTTAAGGTGTTTTTTTGAACTGGTTAAAATAAGTTGTAAAGAAAATTCTTTCTTCGTTATTATTGAAAATTCTTCTAATTGGATAAAAATATGTACTTGAAGTTCCAAACGTTCAGATGAACGAAATATTGCCAAAATTATTTTTCTACCAAACAATTTTGAGAATTTGTTAACACTTTGAGAATAATTCGTGAAATATTTTTGAATTTTTTAAATGATTATTTATTAAGTATTCGCAAGCTCTTCTAATTTTTTACTAAACAAATACTTTTTTTTAAATTTTTCTTTCAACTGAACGTTCGAAACTTCAAGTTCATATAAAAATGTATATTTGACTTTTCAAAAATGTGGGAGAAAATGGAGTTATCTTTCCAAGTGACAATATTTTTCTCTTTGTTAATGCTACCGCAGTTTTTTGTATTCTGAATTGATTTTACTTTGTTCTGGATTACTTTTAAGCATTATTATCAAATTTATTGAATTTATTTCTACAGCCTGAGAAATTCGTGGCTCTCGGAATTGAGCCCCCTAAAGGTGTTTTGCTGTTTGGACCGCCGGGTACAGGCAAAACTCTGTGCGCTCGTGCAGTGGCAAATCGAACTGACGCGTGTTTCATTCGCGTTATTGGCTCCGAATTAGTACAGAAATACGTCGGAGAGGTAAGTAAATTCTATTTAATTTGCAAAAATTTTACAATTTTCAGAAGATGTAGTCATTAAATTATCTCATACGGAAAGTATAGTTTTCAGCCAATCTCAAAACAAAAAATATTTATTGTAATGTAAGATTGTGCATTTGGCGATAGAAACAGTCTTTGCAGCCAATTGTATTTTTTCCGAGGATTTTTTATCGCTTTGCCATATTTTGATGTTGGAGAGATAATTTAATCTAAAAAATTATACAAATATCCTTGAAAAGTTCTTGAATTATATTTTAGTAAAAACCTCAATTGTAGACACCATGAAAGTGTAAAAAAAAAATCATCTATCACTTTTTGTATGACTTCAACGCTGAAAGTACGCTAATGTTTTGATTCTAATGAAAAATCTTAGGGCGCGCGAATGGTGAGAGAATTGTTCGAGATGGCGCGCAGCAAAAAGGCTTGTTTGATATTTTTCGACGAGATCGACGCAATTGGTGGCGCAAGATTCGACGACGGTGCAGGTGGCGATAACGAGGTTCAACGCACCATGTTGGAGCTGATCAATCAATTGGACGGGTGAGAATTTTTTATTCTCCATTTTTATTCAAACCGTTGGAGCGTTTCATAAAGTAAGCTCTGAATTTTCCAAATCCGACAAAAATTGTAAATTATTGGATAAGGCAAGGGCAATGCAATTAGAATTTGTGGTGAAAAAATGGATGTTTGAAAATCGCAATTAACATTTTGGATGTTCCGGTGCAAAGCACGATTAAAGATAGCCAATTAATTCATAAACAATTGTAAAAACAATTTAAAAAATTTTTAAGTGATTTTATTGCCACTCCAATCTTCTTAAGGGGCCATACCAGTGTGAACGCTCAAAATTTGGGTGATTTTCGGAAATTTTTTGCAAGAAAAGTACTCGACGAAATATTTTGAAAAATGGAGAATATATTTGGCCATATTTGACGCGTGTTTCATAATTTTTTTCACTTCAAAATACCGATGCATAACCGGTTTATGCGCTGTCTTCGGAGGCGCAATAAAAAAACTCCTCCACTGCGGCTATGATTCTGGTGGATTGAGTAGCTGAAAGTGAAAAATAAAAAAATGTCATTAAACTAGAAGGTATTTCCTGAACGCTAAACTAGGATTTTCGAAAAATATCAAAAACTAACAAAATAGCGTAGTTATGAAAAAACAAGTCTGTTTTCTTGCTTAAAAAATGGTCGTATTTTAATGCCAAATCTTCAATTTTCATCCAATAAAAAATATCTTAGTTCATCGTACAGTAAATATATTCAAGAGTACTCAGATCAAATTTCAAGTCAATCGGATAATTGCTCTTTGAGTTACAATGTCAGCAAATTTAAAAAATGTCATTTCGAGAAAAACACGTTTAAAGATTTGACTACAGTCGAAGTCCCCATTTCTTGACCAGACGAATGTAGGTCATTCCCACATCTTGACTTCTCCTACAGTCCCCACTTTCGATACGACGTCATATTGTACGCCAGAGGCGCGCATGCTCGTGTGAGCACGCGCATGCTCGTGGGAGCGCGCACGCGCTGTTCTGATCTCGGCACACTTGCGCACGCGCCTACAAACTACTGTGTTATAGAGTGGTGCAACCATCAATAGGAGAAGTCAAGATGTGGGAATGGTTGCCATGGTAACCCAGTCAAGATGTGGGAGCGGTCAAGAAATGGGGGGTTAAGAAATGGGGACTTCGACTGTATCGAGTTCATAACTGCGAGCGGTCGCTCTTTAGAAGGCTGTCATTCGGAGAGTATTAGAGATACGGCCTTGAAATTTCACAGAATATTCTTGAAACTATAAACTATCCAATAGGGCAAAAAAAATGATTTTTTGAAAATTTTACAGTGGTATGGCCCCTTAAAACAAATAACTCGCGAAAGGATATTTCTCGTGACGGCAAAAAACCCAAAATTTCGTTTCAGATTTGATCCACGTGGTAACATCAAAGTATTGATGGCGACAAACAGACCCGACACCCTTGATCCGGCCTTGATGCGTCCGGGACGTCTCGACAGAAAAGTCGAATTTGGACTTCCGGATCTTGAGGGACGTACGCATATATTTAAAATTCACGCTCGACCAATGAGCGTCGAGCGCGATATAAGATTCGAGCTTCTCGCGCGTTTGTGCCCGAACAGCACAGGAGCGGAGATACGATCGGTATGCACCGAAGCGGGTATGTTCGCGATTCGTGCGAGGCGCAAAGTCGCGACGGAAAAAGATTTTCTCGAGGCCGTCAACAAAGTCATAAAATCGTACGCGAAATTCTCAGCGACGCCGAAATACATGACCTACAACTAAAATTATCGGTTAGTCGATCATGGAAAGAAAAATAATACTAAAAACAAATAAGTCCCTCGTGATTCTGGTAATTCGTACATTTTTATTTTACTCTTTATCGAACATCGCTGATTTACCATAATAATGATAGTAATAAAAGTAAAAATGCATTTTTACAGCGAATTATCGTGGATCTGCTTTTCGGTCAGACGCGATCATCTCGATTTAAAACGAAGCTTGATCGGCCCGTCGGGTTTGTTTATCAGTAACGAACGACTATCCAGTTCTCCTCCTTCCCATGCGAACTTGTACCTTCGACAGAGCTGAATACAGAGAAAAAGGAAATCGTGAGAATTTTTTAAAAACACTTTTCGTTTATTTTACTTGCTCATGGAGGAAACTAGTTTTTCGTCAAATATTTTTTGTCGAGATTTTCATGTTGAAATATCACACTTAGGAAAACAGATTGAATGTACACTACCGGCAGAAAGTTTCTGGACAAAACTTCAAAAAAGGTCTCGAACGTTTTGTTAAGCCATTTCGCCGGAAGCAACGTAAACTCATTTAAGGTTGTTTAGAAGCTATGATACCTTTGAATGTTAATTGTTCAATAAATAGCTTCTTAATCGTAGTGAAATTTTTACGCGAACTCCTGAATACTTCATGTAAGAACATACCACATTTTCAGAATTCTATCATCATTACTTCAACCTCCTTAAGGGTTAAAATAAAAAATGATGAGAAAATTCTGAAAATTTGATATGTTTTTGTATGAGGTATTTAAGAAGTCGTGTAAAAATTTCACGACGATTAGGAAGCTCGTTGTTAAGAAATTAACGTTTTGTTAAAAACAATTTTTTAAACAAATAAAAAAAAAATGTTATCAATAAACTTCGTTTTCTTTCCATTGCTTTCAGTATATTGTGGATATTAAAGAATTGAGAGGTCAAAAAAAAACTTATCGCAAAGTTATATCAGTTTCCATAAGACTTACATTTAATTTAATTTAATTTGTTAATCTTAATTATTCGATAACGAGCTTCCAAATCGTCGTGAAATTTTTACTTCATTGAAAAACATACCAAATTTTCAGAATTTTGTCATTTAAAGTGATTTGCTTCTAAACAACCTTAACAGGCAACATTTTAAAAGGGAAGAATTTGGCTTTATTTCCTGTATTTTTAATGATTTTTGCAATTTGTTTTTCGATTTGAACTCTATTTTGAAAACAACTGTTTTTCGCCTTTTTCCCCCCTCTGTTCTG
This sequence comes from Alloplasta piceator, assembly GCA_946863875.1. Taxonomy (NCBI): domain Eukaryota; kingdom Metazoa; phylum Arthropoda; class Insecta; order Hymenoptera; family Ichneumonidae; genus Alloplasta; species Alloplasta piceator. Next base: position 8,874,731 of record OX333077.1, on the reverse strand, counting down.
GTGCACCCATCTTCGAGAGAAAAGTTGTTTAATACATTTTTACGATTGGATTCATAAAGGGGAAAGTTCGAGATTCAATTTCCATTTTTTAAAAACTTTGAGCGATTTTTTTGTCCAAAGTTATTCTGTTTTTTGTGCAAAAAGAGGAGATTTGAAAAATCCCGTACAACACAAAAACGAAGAGGATTCATGAAAAACTTCAGGATAGTAAAAAGTTGCGTCTGTGTTCTTTGAGCTCACAGGAATTTTTTCAGATTTTTCTTCCAAATTTTTGTTTTCTCATTTTCTGGATCGGAGCTCAAATCATTCAATTACCGTAACTCGGGAACTATGGGATTATTGGTAAAATTTCGAGAGGGGAAAATACTTCATTTTACCATGTTCAACACATTGGAATTTTTTTTCAAATTTTTTTCCCACATTTTTTTTGAGAAAAAAAAATTGGAAAAAAATTCTGGAAAAATTCCGATGAACTCAACGAAAACAGACGCGACGTTTTGCTATTTTGAAGTTTTTCATGAATCCTCTTTGTTCTCGTGTTATACGGGATTTTTCAAATTCCCTCTTTTTTCACAAAAAACAGAATAAATTTGGACAAAAAAATCGCTCAAAGCTTTAAAAAAAAAGGAAATTGAAGCTTAAATTTTCCCCTTTGTGAATCCAATGATAAAAATGTGTAAACAAAAATTCCTCTAGAAGGTAGGTGCACCTCAAGAGAGGGAGAAAAAGGCGCGAAACAGTTGTTTTCAAAATAGAGTCCAAATCGAGAAACAAATTGTCAAAATCGTTAAAAATACAGGAAATGACGCCGAATTCTTCCCCTTTAAAATGCCGCTTGTTGAATTAATTTACGTTGACTTCCGGCGAATTGGCATAACAAAACGTTCGAGACCTTTTTTGAAGTTTTGTTAACAGGGTCGAAAAATTCAATCAGCTATATCTCAAAAATAATTCGAGCGATTGAGCTGAAATTTTGCAGAAGGATTTAGAAACGCGTAAATATAATGAAGGAATAGCGTGCAAATTTTGAATCTGCGGGACTTTCAAACTCACTTTTAACAATACGATTTGCATATTTTGCTCGGCCAATCTTCTCGCTATGCAAGATCTCGTTCCGTGTCCGAATGGCAAAACGAGATACGGATTAATGGGTTTTTCGTTGATTTTGTCGTCGCGTAACCATCTTTCCGGTATATAAGATTCGGCTTTCGGAAAATAATCGTTCAAACGACAAGTCACTTGATTTTGCGTTACGACGACTGTCTGAAATTCCAAATGATTCATTTATCGATATATTCTTGAATAATTCGATTTCAGAGTATTTGAGACGATGTGAAATGCTCGAAAATGAGAAGAAAAACAGAATGATTTTATCGGCTGAATTAAGGCCGTTCAAAAATTCTCGAAATGTGCTGACTGAAACTTTAAGAATAAATTTAATATTCACATCATCTTGAAATACTCTGGAAAATTGATACTCGAGGTAGGACAAATTTGTTCTTACTCCTTCGGGAACTCGATAGCCGCTCAGAATCACGTCCCTTTTTAATATACGTCCGACTCCAACGGAAATTGGATTCAATCGAAAAGTTTCTTTTATCGTGGCTTTTGTGTAATTCGCGTCCCTCAAAATTTTTGATGTCACTGGATCCTCGGGTTTATCGATTAATCTCGCAGCTTCGTGATACAATTTCTCTTGAGCCTCGTAATTTCTACCGAGATGATAGAGGGCGAATGCAACGCTGTAGGTCGTCTAAACATTTTTGGATATTTCATTATTATTTTTCAAATTTTTCTTCCTTATTGTCCAATTAATTTTTATAACTAATGAACACGAGCTACATATTTGTGTGGATATATTTTGCATATCAAATGTTTGCGAAAAAAATAGCTTTTTTGATACGTAGAATACTGTTTTGGAAGAAAAATTTCTCTTACCGTATCGATTCCAGCGAGGAGCATGTCGCAAGCCATTCCCACAACATCTTTCTCATCGAGATTAGGATTTTGCAAATAGGTCTCTAGCAACGATTCCTTATCAGGAATTTTGTGATTATTCCTTTCCTTCATTTTTCGCGATACCATATCAACAGCGACTCTGAAAAAAAATTTCAATAGTCAAGAATCCATGCGATAGAAAAATATTTCCTTCAACTTACTTCTCCATAAATTCCTGACTCCTGCGCAATTTTTTATACAGCGGGGTGTCGAAGAATCTCCACAATCTTGGTCCATTGTCCAGACCCAAAATAACACTGTTCGTCTCGAACGCAGCGTCGATCAATCTCGAACTCCTCGATCCTTCCTTCATTTCTTCCTTCGAGAAGCTATCGAATCTTACGTCAAATGCGACGAGACACGTGACTGAGAGGAAATTTTTTGAATAACATTTCAGATTTTCGTGAGAAATAAATGAAGAAGAAATATGGGGATTTTACCGCAACTCACGTTCGAGAAAGAGACGCGACAAAAGTGGCAAAATATCTTCGTTGGTCTTCTTTCCGATCAACTCCACGAATTCATCGACAACTTTGTCCGTATTCTCGATGTAATTGACGATATTTCGAGGCTTGCTCAGATCCTTCTGAAATTCTTTGCGGATCCTCCACCATTCTGGACCATTTCTGAATTGACGAGGAAAAGAAAGGGAAGAAATAATGAGATAAATGTGATGGAGGGAATTTCGAGGGGAAATTCTGATGGTAAATCTTTGCGGATCCTCCATTTTGGACCAATAACCAGAAGAAAAATAAGAAATGTTGGGATAAACATGCTGGAAAGAATTTCCAAGAGAAATAAATATAACGAGGAGAAGAAAAAGAAGAAATGTTGGGATAAATGATGGAAAGAATTTCCAAGAGAAATAAATATAACGAGGAGAAGAAAAAGAAGAAATGTTGAGATAAACATGACGGAAAGAATTTCCAAGAGAAATAAATATAACGAGAAGAAGAAAAAGAAGAAATGTTGGGATAAACATGATGGAAAGAATTTCCAGGAGAGATATAATTACGTCGGTAAAAGGCCTCCAGTTTTGTATACATCGATTCTGTCCTTTCGATATTTGAGAAGGGCAAGATGACTTCGTCTCTCGGGATGAAAGCCAATGTCGGACTTGAAAACCTCGGCAATGTCTTCGGGCTTGAATACCCAAACCGTGAAGACACCAGGCACGATTTCTTCCCTGACCAAAGGTCCATATTTAGCGAGTTTCTTTGCTCCTGCCGCGTGGAGCCTCTCAAAACTGTATTCGCCTGGTATTCATATTATTTTGACGTTTTTATTATTCATAAAAATTAATTGAAGAATAAGAAAGGAGGAAATTTGAAAAACAGATGATAAAGAATATTTTTAATTCTTATTAAAAATAAAATTAATTGATGAAGAAGTAAAAAAAAAACATTTAAAACAGTCGGGTGAACGAAAATTAACCGGAAATGGCTCAAAAAATTCCAAAGCATTCATCCAAGCTAGATAATAAGTTCTGACAAGTGAGAATATATTATATAACAAGAAAAATAAAATTAAAAAATGGTGCACAGAAGCGAGAAATAAATGAAAATGGTGCACAAAAATTTTGAAGGCTTGCCAATTAACAAAAACAATATAAGTAAAGTATTCATGATTTTTATCTTCAACCCCGAAAAGTCTCCTTTTGAGAACATGAATTAAACAACGAATTTTACAAAATAGCATAAATGAAAAAAAAATTATTTGAAAATAGCTAAAAAAAATCAAGAAGGAACAAAATTTTTAAAAAATGGAAAGGAAGAAATTTGAAAAATAGCACGGTAAAGGAGAAATTAATGAATACGGAGCAAAAAATTAGAAATCTACCCAATATATGAAAAGGATTTTTATAAAAACATCCAACAAGTAGGGATCATAAAGAATATTTTTCACTCGTATTAAAAATAAAATGAATTGATGAAGAAGTAAAAAAAAACATTTAAAACAGTCGGGTGAACAACAAATTAACCGGAAATGGCTCAAAAAATTCCAAAGCATTCATCCAAGCTAAATAATAAATTCTAACAAGTGAGATCATAATATATAACTAGAAAAATAAAATTAAAAAATGATGTAAAGAAGCAAGAAATAAATGAAAATGGTGCAAAAATTTTGAAGCCTTGGCAATGAACAAAAGAATATATATATAAAGTATTCAAGATTTGTATCTTCAACCCCGAATAATCTTCTTTTGAAAATAGCTAAAAAAAAATAGAAAGGGAGAAATTTGAAAAACAGCACGGTAAAGAAGAAATTAATGAATACGGGCGAAAAATTAAAAAAGTCTTCCCAATATATGAAAGGGATTTTCATAAAAAACATCCAACAAGTGGGGATGATAAAGAATATTTTTCATTCTTATTAAAAATAAAATTAATTGATAAAGAAGTAAAAAAACATTTAAAACAATCGGGTGAACAAAAAATTAACCGAAAATGGCTAAAAAAATTCCAAAGCAATAATCCAAGCTAGATAATAAATCCTAACGAATGGGAATATAATATAAACAGAAAAATGAAATTAAAAAATGGTGCAGAGAAGGGAGAAATGAATGAAAATGGTGCAAAAATTTTGAAGCCTTATCAATTAACAAAAAGTATATATATAAAGTATTCCAACTGGCAAAAATCTTAAACCCCGAATAGTCTTCTTTTGTTATGCGAGAACGTAAATTAAACAACAAATTTTACAAAATAGCATAACTGAAAAAAAAATTATTTGAAAATAGCTAAACAAAAATCTTACCAACATAAGGAAGATATTTATGAAGTGTTCCAACGATTGGCAAAGATCTTGGACCAGGAATATCCTCGAAGGAACGCGGAAAATCACCAGCCTTGAAATGACACAACCTCGTTATTTTTTTTCCACAAATCTTTGGACATAAATAGTGCATAATGGAACGAATCCTTTCTCCGGGACTTCACGAACGATACTGCAAGTTTTTCAAAAACTTCGAACGACGAAACAATAGAAGAGAAAGAGAAATAAAATGAGAAAAGGTGACTCAGCGTTACTGTGGCGGGTCGAAAAGTAACGGATGAGATAGAAAGAGAAGAAAGTCTCAGAGCGAAGAACAGGAGGCGAAGGCGAATAAAATCGACCGTATGCCAGAGCAGAGATATATCTTGGAGAAAAAATCGAGCCTTAAAATTACGCAAGCGAGAACTTCGTTATCTCGCCGCCGAATCGAAATTCATAGACGCCAGAATTTACATAGTCTCGGGTTCGTGACCGAAAATTTAACGGCAGAATTTCATTGCTGTACGCAATTTGCCTCCACCCTGTGTCTGTATTCTAAAAATTTATTCTGTCCCGAGTCTTGACGCGCGGAAGACTTACTAGAACACGATTCTTCTCAATATTTCGATCATTTTTCTTTCTCGTGTCGTCGAAGAAATGAAATGGTTAAGAAAGTTCGGACAATCATTGCGATATCACATCGCTGAAACTTATCGTACCAAAAAGTAAGTTTTTGAGAGTGGAGAAAAATAATTTTTCAAGTTTTCTTTTGAAAATTTTTTTAATTAATTTTTCTTCTCAATATTATTATTTTTTAATTATTTTTTATTAGTTTCTATTATTACGTTGAAGATTAACACTTGACATTATTTATTTACATATTTTTTGTGAACGAAATTTTGCAATTGTAAATACCGTAACTTGATTATTTTCCCACAATATTTATTCTCATGATTGAGAAGTGCAGTGACAAGTTAATGGTGCTCCCACTTTTGAAAATTGCACTTGTAGATTTTTCACATTTTTCTACATTTGGAGTTACAGCAAGAAAAACCTTTTGGGGAATCGACAATATTATAAATGTTTGGATTCTTTTGTCGATATTGTTTTATTATCAATAACAATAAACCCACAAATATGACCCAATTCAATTGATAAAAAACATATCTAAAAGTTTAACGAATCGTCCAATAATAAATTGGAAATATTCTTTGAAATATCGAACAATTCATTTTAAGTGCAACTAAAAAAACGAACCATTCAAAAACTTTGATCTTGAGAAGTCATCCCAACTTTCTTCATGTGCCAAGAATTTAATTCTATGATTTTCAAAATATTTCCTTGTTTATGTTAAATATTTCTGTTCAACCGAACATTATTATGTCGATAATTAAAATTTTACTAAATTCCAAAAATTTCCGGAGGAAAAAATTCATAAAGAATTCAAGAAAATAATTTCAATAATAACAGTAAAAATCTTTCCAGTTAGAATCTTTTTGAATACAGAGACCTTTAAAATAAAATTTGAAAATATTGAAAATAATAAATAATTAAACATTTCCCAAATAAAACAGATTTCTTCAATTCTCAAGGTTTTTAGCTAAGTTTCAGACCAAAAATTCCAAATTTGTATTCTTGAAGAAATGCCCTCAAATTTCTCTATGATTAAATGTCCGAGTTAAGGTGAAGAGTAAATTTGAAATTACACTGCCTTACTTTTTTCCATCCCACTCGATCACCGATAACGGTTCTCCGAGCCCTCTCTCTCTCCCTCTTATTCGATCCTGCACCTCCTCTTCGCGGTCTACCTGCACAAAGTGCAGAGTCCAGGCTTTTACAACGGGTTTCGTCCCGGAACGTACAAGTTCGCTCGACAGAATGCTATTGCATTCAAAGTTTATTTTTCGCGCGTTTGTTTGAAGAAATAATCGACAGGCCAAATCCGTGAAAACGAAGCGATTATAGTGAAGAAAAGTGAAGAAAAAAATAAATTTATAAAATGTGGCCTTTTAGTCGATCGTGCAGTTCAAAGGCGCGCCTTGTTGGAAAAACTGTTGTTATCACTGGAGCAAATACGGGTATCGGCAAAGAAACTGCCAGAGATCTTTACAGACGAGGTAAGTTACATTAAAAAAATTTCTATTCGTGAAATGCTGTCAAATGGATATTTTCACAATTTCATTATTTTTTAATCTAGAATTTTGAAAAAAAAAACATTTTTTTTGCATATTCTTAAAGCTTCGACCTTTAAGAGTATATCCTCCAAAGGAAATTTTTAAATTCCAATAATTTGCAAAGTTATATAGCTATTTTAGTGACGCAGCAACTCGTCAAATCGGAGCAAAAAATTTAAACGAGTTTTTTTCAAAACTGCTTTTCTCAACACGGTTGACATCATATCGCAAGTTCTACGCAAGCGATTCACTTCAAATTTTGTATGAATCTTAAATCAATAACTCTCTATCGTCTCTACCAATTTTTTATCAAAATTTCTTTTCACTATTGTAAAAAAATTAAAGCTATAAAACAAGAGTCGAAAAACGCCTTGTTTTGTTCAGACAGCCGCAATTTTGCGATTTTTTTCCCGTTTTATCTGAGGTAGGGAACGACATTCTTACTAATTAAGAATCTTTTTTTAAATTTTGTTTCGGATGACTAGAAAGTTTGCAGTCGTGTCAACCAACACACCTTTTTTTACCCCCAACTTTACTAGCTTATAACTTATTTAATTTTCATTTTTTTTTCTTGGCAATTTTTTTGTTTATTGTCAAAATATTAATAAATATGCTGTAAAAAAGAACGGTAAAAATATTTTTTTTCATTGAGCTGGACAAAACGCTCAAAATGTAGGTCTTTCGACCAGAATACCACCGCAAAACGAGAATTATCGGTATCTAAAACTGCAGAATTGACATTTTGGGAAATTAAAATTAATGGAAGCTGAGAAAAAAATTTAAATTAATCGAGCAATTGCTTTTATTTCATTAATTTTTATTTCAACTACTCAAAAATTATTATTTTTAAAATTAGTTATGCTTTTAGATGGGGAGGTTTGTTCTGAAATCGATAAAATTTATCAAATATTTAGAATAACAAGTTAAAGAAAAGGTATTTTTAAAAAAAGTTATTAACCCGTTATTACATTGTAAATAAATGCATATTTCAAGGGGCTTTTTTCGTCTACTGCGTCAATTACAACTTTATTAAAATTATGTAAAAGTCCAACGTACATGTTTTTTTTTCGCGGACAGTCTGATGTTTTTTATTGCACGAAGATCGAAGAGTTCTCGGATTCAGAAAATGAGCCGTCCGAGGCAGGCAACTGTATCTCTGGGTGATATTATGATTGATCAGCAAAAACGTAGAATCTCGATCATCGTACAGTCGATTAAATTCCTCTCTGCTGTCTCGATTATTAAAAATGTTTTTCTCAAGCAGCAATTTTCGTTTGAGCTGTGTCCGCTATCTGCGAGACAATTACTTTTATCGTCGACTGTACAAATGTATTTATCATTAAATTATAATTAACGAGGCTTATATGCTACAACAGCAATATTAGATAGTCTCCTGCGCAATCTTATGGGCGAATAAATTCCGACCAAACTGATATAGAAAAATATCATTTGTGCCACATTTTTATTCTGAAATATTGATATATTCTGAAAAGTGTTATATAAAAGAAATATTATATTCTGGACAGAATTGGACGTATAATAATAAATTCGAAAGGAAATAGCTTTTCAATTGGAATTTCATTTCAAAATTATTTTTTGCGGTGTCATTAAAAATCTGATTGCTCTGAATATCATAATTTTATTAATATTTTGATACAGAGATAAATATTATGAATATTGAAATATACGTAAATGCACAAACATGCAATAAATTATTTTGCAACAAATTAATGCTCTCATGAAGAATATAGGAAAACTACACGGAGAGAATTTTATACGAAAAATTGCTATGTATGCTTGTAGTCGGGTACCATATTGTCATTAGTAGAAAAATTACTATGGTATGTACATGGTATGTACATAGTAATTTTTCTACTAATGACAATATGGTACCCGACTACTAAGCATACGTAGCAATTTTTCGTATAAAATTCTCTCCGTGTATATTTAATTTTTTTACTTTTCGTCAAACTATCGGAAGCCAACAAATTTAGTTATGGCTCTGGTAGCAAAAGCCTTAAACTGTATCGAAGGACCATTCTTTTTTTTTTAATTTTAAAACGTACATTGACGACTAAAAGGAGAAATCATGTTATTAATTAAAAAAATGACATTTTGAGAAATCAAAAATTAATATAAACCAGTGATAAAATTTGTATTAATAAACAAACATTAAAGTACCTTGGAATTATTAGTAAACAAACATTAAAGTACCTCGCAATTGCTCTTAGCTGTTTTATTTCGTGACTTTTTGAGAATCTTTTATCGGGTAAAAATTGAAGAACATATTTTTTTCAATACTGCATTAAAAGTGTTGAAATTCAAAAAGTGTAAAATCCGGATTGCCCTCGAACATTTATATTGTTTTACGAGAGTATAATATTTCTGCTCAAGCGAGGTGCTAAAAAAAAGTTTACAATGGCATTATCGACATAAAACGTTGTTCAATTCATTTTTGATTTTTTAATTTACAGTGACGATAACCATTTTTTGTGATGAGTTTTGAAAGATCAAGAAAATATAATACAAATAAGGCGACGTATACAACGGGGAAAGAAAATTACCTAAAATTATTTTATGTGAATATGAGAAGAAAAAATAATTTTTAAAGTAAATTTTTTTTTATCAAGGCTTCTTTGAGTTTTTTTGTTCTCATTGTTATTATCAGTGATGAGAAAATCACTGAAAAAAAATTAAAAAAATTTAGTATAAATTAAAAAAATAAAATTTATATATAGGGGAGACCAGGGCCAGTTGTAACAATCTGTATTTTGGCTTTTCCTGGGCCCAAAGTATAATGCTTACGTAAATCACACGTATACCCCTGCATAGAGCATTTAATGGTCTACAAAATGGTTCTATGTTGAAGTTTGTAACTAGAATTGAAAAAAAGTATAGGCCTTTATAAAAAGTGTAAGAAATTGTTACAACCGTCCCCTACCCCGGGGCAGTTGTAACAGTCGATGGGGACAGTTGTAACGGTCGATGGGGCTAGTTGTAACATAAGATTTTAACACAAAATTATTTCTTTCATTGTGACCAATATTATATAATATTATTACAACATCAAACAATATCACTGGGATATATATTACGGTCACAATGATAAAATCTTAACACATGGAAATAGTCGTATCGAGTTGATAAAAATCATGAAATAATTGAATAAAGTTTCAGACATACCAAACTTGTCAAAGAAACATGACACATAACCCAAAGATACGTGCCGCGTTGCATGATTCTTACGCGTTGAAGAGGCATTTTTGCACACAGAAACTTAAAAAAAAGGTCCGTTTGACGTTAGATTCAATGTTTAGATGTGAAATTATCATGACAACTGACAGCCGACAAACTGTTACAACCGTCTCAGGCAAAATTGTTACAATTGTCCCCAGATGCTTTTTTCTACTTCAAAGTTAGATTTTGATTAATTTTCTCTAGCTGGAAGCTTTAAAAACCGCGAAAGTTGACACAAAAATGTCCAAGGAAGCTTATGAAAAAAAAAAAAAAATAATGACCATATGTAGCACAGTAATCGAGATATTCGTGTTTATCGAAAGCCGCAAAAGTTTACTTTGGGCCTGACAATACCAATACACCTTTCTGGTCAAGTTTGTTTAGTGCAGATGTCTCCTAGCCTAGTAACCAAATGTGAGGAACTGCCTATTACAGTTTGGGGGATATTCGCTATGTTACAACTGTACCCTGTTACTTTTGTCCCCGGTCTGCGCTAAATATAAAAATATATAAAATTATACGTATTTTCAAAATTTCTTTTAGGTGCCCGAGTTATTTTGGCTTGCCGAGATCTCTCCAAAGCTAATGCAGCGGCTGAGGAGCTCAAAACTGTCCCCCCATCAAAGTACGATTCATCTTATTTTATTAATTAACTAATTCATGAATAATCAGAAGAAAAAAAAATCCACCAGCGTTATTACGATCTGGATAAATTGATGGTTTTTTCTTCACATCCGCATTATTCAATTACAGACCTCACAGTGAACAGTTCGACGGTGAACCCGGTGAGCTCGTAGTTTGCCGGTTGAATCTCTCGAGTTTCGCGAGTGTACGAGAATGCGCGAAGATTCTAACGGAAACCGAGGCCAATATTCACATGCTGATAAACAATGCGGGCGTTATGGTGTGCCCATTTGCAAAAACAGAGGATGGTTTCGAGCTGCAATTACAGTCCAATCATCTCGGTCATTTCCTTCTCACGTTGCTTCTACTTCCTAAGCTCAAGAGTTCGGCGCCCGGTGTCAGAATAATCAACCTCTCCTCAGACGCTCATTACAGTGAGGAAGGCTTCGAAAAATTATTCTAAAAATAAAAATAAAAAATAGAACAAAATTAAAAAATTAAATTTAAAAAAAAATTCTTGAAAGTCAAAATTATTACAGTGAGCGAGGCTTGAAAAAATTATTCTCAAAATGAAAATAAAAAAATAGAACAAATTTACAAAATTAAATTTGTAACAAGAATTCTTGTAAGTTAAAATTAAATATTAAATTAAATTAAAAATGGAACAAAATTACAAAATTAAATTTGTTAAAAAAATGTCTTGGAAGCCAAAATTATTACAGGATCGATAACTTGATTTTTTTGAAATTCAAAATTATTACAGGATCGATAAATTGATTTTTTTGCTTCTTTTCAGACGGAAATATTCACTTTGACGATATAAACTTGGAGAAATCTTATACTCCCATAAAAGCTTACTGTCAGAGCAAATTGGCCAATATTTTGTTCACGCGGGAATTGGCCCGTCGTTTGAACGGTAAATCAAGGGCTTCAAATTTATTACCTCCACTTCCGCTGGATGATCGTTACTCTTCTTATCGCGAGTGTTGAATTGCAAAATGATTTTTCATTCAGAGGCAAAGATCGATGGAATATCGACGTACTCGTTGCATCCTGGCGTAATAGCCACGGAATTAGGACGTCATCTGGATACGGCATTCTTCAGAGGTGTGAAATACATGTTTCGTAACGTAGCAAGACCATTCATCAAGTCTCCCGAGCAAGGAGCCCAAACGACCCTTCACTGTGCACTCGACGAGGAAGCTGGAAAGCAAACTGGATTATTTTACAAGTCAGTTCATTTGTCTTATTACAAAAAACTCTTTCGAATAATTATTCGTGCACTCGGCAAAGAATAAGAAAAAAATTCAACTGTACTAATCGAAAATTCGAAAAATTCTATTGATTTCTGATCAAATTCATTGTCAGGGTTGCTATTGGTCACTGAAATCGTGTGACTTTTCGCACCATTTTTGAAATTTGGTCCCTATTGTCACTATTTCAGAGCTTATAGAAATGCAGGTTAGAATAGAGGTGCCGGTTAGAATAGTGAGAGAATTTCGAAATATAAACAGAATCGGATGAACAAACCTTCAACGATTACGAAGGAAATTGGCGCAGTCAGAGCCAAAATGTTGAGTATACCTTAAAAAATTTGCAAAAATCTGCCAAAAATTGAAAAAACTCACGAAGAAAGGGGCGAGACGCGTCACTATGTTGTCCCGACTGTGTAATCCAAACTTTCGGAAAGACGCGTTTCTTATTGTCGCGATATTCGATAACTGGTTTGTTCAATGTCACATAGTTAATTAGAGCACTGGAAAACAGGTAATACCGGAAAACAATCGGTCGAAAAACACGTTTAAACTTGTTGAACATGGGCCCGTGAACTCACGTGAACTGACGTCACTACGCGGCCGGCGTGGCGGCGTCATCTGTTCAGCGAGAGCAGCGTGCGCGCGCGATCGAGTCAATGGGCAGAGAAAATACTGCATCGCAGCGCGATCTGTCGGACTAAGACGTAACTTTCATTATATACGTCAATGGGTCGGCAGCTGTTGTGACGTCATTATATAGGTCAGTGGGTCAACAGCTGTTGCGACGCGAGACGCGCTCGAGACTAGGTCACGATTATTCTCGGAAAAAATTCCTCCCCGTATATGGCACGCAGCTTCCGAGAATTTCTGTGTAGTGACGTACTGACTGAGCGAGGGAGTTCCCTCAAAGGGGTGCGACAATTGCGATAAAAAATAATGAGATTATGAACAGCCATAACTCCCGTGTTTTCGATCGTACAGACTTCTTTCGGGTGTCATTCTCTTCGTTTTCAAATTCTTCAAGTCCCCATTTTGAGTTTTATTTTTTTCGAAATCCTTAAGGGGGTATGCAGAAAATAAATTTTGGAACCGCCATAACTCCCGTGTTTTTGATCGTACGGACTTCTTTCACGCGTAATTTTCTTCATTTTCGAATTCTTAAGGTCCCCATTTTGAGTTTTATTTTTTTCGAAATGCTTAAGGGGGTATGCAGAAAATAAATTTTTAAACGACCATAACTCCCGTGTTTTTGAAGGTACAGACTTCTTTCAGGCGTCATTTTTTTCATTTTCAAATTTTTTAGGTCCCCATTATGAGTTTTATTTTTTTCGAAATCCTTAAGGGGGTACGCAGAAAATACATTTTTGAACAGCCATAACTCCCGTGTTTTTGATCGTAGAGACTTCTTTCAGGCGTCATTTTCTTCGTTTTCAAATTCTTTAGATCCCCGTATTGAGTTTTATTTTTTTCGAAACCCTTAAGGGGGTGCGCAAAAAATGAATTCTCGAACAGCCATACCTTTCGTGTTTTTGATCATACAGACTTCTTTTAGGCATCAATTTCTTCGTTTTCAAATTCTTTAGGTCCCCAATATAGTTTTTTTTCGAAATTCTTAAGGGGGCACGCAGAAAATAAATGTTTGAACAGCCATAACTCCTGTGTTCTTGATCGTACAGACTTATTTTTTTTAAAACAAAATAATAATGAAATAATGAATAATAATAATAATAATAATAAATAATTAAATAAAATCTAAATGAACTTTTCAGCTATTTTTTAGTTATTGAATATATTATAATTTTTATTTCAGAGAATGCAGAGTGACGACTCCATCGGGTAGATCGAGAAACGATCAGAGAGCTCAACGTCTCTGGAACGAGAGCGTAAAATTCGTGGGTCTCGAACCTCAGGACAATCTCGCCGAAATGTTGAACACTCTTTCTCGCACAGTCGTTTCCGCGTAATAATAATCGCGACCGAAAGTGTCACGTCAATCCATCCAAATTGATATTATCGCCGGTTACCGTGTAAAGATGTTAGAGAAAAATTTTTTTAAAGTTGCTAAAGACGCTGTCCGATATTTTAAATTGTTATAGATATATATTTTAATAATTATGCAGTTTCAGAGCTTTTTCGAATTTTCGTAATTCCAGACTTCTTTTCAGGATACGTTTCCTATAAACGATAACAATGGCATTCAATTGGAAGGTGCCAAATTTTTTTTCAATATTCACAGAAATAATTGATTGATTAATTACTTGTAATTTTGTGGAGACACTGTCTTTCGACAGAAAAAATGATATTCAATCTTGAGAGCTTGAAATTTAGGTAAGTCCTCAAAGCAGACAAACAAATTATTTTCACGATGACATAAATTTGGATTTGTTTTTTATAAAATATTTTTAAAAATCTTAATTTTCTAGAGACTTGTGAAATTTATTATCAACGATCTTTATCCAATGGATTGTACAATAAATTAAGGCTGCATCATTGCCAAAATTCTTATGATCGGTTTTCGAGCCTCTCAGGTGGATTTTTTGATTTAACTTAACTTGATTTAATTTAACAAATAAGTAAATCCCTTCAAATTTCAAATCTGTATCAATTCATCAATTAAATTTACAACTGGTACCACAAAGTAAATACATATGAGGCATTCTCCGTCAATTCTGCCACTTTTGTTTTCGACCCTCTCAAATCCGTCCCATAACTTGTCACAGTTTTGTCCCACTTGAAAGTAGGCTCTGCGATCTTTTTCAGATTTTTTAAGCGGGGAATTAAGGAGTTGCATATATTTTTTCGAATCCATATAGCTTAAAACGGAGAGGATGTACAAAAAAATATTCCTATGAAAAAAATTATGTTTTTCCATCAACTATCGAATGCAATATGTGTTATTAATTTTTTTCGCATGGTCCAAAACCTTCAATTCTACTGTCAATTTTATACAATCTCTAATAGTATTAGTGGGACGTACAGAAAAATCTGCAATACGGCTACTGATTTTTTCCGGGGTTAAAAAAATGGTATTCACATAACTTTATGCAATTTTTTTGTGAATAACATTTGTTTAATCCCAAAAAAATCAGTAGCCGTATTATGGATTTTTCTGTACGTTCCACTAATACTATTAGAGATTGTATAAAATTGACAGCAGAATCGAAGGTGACGGACCGTGCGAAAAAAATTCATTTTCATTTTTTTTTGCAGAAAATAGCCTTTGCAATACGAATTAAAATATGTCACATATTGCATTCAATAGTTGATGAAAAAACAATTTTTTTGTAGGAATATTTCTTTTGTATACATCCTCTCCGTTTTAGGCTACATGGATTCGAAAAAATATATGCAACTCCTCAATTCACCGCTTAAAAAATCTGAAAAAATCACAGAGCCTACTTTCAAGTGGGATTATTTTCAGCTGTGACAAGTTATGGGACGCATCTGAGAGGGTCGAAAAAAATATATATATAAAAATGAACCAAGGACAAAAAATTAATAATCGTCGCAGGATTTTCTTCGCAGGATTTCGCCACGATTTCTCAATTGTCTGGACAAAGTCGAAGGAAAGCGAGTTTCGAATTCCTCGCCTCCCACTTTCGGCTCAGAGTCGAATGTGTGCTCTCTCCGATACCGTTCTATAAGGTGCAGTCTGTTGAAAAAGACCGATGCAGAACGATGGAAAGTGACGCGTAATATGTGATAAATGCAGTTAAACTACGATCGATCGGCGGAAATTGCTAATCCTTATTTAACCTTCTTTGCAATCTTGTTTGAGGAAAATTGCGTGGAGAAAAGTGAACGGCGCATGAAAAGAGTTAGATAAGAAATGTGGCCTTTCAATCGTAGATGCAACTCCAAGACTCGTCTCGTCGGTAAAACCGTTGTTATTACCGGTGCAAACTCGGGCATCGGCAAGGAAACTGCACGAGATCTTTACCGACGAGGTAAAGATTAAGTATCATTGATAATTATTTTATTTATCACAAGGACCTTGGCAATTTTAATTAACAAAATACAGTAATTTACAAAATACTTAATACTCAAAATACTCAAAATACTCAAAAATATATATTATTGTCTCTTCTCTGAACATACATTAAAAAATATTTTTTAATATAGTAATAATAATTTTAATACAATAATTTACAAAGTACTGAATCCTCAAAAATACTCAAAAATATTTATTATTGTCTATTCTCTGAACATACATTAACAAATATTTTGTAATACAGTAATAATAATTTTAATACAGTAATTTACAAAATAATGAATACTCAAAATACTCAAAAATATGTATTATTGTCTCTTCTCTGAGCATACAAAAAAAAATATTTTACTGAATGCGACATTATTTCACATTTCACATTCACATTATTCATATAATTTTACATTAAAATGTGACAATTGTAAGCTTTCTTTAAAGTTTAAAGAAAGCTTACAGTTAATTTTTCCATTCAAGTTTAATTGCTCCACGATAGCGTAACTAATGCCTCAATATTTTTAATTGAGACTTTTCCTGTGTTTTGAAATATTTTTTTTCTTCCTATCAATTGTATTTTTTTCTTTATAGGAGCTAGAGTTATTTTGGCTTGTCGAAATCTAGACAAGGCAAACGCCGCTGTTGAGGACATCAAGACTGTCTTACCGTCAAAGTGGGCATATTTTTATTTCCATTATCTCAATCATTACAGTATTTTTTTAACTCACTGAGAAAAGTAATTAGTCGATTTAAAAAATAATAATTCCAATCATTGCTTTCAGTCGAATGGATAAGCATATAAAAATAATAATTCGGTCGTAGGTCAGAAAATGTTATAAACTACGCTGTGTCCACATTTAAAGTAAATCGGTTGAATAGATTTCGAAATTCGATCATGAAACTCAGTTTCGAGCCTTCACAAAAATTGTCATGATTCGGTCAATTTGTGGAATTTTTACACAATATTTGCGGCAAATTAAAGTCAAGACACCAGGTTATGAAACTATGCATCAAAATCAATTTTCCAAAATTTCCAATTTATGCAGAGCTATGCTCTTCGTGATTCAATAAAAATCTAATAAAATTCAGCTAAAATTCAGCAACATTTGGCATGCCATAAACCACGATTATCAATAATAATATTGCCCAAAAGTTAATTAATAAATTGTTTAAACAAATAATCATTCAACCATTCTTTGGTAAGTTCTTTTTTTTCTTAAAGAAATCGAATACGTTAATTTTTCTGAACGCATGTAAATTTTTTCAGAATTTTCTCTCTATTTTGTAATATTATAAAAAACATTCTGAAATACAAACAAAAAATTGCCAATTTTGTATATGTTTTTGCACACAGGTTTATCGTCAGCTTTGAAAAGTTGCAAAGACACTGGGCCAAAAAATACATAAACACAGCCATTCTAACAATTTCAAAACGGCAATATCAAAATAGCGGGAAAATTCTGAAAAAAATCATATGCGTTCAGAAAAATTAACGCTTTCGATTTGTTTAAGAAAAAAACGAACTTACCGAAATATTGTTGAATAATTATTTGTTTAAACAATTTATTAATAACTTTTGGGCAATGTTATTATTTATAATTGTTGTTAATGGCGTGCCAAATGTTGCTAAATTTTTTCAGATTTTTATTGTATCACGAAGTACGGAAATTTCAATCAAGTAACATTTTTGGTTGGGAAGTAATTATCGCAAATTAAGTGCATTGTTTTTTTTTTTTGTTGTGCATTTTCCGCTACATTTTATCACAGACCTGAAAGAGAACAGTTTAATGGTGAGCCCGGTGAGTTGATCGTTTGTCAGCTCGATCTTGCGAGTTTTGCGAGTGTACGAAAATGCGCAAAACATTTAACAGAGACAGAGGAAAATATTCACATATTAATAAACAACGCGGGTGTCGTGATGTGCCCTTACGAGAAAACCGAGGATGGTTACGAGTCACAATTACAGGTCAATCATCTCGGTCATTTTCTTCTCACTCTGCTTCTTCTACCGAAAATAAAAAATTCAGGGATTGGCAAAATCATTAACGTCGCCTCAGCTGTTCATTGCTGTAAGAAAGATCCTCAAAAAATTGTATCGATCCCCAAATTATCATGCAATCACCGGTATGACATTTTTTGCAGTAGGAAACATTTTCTTTGACGACATAAATTCGGAGAAATCTTACGGTCCGATAAAAGCTTACATGCAGAGTAAATTAGCCAATATTTTGTTCACCCGAGAATTGGCGCGTCGATTGAAAGGTAAATTCTCGGTTTCCTTCTTTCATTCCTCAATTTTCTACTAAAGTTATTTTGGAAAAAAAAGATCCATCTCCGACAATGAAATGACATTTCACTCAGAGGCACAGATCGAGGGAATATCGACGTACTCGCTGCATCCTGGCTTAGTAGATACAGAAGGCGGACGTCATTTCGATACATTATTTTTTCGAGGTGCTCACTACATATCTCGTACAAGAATAGTAAAGCTATTCCTCAAGACATCCGAGCTCGGAGCTCAAACGACGCTTCACTGCGCTCTTGACGATGAAGCTGCGAAGCAGACTGGATTATATTACGAGTTTGTAAAATTATTTCATTTGTAATTTCAAAATTTGTAATTTCTTAACTACTCAAATGATTTTCGCGAAATTAAGTCGTGAACCATTTTGATAATTGGATTGAATGTTCGACAAGATCAGTCCTGATCCCTTTCACCTTTTATCGAAAATTGATCTTGTAAAAACTATGTCTGTGTCATTCCAGCCCAAGTGTGTAAACCCGTGATTTTTCCAAACATCCCTTATTTCGGAAAAAAAAAATTTTTTTTGAAAAAAACGCCATCTTTTAAAAATCTCAAAGAATTCTGAAAAAACCGTAACAATATATAAAAAAATTCAAGCTATTATCGGTAGTGGGCAGATTTTTTTTCTGTGTTTTACGAGCTATTAACGTTCTCAAAATTCCAAAAAATTCAAAAATAGCTCACCTTGAGCAGATACTCAATTTGAGTACCAAAATAATTCAGTATCTGCTCAAGGTGAGCTATTTGAGAATTTTTTGGAATTTTGAGAACGTTAATAGCTTGTAAAACACAGAAAAAAAATCTACGCACTACGGGTGATAGCTTGAAAATTTTTATACATTATCACGGTTTTTTCAGAATTTTTTAAGATTTTTAAAAAATGGCGTTTAAAGAAAAAATTTATTTTTATTTTTAATCCATCACGTAAAACACAGAAAAAAAATCTGCCCACTACGGGTGATAGCTTGAAAATTTTTATATATTGTCACGGTTTTTTCAAAATTTTTTAGGATATTTAAAAAATGGCGTTTAAAAAAAAAATCTTGAAATAAAGGATGTTTGGAAAAATCTGAAAAAATTATGAGGGTGTATTTTTGACTCAATGTGATCATATGAAAAAAAATCTAATAAATCCGAGAGGGTCAGGGTCACGGGTTTACACACTTGGGCTGGAATGACACATCTACTTTTCATTTATACTTCACTTATTTGATATATTATAATTTTTCTTTCAGGGAATGCAGAGCGACGACTCCTTGGGGAAGAGCAAGAAACGACCAATTAGCTCAACGTCTCTGGAACGAGAGCGTAAAATTTGTGGATTTCGTGCCTCAGGACAATCTTTCTGAAATGTTGATCGCTCCTTCTCGCACAATCGTTTCCGCTTTCTAAGCGTAACCAAAGTGACACGTCAATACAACGAAAATAATATAATCGCCGATTAGAATGCACAGATTTTAGAAATAATGTTTATTAAAGATAAATCGATATATATATACAGGGTGTCCAAGGAACGAAGAGCAATATCGTGAGGGTACATTCGTGACGTAATATCGAGTTGAAAGTCCTTTGCCATTTTTTGATATTTTAAACCCCTGAATTGTTATTAATTTAATTAATTATTAAAGTAGTATTGAGTACAAAACTTAGTAGTCATTAAAATGAGTAGAATTTTTATTTTGCCATTTTGGTCAAAATTGAATCTGTTCACTAAAATGACTGTTATTTTTATTCTCGATAAAATTTCAGCTTCTACATGCGCTCATTCTCATCGGAATCGTTCAAGCTTCAAAACCCCGCTTAGTTCATCCGAATCCAATCAGGTTTTTAAAGTTGGACCATCGATTTTTGCAAATTCTTAAAGGCATAGTCTTCAATTATTCAATTATTTTTTGCCATTTCGAGGTTTTTGAAAATGGGGTAAAAATTAATTCCATTTTAGACTTTATTAAAACATAACGAATATTATAATTTATTTCATTGTAAAATATTGAATAATGGGCAGTTTGCATAATTACCGAATTTTTTATTTTAGTTAAAAAAAAAGAAAAGAAGTCTGATTTTTTACATCATTATTTTTTTATCGAAATCGTCGTCCTTTGAAACAATAATCGTACCGATAAAGTGTTATCCATTGAATCACGCAATTATTTACTTCAAAAACATTTCATTACGCATTATTTATTTAAAAAAGAAGTATTAAGTATTTAAAAAATAAAGAGTTGGAAGCTACATCGAAAAAACAGCGCGAACGTTGCTGCACGTTTATACACTCAGAAATCCCATAAAAGGCAGTTATACATGAGGAATTCCGTACGGACGAATTCTGGGAATATTCTGAGAATAAACGTGACCTATATACAGACAATCAACGACACACTGACCTACATAACGAACTTCAGAGGCTCGCCGCGAGAGAGCGCACTGTGACGGATGCTAGCGCGCGTTTATCCCCTCTCGCGCATGCGCATGACTGTTTCTATCAGCTGTCGCCACTCGCCTACTCAGTGTGCCGGTGCGCGTCATAGCGTCATTTTGCGTGATACGTTTGTCGGGTCGTATTTTTTGTATTTTTTAGTGCACTAATCAAATATCTGATGATAAATAAATTAATCATCGAATATAGCCCGTGCTCTGTAGTGTGATATTGTGAGATAAGTTTTTTAAATTCATTTTTAGTACAACTTACGTGTTGGTTGCGCATTAAGCATCTCAAGTCCAAAGACCCCAAAATACATTTTAACCATTTTTCACTTTGAAATCTTCTTCTTAAGCGTGAATTTTGTTAAAAACCATTTATCTCTGCAGTAATCAAACGATACGAACTTCAATATCATTGAATCACAAATACGTTAAAAAAAAGTTCTTCTGATGAGCTATTAATAAACAGCGATGCGCGTCCTCTGTTGCATGATGCTAAAAGCTCCTGACAGTCTTGACTTCGTGACCTCTCGACTGTCGGTAAAACAGCTGGTACATTCTTAATGCAGGTAATAAAAGCTCGATGTAATCTTTATTATCATGGTCGGTAAGTCGAAATTCCGTCATATCGATTTTTATCCACAAACAATCGAACTTTTTTTCGAATTATTTTGTTCTCAAATGTGAAGAAGATCATTTAAACGAATTAAAGTATTAACGTAATTATAAAAAAAAGGGGTTTACAAAAAGTCATTTGGCAAAACCGGTTTTCACAGGTTTCTTTGTGAAAATTCTTAATCTTTTTCCTTAATTTAATAGTCAGAGAATCGTTGAACTTATTGTAACAACAACGATGTCTCGAGCTTTAATATGCATAACAATTGTGTATAACATATTATAAACTTGGAATGTGCGAGAATGTGCACCAAAAATTGTTTTTAAAGTCCGAAGATCCGTGTGCGCGCAAAATAATCAAAAACAACAAAGATTATTATCATTTGTGAGCATAACAATAAAAGAGAGGGCGTCACTGAGAAGAATTCTCGCGAGAACAACACAGAGTGCACATTTTATCGCCGCTGGTTAACTTGTGAAATGTGAAGCCAAAAGTGAAGAGAACTAATAAACGAGGAAATAAAGCTCGAAGGAATTTCTCTCGGATGCTCTTCTGCCAAAAATAAGGTCCTTATTATCTTCGTCGTTTATTTCTCTGCAGTTGTATATAATTATCGCATTTTGAGGAATGATAAGAACAGGGCAAGAGACACTTGAGGCTATGTTATTGCAAAAAAAAAAATCCAAGTGCATCTAAAGTTTTAGTTTCCTCTTATCTTTGCTCTTTCGTCGACGCTTAAAAACGGATCCGGTTTGAAATATTTCATTCATTCTTATGATCTGTTGAATATTTTAATGAAAGAATTTGCCATCAAAATTATGATTTTATAAAAATAATAGTTTTGCTAGGAGACATTTTTTTTTTTCATTTTCCCATTCGGACTGCGTCGTTTCTTTTACTTGAGGGTCAAAGAACTCAAATTTTTGCGAATATGGATGACAGGAGGGATTTCTGGAGACTATAAGGAAGTCACTCTTGTAATACGGATATTACTTTACTTACGGTTTCTCCAATGTTTCTCTCGAGAACATAACCGGCTCGGTTTCATTTTATTTAGTCATTACGGTAAATGTGAATTGTACGTTTGACTTTTAATATCTTACAATGCTATATACGATGGGATTGACGTGGGTTATTCTGGAAACTAAACGAGTGCAAATCTGACTCTGAAAATAACGTGAAAAATGCTGTTATTCGCTAACTGTATATCGTTAAGGGAAGGGAAACACTTTTTTTCGTTCCATTTTATTTTATACAAATATTTTGTTTCTTTCCAATATTTATTTAATCTTAATTTCCATATTTCCTCTAAAATTCACTGACTACAATCGTCAACATTATTTTGTGAAAATAAAGAAGTTTTCATACTTGAAGAAAATTGAAAGTAAAAAAAATAACCAAAAAACTTGAAATATCGTTGTTAACCACTGACTATAATTTTTTTAAACTTCAGAAAGAGAATGATTTTTCTCAAATGATTTAATTGTAAAGAAATCGTTTTACGGTTTCGCCATATTTGGTGAATTTTAACTTCAATATTACTCGTCAAGTTCATGATCTTTGATTGTATCAGCAATATTAACACCCTTTTCTGTAATTAAAAAAATCATCGTCATAGTTTATTTATTTTTTTGTATTTTATATTAAGTATAACTATTTAATTAAGAAAAAATGTTTTACTTTCGTATTTGCAATTTAATTTAATTTAAAAAAATAACATTTTTTATTTGTTTAAATAAAAAATAAATATTAAATGTTATTGTTACATTCCCCTGCAATTTTACAATGGTACATTTAATCACCATTTTATTTTATTTTCTGGGGGATTCCTTCATGACTCTCGTCTCCGTAGTTTGCCGAATAAATTTAATTGGCTTGCCCCCAGATAGAAATGAAACGCCACGGTAGCGGCACGGTGGCGTTACGTGGCGGCACGCCGTGGCGCCACCGTGGCGTTATGTGCGTCCGAATGTGACGCCACCGTGGCGGTACGGCGTACTGGTACGTCGTGGCGATACTGGAACTGCCCAGTAGCGGCACGGCGTGCAGTCGGTTATTCCTGCCGTGGTGCCACTGTAGCGACACAGGGACTGCACGCCGTGCTGTTCGCGTCAATGTGTAACGCCACCGTAGCGGTACAGAGGCGACACGCCGTGCTGTTCGCATCAAGGCGTAACGCCACCGTAGGGGTTCAGAGACGACACGCCGTGCTGTTCACGTCAACGCGTAGCGCGACCGTAGCGGTACAGAGGCGACGGGCCGTGCACCTTCGATTGTCCGGGACGCCACAGTGGCGGCACGAAGGCGACACGCCGTGCACTTCACTGCACAGTTTCAAAAATCAATATATTAACGTCATCATTATACGCATCCGCTTCTCGAGAAACTTTCCTATATGCTGTTCGTGGCATTTAATCGCATTTGAGAAGGATAGCGAGAGGGTCTGCGACATCTTGCGGCAGCTAGTGAACTACTTCGGGTGCACGCCGTGCCGTGTTTGTACCGCCACGGTGGCGTCCCGAAGCCGCGACAAGGAGCACGGCGTACCGTCTCCGTGGCGCTACCGTGTCGCCACAGCGTTCTTCGGCACGGCGTACCGCCACAGAGGTGTCACAAACGGACGCACATAACGCCGAGGTGGTGACACGGCGCGCAGTTGCGTACCGCAACCGTGTCGCTACCGTAACGTTACGCTCCGATTTGACGGCACGATTTTCTATCTGGGCCATTTTTGATTACAGAAATAAAGGTTCCGCATAACGTTCGCAACGCGTCGAGAATCCATCGGGAAGCCCGGAATAAATATGCGTATTTCTCTCAAGACCTCGTGTTCGATTTTCGATTGAGAGAGATGAA
The DNA here is from genome assembly GCA_946863875.1 of Alloplasta piceator. Lineage (NCBI taxonomy): Eukaryota > Metazoa > Arthropoda > Insecta > Hymenoptera > Ichneumonidae > Alloplasta > Alloplasta piceator. The sequence continues at coordinate 8,850,508 of OX333077.1, read as the reverse complement.
GAAAATTGCGAAGGCGTTGACGACGACGACGCGCTTAGGTAAGTCCTGCTTTTGCTGCTCTCTTGCCCTGCCAACTAATCGGCCCCCGTAAAATAGCTCTCATATATAATCGTATATATATATGGGGCATTCCACACCGATTCGACGTGAGTCTGACCCTCCACCTCTCCGATTTTGTCTGCGATTTTTTATGGTTTTGTAGTACCTCTGAAGAGCACTCAGGATTTTTTTCAGATTTTCCTGGAGCGATTTGACTTGACTATAATTTTATAAACGAATTATTTTTAGCCCAAATTTAAAAACGTGAAAAAAATCACAAAACCCCTTTTTTGATATGAAAAATTTCAAGTCTGAACCAAAGTGGACAGGGATTCCCTTTTGTTTATAACAAGCCTTTTCGAAAAAAAAAATTGAAAATATAGAATTGAGTGGGCCCTTCTCCAGACATTTTTTTAAACAATTTGTTTATAAAATTATATTTGAGTCAAATAGCTCCAAAAAAATCTGAAAAAAATCCTGAGTGCTTTTCAGAGATACTACAAAACCATACAAAATCGCGGATAAAATTGGAGACGCAAAGGGCCAATCGAACCCAGGTCAAATCGGCGTGGAATGCCTCATATGTGGCTTATGGTTGTTTTATCCGCGGTCCACGCGCATTTTATACGATTCGCGAGGTCCGCATTGGTCTTTCTTGTCTCTCAGCTCAGTTAGGTTACGATTAACCACACCGCGACAGTCGATTCACGTTGATCGAGATTCTCTCGATCAGTTTCGATCGCGCCTTCCAATTGAACAGTGACTAATCGTCCCAAAAAAAAAAATCTTATCACACATGACGATCCTATATCCTCAAAGTCAAAAAAAGTGTGTGACTTTATCGTGACAGTGAGACGTGATAATCGAATTTGTTTGTTATTTATTATTTTTTAACAACAATAATTCGATGACACTTTTTTGAGACGAATTTTTCTCCAAGATTTCATCGAATAATCATGGGTTATCGATTAATTGTTATTTTGGTGAGTAGAGCTGCCATTTGAAGGATTAACTGAGACAGGGAACAAAATGAAACTCTGAAAATGAAAAATTTGCACGTTCATCCCTTATTTTTTGTTCATAGCAAAGTGCATTTTGTTAGAAAGTACGGCGATAAATTCGGGATTCCTTAGCATAGAAACTTTGTAAACAGTGGATAAAAGATGAAGCAATGTGCAAATTTTCAATTCCAATATTGGTAAATGATTTTAGGGGATTTTATAATGAAGAGATTTTAGCCCATGCCGCATTAAAATTTTTTTTTTTCGATTACATTTTTTTGAAATTTTGAATTTAAAAAAATGCCACAGTAACTTTATCAATCTTTAAAATATTGACCGGAATTTTTTTAGCCTATTAAAAGAATGATCAATTCATGACTCGATTTCGAGAAAATTGAACAGTCAATTCTGTTCGATTTTTTCGAAATCGATTAAAGATTGATAAAGTTACAGTCGCATTTTTTAAAATTCAAAATTTCAAAAAAATTTAATTCTATCGTTTTTCATCAAATTTAATGGCGAAAAACCTTGGTCAATATATTAACATAAAAAATTTAATAGCAATATCTCAGAATTTTCACAAGTTAGAGCATCAATGCCATTCTTACAGAATCGAAAAAATTCGATAAAATGTGAACATCCATTTTGTACCAATTTTTCGATAAAAAATGTCGATTATTGCTTGACACGTTTGACAAATGTCAGTTTGATAGCTCAAGGCGTTCTCAATCTATGAGGAATTTATATCAGGCACTTCGATCACAGAAACCCACGCACAAATCCGTGCTGACACTTTTCTGAATGTAATTTCTCAACATTGTGGACTTTTCGAACCCATCGACATAAAAATCTTGAAAAAAATTTCACGTAAACAAAGCTCCCTTCACAAAAAAAAACAATAAAAATGAATGAAAATCGATCCTACGAGCAGCAAATCAAAGAAATAAATTTTCCTGTTTTTTAAATTATTTTTACAATATGTTTTCAGACTTGGACTCTATTTTGAAAACAACTGTTTTTTGCCTTTTTTCCCTGTCTTCAGGTACACCCATTACCTCTAGAAGTAGAGAATTTTTTTAAAATACATTTTTACGATTGGATTCATAAAGGGGAAAGTTTGAGCTTCAATTTTCTTTTTTTTTTTAACTTTGAGCGATTTTTTTTCCAATGTTATTCTTTTTTTTTGTGAAAAAAGAGGAAATTTGAGAATCCCGTATTACACGAAAACAAAAAGGATTCATGAAAAATTTCAAGATAGCAAAAAGTTGCGTCTGTTTTCGTTGAGTTCAGAGGAATTTTTTCCGGTTTTTTTTCTCAAAATTTTTTTCTCTTGTTTTCTGGGTCGGAGCTCAGGTCATTCAATTATCATAACTCGAGAACTATGGGATTATTGATAAAATTTCAAGAGGGAGAAATACTTTATTTCACCATTTTCAACACATAGGAATTTTTTTTCACATTTTTTTCCCAATTTTGTTTTTCTTATTTTCGATCGGAAAAAAAATGTTGAAAAAAAAATCTGAAAAAATTCCTCTGAACTCGACGAAAACAGACGCAACTTTTTCCTTTCTTGAAGTTTTTCATGAATCCTCTTTGTTTTCGTAATGTACGGGATTTTTCAAATTTCACAAAAAATAGAATAACTTTAGGGAAAAAGATCGCTCAAAGTTAAAAAAAAAAGGAAATGGAAGCTCAAACTTTCCCCTTTATGAACGAAATCGTAAAAATGTATAAACAAAATTTCCTCTAGAAAATGGGTGCACCTGAAGAGAGGGGGGAAAAAGGAGAAAGACAGTTGTTTTCAAAATGGAGTCCAAATCTAAGCACAAATTGTAAAAATAATTTCAAAAACAGGAAATGAAGCCAAGAATTGTTCCCCTTTAAACTGCCGTTTGTTAAATTAGTTTACTTTAAAAAAATAAAAAAATAAATGATTTTTTTTACCGTCACAGTCTCGAAGCTTCACGTTCAAATCGACGCTTGTTACATTTTTTAATCGTACAAGCGGAACTTAAATAAATGGTTCGCGTAGAGTAGGAACAAAATTAAAAATGACATTGAACGAGGCGGGAAGACAGCTGATTTCTGACTGAATTGCATCGTCAACGACATTTAATGATCCTGTAATGACATTGAAAATTAATTGCGTCGTCTCCTAGGTGGTGAAATAATTGGCTTTGTTTCTTCGAGAGAGTGGGGGAGGGATGAGAAATGTTAGGATGAACACGAGATACAATAATTTGCTGCAACATACCGAGGTCGTAATCTTAATCGGGCCTGACAAATGCGATATTTGCTCCCGCGCGTGAATCCGGAGATACGGGCACATCTATTTTTCATTTTTTTTCTCTCTCTTAATTCCATTACTATAATTTGAGAGGATAATTTAAAAGACCATCAAGTCTCCGCGCATATCCGGTGTGCAACGAGATATTCAGTCTGGAAACGATCTTCCCACCGTCTTGCAAAAAGCAGATACGAATATAAATAACGTTCCACACACTCATCCGATTTCTTCCTGAGCGTCATTCTATTAAAAAGCCATTAAAAATACTTTTTCAAACGATCCGATAATATGTAACAGCGAAAAAAAAACGTTGCAATTTCTTCTCGGAAACAGACCAATTATCATTTTACAATGAATCTTAATGATTATTTTTTTTATCGCTCAAGCATATTTGAAATTATTGTTCATTCCACAAGCGTCAATTATGCTCGAGTAAAAAGTTAGAAGTAAATTGAATGATACTCGATTGGACATCGCATAGTAAATCCCTTTGATTTGTCGTCCTCTTTCTCTTCTCGAAAGGAAATGAGATTAGCGATGACGTTCCCTTATGACTTTGAGGCTTAGACAAAAAAGAAAAAACAAATTTGTAAGATGTTCCTGTGGAAAGATATTTTCCAGGCGGTGAGAAGTTGACGTGGAGAGATTAAAAAAAAAAAAACATATTGTTGACTATAATCCGAGCGAGGATCGCAAGGAATTTGTTATTCTTAGGGGGGAAATCAGAGTCAATGCAGAGACCCGTTTTGAGAGCTTATTTGTTTTTCGAAGCTCCGAAAAATTAATTCTAAAACTGCGTTCTAACTGTAATTTAAAAAAAAATTGCTATGCTAATTGGACATTTGCACATTGGTTACTCGTAACTTTAACGCTTTTATAATCGTCCTCGATGAGGAAGCAAAAATTGAGAAACTTTTTTGCTCATTGTTTTTTTTTTTAACATGAGAATAATGCAGAAGCCATGAGCAGAATTTAAATCATCCAAATGCAAAATTATAATTATTAATTGCAAAATTTGCAGATTCCAAAGGGACTCGATTATTTTAAAGACTCCAGTATTAAACCAAAAAAATGATGGAAATTGTAAATGTTTTAACCGATTATTACGATTAAAAATATCAAATATCTGCATTCTGTAAATTGTCCATGGAAAAAAAATTATATTTTTATTCGGAATTCAAAAATGATAATTAGGGATTTATGCAGAATTCAATACGAAGGATCTAATATTATATATTTTTTGAATTATTTGTCTAATAATTTTTAATCAAATGTTTCGTGATCTCCCTCTCTGAAAAAAATCAAAATCAAACAATTTCATCATTCTCCAAATTAACTCGTCAAATTAAATTTATAGAGCTCGATGAGGCAAAACTTTCCAAAGGTAGGAAAACCCCGCTCTTTTCTCGAAAAATTCTGAATCTTTATCAAATTTGGACCCTTCACTCATATTTTTGAAAAAAAAACGCAATTCTGAAAATTTCAGGATTTTTTAAGATCAATACAAGGTATTATATAAACAAAATCGAAACCAAAAATTTAATGTTGATCATGGATTTTCACGATTTTTCTAAATTAAAAATCCTCGTAATTCATCATTTTTCAAATTTTTTTTCGGAATATTTTTTTTTGTAGCCCAAGTATACACTTTAAAACTAACCCGGAACGATATTTTCGTGACTATAATATTTTTCGAGATATTTAAAAAATAAACTTGAAAAATTGGAAAAATGGTGGAATTTTGCATAACTTTCGAAAAAAAAAAATTTAATTTTTTTCCTTTGGTAAAAGTTTGTTTTATGACAAAAGAAAACTTCTGACCAAATTTCATCAAAATTGAAAGGGGTTGATTCCAACTAGTGGTGGATTTGACATGGAATGACCCATATCCAATATATTAAAATGTAAAAAAAATCCCAAAACGAAGCTTCCTCTATGGGGTAGCAATATTTGGCGTTGATTTTTTTTTTAATTGCAATTTTTTCAAGTCGATGCTCTTGAGTTAGTGCACACGCTCAAGGGCATCGATTTGAAAAGCGAGCAACACAATCTTAAGCACGTAAATTCATGCGATTGAAGCCCACACGCATCAGAAGTGCACGAGCGCGCATATCCTTGCACAAACGGAAAGTGACACACCCTTAAGAGCGCCCAAAGAATTGTGAACAGAGACGCTGGATGTTGGCTGTAACTTACGATACAAAACAGATAGTGTGCGTGCAGATGTAAAAAGAGAGAGAAAGAAAATGAGAGGAACTTATAGCACGGAAAGTAGCACACGCCATACGAGAAAAAATATACTATAAGAGTATATATAAGAGTATATAACCATTACTAACCATCTACCACTGTAATATTTCCACATAAAAATCTTGTCGTAAAAGCGAAGTAATTCACATCCTTAACCCTTTGGTACGCCGCTCAAACATTTTTCTTCGCCGGTATTACCCTTCAAATTCGAGAAAAAATCCGTCAGTATTTGCTGAAAGAATTCAATTAAAAGGAAAAAAAATGTTATCCAATTTTTTCATTACTGAAAAATGTACAGAGAAAAAATATTTAAAAAAAATAAGGGTGTTAAAATCGAAAGTAATTTACATCTCCAACTGTTTAATACACTACGTGAATATTTTTTAACCCTCGCTGATCACCGCGAAGTTTGAAGTATTTATTACAGGCAGTGATCGGCAGTATCGATTTTTTCATCAACGATATTGATTATATTCATCATTTTTTCGAAAAAAAAATAATGAGTCAAAAAATAGTACTAATTTTTCATAAAAATTTATAATTAAGGGAAAAATATTAGTAATTTTTCTAAAAAATTAGTAATTAGTAAGAAAATATTTTCAATTTTTTCAAAAAAATTAGTAATTAGTGACAAAATATTTATAATTTTTCCAAAAAAATTACTAATTAGCGAAAAAATATTCCCAAGTTTTTTTATAAATATAATAATTGGCAAGGAAAATATTACTAATTAATAAAAAAAAACAGTAATTCGTAGAAAAGTATTGTGTATATTTACGTGTATTTGTGTGTACGGATTGAGTCGTGGTTATAAGCTCGAAGAACTCTTTAAAAAGTTGTTATTATTTTTTATAATAACTAGATCTTTTGAATATTTCACACATTAGAATTTATTGTATCGAATGGCATACGATATCATATACGTTATTATTAATACGAATATTTAATGAGTATACTTATTAAAAAAGGCATTGGTAATTTTATTTTTATTTTTTACTTTTGCCAAAATTAATACATTTCTCCACAACTTATTGATTTGTTTTTGGTTATTTAGCAATATCTTTCTCGCTAATTACTATTTATTGGAGAAAATTAGTAATATTTTATCGTTAATAACTTATTTTTTTGGGAGAATTCGAAATATTTTGTCATTAATTACTTATTTATTAGAAAAATTAGTAATATGTTCCCGCTAATAACTAATTTTTAGAAAAAAAATTAGTAATGTTTTTTTTTGCTAATTATTAATTTTTCGAAAAAATTGGATAATAAAAATCGATAGATTTTTTTTTGCCAATCACTGATTATAGGTAGCCATAATAGATTTTCGATATTTTCGCATAGCCGAATAAATACCTTTTTTGGAACGCATGCATTCGAAGTATTTTTTTATCTTAAAGTACCATATATTGAGAGTAGTATTTTTTTTTATCAAAGTACCATATATTGAGAAAGTATCATGTAGAAATTTTTCCAAAAAATCTTTAAGAAAGAGTTACAATTTTTAAATTAAAAAACCAGATTTTTTAAAGTCTTTTTTTTAATTATTTATTTCCATGTAAATATTTTTAAAAAAACAACAATTGTTTATATACTGAAATATTCAAAGATAATTCCTATTTTTTTTTTTTAACCATCCAAAAAGTCGGTTGGATCAAATTGACCCAGTGTGACCAACTTGGAATTATTTTGAGGTGCGACCAGCAAGGGTTAAGCTAATATTACCCCTTAAAGTCTATAAGAAACTCTTAGCAATCGCTGAAAGAATTTATTGATAAGAGACAAGTAATTTTGTGCCATTTTTCTATTGCTAAAAAATGTATGAAAAAAAAACAACGGGTGGTGTTAAATCGAAAGTAATTTAAATTCTTCTCCCTTTCGTAGATCACGTGAACATTTTTTCACCAAACATTGCTCCTCCGACTCAAAATACTACCCTTAGCCATCATTGGAAGAGTTTAATGGTCAGCAAATAAATTTTCGTCCCATTTTATCATTACTGAAAAATGTATGGGAGAAAAAAATAAATAAATCGATGGGGATGTTAAACCGGCAGTAATTTATACTCTTGAGCTTTCGGTACACCACGTAAATATTTTTTCACTAACATTGCCCCTTAAATTTGAAAAATAATACTCTCAACAATGACTGAACGAATTTAATGGGACTGGAAATAAGGAAATGGAAATAAATTAACGAGGGTGTTAAATCAAAAGTAATTCACATCCTCAACCCTTTAATACAACTTGTGATTTTTTTTTCACTGTTATTGCTCCCTAAACTCGAAAAAAACCCGGAAGAATTTAATGGAATGAAGTTTTCGTCCAATTTGTCCTCAATGAAAATCAATATGTCATTAGAAAACTTTGATTAAATGGACAATCAATTTTTTATCGATAACACCGATAAACTAATCGAAAGCCGAAGATTTCATTTAAATTTAGGGACTCAAGTATAAGTATGATGGAAATAAAATAACGAAGGGGGAGGTAATTTTTTGTCAGGGCGATTGGGGGGCAATTTTTTCTCTTGGATGAAAAATTGATCTTTTTACAATTAATTTTGTTTGATCGCATTCCGGAATTGTGTACGATGATAAATGCTCCAGATATGTGGGAGGAGATTAATAAAGTGGAGGGAACGAATCAATGCTGATGAACGGTTGGAGTGGGACAATAAAAAGAGAATGAATTCCCCCCCCCCCCCTCTTGTAAAAATACGCGAGTCTCGTGGAGAGCACATAAAAGGCGAGCACACGCACACACTTTTCTCAGAGGCGCCTCTTTGCGTTTATATACCGTTGCCGATCTCGGGGCATCGAAGAAGCCTCTCTTGGATCGTAAAAGTGAAAGCAATTTGGTGTACGACGTGCTATGCATTTGTATGCGTGTTTATAGTATTCTATTTGTATGTATATGTACATAGATATATGTATGTATATATGGGTTATGTTACAATGATATGCATAGATGTTTATGAACGAAGGAGAAAATACGATAGGAAAAATATGCCATATAATAGTAATATAGTTGAGGAATGTGTAAAATATGTTTTAATATGAAAATAACGCCTATATGTGAAAATATATTTTCATTATAGTTCCGTTATGCCGGAAATATGTTTTTGCGAATAATATATTTGTAATAGCAAATATATTTTATATGGTTAAAATATGTTGGTTGAAATTTGTTAAAGTTGGAATTTCATTCAAAATTTCGACTGGGAAAATAATTCATTTTTTGCCAATTTATTAATTTATAATTCACGATCTTTGAGCTCAATTTAAATGCGCTACAATAACAGACAGGTCGATTTATAAATTTATCCAAGATAGAAAGTTTATTCGACGGATATAAAGTGAATTTTGTTTCACTAAACAATTTATCTTTCCCCAAATTATTGAGGTTTACAATTCGGGATCTTTCAGCTCAATTTAAATGGCCTTCACTTACAGACAGGGAAATCTACTAATAAATTTATCCAAGATAGAAAGTGTATTCAACGGAAATAAAATTAATTTTGTTTCATAAAACAATTCATCTCACCCCAAATTATGAATTTATTATTCCCGATCTTTCAGCTCAATTTAAATGGCCTACACTCACAGACAGGGAAATCCCTATCTACTAATAAATTAATCCAAGGTATAAAGTGCATTCGACGGAATTAAATTAAATTTTGTTTCATAAAACAATTCATCTGTCGCCAAATTATGAATTTATAATTCCTGATCTCTCAGCTCAATTTAAATGGCTTACACTTACAGACAAGGAAATCCCTATCTACTAATAAATTTATCCAAGATAGAAAGTGCATTCGAGGGAAATAAAATGAATTTTGTTTCAATAAACAATTCATCTTTCCCCAAATTATGAATTTACAATTCCTGATCTCTCAGCCCAATTTAAATGGCTTACACTTACAGACAAAGAAATCCCTATATACTAATGAATTTATCCAAGATAGAAAGTAAACTCGACGGAATTAAAATTAATTGTGTTTCACAAAACAATTAATCTGTCGCCAAATTATGAATTCACAATTCCTGATCTTTCAGCTCAATTTATATGGGCTACACTTACAGACAGGGAAATCCCCATCTACTCATAAATTTATCCAAGATAGAAAGTATATTCGATGAAAATAAAATTAATTTTGTTTCACTAAACAATTCATTTTTTCCCAAATTATGAATTTACAATTCCCGATCTTTCAGCTCAATTTAAATAGGCTAAACTTACAGACAGGAAAATCCCTATCTACTGATAAATTTATCCAAGATAGAAAGTGCATTCGACGGAAATAAAATTAATTTTTTTTCACAAAACAATTCATCTTTCACCGAATTATGAATTTACAATTCCCGATCTTTCAGCTCAATTCAAATAGGCTACACTTACAGACAGGGAAATCCCTATCTACCAATAAATTTATCCAAGATAAGAAAGTGCATTCAACGGAAATAAAATTAATTTTATTTCACAAAACAATTCATCTTCCACCAAATTAAATTCCCAATTTTAATTCAATTTAAATAGGCTACACTTACAAACAGGAAAATCCCTATCTACAAATAAACTTATCCAAGATAGAAAGTGCATTCGACGGGAATAAAATCAATTTTGTTTCACGAAGAAATTCATCTTTCGTTCAAATTTTCGGAGTACATTCAGCGAAATAGATATCCCCTATCTGTATGGACATATGGACATGTCTATATGTACACGTGCGTGCGATGTTCCGCCTCAAGAGACAAGGCGGACTCGCACGGCAAAACTAGCGAGTTCTCTCGTCTCGTTCCCTTTGTTTGAGGAGAGAGAATAAGTACTCTATCGCTGCTGGGTATTCATTCGTGTATACAGTACAGTGTGTAACGAGTTTTGCACGGTAAAAAGTGTACATACATATACACGTACAGAGATTTATGCAGCATGTATATTGCCGAGGTCCTCAGGAGTTGGAATCGAGCACGCTCCCACGCGGGCTTTGCAAATCGAGAGTACAATCTCGTTGGGACAATCTTCGAGCTCGTTTTCCTCACGTACATCTATACAAAAATTTTCCATTTCACTTTTTCATTTTCCTCTCCGGATTATCGTTTTCGTTATTTCAATCCTCTTCTAATTTTTTCCTATTATTATATTCCTCATTTTGTACGCAATCGGAAGAGGTGGATTCCCAACTTCCGGTCTCTCGAGAATCGCGTGTTTTCCAGGATCGCAATAATTTTTATATTTTTACATATCTCACAAGACCGGAGATAAAATTATACATGCTGAAATATTGATTAGTGTAATTTTTCAAAAAATTCCAATGACAAAAAATCTCTTTTTTTGTCTCTCTGCGATTTCTCAATTTTCCTCAAGTTTCTCGATGATATCATGAAATTCAAAATCCCGGGAAACGTTCCTACTCGTTCATATTTATGTGTATTTCGCGTGCGCGAGAATATTGCATCAATTAGAAGACAAAAGCTGAGGTGATATGTGATTTTTTTTTCTCTCTTCTTTTCGCAAGATGAAAATCAGTTCCGCCTTTTGAATGTAAAAGATACGTTATTGTCGTGAGAAATGGGTGAAATTATTGCTGTGAAATGAAATAAAAATGAAAACATCAATTATACTTTGAATTATCCGTTTGGTTTTTAATTATAATATATTACAAGTTCGAAAAGTTCGTCCTGGGACGAAATGAATGATCATGTCATCGCGGAAAAAAGGAGAAAATAATAATTCCATGAGTATATGCATTGCAGACTCGATTTATTCCGAATAGATTACGTATTATTGTTACTCTTTGGCAGCAGTGAGTCACGAATCACGGGAGAGTCATGGATGACTTTTTTTCTTTTGCATACACCCTCGCCTTAAATAAATTGCAAATAGCGCTAATAGCAATTTTCAACTATGACGCACATGCGACATTGCTCGGAGGATTCATAGTTTGAGGAGCCATTTTTTTCTGAGAATGGATCATAAAGAGAGTGACGAAAACAATTCAGATAAGATATGGGATATTCCGAGTGATCTCACATTAACCAACATCTAGGCTCAAATTTGGTTCATGATTTTTTTCTACGATTTTAATGAGGCTAAAAGGCATTTAAAATTTATTTTATATTTTTTCATCACCCCTGATTTTTCAATAATTTTTTTTTTTCAAAAGACGCCGAATTTGAAGAATCTGGGAAATCCCCCAAGATCCATAATTTTATATCAAAATTTACAAGCTCCGCGCTATAAAGATGGAAGTTACATTTTTTCTACACTCACACTCTTTTATGATACGGTCACTCTGGGAAAATTGTGAAAAGTATAGGATAATGTCTTTTCACACTATGCAGGTGCTAAAACGCTTTTACATACTCGCAGAGGAATCTTGGGAAGTTTTACAGAGATTAATAACTGCATTTCTCGTGCTCACAAAAAATTCGGAATCTTTCAAATAATTTAATTATTATAATTCTGTTTTATCGTTAAAAAAATCGTCCATAGAATCTGTTTTAAGTATCGAAGTATAACAGTTCACACTCTATAAATTTTAATTTACAATTACTGAATTTTAGATTTTTTTTCAAATTTTGTAAATCGAGCATTTTTGTTTCTCAATGAGGGAGAAAAAATCTAAAGAAATTTCTTTTCAGCCTCTTGAGAGGGTTGAGGTTGAATCTCGCTTGAATTGACTCGAAATACACTATATATAAACAGAAAATCCAAAAAATCGTGCTTGCAAAGAACGCACAATGTTTTTTAATAATTTAATTATTATAATTCTGTTCTACCATTAAAAAAATCGTCAATAGAATCTGTTTTAAGTACCGAAGCATAATAGTTTACACTCTATAAATTTTGATTTACAATTACTAGATTTTAGAATTTTTTCAAATTTTTTAAAGTGAGCATTTTCGTTTCTCAATAAGGTAGAAACAATTTAAAGAAATTCCTTTTCAGCCTCTCAAGAATATGAGGCTTGAACCTCGCTTGAATCGACTCGAAATACCCCATATATAAACGCATTTTAGATTCATGAAGCAAACTTAACGATAATGGAAGTTCATTAGCGTTAATATTCACGTTGAATGCGTAGAAATACTTTATCCACGATGCGCACGTAATTGCGATTAACGGAGCAGAATTAAGTCAAACTGGTGAAGTTTTTATTTCGCAATAGAATTTTTGTACACCATTCGAAACTAAGCTACATGAGTTTACGCGCTTAAGTGTCGGTGGATATTAATTTTAATCGTGTCGAAAATTAATGGCAAAGAAATTACAGATAGAAAGAGGCGTCGTCGTAAAAAACGAGAAGTATCTCCAATCAAATCGTCAATTGACGACGTCTCTCGCTCTCTAAAAAAAAATTACTACCGACGTTACCTGGAGCCAATAAAATTAGCTGTTGAATGAGTCGAGATTGAGGTCGATAACTCAATCGACGGAAAAATTGAAACCAGCAGAACATCAAGAGCCATCGTAAAAAAAAATCGTGACAGCTTATCAAATTCTTGAACCTCGAAAAATTTTACCTTGTTTCATAAATACACTTCCGGTCAAAAGTTTGGAAACACTCGCCCCGATTCGGCGAGTCGTGACATGGTCGTTTTTCGGTTTTTTTTCCATAAAGATTGGGATAGAAAGTAAAGACCTCACTCGATATGCGAGAGTTTTCTATTCTCCAGACTAAACCCTCAACAGATTCGATTTTTCTTCACGAAATTCTCTCATAAATTGCCATAACGTTTGCAAAAATCGAGGAAAAGAAAAGACACGTTCAAAGGGAGTCGACATTCAAAGTATCAAAACAAAGAGTTCAAGACATCGAGTAGGAAGGATTAGATCATTCGAATTCCGAGAGTCTTTCCTTCATCCCACATAAATTCACTAAACCCAGCAACTATTAGTATAATGTACAAACGCTTAACAGTGTTTCGGAAAAATAAAAAGAAATACCGATGTTTCAATGTCAGGCTTGCGGTGAGCGATCGAGTTGACGAGTCGACACGTATTGAATGAAAAAGCGCTTCTCCCGTTCGTTAATGGCGCGAAACTTCGAAATGTGGTGACATACCAGAACAAAAACTACTTGCTGAACCACGAGGCGTAGTCCTTTGGGATTATGTACGCAATATTTATGAATGTATTATTCTTTTCTAACACAAAAGTCCATTCGTTGCAATTTTCTGAGGAATGTTTTTTCTTTTTTTTTTTATTACCGTTCTCACTTATAGTGGCAAGAATTGACTGTTAAACGCAAGCGTTACCTACATAATATACGAGCACATGCGGGCATGTGGGAATTGCATTTATTTTCATGGAGCACAACGCTGCATGTATCCAGTTTTACTTGTAAATCTTCGCAACGAGACGTCCCTTTCTGCATCTTTGCCTCGTCTTTGCAATATTTCTCGTGCAACGAGAGAATGCGAGAGAGACATAACGATGACGGAAGAAAAAGACGGCGAGAGAGAGACATTATTCCAGCAAGAGTCACAAAAAAAAATTATATGTATAAGTAATTCTATGCATGCATAACATCTGATAAAGACTGTCTTTTCAGTGCAATCTTCGATATGGCAAATTGCAGCAATGACACTGAAAAAAAGCGTCCATTTGATTCTATGGACTTTTCCCCCACTCTCAGTCTCTCCCACCATTGACGCGTGCCACGAGCTGATTGGCGCGCTCACATTCCTCGCGCGTTCTCATTCGTTCTCTCCCCACTCCGCGCAGGCATGCGCACTGCACGGGGATTCCCCGATTTCAAATCTCGCGCGTCATTACTGTAATCATTCGTACGGCAAAGATCTTCGATTTTCCTCGCGGAAAAAGCTGGTAAAACTCTCGGTCCACGCGTTTATTTCTCTTGGTTATATTTTTCCCTCAGTCGAGCTTCCTCTCTGTGGATTTAGCGAGGTCAATTAGGTCAAGATTCTCTTGAGAATTTACCTTCAAAGAGCGAAAAAAATGCCACGCCCGAGTACTTCGAGCTCACATTCGTTTCTTTGCACTGTTTTTAATCTTAGGCCCGAATTTTAAGATCTTAAGATCAAACTGTCCATTGAACTGAAGTTGGTACTTAAGAGGAGGCTAAATACCGACATTTTTCGTGCGAGTGCGAGAGAGAAAGGATGATAGGGGTCGTGTGAGAGCGAGAGAGAGGGTCTTTAGCCTGCCCTTAAGATCGAACTTAAGTTCCAATTTAAGATGAATCTTAAGTTTGAACTTGAGTGTCATTATAAAAGTTAATATTTAAGTTCAAACTTTAGTGCGTATTTCAGATCGATCTTAAGTTCAAACTTAAATTTGGTTTGAAGTTTGAACTCAAGATCCATCTCGAGGTTAAATTTAAGTTCGATCGAACTTAATTATTTTGACAATTAATGTCAAAAAGCACGGTCGAGGGATGTAAAAGTTTGATCGAACTTGAGTTCAAGGTCAAGATGGATCTTAAGGTCAAACTGCAAACCAAATTTGAGTTTGAACTTAAGATCGATCGGAAGTTCGCACTAAAGATTGAACTTAAGTTTTATAACGATACTTAGTTCAAACTTAAGATCCATCTTATATTGGAACTTGAGTTCTATCTTAAGTTCCAACTTGAGTTCAATGGAAAGTTTGATCTTAAGATAGATCTTAAGAACTTAAAATTCGGACCTTAGTTATTCCTTCAAGTTCTATCTCACTCTGACTTCAATCGTTCCGCGCGTTTCATTGCTCGTTTACTCTTAGGCCCATATTTTAAGATCTTTAGATCTTTCTTAGGGTCGATCTTAACATCAAACTTAAGATATCAAACTTTCCATTGAACTCACGTTGAAACTTAAGATCGAACTTAAGTTCCAATTTAAGATGGTTTTTAAGTTCCAATTTAAGATGAATCTTAAGCTCCAATTTAAGATGAATTTTAAGTTTGAAATTAAGTGTCATTATAAGTTCATACTTAAGTTTAAACTTTAGTGCGTACATAAGATCCATCTTGAGCTTAAACTTAAGTTCGATCGAATTTCATTATTCTGGCAACTGATGTCAAAAAACGCACGATCGAGAGAGGCGATGAAAGAAGTTTCATCGAACTTAAGTTCAAGCTCAAGATGGATCTTATAAGATCAAACTTTACACCAAAGTTTGAACTTGAGATCGATCTGAATTTCTCACCAAAGTTTGAACTTAAGTATGAACTTACAATGATACTATTCAGTTCAAACTTAAGTTCAATCGAAAATTTAACCTTAAGTTTGATGCCATAAGTTTAAGATGGATGTTAAGATAGATTTTAAGATTGTAAAATTCGGGCCTTAGTTATTTCTTCAATTTCTATCTCACTCTGACTTCAATCATTCCGCGCGTTTCATTGCTCGATCGTTTGCTCCTAGTCCTGAGCTATCATCCTCTTGAAATGAGCTTCAAGATTGAGACTGTATCCTCCTCGCCTTAACTCGAGTACATATATGAGGCTCACAATATGCCGCATTGAATGGAAACAGAGTTAAGGCGCGAGAAAGGACGAGCGAGCAAGAAGAACCGCGGCGGAGGTGGAGACGCTTTACCCACCCCGGACTCTTGACGTCGTCGTCGTTGTCGTGTCGTTATTGTCGGTGATTGTGATAGCCCGCAGAGGAGCTCCGCGAAGAAACTCGCGCGCTTGTTTTGTCCGATCCTCTCGCGGTATCGCATCCTCGAGTCAGCTCTCGCGCCACGCGAGACGCCTCCGCTCCTTCGTACACTAATAAAAGTCTAGTGATCTCTTTATTTTTTATTTTAATTTTTATTTATCCTTACCACGTGTCTCGAGCGCAACGACGAGAGCTCGTCTGGATTATAAACGCGAATGGACGAAAGTGAAATTCCGCGAACCACGCCTGGAACGAATTTAGTGAAATCGCTTGAATCTCATATCGCGAGTATAGTTTGCATGATCGAAAGAAGAAAAATCAACGAGAGTGTGATCGGTGGGAAAATAAAAAAATAAATAAAAATATCCGGATAACGATAAGGAGAAAGTGGTGATAAGGAAAAAAAAGTTCAATATGCCGAGAATCTTAAGGATATTCATCGTTTTGAGCCTCGCAGTGGTACGGCACTTCGTTGTTCAGCCTTTTTATTTAGTGTCCTCATAGAAATATCGAAAATCGTTTGAGATATATATTAGATATGAACTGCCGTCCAAAAGTTTGGAAACAATCGTCCTGATTCCGCGCCGCACAAAAAGTTTCACTGCTCTTTTGAAAATGAAGATATTTCAATTCAACGAGCGGCGTTTCGAAGAGGACATATTCAGCTTCATTTCGCTCTTTCGAAAAAAAAAATTTGATTTTTTTTAAAACTCGGTATGCCTCTTAAAACATATATGGTTGATTTTGGGCGTTTTTTTTGGCGTTGAAATTTTGGTGCACGATCCTTGAAAATTTTTTGAAAATGTTTTTCACGTGAAAAACTTGTGGGGGAGAGTATAAGCTTCAATTTCGTTTTTTTGAAAGTTTCGTACGATTTTTTTTCGCACAAATATTCAATTTTTTGCACTAAACGACCATATTCACAAAATGTAGGATAACTCTGAAACTACTGGGTTTGCGTGAAATGGCTACGAGGGTAAAAAGTTGTATACGATCATTCTGAATTCAAAGAAATTTTTTCAGAATTATTTTTCAAAATTTTTTTTTTCGAAAATATCTCCCTGACAGGAAAAATTTTCAAATAAAAATAAAAAAATCTGAAAAAATTTCATTAAATCCAGAATAATTATGTGCAACTTTTTACTTTCTTAGTGATTTCACAAAAACCCAGTAGTTTTAGAGTTACGCTACATTTTATGAATATGGTCGTTTTTTGCGAAAAATTGATTATTTTTGCGAAAAAAAATCGTAGGAAACTTATTAAAAAACGAAATTAAAGCTTATGCTCTCCCCCCATGTTTTACGAGAAAAATAGTTTGAAAAAAATTGTATGGGCCAAAATTTCAATGTAAAAAAAAACCGAAAAATGACCTCGTTTCAAAGGGCGTACCGGGTTCAAAAAAATTCGAAAAAATTTGTTAGAAAAAGCGAAATGAAGCTGAATTTGTCCCCTTTGAAACTTCGCTCTTTAAATGGAAATATCTTCATTTTTAAAAGAATAGAGGAAATTTTTGTGTGGCGCGAAAAATTTCATATCCCGGATAAACAAAGGATATATTTGAAGATAAATAATTTACATTTGAACAGAAATATATTTGAAATGTATCAAAGACATATTTTCTAACAAAAATATATTTGAAATGTGTCGAGATATATTTTTGATATAATACAACGAAAACTGCATCTTGAATATATTTTGTGATATATATGTCTTGTTTATTTCGTTTTTGCAGAATAATACAATCCCCCGCAATGGAAATAAATTATATGTTGGCTTCATAAAATATACATTTTAGGTAGATCGATATAATTTCACGAGAAATTCGATATTCCGGATACATTTCAGGATATATAATAGATGTATCTCATCAAGCTTATATCAGAAATGTGTCTGGAATATATTCAAAATATATTTATTTATTTATTTATTCAATTTTTTTATTATTTTTTTTAATTTAAAATATATTTCTGGTACGTAAGTAACGATATCTATATTTCTAATATATCTATCGATATATCTCTTTTCCCTGAGGCTCCCGAACAGATCGCTGGAGAAAATGAATTGTCTTGAAATTTCGGAAATTATATACTTCTGGTGAAAATGAAGCACGGTGCGAAATAAATGAGGATGATGCATAGTGCAGGCTCGTTCTGACAGAAATGTCAGTGTTTGTCTCGCGCGGGCAATTAGTCACGGTAAAATTAAAGCCGGTAAAAGATCTCCACGCGTCTCTTCGCTCCCAGCATTCAACTCTTTTTATACGCGCAAGAATAAAACGACGAGTCACTGACGCCGTTTCGCTTCGCTCGTATCGAGAATGAAAGAGACATTCTTCGTTTTTTTTTTAAACAATAGCTAAAAAATATTTGGTCACATTTCCACCAAAAGTGTTGGAACAATTTGGTAATTCTCAAAACGATCCGTAAAATCTTATTTACGATCGATTGCTAAACACTGTTTTGACGTACTCACTAATTTTAACGAAATTTTTTACAACCGTGTTTGAGCAACATTGTTTTATGATAATGCAGATGATTCCTAATGAATATTGTGTGTGCTCTACATTCTTGGACTTTGTATGTATACGTATGAAGTTCATCGAGATGTATGAAGCATTCACCAACAAATCGTCGAAAAGGAAAGAATTTTATGATAGGATTCGTGCAAAAAATATATATATATTTATTCTGGATATTTAACTTTTTTTAATTTAGATGAGAAAAATATATTTCTGATAGATATCTGTAATATTATCAAAAATGTTCCAAAAGTATTTCCACTAGAATATCGAACTTTTGACAACACTATATTTAATCAATTCAAGCAATATCAATTCAGAAAATATATTTCATAAAAAATATATCAAAGATATATTTAAATATATAAAATATAAATTTGAATATATATGGGGCATTCCACGTCAAATCACGCGGTCATCGGCCTGACCCCCTCGGATTTTGATGTCCAATGAAATGTGGGTTTCGTTTGGCCCAAAAAATGACCTCAAATTTTTAGAAATTTTTATTTCATTTTTTAGGGGTTGCCCGAGCGAAAAATCATGAAATTGAGGGAAAACAAAGAGGGGCGTTTTTTAAATTATTGACATTTTTTCACAGAAACTAGGACCCAAAACAGAAATTTTCGTCATAGCTCGATAATGGGACAAAAATAATTACTATTTTTTTTTTGTATTTTAATTTATTTATTTTTATAATTTTTTATTTTAATTGTTTCTTGTAGTGAGAATAACAACGACAAAAATATTTTCTTCATTTTTTTTTCTTGGTTTAAGAGTGAAACGACAACTTTTTTCGAAAATTTATTAGCCTCGACGAACTCGAAAAAACCAGATAAATTTTTAAAAAATTTTAAAAATAGTAATTATAATTAAAAAAAAAAGTCATTATTTTTGTTCCATTATCGAACTATGACGAAAATTTCTGTTTTGGACCCTAGTTTCTTTGAAAAAAAATTCAATAATTAAAAAAAGGCCCCTCTTTGTGTTTTCCCTCAATGTAATGATTTTTCGCTCGGGCAACCCCTAAAAAATTTCTAAAAGTTTCTAAAAATTTGAGGTCATATATTGGGCCAAACGAAACCCACAATGCATGGACATCAAAATCCGAGGGGGTCAGTCCGATTACCGCGTGATTTGACGTGGAATGCCCCATATAGAAATACATTTATTTTAAATACATATATCAACGATATATTTTTTATATCTGACACAACAATTCAAAAAGGGCTTTTCACCCCTAGATTATGTTGCTAGGGAAGATTAGAGTTACATTACAAATATTTTTTCACAAAGTATCTCTGCCAGAATCTACTTTTTACTACTATGAAATTTTAGAATTTCGAAAAAGATCTTTATTGAGAAATTCAAAATTCACATTTCAAGAGACCCTCTGAAATGTCTGTTTTCCATAACTAAACGAAATTTTTTGCGATACTTTAGCACGATGCAATAGTTTTTTCGTTATTTATCTTACCAAAAAAATACTTGCATTCGAAAAAAGTTCTTGATGAGCTTCATCTTTAAAAAAATATATGACACACTATTCATAACCTTTTTAAATTATTTGAAATACCAATTTTCAGATATGCAAAAATCAGAGTTCAGAGAAAATTCAGCAGAAAGTTGTAATTGTAATTGCAAATTATAATTGTTAAATGACGTATCGTTGGTAATTCGTAGTTCTTAAAAAATTAAGACTGAAAAAAAAAACAGTTTCCCCCGGTAATTTTATCGTCTCTAATAGTTTTTAGGAGCGTCATAAATAGTTGAAAATCCACCCATGAAACGTTGCTTCAAAAAGCGCTCGATTGCTCCATCTGGACTTCCCAGAAAATCAAGTTGGATCATGCACAAAAATTCCAACGCCGATTAGAAAGAAGAAAATAAATGAGTGACTCGAGGAAACGCGTTCATTTTTTTTTGTCCTTCCATTAACTGTCTCAAAGTCCGCTCAAACGCCGATGGCAATTATCAAGTAGAATAAAAGAGAGGAGCATTGAAAACAAAACCCTGACAAATGCATCTCGATATGGATTGAGATGGGATCAATCGACGATTGCAAAAAAAAAGCTGACAAAAAAGCTCAAATATTTCGGAGGCTGCGGCCAGAAGAAGAAAGCCAATCAATAGATTTTCCGTGTCATATTTCCCATCGTCGTTACTAAATCCATGACCGAGAACGATATCGATTGGGATCGTCGAAATAAGAAAAAAAATGGCCCACTTAATGGAGAATGTTTTGTACATGTGAATGAAGAGATAATGATCGCTGATCTCACTATTCCGAGTGCTTATACACGCGGCGCGTTATTCTCGCGCAAACGCTTGGCTTCGATCGGTCAGCAAACGGAGCAAGAGCAGCGAAAGTCTTTTAGCGATTAATGATCGTGGATCGGTGAGAGATCCAGCGCGGGAGACTTTGGTCTTGTCGTTCTATATGTATAAGGGTCATTCCATGTCAAATCGACCAAGAGTTGGAATAGACCCCTTTCAATTTCGATGAAATTTGATCAGAACTTTTCGTGTTTGATAAAACGAAGTTCTACCAAAGAAAAACATTGAATTTTTTTTTTCGAAAGTTATGCAAGATTCAAAATTTCACAATTTTTTAAATCTTTCAAGTTTATTTTTTAAATATCTCGAAAACTATTATAGTTACGAAAAAATCGTTCTGAGTTCGTCTTGAAGAGTATACTTGTGGCTACGAAAAAAAAATATTCCGAATTTTTTCTTTGAAAAAAGATGAATTTGGAGAATTTTGAATTTTAAAAAATCGTTCAAATCCATTTTCCACCTTAAATGTTCGATTCAATTTTTTTATATATCACCTTGTACTGCTCTTAAAAGATCCTGAAATTTTTAGAAAGGTGTTTTTTGTTTTTTCAAAAATATGAATTTTTGAATTTTTAAAAATCGTCTAAATCTACGATCTACATTAAATTTTTTTGTTAAATTTGTTTTATATCATACCTTGGACTGATTTTAAAAGATCCTGAAATTTTCAGGATGGTGTTGTTTTGTTTCAAGAATATAAATTTTTGAATTTTAGTAAAAAAAAATTTTTTTTACAAACATGGAATGACCCATATACATACTTTTTTCTTTCATTTCGTTCACGGGCGGCCCGATCCATTTGAGATCGAGCGAAATGTCCATCGGACAACGCACTCTTAGATCTGTTACACGCACGTGAAATTTCTCTCTCTCTCAGTCTCTCTCCCTCTCTCTCTCTCTCTCTCCCTCCCTCTCTCTCTCTCTCTCTCTCTCTCTCTCTCTCTCTCTTGCTCACTTTTTCCATCAACAAGTCGACACAGTTACGTAAAACGTGGCTTTTTTCTTTCTTTCGCCGTATCTCCTTAATCCGGCACGCGCGATTATCTCAGAAAAGACACGAGGAAGCTAGCTTCTCAACTTTCAGCGATACAATAAACGGGACACATGTACTCTGCAAAATACTTTTCAATCCTATTCATCAATGATTTTCTATGTGATTGATGGATTATTTTTGAACGAATCTATAAATAATTTTCTATTTAACTTGTGGGGCCATTTGTCTTTTCATTCATGATTTCTTGGCTCTTTATTAGAGAAGCTTTATTCTCATGGAGCAGTTTTTTTCGAAATTTTGATGCTACTTTATTCAAAATGTCCCAAAACTTCGACTCAAATGATTAAATCAAAATTTGGCATGAGTGGACCAGTCCAGCATTTTTTTTTGAATTGCTAAACAATTATCAATTTGGCAGAGTCTTTAATTTTTGTTTGAAAAATATATGCGTTTTATTTTTTGTAAATTTGCAGTTTGCGAGTTCAGATTTTTTCGGCAGATATATTTGATCGTGAAGATGTTTGGGATTAATTCTGGAAAAAATTGCTTCAGGGATTCGGTTTAAAAAAAATTCGAAGTTTCAAAATAAATTCTTTTATATTTTTCAAATTTCAATTTTTATTGTATAACTTGCATTTTATTTTTTTTTTGTACAAATGTGTCGAGTGAAAAAAAAGAATAATGTTACATTTGAAAAGAATTGTGTTATAGGGAAACAAATCCAAAAAAATTATTCAATTTCAAACAAATCTTTGCGATCGCTCCAATTTTTCAATTCTCCAATTTAGTACACAAATATAATGCATAATGAAGATAGTTGAAATTTTGAAAGTTTTTAAAACTTATGAAAAAATCATGCAAATTAAGAATTAAAGTAGTTTTAGAGTTACGTTACATTTGATAAATATGGTCATTTTTTGCGGAAAATTGAATATTTTTGCGAAAAAAAATCGGATGAAACTTTTGAAAAAAATCAAATTGAAGCTTATACTCCCCCCACAAGTTTATCATGCAAAAAATAGTTGAAAAAAATGTCATGGGTCGTGCGCCAAAATTTCAACTTAAAAAAAAGCCGAAAAATGACCATGTTTTAAAGGGCGTACCGGGTTAAAAAAAATCGATTTTTTTTTGTTTTGAAAAAGCGAAATGAAGCTGAATTTGTCCTCTTTGAAACGCTGCTCATTGAAATATCTTCATTTCTAAAAGAGCACTGAGACTTTTTGTGCGGCGTGGAATCGGGACGAGTGTTTCCAAATTGTATTAAAATTTTATATTATATTACATTTATTATAATTTTAATATTTAACATTGGAGAATTGTTTTCACAATTGTTGACAAATGTTTTCGTGAATTCTCATCAGTTTAAATTCCGGAGCACGTGAGTTACAGCTCTTCCGGCATGAACTCGTCAACTCACGAGTCACCCTTTTTCTCTCTCTCTCTCTCTCTTTAAGAATAAGAAACGTTGGATTCTTTTTTCGTATTTAAAATTTGGAATGCTGAAAGAAAAGAATAAGAGAATCGACGTGATTTACTGCCTCGAGAACGTGTGCTCGTAAATGGGCCTTTTGCGGTGCACTGCTCGGACATTTGAGAGTGACAGCTTTTTGCGGCTCATCTCGAGCAAAAGTTTCTTCCTGGTACAACCCTTAACCCACGGGATGACCCGCAGTAACTTTTGAAGTGATATATAACGAGATACGACAATTTTTACATACGGCTCCTTCTTTATCGCTCTTTCTCTCTCTCTCTTCCTTTCCTTCTTCCTCTCTTTCTCTTTCTCTTTCTCTCGCATCTTCCTCTTTCTCAAGGGTTTATCTTTTCACTCCCTTCGCGTTTTATAACCACTATTCCTGCGGTTAACCAGCTTGGGAATTTCTCGCGATACAATCAAATCTCACGAGCATTTTCATCTCTCTTCTGATACAAGAAAGTGCATTCAGATTTTTTTTAATCGCTCGCTGTAAATTATTTTACCAAAAAAATTGAAGAATTCAAATCACTCGAATCAACGCCTTAGAATAATTCGAAATATGGAGAATATAAATCACACTGTGAATTTTGAAGCTTTTTGAATAGCAAATCTTGCATTTGTTCTGGTGTTAATTCAGATGAAAAAATCGCAAAGGAATTAAACAAATTCAGCAAAAGTTACTTAATACTATGTAATAATCTATGAGCAATTTTCTATGTAATGAGAATCTCAGTAATCGAGATCCGCAGAAAAATCATGCATCAATCCATGATTCATTCTACATTCCTGGAAACTCTCGAGATCGCGCGCAACTTTATTCTCTGAAATAAAAACCATTAGCGAGACTCCTCTATGCAAATGCTATTGTTGATCGATAAGGAAAACATTATTTCACATATTCTCCTGTCAATATCGTCATTTAGTAGACGAGAATTCGTGAATAAGTTTAGTGACGTTAACGTACGAAAAAGAAATTTTGGAATCGGTCGAACCGAAGGGAAGTTATGAGGATTTGAAAGATTTCGAGATTTTTTGAAATGAGGCAAAAATTAAGCAAAGAACGTTTTTGATGAAAATTCATAAAAATTTCGATTTTTTGGGAAAATTATTAGTAGATTCGTGTTCAGGGTGAAAAAATACATCGATATGAGGTTCTAAAAAAATTAATTAAAAAATTTTATTTTTGCCATTTTTGTCAAAATTGATCGGTTTACTAAAATGACTGTAATTTTTTTTCTAAATACAATTCCGGCTTCTATATGCGCTTATTCTTTTTGGAATCGTTGAAGCTTCAAAATCCTGTTTGTTTCATGCGATTCCGATCATTTTTCGATTTTTGGCAGATTTTTAAAGTTCGCCCATCAATTTTTGCAAATTTTTCCATACATACCCCTTTCCATTTTTTTCAGCGATTTTCAAAGTGCTCTCATTTCTACAAAAATCAAGTTTTCCGAATGAACCGAACGCCATTCTCTAAATTTAGTGACAGTCTTCAAGTACGAAAAATAAATTTTTGAATCGATCGAACCAAAGTAAAGTTACGAGCACTTGAAATTTCGCGATTTTGAGATTTCTGACAATGGGGCTAATATTGAGCAAAAATGTTTTTGATGAAAATTCATTAAAATTTTGATTTTTTGGGAAAACTATTTGTTGATTCGTGTTCAGGGGGAAAAAATACATCGATATAAGAAATAAAAAAATTAATTCAAAAAAAAATTCGCATTTTGGTCAAAATTGAATCTCTTCAGTAAGATGAATGTAATTTATTTTCTAGATAGAATTGCCCCTTGAAGATGAGCTGATTCTCTTCGTAATCGTTCAAGCTTCAAAATCCCGTTTGGTTCATCCGATTCCCATCGTTTATCGATTTTTGGCAGGTTTTTAAAGTTGGACCATCGATTTTTGCAAATTTTCGACGATTTTCAAAGTGCTCTCATTTCTACAAAAATCAAGTTTTCCGAATGAACCAAACACCATTCTAAGTTTAGTGACAGCCTTTAAGTACGAAAAAGAAATTGTGGAATCGGTGGAAACGAAGTAAAGTTATGACCATTCGAAATATAGCTATTTTGAAATTTTCAAAAAGTCGTCCAAAAATGAGTAAAAAATGTTATTCTCATTTTTATCGTTTTCAAACGTCATTTCGATGGAAATTCACCGCTGACTGCAAATCACGCAGAATTTTTGTCGAAAAAAATGTATTCATGCGAAAAAGTAATGAAAAACTAAAAAAAAAATTTTTTTAAATGAATTTAAAGGTTCATAAATATTCATCTCTCAGAGATTCACACCTCGACAGATACGGTTTGCTATTAAATCGACATTCCCGCAAAAAAAACTTTACAACGAATCGTCATGTAAAAAACTGAACAAAATAAAGAAACAAATTAACAACAAATCCGTAATATTACATTTTCGGAGTGACATTCTAACAAATCTTTTATACGAAAAAAACACCCTTAATTTGGAAGATGCAATAATCTTTAGGATCATTTTTTCATATTTGCGAATATTATTATTATTATTTTTTAAATTAAACTATACAGAGATTTGTCCAATTGTCGTCACGATATTTTTTACGTTGTGACTCCTTTTTTTGAAATCAATTGTCACGTCGCTCAAATATTCCCATGGCCCCTTAAAAAAAGTATAAATACTCGTGCATGAATTCGCGTCGATTTATCTGCATTCAGAGTGTGCAATGACCACGATAAAGTATCGAATGTATACAATACAAATAGCGTGCATCAAGCTTGCCGCTCACGCACTTCCTATTACGGTTAGATCGCGTAAGCGTGTGGGCTGAAAACATACTCACTTCGATACACGCACACATCCAACTTTTGCCATTACGTCGGACTGACTCAGTATTTATTTTTGCTACTCCACTAACGTTATGGCAAACGACTTTTCATGATAAAAAAAAATGAAAAAAAAAAACCATTACAAAAAGTGTCGACAGAATCAATTGATTATTGTAAAGCGAGAAGTCGCGAAGAATTACTGTATTACTCCTTTTCAATCGATTTTCAATATCACAGTAATGTTTTTTCAAATCATTTTTCTTTTTATTCAAAAAATTCTAAAATTTTGTAAATTAGCAGTTATTAAGTTCCAATTTTTTTCACAGCATGATAAAGACGAATTTGAATTTGGGAATAATTTTTTGTGCAGCTCGGATTAATAAAAATTTTTAATTTTCCAAAAATAATGAAAAAATAATGGAATTTAGAATTTTATGAATAGCTTCTTAATGATAGGATTAATGATATGATTAAAGTAATCATTGTCCGATAAATTGTTTGTAAAAAAAATTGTCGAACCATAAAAAAATGAGGAAGTCATGGAGGAATGAGGAGGAATCAAGCAATTAAGTAGCGATAATTATTCTTGAACACGATATTACGTGCAAAAATAATTGACCCAAAGAATTTCCATCATTACTGCAACATTTTCTTCCCTTCTAAGAATTATTTGTATATTCACAGTTGATGCGAGGAGAAAGATTGGATACGAGAGTATAATTTAAAATGGATTATTATACCGGGCGAATATGTGAGAGACAAAAACCAATCAAGTTTGTGTAACGAGCAAATTCAAATTATTGTGGGGAAAGAATTTCTTTGATCAC
This sequence comes from Alloplasta piceator, assembly GCA_946863875.1. Taxonomy (NCBI): domain Eukaryota; kingdom Metazoa; phylum Arthropoda; class Insecta; order Hymenoptera; family Ichneumonidae; genus Alloplasta; species Alloplasta piceator. The sequence continues at coordinate 8,823,364 of OX333077.1, read as the reverse complement.
GGACAATCATCGCGAGTGTCTATTTAGTTTTGATCATTTATGTTCGTAATAATGCCTTACAATTTAACGATTATTTTTTTCTCCTGATCTTACATATTTCACAAAATATCCAAAGTTTCACTCGTAACTGAATTATTTTTATCGCTGATTTTTATCGATGAATCGTCGATGGTTTTTTTAATTGTGAAAAAATGGAAATGAAGAAATGGAAAAAATAGAAAAAATGAATGGAAAAATGGAAATTTAGATTCGTGAAAGAGTGTAGAATCGTGCAAATAATACCGCAGTTATTTTACCTCGGCATTCACCTTAACCCGAAAGGTCTCTGCGCTGTATAGTTATGCTCAACAGTAGTCGCGTAATAAGCGGTAAATTTTTTTTTTTTCACTTTCATATCTCAGTGCCAAGGATAGAGAAGAAATGGTGGATTATAGATGAGTGAGAAGTTACAACTCTTTGGGGGCCGCGAGAGGGAGAGAGAGAGAGATTTGAGGGGATTTAAGGCGATTAGAGACTCATATTTTTTGCACTGGGTTTATTTACTAGCAAAATATACTCGTTCTTGTGAGATTCGAGTGATAAAAAGATGAAGAGATAGCGCAAAAACCGGTTTTCTCCATGTGTGCGACAAGTTCCGTTTTAGTTACCGCTAAATCTCATTCAAATCTAACTTTTTCGATTCTTCCTCGATTTTTATTATAATTCGTAAATTAAATACTCTCGACAGTCTACTTCGAATCTATTAAAATTTCGGTTTGTACAACGGACAATCTAACGCATCTACAATTAATTATTATTTTTTTTTCTATTAATATAGAATATCAAATAATTTTTTACATCGAAATTATGATAGAGAATTTTTTCTTGTTTTCCAGCGGCTCAAATCTTGAAATGAGCGTTATTTTGTGTTTTTTTATTTTTTTAAAGTGGTCTAATTATGTAAAATTAATTTAATTTTGTCCATGCTGTTGGAAAATGGGTTGAGAATTTTTTGATCTATGCCTCATGCATATTATTATCCGAAGCTTCAAGATGAAGAGCTGTAAAAAATTTGGAAAATGTTTAGAACTTTATTGGAGAACGAAAAAGTTATTTGCTTATTGAAAATTGATCTGGAATCGTTAATGGAAATGAAAATTAATTAAATTGCATATTTAAAAAGATCATGCAAATTTGTAATTTGCACATAGCTTCCCCATTTTCTACGTCCGGACATTTTTTCTAAATGCGTTTTTTAGACGTTTTGGGATATTTTGAACATACTCACATGAAAATCTCGAAACAAAAATTTCACGAAAACAAAGCTTCCTTTATGAGGAAGCAAAATTATTAATATAATGAAATAAATTTGTATCAAGGCCTTGATATAAAATAATTCCAATCTATTTTTCTATCAATGTTGAATATCAAGTACCTTCGTTCTATTTTCTTTTTATCCATCTCTACCCACTCAAAATCAATCTTCGATTTATTATTTTATTCACGCGCAGAAGCAAAAAGTTATCAAAATATTTTTCTTTTCGATCTGCGCAGAACAAATCAAACGTCCGCAGAATTTTTACATCGATGTCATTATCAAGGCAAAACGAGGGCGTGGACAAAAGGCGTCCGACGCTTCGAGAATATAAAACAGGGAAACTCAACGCAAAAGTGTTCTGCAGACACACATCGATTGGAAAAATAATTTACCATTTCGCGTATCATAGATCGCCAAGTCGTCTATTGAATAGTCTATTAGCTAGATTGACCTTGAGCTATTGCCTTGTGCATTAATTTATATAATACGTTGCACAAGTGCACTGAAAATTCCGTCCTCTGCATTTTCAACGAAGACCTTGGTACGATTTTTTAATCAGCGTTAAAAATGTTGTCATTGAGAATGCGTCGTTTTCACGGATTAATCATTTCACGAACGGAGAATACAAATGTGATGTATACGGGGCATTCCATCCCAAATCGGACAGTTTGAAAAACGTTTTTTTTTTTATTTTCTCAATTTTTTTATATTTTTGAGTACCCATCAAAAGACCCTTCCTGTTAAATTTTGAGATTTTTTTGATTACCCGTTCAAAAAATATAAAATTAACAAAAAACCGCTCTTTTTTTGGTATTTTGGTCATAACTTCTTTAATAATGGTCCAAATTGAATGTTTTTTTTCAAAATTTTTGTTTTTTTATGGCCTTTTCAGAAAAAATACAACAAAAATATTCGACTTGTTTTTGAATGAGTTTTTTGAGTTTTAAACGTTAAATCGCGTTTTTCAAAGTGAATGTCATTTTTGATTTTTTTTTAATTTTTTTGTTTTAAACATCTATCTATTCAACAATTTTTAAGACTAGTCCAATTGTGGGATCTCAATAACTACTATTTTTTCTCGATTTTTGAAAATAAATTTTTTTTTTAAATAAATTATTATGAATACCCATTTTTGTTACTGTATAGTATTTTTTTCAATATTTAGAATTTATTTTGACCCAATTTTTGTTACTGTATAGAATTTTTTTCAATATTTAGAATTTATTTTGCCACTTTTTTATTGTTAACAGGTCCTAAAAATTAATAATTAATCCCTAAGTCTGTTTATGAACAATAATAACAACAGTTTTTAGTTATTCACGTATTTTTTTGAAAACCTTACACATACGATTATTTCCTGAATCAGAATATTCCTTTGCCGATACGTTTCCGTTGCTCATTGGAATAATTGAATGAAATTTTTGTGCCTCCCTGTGATTGACTTCGCAGTATTTTATCGCAAATAAAATCTTTCTTTTGCATCTGAATAATGTTTTTCATGTGAACATTTGACAGCAATATTCGGTAGACTATTTAGATTCAATGCCCACTCATACAATTCTTGAACTGTTGTTGTTATATGCTTATCGATTAATTTTTAATCTTAAAAATCTGTTAACAATGAAAAAGTGTCCAAATTGATTTAAAATGATTAAAAAAATACTATACAGTAACAAAAATTGGTATTCATAATAATTCACTGAAATTTTTTTTTTTTTAATTTTCAAAAATCGAAAAAATAATAGTTATTGAGATCCCACGATCAGACTAGTCTTAAAAATTGTTGAATAAATAGATGTTCGAAACAAAAAATTTAAAAAAAAATAAAAAATGACATTTACATTTAAAAACGCGATTTAACGTTTAAATCTCAAAAAACTCATTCAAAAATATGTCGAATATTTTTTGGTATTTTTTTCTGAAAAGGCCATGAGAAAACAAAAATTAAAAAAAAAATACTTTCAATTTGGACCATTATTAAAGAAGTTATGACCAAAATACCAAAAAAAGAGCGGTTTTTTTGTTAATTTAATATCTTTTGAACGGGTAATCTAAAAAATCTCAAAATTTAACAGGAAGGGTCTTTTGATGGGTACTCAAAAATATAAAAAAATTGAGAAAAAACAAAGTTTTTCAAACTGTCCGATTTGGGATGGAATGCCCCATACGCATCACGAATTCTTCTCGCCGATGATCATCATTGACATGGTAATCAATGAACGATCGATGACGCGATAATCTGGAAGTCACGCGACGATATTGAAATGATTTTTCGTCCGAATGAATGGACGTTCAAATCGCGCGACAATGAGCGACAAATTACCATTTTACAAAATCAAAGGCATGGATCCACGAATGCGAAGAAGTCGAAAGACACTGGAGTGACTCTGTATCGCGAGAGAAGCGTAGCGATAAATCTGTGAATACAACTTTCCCTCTCACAAAAGTTCAAAGATCCTCATCGAACATTTCTCAACAATTCCACTGTCATCGTAGTCCAGACTTTTTACGAGGGTCAGTCGAAGGAACCAAAAATCTTTCGACCATACTTGACCCAAACGTGGGGCCCGATGACTCACTAACTACATTTTATTCTTTTTGATTCAACACCTTTCGTTTTTACGTAATCTGAAGAGCGATAAATAATCCACAACTGTCAGAAAATTCAGCTCCTCCCCGAATATTTTTGGGATTTTTTTTTGGAAATTCTTGGTCGTTAAGTTTTACAGAAGTTTGGTTCGAGAATTAACATCCGAAGGACAATCGATAATTTTTTTGGTGCAGGAATATATAATGATCATTAGCTTACAACAAAGTCCCAAAAATTTGGCTAGACGCAGAAATTTTTGAGACAACCCGTCGACTTTGAAAATGTAGTTTCGAAAAAAACGCATTTTAAGTATCAAGCTTTGTATTCAAAACATGTATATTATAATTTACACGCTGTCGTTGATTTTTATCCGATAGCCTTGACATTTTCGGGAAATATCAATATGATGACCCATCGTCAAAAATAACACTTTTTGAAAAAGTTATTTTTCGACTATTACGATATAACTCCTTAATCGCTAAGCCAGGAACAAATGAAAAGGATATGCAGAAAAAATGGAAATGAACGAAATTCCGTTGCGTCAGTTTTAGGCTGAAGGAAGAAATGATTGGAGAGTTTTTTTGGCGATAGGTCGAATGTCCTGGATTTGAAAAAAACAGTTATTCGATGTTTTCTTGTCCTCGAGTGACAGTTACTCTTTCGAGATTTGAATTAAGGACGAAATGTAGAACGTGAAGATGATGTATACCAACAACGAAGACGATGTGATCACCTTCCTCGTTGTTGGGTTTTTAAGTGGCTCAAACGAGAATACACTTTGAAGTAGTCCAAGCTGTAAGTGCCCAGGGTCAAGAAGAGTTCTTTTTTCTTGACTCTTTTTTCGTTCTTCAATCCTTTCTTCATTTCTTCTGCCGTAATGTTTTCCCGATCCCACCGAGACCTCCGAGCAAATATCATTATGGTCGCGGTGTTTGTGTTTCTTTTTTTTCTCATTGCCTTCAACGAGCCGGAATCACACCGAGTGCTCTCGACACTCGATTGGTTATTTGTATCGGTGACCGATAAAGAGCGTCCATCGACCGGAGAAAAAAAAATGAAGAAACGTGCTCTCTTCCGTCAGCCCGTGAAAGTAAGGCCCGTTGTCGTCATCATCATTATCATCATCGTGAGTCTTTCACGGAGTCGATATGGCGAGGGACTAGATCCAGTGCAACGGTAGACAATGACCGTAGCGCAACGAAAAAGAGCAATTTAAGTTTTTCTTCCACCTACAATGCCTTGTAAATATACATATATATAACTGGATGCAATTTAAAAAGCCTCCAATTTGGCGGTGCGGATGACACGATTACCATTGCTTTTCTAAGAATTCTATTTCATAAACTTTGAACTTTGTTTATGCGTTGCATATTCCCGGTGTCTTCCACTTTGGAGACAAATTACAGCGCGGTAATTACTCTCGCGGAGAAAAAGGTGTAGTTCGTCTGGCGGCCGCTAGATGGCGAGAAGCGGGAAGCGCTCTCGCGCTGGCGAAGCGCGGCGCCCTGCCGTGCAAAAGTGTTGACGCAAGGCTAATTAACGAATGATGAATTCTAACCTTTGGACATCAATCTTTGAACGACCATGACATTCGCGACACGCAGGCGCATCATTAATAACCACGTTTTAATGTCTCGCTGGAATTATGTCGCGAGTTTCGATCCCACGGTCAATGGCAACGCTCACGCAATGAATATAATCGTGCAAAGTACACGAGATCGCGCAGCGCATACGTTTCTATCGGTTGTAAAGTATAAAGCCTCTCACGATAATCGGAATAATATATGATCTTTTCGCATGATGTAACTATGCATGAGGGATTCCCGACTGAACCGGCTAATGTTTAATATTTTCGTTGTAATCCATGATTCATTATGGATGATGGATGATATATGGGCTTTGATAGTTTTTACGAGCCCAATTTTTTTGGTGTACTTTTGGGAATTTGATATTATTGCCCTGAGCAAGAAATGTTCAAAAATTCAAGAACAATGGAAACGAAATGGAAATGGAAGAGAAGCGCAGGATCAAAATCTCGTAGAATGGGATGTAATGTAGTCCACGATAATTTTGAGTTACTCATTAATTAATTATTAAGGAGGGTGGAGCCTTTATACACTGTCGTCTAAAAGTTTGGAAACACTCGCCCTGGTTCCGTTACGCACAAGAAGATTCACTGCTCTTTTAAAAATTAAGGTACTTCAATTCAACAAGCGGCGTTCCAAAGCGGACACATTCAGCTCCATTCCGCTTTTTCTAAAAAAAATTCCGTTTTTTTTTAACCCGCTAGTCCTTTGAAACATGGACGTTGTTTGGCTTGTTTTTGGCGTTAAAATTTTAACGCATGACGCATGAAAAACTTTCGGGGGGGGGGGGGGGAGTATAAGCTTCAAATTCCTTTTTTTTAAATTTCGTACGATTTTTTTCGCAAAAATATTCAGATTTTCGCAAAAAACGATCATATTTACAAAGTGATGGCAAACTCTAAAACTACTGGGTTTTCTCAAAATCACTAAGAGGGTAAAAAGTTGCATACAATTATTCTGGATTCGATGACGGTTTTCAGATTTTTTTTTCAATTTTTTTTTTCAATTTTTCGTTTTAACGAGATATTTTTTTTACCTTAAGCCTCATCTACACGGGTTTTCCAATATAAAAAGCTATGTAGATGAGGTTTTTGGATGAAAAAGTCGTGTAGATGAGGTAAGAGACCCGATTGTTCAACATAAAAAAATATCTCGTCGACAGGAAAAATTGTCGGAAAAAAAATTTTGAAAAAAAATTCTGAAATTTTTTTATTGAATCCAGAATAATTGTATGCAACTTTTTACCCTCTTAGTGATTTCACAAATATCCAGTAGTTTCAGAGCCATGTTACATTTTATAAACATGGTAGTTTTTTGCGAAAAATTGAATATTTTTGCGAAAAAAAATCGTACGAAACTTTTTTAAAAACGAAATTGAAGCTTATACTCCCCCCCACAAGTTTTTCATGTAAAAAACCGTCGAAAACAAATTCTTGGATCGTGCGCCCAAATTTAAACGGGTAAGAAAAAGCCAAAAACGACTATGTTTCAAAGAACGTACCGGGTTCAAAAAAATTGAATTTTTTTTTGTTGAAAAAGCGAAACGAAGGTGAACATGTCCCCTTTTAAACGCCACTTGCTGAATTGAAATATCTTCATTTTGAAATCGTTTCAAGTGTCCTTAATCCAGAAAAGCAGTCGTGCAGATTGATTTGACAAGGTATCAGCTGTTTTACGCCAATTTTTTAGTATATTTTCCTTCAATTTTATCCAAGCGTAGTACACATTTTTTGATCCACCTTCATTGTTGTAACATAAAAAAAAACTATAAAAAATCAGGGATAAAATCGTAAAGCATCGAAGGAATTAAACATTTATTAATTGCACCAGGAATCCCTCATACAATTTAAAGACATTCCCCATTCAACTTATAATATCACGAAATATCATGAGATTACTCGACGGTACATTATATGCAATCTTGTACCAGAGAAATACATATTGTCTGATAAATACTGCAATAGACACGGACGATTCTCACGATCTGTGTACTCGTAGGAAATTGTTACTTCCTTCGATTGCAAAGTTGCTGTTCTTGTTCTCACTCTTGCTTCCGGGATATGATCTCTATCTCCATCTCTTCGTCACTGTATCGTTTCCAAGAAGAATTCTATAAAAAGCGTCGATTGCAAATCACGAGTCGTGTGAACGCAATTTTTCGCTCTGCAATTTACAGCGCAAATTAATTGATATAACCTTATGAATTTCTTCAATCGATTGATCGAGTAATTCCAGAAAACTGCAGGATTTTCCCATTCGATGCTCATAAATCCTTCAGAATTCCCAGTGACATCAATACATGGACCAGTTAATGAGAAGATTCAACAATCCATTCGTACAATTATTATAACAACCTTATTTCCGTTATAAAGTCCCTAATTGGGTTCTTCATGCTTGTTATAAGGTGTGAAGCTAATTTACGGAAGATTATTAATCCCTTTCCTCGTACAGTTTTAGACTACCAACGGGTCATTGAAATATCATTATGTTTTTTTATTATAACTGTTTATTCAGCACGAAAATCTCTCGAAACGGTAAATAATGCTCCAATCTGGATCTCATATTTTGATCAATTCTACAATTCAGGTATTTCGATCTCGAACATTCAGGAAGAAAAAGCAGAGTTCATTTTTAATTATATTTAATTAAGTTAAATCAAATTAAATAAAATTTATCATCGACAGCCAGAGCTCTCCCTCTCTCTCTCTCTCTCTCTCTCTCTCTCTCTCTCTCCCTCTCTCTCTCTCTCTCTCTCTCTCTCTCTCTCTATCTCCCTCTCTCTCTCTCTCTCTCTCTCTCTCTCTCTCTCTCTCTCTCTCTCTCTCTCTCTCTCTCGTTTTTCGAGACGTCTTTCATCTCTCCTGGACTTACCCTAAACGAACCGGGTGTCCAGTAATTATACAATTTGTGTTCTCCAAATCGAGAGGAATCCCGGTTGTTGCCAAAAAAAAAGTATAACGTGAATTACGAGATAATTTGTGGCAACGAATTCAGCGCCTACGCGCGCTTCCCCCTCGATTAGCCATCGAAAGAAATAACCGGCTACAGATGATATAAAAGATTTCGTTAGACACGATCGCCTTAATTCTGAGGTCAATGCCTTCGAAGTTTTTCAGTATGTGTAACGAATCCTTGAAGGAGTTTCGACAAATACGGCGACGAGAGTGGGTGTCCGAAAAATAAAATCAGAGTGGACATCGATGAATGCATCAACCGGAATTGATTAAAGTATCAGAGGCGGAACGAAGCCTTTTTAAGGTCGTCCTTGCGTTCGAGTTGATGGAGTAACAGGATTGCAAAAAGGATTTGTCGATGTTTTGAAGGAGAAAATATAATGTGTGACTGAAAGTTCTCCTGGATTACGGATAATATTCTTATTTAATATTTTCAAAAAATTTATAACAATAATCCTGCTGTAAAATCAGTTCAAACCCACAAATATATTTTTTCAAAGTTTTTATAAAATCATATTGGTAATTTTTATTCCATCTTGATGAATGAGAGCCTATTTTGTTTTTTGAAGTATATTCAATGAAATTTACGGCATTTATTTTTCATTTGCCACAACCAATGGAGAGAAAAGTGTCGTTAACGTTTTATTAAAACGTTTTATTGAGAAAAGAACATCTTCTTCGATTAGCTCAATTATACCGCAAGGACCTTAAGGTAATAGTCTACTTTAGCAAGGCAAAAAAAAAATTTAAGATTTTTTAAATTTTTTTAAAGAAATAGCTATAAAACTGTTTTTATTATTTGTATTATTTGTTATTTTGATTCTCTGAATAATCTATAGAAGGCGCCAAAGTCGAATCTTCGAAAATGTCTTGTCCCATGGCCGACAATTAATCTCAAGATTGGCAAGGCTGAAACAAAAAATGTAGAAGCATTTTAGAGAGGAAGCGTTCTTACACAACAACTTACCACTGTTAATGAAAAATCGATTTAAAAAAAAATGGTGGAAGTTTGAAATAAATTGTGGAAAATTCAATTTTTCATTTTCATTTCAAACATCCGCTATTTTTTTTTAAATCGATTTTTCATTAACGGTGATAAATTGTTGTGTAAAAAACCTTCCTCTTTATAGTGCGTTTTTATTTTCTTGACTCAGACTTGCCAATCCTGAGATTGACTATCGGCCATGGGACAAGGCATTTTCGACTTTGGCGCCTCCTATTATAAACTATTCAAAGAATAAAAATAAAAAATATTTTTTTTTGTATTTTCAAAGGATGAAACAATGTTGTGAAAATAGTTTTATAGCCATATTTGATAAAGGGGCTGAGAAAAAATCTTAAAAATTTGCTTTTTTGGTCTTTTAAAGTAGACTAATGCCTTAAGGGGGAATATACTTCACGTGCATGTGCGCCACGAAAGCATATACTCTTTGGGCTATAACTTTGTCATTTTGTGGAATTTTTACTTGAAATTTCAAGAACCCAAACTTACAAAAAATGTAAAAATTAAAAAGTCGATTTTTCGGACCTTGCCAGGTGTATATTCCCCCTTAAGTAATCCCAATTATTTTTACGCAACCGTAAAATTCCTACTCAACAGAAAACAAACGTTCCCCAAGAATGTTTTCCCTCGTATCCTTCGACGCTTTTGCAAAGAGGTACAAACCTCCTCGTCACGGAAATCATCGTGACATATCAGCGGATATTCCAGAGCCACTTTGTACCTTATTCTTGATAAACGATACACGGCGACGATTCTAAAATGATTGTTGAACAAAAAGCGTGGGTAGTTCTGAGCCTCTGCAAAAACTTCGACATAACAGTACACGCGGTATATATGGCCACGGCAGTTTCCAAAGAGATATCGATAAAGAGCGTTGAAGAGAAGGAGACAAATAATATAAATGAAGAGACACACGAAGACGTGGGCCGACGTTAAGCGCCGCTGGACAAACACATCTGCAGACGAAGGGAGCAATGTTCGAACTGTTTGCGCACGTATATAATATCCTTTTTGTAAGTCTCAGAGTTCCTGGGAAGTTCACCTCATCCCGTCGTCGACATGATAGAGAAGCTTGTTTGCCCACGCAAACGGTCATGAGCTCTCCAAGATCGGTAGTTGCGCCGGGAAACCTCGAGATAAAGGATATTTCCCCTCGACCGATCTTGGCTCAACCATTGGATTGAATTTAAGACGAGAGTCAAAAGGAGTCGTAGAGAGTTCGAAGCAGCATTAAAAAGGGAAGTCCCTCCCCAAAGTCCACTTGTAAAACTTCCAATTGCCCACCGCGTGCGTATTTTAAACGATTCCAAAGGTCACCTTGGTCAAAAACGTTGAAATTCACCTGGTATTTTCCACATTCGAGTTACATAGCCGATATTTTGTGCTGCTCGTGTGCGCGAATGGTTCTGACATGGGATCTCTTAATATGGACCGGCGAGTTCGGCCACCAGAGACTTTCCCAATCCCACGCACGATCCTCGACAACGACGACGACGATGGCGAATTCGTCGTCGACGAAAGACGATGACGACAACCCCGACAACAGCGGAGAAACGAAATATAAAAAGAAGACGAAGAATAAGAAGAAGAGGCCGGTGAGAAAGGAAGAAATGTTGGGTAAGATCGGTGTTCGTGGGTCCCGTTCGTCATCGGACATGTGTTGCGTTGCAACTTTGCTTGTGTCATACCGTATTTTGCCCAGAAGTCTCGCGGTCTCGCCCCTTAACGATAAATGCTTTGCCCTCGTAAAAGTCTCTCGCGCAACTCACTCGCGGTTTTGAATTTTTAGGCCGCGTGTATACATATATTAGGGTGGTCCTTATTTAGGGCTCGGACAAATTTTTTATCGGACGCCCCCCAAATCGACTGCAAATAATTCAAAAACAATACCCTAATACTTTCAGCTTCTTACCTAGACTCTAACCCCTCCCACCAAGAGGGTAGATTTCCTGATTTGAAATACACGTGTTTTGGCCATATTCTCAGGGTATATTTTAACAAAACCTGTAACTGAAAGATTTTAGTGTTCGGTGGTGGGACTATTCGAGGAAAAATTCACATTATCATACGGATCAATCTAGACGTATTAAAATTCGTCTGAAATTCTAATACGAGTCAATCTAGACGAATTGCTATTCATCTAGATTAACCCGTATGATAATGTGATTTTTTCCTCAAATAGTAGCACCAATGAACACTAAAATCTCACAGTTTTTAAATTATTACACTTGGAATAAAATATATCCTGAGAATATGGCCAAAACACGTGTATTTCAAATGGGGAAATCTACCCTTTTGGTAGGAGGGGTTAGAGTCTAGTTAAAATTCTGAAAAAATTAGGGTATTGTTTTTAAATTATTTGAGTCAATTTGGGGGGCGTCTGATAAAGAATTCGTCCAAGCTCTAAATATAAGGACCACCCTGATATATATACATGGTACTCACGGTAGTAACGTGACCTTTTTTTCTTTGAGTTTCCTCAACCAGAAATCCTCAACCAGAAAATCCTAGTATTCTTCGTGAAGAATGGAAGGTTTGAACTCATTTCGAAACTTGGAGAGTCCATTTAGGTTTGGTGTCTCGTTAATTAAGGCGTAACACCACAATTTCCCGTCGAAAAACGTCGAAAACACATTGAATTTGTTAATTTTTTTATACTTAACAGAATTTCCAAGTTTTGTAAATATTTTCTTAATTGAAAAAATGTAGTGAAATGGCGCTTTTGGGGCGTCTTTTGTTACGGACACTTTGCGGTGACCACTCTTGTTCGGAAATTCCTTATTTGAAATGAAAAATGAGAGAGAATTGAGTTTTCGTATGAAATGATCTAGTCTTTGAACGAAGGATTTTTCGGAGTATTTATTTAGAAAGAAATTAGAGCATTAAAGTAAGGGTAGAAATTTTTGGACAGGAAAACCCTGTTATCAGTGTTTTAAAAAAATGTTGAATTAAATGATAAAATTCCTTTGTTAAAAGACTTTCTATGTCCACAAGAAGCTTTGAAAATTTGAATTGGATCGTGGATTTTTTTTCTGGAATGTTCTTCCGGAAAAAAATTGCAAAATGCGTAAAGAGCGTACGTCAAAATAAAAAAATAAATCCTACAACTCTGTGAATCCGATTATCTCAAAGGATTTAAGAGATTATTATAATACTGTCAAAAAATATCTTTTTAAAAGTGGTTTTTGAAGTTTGAAAGCGCATAAATTCATTGATTTTGATCTGGTATTGACCTAAAAATTCGACGGAATATTTTTGAAATGTTATGGTCTGGGAAACCATGAAAACACCAAAGAGATTTTCCATAAATTCAACCAAACAAATCCTTTAGTGTAAGGAACCGATTGAATCAATGAAAAATAATTGTCATCATTTTATTTCCTTTTTTAAGAGTCTCGAAATTTGAATGAAAAGGATTCTGTACAGGCAAAGCCCATTTTTCGTTACAGATACGTTGCGTTAGGAGCGTCTAAAGCCATTTAATATTCAAATGATTGCGTTAGCACCGCGAGACCTTGAAAAAGGACGCTATGAAATAACGACCACGCAATATCACTCCGCTATCTTCGTGGACATGTAACACGACCGTATTGAAGGTTAAACCTCATACATTTTTCGAGGCTCTCACCCACGTTATTTAGCAGCGAATTCCCACAAATGCAATGAAAAAAAAATAATAATTCGCCCTGACACACACTTGCTTGAAACGTACTTTGTTTTTCTTCCGTTGTTGCGATTCCTCGCCTCAATCTCGTTGCCTCGTGCTCGTTTTCACGCTCTCGATAATTCAAGATGAGCGAGAGACTCCTCTGCAATCCATTGTATGATGTTCTTGTCAATTAAGTACAATATTCAAGGTTTTTCCATGAAATTATTCATTGTGATAATTTAAGATGAGCGAAAAACTCCTCTGCAATCCATTGAATAATGTTCATGTCAATTAAGACGATATTACAAAGTTTTTCCATGAAATTATTCCTTTCAATAATTCAAGTTGAGCGAAAAACTCCTTTACAATTTATTGTACACTGCTGTCCAAAAGTTTGGAAACACTCGCTCCGATTCCGCGCCGCACAAAAAGTTTAACCGCTCTTCTAAAAATGAAGATATTTCAATTCAACAAGTGGCATTACAAAAGTGACATATTTAGCTTTATTCCACTTTTTCCCAAAAAAAATTCCGATTTTTTTAAACCCGGTACGCCCTTTCAAACATGGTCGTTTTTTGGCTTTTTTTGGCGTTGAAATTTTGGTGTACGATCCTTGAAAATTTTGTTTAACTGTTTTTCGTGTGAAAAACTTGTGGGGGAGAGTATAAGCTTCAATTTCGTTTTTTTTTTAAAGTTTCGTACGGTTTTTTTCGCAAAAATATTCGATTTTCACTAAGATGGTAAAAAGTTGCATGCAATCATTTTGGATTTAATTAAATTTTTTCAGAATTTTTTTTCAACATTTATTTTTCGAAATTTTTCCTGCCAACGAGATATTTTTTTATCTTCAACAATCGAGTCTCTTACCTCATCTACAAGACATTTTCATCGAAAAACTCGTGCAGATGTGGTAAGAGACCCGATTGTTTAAGATAAAAAAATATCTCCTTGACAGGAAAAAATTTCGAAAATAAAATTTTGAGAAAAAATTCTGAAAAAATTTGATTGAACTCAGAATAATTGTACGCAACTTTTTACCCTCTTAGTGATTTCACGAAAACCCAGTACTTTTAGAGTTACGCTACATTTTGTAAATATGGTCGTTTTTTGCAAAAAATTGAATATTTTTGCGAAAAAAAATCGTATCAAGCTTTTTAAAAAACGAAATTGAAGCTTATACTCCTCCCACAACTTTTTTACGCGAAAAATAGTTTTTAAAAAAATTCATGGGTCGTGCGCCAAGATTCCAATGCCAAAAAAGCCGCAAAATTACCATGTTTCAAAGGGCGTAGCGGGTTAAAAAAAATCTAAAAAATTCTTTGGAAAAAGCAAAATGAAGCTGAATATATCCCCTTTAAAATGCCGCTTGTTGAATTGAAATATGTTCATTTTTGAAAGAGCAGTGAAACTTTTTGTGCGGCGCCAAATCGGGGCGAGTGTTTCCAAACTTTTCGACGACAGTGTATCTTGTCAATTATCTACCCCAGGTTTTTCCATGAAATTATCCATTTTAATATTTCAAGATGAATGAAAAACTCCACTCTAATCCATTGAACCATGTCCAAATGAGCAAAAAACTCCTCTTCAATCCATTAAATAATGTCCTTGTCATTTATGTACGATATCGCAAGATTTTTCCATGAAATTATTCATTTATCTAATTCAAGATAAGCGAAAAACTTTTCTGTAATCCATTGCGTCATGTTTCTATCGATTAAAACGATATCTGCAAGTGTTTCCGTACAATTATCCATTTTGATAATTCAAGATGGACAAAAAACTCTTCTGCAATCCATCAAATCATCTTCCTGTCAATTAAGCTCGATGTCCCAAGATTTTGTTATAAAATTTTCCGTTTCTTCACACACACAACTTCCGTCATATCAGCGTCTCGAAAAGCTCCAATTAAACACTCGATTGACGTGATTGATTGATCATTTATGGAAGCAGTGTCTGTCTTTAATTCACCTTGAAATAAAACCTTTGATGTACAATGATGAATACAGGAAACACCTAAATTTGAATATGAATGGGAAGAGCCTCACCTCGGCCAAGCCCATCCATTACGCCATTATTATAATTACACTTTTTTCAAACGCTTCTTTTTCTTTGTCGCTCTGCACAAAATTATGAATGACATTCGCGAGGAATCCGTAACAAACAATCTCGGGTATAAGGTACATAATTTTGTCGCCGTCGCAACCCTGAGCGGACCTTAAATGGTTGCGGTATAAAATCGCCCTCAAGAGTGTTGATTTATCACAGAATGAATACTCTTCAAGAGTCGCAAATTACACGTACTCTGTAACTTATATAATCTGCACGATCGATTATGTTTTTATTCTCTCGCTGTTTTTTATACCTCGCTCAAGCCGATTGACCTACATTTTACAGACTGATGCATTTCATTTTTGGTAAACATTGAATTTCAAACGAATTGAGGGAGAAAGCCATAATGAAAAAATGAACGATACTGAAGGTTACATCGTTAAAATGCAACCCAATTTTTTTTAAAATTAATTTATCACCTTTGCAGATGTGTTCTCATAGTAAAAAAAACGTTAAGGCGATATTGTGGTTCACATCAAATTCCCTTACTTTATAATGAATTTAATTTGCTTTCTATACTCTTCAAACAATTATAAATGCTGAATTAAACGGTAAAAAATGCAATGTTCACAGTTCAGTATTTCAGTAAAATATTTCAGTATTTATAATTGTAAAAATGGAGTTCCCTTAGCGGAGACATTGATGGGAAGAACTAAAAATTACTGTCTATTTTTTTCCGTGTTGAGGATATATTCTTAAAGGACTAAATTTTAGGAATATGCAAAAAAAAAGGATTTTTTCAAAATTCTGGACCAGAATTTAGACCTTGAGAAGATTTTTGAGGTTTCCAGGCAGGATTCGGTGCTCCAAAAAGTCGTTCAAACTTCAACATTACTAAAAATGCAAACTCCAACATCACGAAAATGAGGAAGCCTCCTTGTAACTTTTTTTTCTGCTTCTTATTCTTGTTCTTCGTTTCTTAATCCATCTCACTTTCAGGTTTCGGTTCTGTGTCTGACGGCAGACGAGATCGAAGCCGAGAGAAGCGGTTGGAGCGCGACACCAAATACCCAGTATCACATACAAACCGACGAGGGTCCCGAGAGATACTTTCGCTTTCAGACCCTGAATGGACAGTACCGGAAGGAGAAGAGACTCGAGGATGGCACGGTTATCGGTACCGAAGGCTGGCTCGATCCTCTCGGTTATCTCCGCATCAAGGATTACATAGCCGATCGGGAAGGCTTTAGGATACTCAAGTAAATCCAAAATGAAAATTTATTCGTCACTTTGTTCAAAAACAGACAATTTACAGATGAAGCTTTGAGTAACTCGTCTTGGAATTTGTCGCGTTCTAAATTGTAAAAAAAAATATGTTTGATGCATTCAGATCAAAAATGGTTTACGTTGGCAAAGATCGACCAATCGAGGATGCTGTGGCAGCGAGCAAAAGAGTTCCAGCGCAGTCTGGAATATTAGCGAAGCCAAGAAGACCACCAAATCCATTTAGGTACAGCAAATATTTTTTTATGCCTCCTTAAAGAAGAAAAATACTCAAGACACCCTAAAAACTAATCAATTTCGATAATATTGTCATAGCAAGGGTAATGGATCAGGTTTTAATTGATCCAGAGCTAAAAAATTAGCTTTATAAGTGTAGTTTCTTTTTTCATATAGGCAGCTTTGTTTTTATGCAATAAGGAGATTTTCTGGCCAGTAGATTTTTTTTTTAATTTGCACTACAATGTTCTCCTCGCTTACAGTATTTTGTGAGGTTTAAAATCTTCTAAGAATTGAATTAATCGAAGACAAAGAAATCACGAAATCTAGTCAGGCATAACAAAAAATTATTTTAAGGAAGAAAAACTCATTAGAAACCTTAGAAGAAGGTTTTCCTAAATTCATAGCACATCATTTCGTGCATGTAATGACAAAAAAAAATCTACACGATAAGTTCTCTTGTTTCACTCCATTCCGCAATTTTCGTCAAAGTTAAAAAAAAAGTCAAGTACAATCAATTTTTAGACTTTACTATTATTAAATTAATTCTCTTCAAGTCATTAAACAATCAACGATGAATCAATCTTCTTCATTGAAGTAGTTGTCCACTGTGACGACCGAAATTTCGTCGTTTTTTCATTAATTTTTTTAAACAACAAAATAAAATGCGCTTGTTTTCAAATTTTTACATGTTGTTATTTGTATCTTGAAGAGTACAAACAAATTTTTGTTCACTTAATTTTACATGATTTACGTCATTTATGATTTCGTACGTCAAAGTGGAGTCTTTGAAAAAAAGGTGACTTGTTTCAGGGACGCAAACAGCCTTCCGTAGTCATCTGAAATAAAAAATCCATAGAGATTATTGTTTTGTAGGCTTAATTCTAGGTTTATAACCTATAATATGCATATTTTAAGAAAAAAAAAATGAAATGGCGGACTTGTGAACAAAAAGGTCTTCGAAATCGATTTTTTTTTGATAAATTGTTTAAAAAAATTCATGTATTATTAAAAAAATGAATGTTTCAAAGGTGAGGTATTTAGATATGTGTGTCTAAAATAACAGGTAATTTTTTTTAGCAAAATTGGTTAAATATTTTTTAATCATTGCTTCCCCCAAATTTCGAAAACGTAGTTTCGAGAAAAACGCGTTTAAAGTTTTGACAACAGATTTTGTATAAAAAAATTATACTTACATTAATCAGCTATGCCTGGTGCATAGAGCAATTCTTCCGTTTCCTGAAAGTTATCTCAAAGCTCTCTTCATTTCTTCGAGAGATTTACAGTTTCTGGTGCTTGCCAAAACGTAGTACTTAGTCATTTTTAATATTAACTTATTAGTTAATTGCTCTCTTCTTTTGGCTATAACTTTAAAAATATTTTCAATTTTGGTCTCAAACTTTTACTGTATATTCGTAAGATGTTTATCTTGCGAAGAATGTTGAAAGAATCGATTTTTTGAACCCGTTACAGTGGGCTTCAACCTTAAGGAAGGAAAACACTCAAGATACCCTAAAAACAAATTAAATTCAATTTCAAGAATATTATCATAGCAAGGAGATCTGGTTTTAATTGATAAGTGCATATTGGAAAAAAATTAGCTTGATAAGTGTCGTTTTGTTTCTTCATAGAGGAAGCTTTGTTTTTATGCAAAAAGGAGATTTTCTTGCCAGTAGATTTTTTTTAAATTTGCAGTGCAATGTTCTCACTTACAGTATTTTGTGAGTTTAAAAATCCTCTGAAGATTGAATTAATCGAAGACAATCACGAAATCTAGTCAGGCATAACGAAAAATTATTTTACGTAGGAAAAACTCTTTAGAAACCCTAGAAGAAGATTTTCCTAAATTCATAGTACATCATTTCTGCATATTTCTCAAAAAAATCAACAGGATAAGTTCTCTCGTTTCACTCCATTCCGCAAATTTCGTAAAAGTTAATAAAAGCTCAAATACAATCATTTTTTATAATTTACTATTATTAAATTAATTCTCTTCAAGTCATTAAACAATCATCAATATAATTCTCCTTTAACAATGAAACAATCTTCTTCACCTAATTCCAAATTATTTCCAAAGTATTTCCAAAATACCTTCTCCATTAAAAAAAATCCTTTCTCTGTCTCTACTCAAATGCTTTGAAGATCGTTAATTGAGTCTCTTGATTCGCAGACAACCTTCACTGCAAGATGTAACGAGCAACAGCATAGAATCAAAGACGGCGAAGCCGTACAGACTTTACACACCGGTAACGAGAAGATATCAGACGGAAACGAGCACCACGAGACCACGAACGAACTATTACTCGAGCACGCAGGATCCTCGTCCGATATTGATTGGGGAGAATTATCCAAAATCCGGGACGAATTATGTACGACCATCGTACAACTTTCAAACGCCCTATGAGAGTCCATATCGAAGCCCATTGCCCTACGTTTTACAACCATCCGACACGATGGAACCGCCGATTTTCGAGTCGAACAATGATCTGCGAACCAGTCAAACTCTCGCTGTTCGAGTTTCCCCCGAGTCGACATACGGTCTTTACAGACACGACGGAAGATCGGCCGGAAGCAACGACAAGTCGCTCGTTTCGCCGGTTAACGCAAAAAATACAAATAATTACAATACAACCGGAAGTCGACCTTACCGAGGCGCGACGAATTATCGTTCCGCGATTCGAGGCGCGAATTACGACGATTCACGGTCAAAAATCACGAGTAATGATCGTCCGAGCCCAATTTTGTATCCTAACGACCGTTCGGACATTGGTCAATCGCGTGTCTCGGCGAAAACAGCGGAATACGAATTTCCACCCTACGATGGTCATCATACGACCGGCGATGGTTTCCAATATTATCTCAAGACGCATTATCACGAAGAGGAAAATAAACCGAACGACGATAAGAAAATCGGTTCTTTCGGCTACGTCGATCCTTTCGGTATAAGACGAGTCGTTTATTACAAGAGCGATTCGCAAAATGGTTTTGTTCACCGAAAAAACAACAGATACGTCGGACACGATGCGACGCCTTACGATCCACTGCCACTGAATTCTTAAATCTCTCGATACAGATAGGGTTACCATATCTCAGGATTTGTCCTGAAATTTCAGGATTTTTAAAGTACTGACAGGATCGCGGTCGAATTTCGCAAATCTCAGGATTTTTCGATTTTTAATCAAATACAGTACATTTTTCAGATTTTCTTATCAGAAAAGTCCAATCAACAAAAACAAAAACATAATCTTCTTTGGATAGTATCACAAATCAACGTAATTAACATCAACATAATGTAAAAACATAATCTAATTTACCCTCTTTGGTTTTTAAAAACAACTTTTATTGGTACTAGTCTACTTTGAGAAGGCCAAAAAAATCAATTTTTGAAGATTTTTTTTCTCAGCGCCTTTATCAGATATGACTGTAAAACTGTTATTCCAATATTATTTCATCCTTCGAAAGTACAAAACAAACATTTATTTTCTGTTTCGATTCTTTAATCTCAATATTGGGAAGTCTGAAACAAAAAAATAAAAAAGCATTTTAAAGAGGAAGGTTCCTTACACAACAATTAACCATCGTTAATGAAAAATCGACTAACAAAAAGAATGGCGGATGTTTGAACTAAATTGTGAAAAATTAAATTTTAATTTCTATTTCAAACATCCGCAATTTTTTTTTAATCGATTTTTCATTGACGGTGGTTAATTGTTGTGTAAGAAACCTTCCTCTTTAAAATGCTTTTTGATTTTTTTGTTTCAGACTTACCAATCCGGAGATTAACTGTCGGCCATGGGAAAACACATTTTCGACTTTGGCGCCTTCTATAAATTATTCAAAGAATCGAAATAAAAAATAAGTTTTTTTGTACTTTTGACGGATGAAACAATGCTGTAATAACAGTTTTATAGTCATATCTAATACAGGAGCTGAGAAAAAATCTTGAAAATTTGCTTTTTTGCCCTTTAAAGTAGAATAGTACCTTAAATGAATTGCGGAAATCATCAATTCTCTCATTAATCTGTGAAACTAATCAGTTTTATCATATTTGCTGTGCGCAATTACGTTTGCGACAAAATCTCAGGACATTTCTATGTAAATCAGGCTTTATGTCAGGACTTTTCAATTTTCCATCTGGTAACCCTAGATACAGAGCGATACTCCGTAATTACGATTATTTATATTTACTTCAATTTTTTTTATCCTTCTCGAGCGATAAAAATCGACTACGAAGCATTTAGTCAATCAAACTAATTATTATTTCCCTTTTTTCAGCGAATCTTAGTCACAAACCTTTTTCTTCTTATACGTTTACTTTTGGGTGATTGAAAAACAATGTTTTCTTCGATTGCGATTCTTGTCGAAATATTAGTAGGTTTTCTTGCAAAAATCGATTCTGCGAATTGGAATTTTACGAAAAGAGGTTTCGCAGTCGGAGATAATAACTTTTTTTAAATCACCCTTTTGTACACTTAGAATAAGGTGTTCTTCGAATGAAAGATTACTTAAAATTCATTAACAACAAAACAAATTATTGTCCGAAAAAATATTTTACCAACAATCAACTGATAATTATTATTTTATTGGAAAGTTATTTTTTGTCATCTTTCATTCGATACGATGCCGCGATACGTGCCTGGAAGAGTGCTTAACATTTGCGTACTTATTAATGTTATTTTAATTTAATACTCGACGTGCCAGTCGATATAGCTTTATAATCTAGAAAATTACGAATAATTTCTAGTGAGTTTCTAGCTTAAAATGTTCATCGAAAGATGCGAATGCGATTTTACGAATGATTTTTGTGTGATTTTATGATACCATCATCGTTGCATTAATTATCATTATCATTTTTCATTAAAAAGGAACGAGTATTTTCGATATAACGTCGGAAGTATCGTTCAAAAATCATATTCCATTGAACTTGACACCGATACTCTCAGGAATGTAAATCCCACCAATTTGTAAAATCCGCAATCTGCTGTTAATGATTTATTTCTTTTTTTCTTCTTTCTATATTTAGCTCATTTTATATTTATAACTGAAAACAGTCATGTGAATTTGATCGCGAAGTCGATGCATCGTTGGGAAGACCCAAAAGATCTATGGAATGTGACAGTCCCGCTCTTTTTCTCTCTTTCTCTCACTCTTGTACTCGTTTGAAACCGATATCTCTTCAAATCACGTTCGCCCAATTCCCATTCCCCATCGTCCTCATATTCCTACCATTTCAAAATAGAACGCGAAATAAGTTTACTTTTTTTCTCGGTCGAATTCGTCTCACGTTCTCTCACCGCATTAAAAAAAAAACATTTAGTTTTATTTGATTTTTTAACGATAATGATCGACGCATCTACAGAGTGCAACGATCGACGTGCTCGTCAGCACGTTTTTGGAGGTTTTTGTCGAATTTATCGTTTGTACGGTCATTTACAGAGAGATCGGTAATGGGTTGTTTTACGAGGATCTTCGATAAACGATCGAATTGATCGAGTAACCCAAATATCTCATTAAAACTAGGTTTTGGACAATACATTGTCATGAAAAAAGTTTGAAAATTATTCTCTGATTAAATTGTAATGAAATGTGCAATTTATTATTTTTGTCACAATATTTTTTAGGATTGTTTTGCAGCAAATTTTTTTTTTCAATGTTCCAATTCAATTATCACTTGATCCATCCTTCATTCATCCAGGATTCTCCATCTGTCGAAGTGCGTGGATGCGAGTATGAAATCTTTATTGTTAAAAGCGTTATTTATTAATGCAATGATTAATAATAATGTTGAGAATAATTGCGTTGATAATTCGATGCGCTATGTCTGCCCTGCCGATCAAAGTGCATTAAAAACGACGCTATAATGAATAATTAAAATTAATTTCTTCATCCACGAATTTATGATGATTTATATTAAAGAATAAAATGCACTCTGGCCGCAGGGCTGACCGTTGAATGGTGCGTATGTAAATAAATATACACGATATTTTAACAACGAAATAAAATCATTTGCTTATTTCTATTCCCATGAATTTATGAAATGAAAACAATCGATGACAAATCACATTTGAAAATAATCGCTTCAGAAGTTTAGTTTAAAAAGAAAATTTAATTTATAAATCGTATTGAAAAACATATTGCACATATCTTTCTAATTTATTTCCATCTTTCATTGAGCTTTCTTTATAAAAAATGTAGCAAAGGTTTTTTAAAAATACATTGCTTTTTTGAATTATACTCTCATCATTCCTTTCGTGCAGTAATTTCCGCGGGAAATTCAAAAGTTCTAGTGCGACATCTCACGACAAAAGTTCCAACTACTTGGATTGGAATGACGTCACCGTGACGTCACTTGTCAATCAGCTGTGTGACTCAGTGACCAGCAGTGACCAGTGTTGTGTGTGTGGCGCGTATTACGTTTATTTGTGTACGCTGCAATGAATTCAATTCTTTAAAATGTCTCGAATAATTAAGCTGTTTACGACGATAAGAAACAATTGGAAGAAGTCTTTTGTTGGTGCTGCGGCGTTTTCTTACGGAGTCTCGTACAGCATCGAAAGTTATGAGTGAGTATATCCTTGCCGGCAATTCTAACCTCCAATTGTACGAATTGTAAGATCGTTTTTAAACTATGTTTCGGAAATTTCACGAACTTGCACGACATCTTGATTGTAACTCATTGAAAGCCTCGTCGAGCCTCATTCTTAAAATCAATTTATTTTCTTCATGAACGAAACGGAGTAATGAAAAAATATAACCTCAAAATACTTGCGATTGAGTGGTTTAAATAGCACTACAAAATTTCCCCAGTCACGCTGGCATTTTTTAATATTTCACATTTGTTCGAGTGAGAAAATGTTCTTTTCAGGACCGAACAGCTGATGAGACAGTTCAGCCAAGAGGCTGCAAAATACGGTGATCAAGCGCAACCCACGAGCATTCCGCCTCGCCATGTGACAGTAATATTGAATCCAGTCGCTAAGAAAAGGTAGGAATGCTTCGAGAGGAAATAATTTTGTCATCCGCACTATTCTTCTATTTTTTAATCTGCAATTGCCCATTTCCCTGTACAGAAAAGCTAAGAAATTGTTCGAGAAATACTGCGAACCGCTCCTGCATCTTGCCGGTATCGCGGTTACGATAATTCCAACCGAAAGAGAGGGTCAAGCTAGAAGCTTGATAGAAAATTTGAGCACCCCGACCGACGCTATAATAGTGGCGGGAGGTGACGGTACACTCGCAGACGTCGTTACTGGTCTCATGAGAAAGTACAATACTAATCTGGAAAATGTCAAAAAATGTCCTATCGGTATTTTGCCCTTGGGTCTAACAAGCAGAATGGGTGATTCTCTTTTTAACAATTACGAGGAATTGCCCGATGTTCGAAAATTAGCCGACGCTACTATGGCCATTATCAGTGGAGAAACGAAAAGAATTGACACCGTAGAAGTTCAACCGCTCGAGGTAATTATCGTAATTCGAGGCAGCTCGTTTTAAAATTTTTAAATTCCGTTTTTATAGTAACTTTATGATATTTCCATATCGAGTCCTCAAAAGATTTATGCGATTATTACAAAGCCCAAAATTTTTGACAAACATTTTTATCGGCCATACTTTGGGTTCTCGTTGACAGCTTCATGAATTTTGCAGAAAGATCCTGAAAACGACATTAAACCTGTATATGCTATAGGAATGATCGAATGGGGTGCTTGGCGGGATGCACAATCTCGTATCAACAAATACTGGTACTGGGGCTACTTAAGAAGGTATCCTTAAATTCCAAAAAAATAAAAGATTTCATTAAATATTGATTTATTGAATTTATCGATACAATACAAGAGGCATTCCACGTCAAGTCAGCCACCCCATTTTTTAAAATTACCAAATATCGCATACAAATTTTTAGAAAGTAGTTCTAACTATTAAGAAAATTTGTGATTTTTTTCAGATTTTTAAATTACATTTTTTAGCCGGAAAAAAATAGAAAAAATTTGTTTGTCCCATTTTGTAACTTGAAAATTATTCATCGTACGAAAAAAAAAGTAAAACATAAAATTTAAGATTTTTAACTTGCTCTTCACTGAAATTTTTTACAAGCTCTTCCGAAAGCTCTATATGTCATTTTCGGAGCAAATAATGTTTTGATATTTTTTTTCTCAGAATTGACATCTTCGATGCGTCCGTAATTTTAACAGTTTTTTACTTGATATATTTACAGAGTAAAAAAAATTGGCGTAATGGAGAATCCATTATTTCAAATGCATTTTGATTGATACAATCCATCATTATAGAGTGAGTTTAACGAAATAGTGTAGATATTGATATTTTATCATTATTAATCGTAGACAGGGAAAAATAGTAAAATAATCTCGTTTTGATCGAAATCGAACTAAAAAAGTACTCATTGGCCATAAAAACGTCGATTTATCCAAAGAGGGTAAATTAATTATTTTTTGCAATCGAGAGACGTGAGTAGCATTTGACTTTAATTTGAATAGACTCTATCGGTGTACATGGGTCCATTGATAAAGTTTATTAAAATGTACAAAAAGATATTTAAAAAAAAAATGAAAAACGTTTAAAAAATTGAAAAAGTACAAATAATATACAAAAATGCGAGCTTTAGAAAATATCTATAGACAGTCTCAACCCTGTTAATATATCAAGTAAAAAACTGTTAAAACTACAAACAAATCGAAGATGTTAATTCTGAGAAAAAAAATATCAAAATATTATTTGTTTCGAAAATGGCATATAGAGCTTTTGGAGGAGTTCGTAAAAAATTTCAGTTAAAAATACGTTGAAAATCTTAAATTTCATGTTATACTTTTTTTTCGTACGATGAATAATTTTCGAGTTACGAAATGGAACAAGAAAATTTTTTGTATTTTTTTCCAGCTAAAATATGTAATATAAATATCTGAAAAAAATCACGAATTTTCTTGACAGTTAGAACTACTTTATAAAAATTTGTATGCGATTTTTAGTGATTTTAAAAAATGGGGTGGCCGACTTGACGTGGAATGCCTCAATGGTTTATTCGTTCTCAAAAAAACTTTTGATATTCGCAGATACGTCACATACATTTTCACCGGTTACAAGAAAGACGTTAATTGGGATTGCAACGCTACGATAAAATTTTCCGAGCCTTGTCACGGTTGTTCACGCTGTTATAAGGAATTGCAATCGAATGACGAAAATACAAAGGCCAATCGAAGATGGTGGCAGGCGTTTCTCCCGAGAAAAATTTCACAGAGTAATTACAATTTTTCTATTGAACGAAATTTACATTTTTTCGACATTGATTGAAAATATCGTTGACTTCTTTTCTTCACTGTAACATTCAAAAAATGTTCTTAATTATTGTTTATTCATGAACTATCCTGCGAACAGACCGAAATTTTTCAATTTTTCTGGTCACCATTTTTTGAAACTTAACGATCAATCAACGGTCAACTGTTTCCAGATACTGGCCCCGATTACAGCAAAATAACTAATGAGAATTGCGGTGAATTACGCGAAATACCGGTTTCAACGACGGAATTGCAAATGACTACGAGAAACATTGATAATCCCGATCCGCAAAATCCGCCATCCATAAAATTGCAATTAGGTAAACAATCGTAATAAATTACGGTTATTTTTTTTTTATGCTAAAATATATATTTCTTTAACATTTAACAACGGAAAAACAAATTTCAGGTCCTGAAAAGATAAGTTACACTGCATTCGTCGCAGAAGGATGGAAACGAGCGAACGGTGATAAGACTGTAGTTAATGAGCCTTTCGGGGCAAAACACATCGAGCTACTGCCAAATAAAACTAGCAATTTTGTGAGTTTGAGAATTAACAATGTAATATTCACACTTCAGCCAAAATACATTCGCCTATTACAATATTTCACACTTTTTGCGTATATATATATATATATATTTTTTTACAGGAAGACAAAGAACAAATGTTCTACATCGATAACGAGGAGTTCGAATTGAAACCTCTGAAAATACGATTACTTCCGCAATCTGTAACGATTTTCTGTCCACAATTACAGAACTAATATCGATCGTCGCATTTACAATTTGCATCGAGTCCCGTTAAGGAATTACGCCTCGTTGAAATTTTTGGGAAATCCGATATCGATTTCTTTTCCGTTCTCACGGAATAGTATATTTGGAGAAATTCTCTGCCAACATTTGAGTCCACATGGGGAATGTCAACGAACCCCATGCGAGTTGGAAGGTAAGTGGCTTATTTGTTGTGCAAACTTCACATGAAACTCGGAACGCGTTTTTCTTAAAAAAAAAATTTTTCAAAGTCGATTATCACGGTATCCCAATTCTTTTATGGCTGATTTCTTCACCTACGCCTTAAAATAAATAATTTTCCTTGAATATTGGATATTTTTACCATAAATACAGCCTTTTTTTTATTGCAAATCGATACTCTCACTTTAAACAGCGTTCATTTTTTTCCACATCTATATTTTGGAAAATTCAAAATACCGATCTTTTGGGTCTGATTGATTGACAAAATTCATTGTATCCACAAAGTTTGCAATTTTTTTTCATTACAAAAATATAAAAGATACTGGAAAATCGAAAATATTTATTGAAAAAAAAATTCAAAAATATTCTCACAAAAAATTCAAACTTGTTGAACCGTCAATCAGGCGTAACCCCTTAATCTATGATCTCTACAAACATGTCAACAAGTTTACTAATCTACGTAAATTGTCTTTATTAATATTAAATAAGCTTTAATCGAAAACGCACTTTCCTATCGATGTAAAAGTCATATTTATAGTATATACATGATTTTTTTTTTCTTTCGGAGATGGTCGTTTGAATTATTCAAGTAATTTGATATACGCGATATTTTCAATGATTATGAGAAATTGATGAGATACTCTCTAGTAGACTAGTGGATTATATTTCTCTTTTTTTTCTCAGCGCAATTGAACACAAACTCAGTGTACAATTGCTAAAAACGTGTAAGAGGCACTTTAAAAATCTTCCATCGACGATCATCATTGGAATTGACATCGTTCTGTATATGCATTTATCTCCCTCCTATTTAAATTTATTTCTACGAATTCATAAGCCTCATATCGTAAAAATTCAACACTTTAAATACTAGAAAAAGTGTCTTTTTTTTTACTTCTGGAATGCGTGCACTTAAAACGAGTGTCTTAGAATTTAAAATAATTCTAAGTACATTGGTAAAGAAAAAAATATAAAAGTACATTCTCGTTTCTTTCAATGCTATCAATGGATCGATCGACAAAAATGGTGGAAAATTTAAAAAATAAAAAACCATCCATCTTTAAGTCTCTGGCGATAATTTTCAATTCTGAGGCACTTTTTCTTTTTATCACACGCGCGTTCAATGAACGATCCACGATAGATCAATCGGTATTCACAAAGTTCTCCATCGGTATTCAAAAAATTCTCCATCAATGACTTTTTTAAAATCGTCGATGCTTCATCCGGAGATTAGGAGATATTCAACGATTTTTCACGTATCTGGAATATCATCCACCGGCATTACGGAAATCGGATGGGTTTTTCGCTTTCCTCGTCGACGAGCTAATCGTGTGAATTTTGATATCA
The DNA here is from genome assembly GCA_946863875.1 of Alloplasta piceator. NCBI lineage: Eukaryota > Metazoa > Arthropoda > Insecta > Hymenoptera > Ichneumonidae > Alloplasta > Alloplasta piceator. Next base: position 8,795,130 of record OX333077.1, on the reverse strand, counting down.
AAAAATTCTTAATACCTCGGGATTTAAGTAATGATCATCCAACTCTCTGCGCTCCGTTTGTTATCAAACGTTGAGCATCCTCGGCCTGTCGCTTTCGCCTTACGTATAGTCCCGCGCCGATGCCAATCAATAACAGACCTATTGCCGCTATTCCATAAAACGTCACGTGACCCAGCATCGGTAATATAAGGACGAATTTCACTTGACTCGCGATATCCGATGTCAAATCTGCCGTTTGCTTGAACCAAAGCATCGGCACGAAAGTTTTCGGTACATCCTTGAAAATACTGCAAAATGAAAACAAGTCTATTGAAAGTGTGCGCAAATCAGAGTTGTAAGTAATGCATTATTTTGATAATGCATTACCATTACAATGCATGTACCATTACCAAATTGTTTAAAGTACTGGGTAACGCATTACTTTTACATTACTATTTTCACAACTCTGGTGCAAATGTTTTGAAAAAAAAAATTCGAAGTTATGAAAAAATCGTTCAAATTAGAATTTTGAACGTGTCTTCGAAATAAAAATCGTATTGAAAATCGCTAGAAGTAACGAGCAAATTTTTCAAACGCTGATTTTCACACTTACGTTATTTCAGGATATGGTTGAATCATCAAATTTAATTGCAATTTTGCTCTCACTTGCATGGGAATGCCGGCGGTCTGATAAGAAAAATAAGCATAATCATTTAATCTAATGATAACAGAACGCAAAGATCGAATTTCTCTCATTATCAGAGTTTATCTCACCGGCTCAACGACCATGGAAAATTGATGCTTCTCTTTCTGGGGATTCATACCGCTTATCGCTGAGCGATAACTCTCGTCAGCCAAATAAAAGTGCGGCAAACTCATAAAAGCCGGTGCACCGAATTTGCAACTCGAGACGTTGAATGCACCGCTTGGCTGACATTCGACGTTTTTGCAATAACACGCTCTCGCGGGTACTTTCGTTCCATTGTCGAGCATTTCACTCGTTGAGACATATTCTCTTCCGTTCAATCCAGCAAATTCCGTAACCTTGTTGAACTCTAGACTCAACGTTCTGGAACGAGAAAAAATTGCACAAATGATTAACCAATCAGCGTTACAGATACGGCAGAATTGCTTGCGAAAAGTGCAGAAATCATAAAAACCATGGATTAATTTTCTTTACATCATTTTTGCATTTAATAATGTATTGAATGAAGAGTTGCAAAAAATGCATTATTTTTTTAGTTAATAATACAAATGTCAGACCATTAAGCATTACATTAGTACTGGAAAATGAAAAAATGAAACATTATGCATTACGTTATTAATGAGTACTTGGCAAAGCATTACATTATCCGTCCCATTAATGGATAATGTGGGAAGAGTTACATTACTCGTTACTGAAATAATGAGTAATGCAAAAATGTTCCATTATCAATTATTAAAGTAATAGACATTGTAAAGTAGCGTTAATTTTTCATTACTATGGTACTGAATATTTTGAATAATGCATTATTCGGAATAAAAATATTTTATGCATTCGTAGTCCAATAGGACAATGCGATAAAATTTTCCTTTTATTTACGAAAGTGGAAAATATGGATTGATGAAACCGGTTCATGCTGTAGGTTCAAATCTAATCTAACAAATAAAAAAAAACAATTAGGAATCTAAACAAACGAATTTTCCTGTAAAAAAATTGAGGGAATAACACATACAGTCTAAGGTGTATCATTCTTGCGCATTATGATTATAAAAAATCATACGAAAAGGAAGATTTCATTGACATTGTTTTCTACATAGAGAAATTATTTGTTTTCCTTTAAACCATTACTCAAAGTAATACATTATTTATAGATGTAATGCGTTATTTGAAGTAATGCACTGCTCCATGGAATGTGTTACTCAAAGTATGAATTGCTCAATGTAATGCATTACTAAAAGTAATGCATTGCTCTATGTAATGGATTACTCAAAGTAACGCATTGCTCAATGTAATGCATTACTCATAGTAATCCATTATTTTTCGGTTTTGTACCATTCATTACTATGGTAATGAAATTTTGTTTCTACTTTGAATTACCCATTACTGTAATAATGGAGAATGGCAGCATTCAGCATTATCCATTACTGGTGTAATGAATAATGTAACGTTTTTTGCATTATTCATTATTAATTTAATGCATAATCGTTATGTTTCACATTTTTCATTACAAAAATAATGCTTATTGTTTCTATCATAGAATTTTCATTATTTCTAAAATAAATAATGCATTATTCTTACATTATAATTTCGACAACTCTGATTGAATGCAAAGTTGTAAATAATGCATTATTTTGATAATGTATTATTTATGAAAACCTAATAAACTTACTAGTGGAAACACACTAATTTGTAATGGAATATTCTCCACTGCAAATTATTTTTAAAAATTGTAATTTGTAATGGAGCACTGATCCATTACACATTACCTTTATTATTTGTAATGGAATATGCATACATGACCCATTACTTTTTATTATTTGTAATGGAACGAGCATCCATTACACATTACTATTTTCATTTGTAATGAAACATTCATTCATTTCACGTTACTTTTGTAATTTGTAATGGAAAACTTATCCAATACACATTGTTTAAAGTAATGGGTAATGCATTGGTTTTACATTACTATTTTCACAACTCTGATTGAATGTTTATCTATAGTTATTTTCTGGTTGAAAAAAAATTCTGCAAATTTAAAACAATTTTTCAATACTCACGAACAAACGTCGGGAGCAAAAACTGATACTTTTTTATCGTCGTGAATGGGTGGCCAAAGATCGCCAAGGGTTCCGTTTATGACGCCGCAACTTTTATTGAAATATTTTGATATGTTGCTAAAATTCCATTCCTGCAGCATACCGAGATTCTTAATATCCGTGCTTCCGGTTTGCATGTTGAAAGTTCCATCGTAAGAGTCCGATTCATTGCGCTATGGGATAAAAACAAATATACTATTTATCTTTAAGTCTGACGATCGTTCGACTCGTAATGGGGATTATATACAAACTTACACTGTAAAACCAACCAAATTTTTTGTACGGTATAGAAGTGCGATTCAACAGTGCTGCCATTTTCAATAATTTGTCATCGTAACCATCGAACAATAATTCTTTGACGGTTTTCGTGACTGTCAATTTTTCTTTGGACAATTTTATTGCCGAATTAACAAATATTTTTGTCAACTTATTTCCAAATCTCATCATGTAAGCCACAGTCTACGAAAATTTGCAATCGCTGTTAAGAGCGGAAAAAAATGTAACGATATCGGCTGAAAGAAAATTGATGAATTTCTCACAGTTGCCACAGGATTGAGATTCGTTACTGTGTCCGACAGCGAACCATTGGACATGGATTCCATAAAATGCCAGATTCTTTCCTGTTGAAAGGTCACTGTACTGTTTTCCGTATTCCACACCAGATTTTTTTTATAATCGACTTCCCTGCAATGGAAAAATCAGAAAATTCTAGCGTGACTCAATTATTTCGCAGAATTGAATGTCTTACACAATTTAAAATCCATACAGATCTGTGGAAAGTATAATGTAAAAATAATCCATTATTTATTTTAGAAATAATGAAAATTCTATGATAGAATCATTAAGCATTATTTTTGTAATGAAAAATGTGAAACCCAACGATTGTGCATTAAATTAATAATGAATAATGCAAAAAACGTAACATTATTCATTACACCAGTAATGGATAATGCTAAACGCTGCCATTCTCCATTATTGCAGTAATGGGTAATACAAAGTAGAAACAAAATTTCATTACTATAGTAATGAATGGTACAAAACCGAAGAATAATGGATTACTGTGAGTAATGCATTACATTGAACAATGTGTTACTTTGAGTAATCCATTACGTTGAGCAATGCATTACTTTTAGTAATGCATTACATTGAGCAATTAATTACTTTGAGTAACACATTACATCGAGCAGTGCATTACTTCAAATAACGCATTATATCTATAAATAATGTGAGTAATGGTTTAAAGGAATAAAAATAATTTCTGTATGTAGAGAGCAATGTCAATGAAATCTTCCTTTTCGTATGATTTTTTATAATCATAATGCGTAAGAATGATACATTTCAGACTGTATGTGTTATTCCCTCCAATTTTTTTACAGGGAAATTCGTTTGTTTAGATTCCTAATTTTTTACTTCGAAAATATAATTCGGTACTTGATTTTGTTTTTTTTTTATTTGTTAGATTAGATTTGAACCTACAGCATGAACCGGTTTCATCAATCCATATTTTCCACTTTCTTAGATAAAAGGAAGATTTTATGGCATTGTCCTATTGGACTACGAATGCATAAAATATTTTTCCTCCAAATAATGCATTATTCAAAATATTCAGTATTACTGTAATGAAAAATTAACGCTACTTTGCAATATCTATTACTTTAATAATGGATAATGGAACATTTTTGCATTACTCATTATCTCAGTAATGAGTAATGTAACTCTTCTCACATTATCCGTACTTCAGCAATGGATAATGAAATGCTTTTCCAAGTACACATTAATAACGTAATGCATAATGTTTCATTTTTTTCATTTTCCAGTACTAATGTAATGCTTAATGGTCTGACATTTGCATTATTAAATAAAAAAATAATGCGATATTTTTTTTATCACATCATTCATTGAATGAATAATGTATAATGGAAGTTATGAGTCCCATTATTGGGTCAAAAAATAATCATCAATAAAATCGATAATGCATTATTAAAATAATGCATTTTTGCAACTCTGAATCCATATTATCAAATTGTGACTGAATTATTCTCACTTGAAAACATAGGGACCCATTTCTACGAAATTGGGTTTTATCTCTGACCCAACAACAAAATCACTGGGATTCGTCCAATTGAACAGATGGATCTCAAGATACATCGGTATCGGAGTTTCCTTCCACATGGAAAAGCTTCTCGACGTAGGAGTGAGAATGAGCTCGTGGATCAATATACCATTGAATATAGTGGTCCACAATAGTCCGGCTGTTATTCCAATGATTATAGCTATCAGTCCGACGCTGGATACTATAATCACTGCTACTGGTGTACCCATTTTCACAGGCGGTGGTGGACTGAAAAAAAAAACATTCAATTCATCGGTCAAAAGAAGCTGATATTTCAAATTTTAGAAGCTGGGACAGACATCCTGCGCTGGTATCAATTGTATTCAGTCAATTTGCTTTAAAAAATGCTTTTTTCCAATTTTTGCTTTAAAAAACCAATTTTTGCTTTAAAAAAAAAGTTAAGAAACTAACCCATCGTGGTTGTCCTCTAAACCAGGCGTTATCAACGTTTCCATCGACATTATTATGAAATTTGTAATTTTAAAAGATTCAGTGATCGTTATTTTGATTGAAACTGTTGAAAAACTCGGCACTAGTAAATATGATAATAAACTCAGTGATAAAATAAAAAAAATGCACTTCCGGCATGTCGAAGGCGCCGCTTGTTGTTAAAAAAAAATTTCGATCAATTAATTAATGTAAAGCATGATTTTACAACGTGATATATGACCATATGAGTCAGTCGCAAATGACTTTGCAACAAGAGCAACGCTAAGAACGCTTATTGCCAATGTACACTAAAAAAACTAGGAGGCTAAGGCTCACAATCAGCTGACTGCGGGAGACAGCTGATCGCGATAATCGATAACAGCTGTTTTTTTGCTAGGTACTGTCGCTTGCTGCTTTACCAACGGAGCAGCGCTAATGCTCAATGTTGCCGCAAGAGGGCTACTGTCGCCATTGAATTTGTTCAATAATTTTCAAATACATTCTCGTGAGAGACACCGCAATTAAGATAATTGCGTTATTATTGATTCTTTTCGTCCATTACACAATTTCTTACCTGCGAAGGACATTCGGATCTCCGTAAGTCGGCAGTGTATTAACATCTGGATAAGTCTTGATCATTTTTTCTGATAATAATTCAGTTTTCGCTTCGTGGATTCTATGTATTTAATACTACGTGTTAAGAACTTGTGACAACTTCGTTTTACCACCAATTTTTGAACAGAGCATTTTATGAGAGATGGTTCAAATTAAAAAATAAATTAAAATAAAAGGCCCTGTGGAATTTACAGCAGAGCTCGACACTTTTGTTATCGTTCTAAATGTTATTGATTTTTAAGCTATCACATTTTATCACACTAAGGGACTCCTTGCGGTGCAATTAAATGTCGATCGATCACTAATATTACAAAACGTTTTCCGCCACGTAAAGGAGGAATTAGTGCGAATTAAAGTAGATGAGAATTTATAAATTCATGATAAACGTAAAAAAAATATATAACAATGAAATTACAAGAAAATAACCCAAAATAGCCTCTCTTAACTCAGTTTTAATAAAATAAAATTCTTAATCGTTCAATCTTGATTATAAAGAGCTCGTTCTATTTTTCGTTGCATATTTCACGACTTTTAAGAGTGTCACGTAAATTTTTTACACATATTTTGCATACAAATTTTATGCATAAAATTAAAAATAAAAATTTATAAATAAAATTTTAACAAATGCATGAAAATACATCTTAAATATATCTTAAATTTATTATAAAATATATCGGGGATAGTGAATCTTTGCTTTCAATTATGAATCTAATTTTTATCTTTAATTATGATGCAAATTACTTGGGTTGATTTTTCAAGAATATTTTAACAAACAAAATAAAACCGTTCGTTCATTAAGATTGAATTGAAATTAGAAATGAGACTTGAGAAATGAGATTACAATAAATTATTATCTACAATAATTATTATAAACTATTATCCACAATAATTGTTATAAATTATTATCCAAAATAATTTTCCACATTAAGCAGGACTACTTAAATTCTGATCCATCTTCTTTCGCACTAGCTTCTCTCTTAATATGTGTATAGAAAAATCTTTAAAAGCAGGAAAAAAATGTTCCCATTCATGATAAATTGAAATTCGATAATCAATACTCTGAAAAACTGAGCGGATTTAATTGAGTTTACTCAGCTTATTTACTCCGCTAAACTAAATTTACATCGATAATTAAATTATGAAAAAAACTAGCTATAAATCGCATTGAGTTCTCATTTAAAACGTGTACTAACTATTTTTTGAACTTATCGTTAGTATTCTATTAACTTTCTGCACCGCAGGGAATTCCTTATAAAAATATTATCCAGGATTTTTTACGTTGATTATTCGTTAAAAAATTTATTGATATTCTTCAATTCTCTAAACAGTTACTTCAAAATGGCTCACGATTGACAAACTCTATCTCAATGAAAAACGATCGACGACTGAGAGACTTTGAAATCTGTCTTGACTGACATGAAGGGAATTCTTTTTCTTTATCCTGATATCTTTCTCTCTCTCTCCAAAAAGAAACTTGAGCAGGGATGATGGTAGACGGATTTTTTATCATCTTGATAATATGTGGAATGCGTATCTTTAAAAACGTATGTTGTTATTACACGTTCAAGTAAAAAGTGATAAACTGATAAGACGGGTAAATACCCTTTGACCGAACTACCTGCATTGTGTGTCTGCTGAGATAAAAAAGAATTATTTTCAGTCACCCCAAAGTTCCCTGAATAAAATATGCTGTAGAAAAAAAAACATAACTTCGACATTTGTGAATATTTAAGAATCCAAATAATTTGAAAGATACTCGAATACAGGCTCTTCGAAGTACAACAAGATTTTTTCGAAGAACTTTTGAGGTTCTTGCAGAAAAAATTTCCAAAAATTTCAATTTTCTGGACATCGACTACGTAACCTTTTATGAACTTTGAAATAATTCATAAAGAGGAAATTGAAATTTACAAACTAATCAAATCAAAATCAAAATTTCGTGAGATTTTCCAGAATTTTTTATGTTCCAAAATGTGAGATTTTTTAAGATTCCATCTCGAATACGTACGGAAAAAAACAGAAAAGAAAACATTGACATAATCATCGTGATTCCTTAGGATGTTCCAGATACTATATGAGTATCAAATAATTTTTTTCCCCATTTACAACGTTGCAATCTGTTATAAATAAATATTTGTGGATAAAACAGAAGTGTTTCGTTGTGCACAAAGATATGAAGTAAAGATCACGAAACTTGGAGTGAAATTATCCGTTTCAAACATTCATTCATATATTGGAGTGTTTCATTTTACAATTCTATTTTTCGTTTTACGCTTCAATGAATAGTTTGGTTTCTAGATTTTAAGGATGTTGAGTCCCTATGAAATCTTTTAATGTTAATTGTTCAATGAATAGCTTCTTAATCGTCGTGAAATTTTTACACGACCTCTCAAATAATTCATCCAAAAACATACCAAATTTTCAGAATTTTCTCATCATTTGCGATTTGGGACTCAATATCCTTAAATGGATCGTTTCAGCTGAAGAGTGGGCCAGTCGCTATGTTTCCGTTATTTTGCTGTATTTTCGGTTTTTATAGGTATTTTAGGTATTTTCATCTACACGGGTTTTCCGATGAAAAAGCCGTGTAGATAAAAAAAAAATCTTGACAGGAAAAACTTTGAAAGAAAATTCTGAAAAAATTTCATTGAATCCAGAATAATTGTATGCAACTTTTTACTCTCTTAGTAATTTCACGAAAACCCAGTAGTTTTGGAGTTACGCTACATTTTATAAATATGGTCGTTTTTTACCAAAAATTAAATATTTTTGCGAGAAAAAATCGTATGAAACTTAAAAAAAACGAAATTGAAGCTTATACTCCCCCCCATAACTTTTTTACACGAAAAACAATTTTTAAAAAATTTCATGGGTCGTGCGCCAAAGTTTAAAGGCCAAAAAAAAACCGACCATGTTTCAAACAGCGTACCGAGTTAAAAAAAAATCGAATTTTTTTTTTTGGAAAAAGCAAAATGAAGCTGAATATGTCCTCTTTGAAATGCCGCTTGTTGAATTGAAATATCTTCATTTTTAAAAGAGCAGCGAATCTTTTTGTGCAGTTCCGAATCGACGGAATCAGGGCGATTGATTCCAAACTTATGAACGGCAGTGTATACTTTTGTGTTTAAAAAAATGTGGCCTGTTTCCATCAACCGATTCCTAGAAACAAAAACCGAATTTGGCTATTTTTTTCGGATCTCAAGATTGATGAGCCCATTAAGAAATTTCGCGACCTTGAATGATTTTTTTTCAATTATATAGTCATTTGATTTTTTATAAACAAATTTTTAATACATCAACTAGGATGTTTGAAGGATATTCTGTAATTTTTTGAGATTTTTCCGACCGATAGTTTGGTCACGATACTTGTCCAAAAATGGACAAGGTCAAATCGACCCAGATAAGTGTGACGACGGAGGGTTGAAGACGATTCTGGGGGACCAAATCGCCAAGTAAAATCGATCTTGCCCTTAGCACGGTCATTACATACTAACGACGCGACATTCCAATCTCTCTTCGCAATTAACAGCTCGATTGTTCGCGACAATATCGCATGTTTTGAGGACAGAGGCGTGGGGAGCAGACGTATGAATATATTTCGAGAGAAACTGGTGTAAGGAGTTGAGGAAAAGGAAAATTATTCGTCAGTTTGCGATTCGAAAGGCTTTGAAGAATCAACGAAGCATCAACGACGATATAAAATCGACCGCATATAATATTCCCGAAAGTTTTTTGCAATCTCGAAAAAAAAAAATATCTTCGATAGTGATATATCTATTTCTTCCTACTGCTTCGACGTAGTTTTTTGGTCATCCGGGAGCAAGATACTCATCTCCATTCTGAGCGAAGAACTGATTAAGGTCGACGCCGAAAATCGTCTAACAATGATCGACGATTAGATTTATTCGTAGAGCAATCGATAGATAAATCCTGAACGACTAAAACAGCACGCACGCACAACCGTTCAAAGTTCAACGAAATTTTGGAGGAAAATGATAATCCTTAAAACATCACACGCGTTATTTATTGATGATACGATAACCGAGAACTGGGAATCGAAGATAGATCAATAATTCCTTTTCCGCTTGTCGGTCCCGAATGAAACTACCGTGAGATTAGAAAACGACGATGACAAAAAACAACTTGCTATGCTCGTCTATTAGATGACTCAAAGAAGCGGGAAAACTGTCGTAACACTCTGGTTGGACGAAGACCGAATCGACGATCGTGCGTTTTTTTTCTTTCTATCGAGCGTTTTGTGCAAAGTCCGTCAGACGACACACGTCGTCAAAAATATGATTTTAATCGACGATTTTCGCAACTGCAATGCAATGTTTCTAATGTGGTCATTTTACTTCGTTTCTTTTTGCAAAGTCTTTTACGATGAATCATCGATTTCCGAGCTTCATCATCGATATATCGCATTTATGACGAGGATATTCTTGTCCGAGGGATTTGAAGCTAGAACATTATTCGAAGCATCGAACTTCAATCACGATGTTGAAGTTTGCATAGTTGAAATGCAACGAAAAATGTTTTTGCTGACGTATTTCTCACGTAAAGCAGCAGTTCATTAAGAATTGCCTTTCACCAAAAAAAGGCTTAAATAAAGTTTGGTTCTTGAAGAAGTATCGTTAGAGGGGATTGTATTGATTTTAACAAACCCGTTTTAGTTGCATCCCACCGATACAACTTTTAACATCTTCGTTCTTCGTATGATTGTATTTATTATGCAGATTTGTTGGTTTGAGAGTTTTCACGTTTGAGTTCTTATCGAGGAGCCTTCTGGTCACCAGATTGATAATTTTCATTGGATAAAGATAAAAGACCAGTTTTGTCAGTGATCATTATTGGTCAGTTTTTTGTCGCTGATGACTAATTTGTATTATTTGGATTATAAGTCGAGTCTTATCTTTATTCATTATTTAGTTAACCAATAATTTTCAAAAGTCGTTTTGAAAATCTAAAAATCGACTTTGAAAAACTATTGGTTAACTAAATAATGAACAAAGCAAAGTCTACAAGGGATTTTTTACGGTGCAGATGAATTAATGTGATTTAAAAAATTAGCAGGATTTGAAAAATAATTTCTACATTTTTCAAAGTCGAACCCGGTGCGATTCGTCGCCAGTTCTCCATTAAAATTAATCATCGGAGTAAAATTAGTTTAACAAAGTAAATTAGCGAAGTAAAGTCAGTTTACTCCGCCAGTTTTTCCGGAGTCTTGATCATTGAATTGTATATGAATTTCAAATAACCCGTTATGATTGAATTGAATTTCAAAACCTGTAATGATCACTGTGGGTCAAATTGACCCAGACTTTTTTTTAAATTTAATATTAAAAGTAGTAAATTTTTTTCATAAACTATTTTTTTATGAATGTACTATAAGTCGAGAGTATCGTGGTAAATGTTTACGAAAAAATATTAAAAATTGAAAAAGTGCTGAATTTTTATGTAGAAACCCGTATTCTTCTAAACACTTTTTTTCAGAAATTTTTTTCAGTACTTAAAAATAAAAAATTTACAGTTTCATCGACGAGAGCATATTTTTCAATGTTCAAGATATGTCTCTGAATTGTTATACGGAAATAGAACACGTCGTCTTGTTTCAGTAATTGCTCAAAGTTGGCTCGGGTCAAATTGACCCAGTGTGACTATTATTATAATATTCTGGGCAAGTGTGATCATTACGGGTTAAATCGTGGTTAAGAGCTTTTGGATCTGGCCCGGAATGATAAAAGGAAAAAAGTGAATTCAATTTTTAAAAAATACACTTCCGAAATGGTTTTTGAGAGTGGGATCGCTTAAGCATGACCCAGCATGAAAATTTTTAAGAATGATTAAACGTGATGTGAAGAAATTTGTGAGAGATAAAAGCCACTCCTGATACGTTGAGCTATAGTTTTATCAAATGTATATATGATGGGAAAAAGAAATTCCTTTCTTTCGAATTCATCAATGAAATTCCAATCAATGAGGATGTTTTCAAGTGAAAAATCAATCTTTTATTTAGGCATTTCTCTCTGAACGTAAAAAGACGTCTTCATTATCGGTTTTTACTTCAATGAATCACTCGCAATGGTCACTGAATATCATTCATCGTGTGCTTCATTCTGCAAAACAAAAGACGCGACGAAACATCGATGAATAATCTTGACTCGCGCAAAAAGTGTAGTTTTGTAAATTGAAAAAAAAGTATTATGCATATTTCAATATATCGAGGATTCGTCTGCTATTTCATGTTAATTATAGCTGTAATATATATGTATTTGTATATATTGTGCTCCAGTTTTCTCTTTGTATGGGCTCCTCACAGTGGACAGGTTTTGTCTGTTTCCTATTTTAGCATTCACGTTTGAATTTCTCGATTCACATACGAAGTATTCTTCAACAATTCCTTGACATTTTTCAGTGATGGAAATTAACAAAAATTTCTTGATAGGAATCATCACTTAGCGCGGTGTTTTGTAAATTATTTCAGATTATTTGAAAAAATCAATAATTTCAAGAATATCCAACAAAAAACAGGAATACCATTATTTGTTCAACAATTCTTTGGTAAGTTCTTTTTTTTTCTTAAATAAACCGAATGTGTTAATTTTTCTGAACGCATATGCATTTTTTCCGAATTTTCCCTCTATTTTGAAATTTCCGTTTTGAAATTTTGTAGAATGGCTGTATTTATGTATTTTTTGGGCTAGTGTCTTTGAAACTTGTAAAAACTGACGATAAACCTGTGTGCAAAAACATATACAAAATTGGCAATTTTTTGTTTGTATTTTGGGATGTTTTTTATAATATTCTAAAATATAAAGAAAATTCTGAAAAAATTCATATGTGTTCAAAAAAATTAACGCATTCGATTTGTTTAAGAAAAGAAAGAACTTATCAAAAACTTGTAGAATAATTATTAGTTTAAACAATTTATCAATAACTTTTGTACAATGTTATTATTGATAATTGTTGTTTATGACATGTCAAATGTTGCTGAATATTTTTAGATTTTTATTTTATCACGCAGTACGGAAATTTAAATCAGATAAAATTTTTGGCTTAAGTTTTAAAGCATCCTTAAATAATCGACGCAGAAAGCTTCATACACGTTAATAAAATAAAAGTTTAAAAAAAGAACAGACTTGCATCTCATGCAAATTTTGTGTCAACGGAGCAGTGAGAGTATCCTCAAACTAATTACAATTCTACAGAAAAAAAGAGAAAACAGTGAATGTGATGATTTCGCTTGGCAAGTTTTATTCGCACCGTCATTCTGCATTTATTCTTCATGGAAAAAATAATCAGCGATCAATTAATAAAGTATTTATATAATCCCACAGTATAATTGACCGCGATAAAAAAATATTTTTCGATAAAGTAATAACAATAAAGTACTAATTAAGCATTGATATTACTAACAAGTAAATTTTAATAAAATTAAAATTAAACATTAAAATAAAATTACTTCTTATCTCCCATCGGGGCCTTATTCTAAAATCTGATTGAGTTTGATCGAATTTCCTTATTTTATCTTCCCTTCTTTGTGGATTCGATGTTATCTCAGATTCTACGAAAGTCACGAAGATTCAACGATCGATTGAAATATTTATCAATATGTAATCATCGATCGAGATCCAAGTGATTTTTTTAAAATGATTATCAATAATTATATCGTGCTGTTGCGAAATTTCGAAAAGTGGTGATTCATAATCGTCCGATTTTCCGACAATTAGAAACGATTTTAGTCACCAAAAATGAACATCTTGGGCACTTGACACTTGAATTCATATTCCGTAGAGATGAATCTCTCGAGTATTTTTGCGCTCGAGATGAAGAGGAAAAAGAATGCACTTTGAAACCGAGAGAAAGTTCGTACATGACGCTTTCGCCAATTCCGATGAAAGTATGTAAATCATGCGCATTTAATTATAAAAATCATTACTTTAAAAAAACGAGATGAACCTTACAAAAATCTACAACAGTACATCCACATTCATTTGGGCCTGATCATTATTTCTATAATATTAAAATTAGTGTCAAAGCTTCAGATAATTAATTTTTAAAAAGAATGAAACCTTTCACAAACGTACCTGATGAGCAAAATATATTTTTATGAAACACGTTTAAACGATCCTCCTTACGAAAATACTCCCGCTGTTTTCCACACCAAATAAAAACAAACAATTCTCACTTATTGTATATTTGGGTAAAAACACGTGTTAGGGAGTGAATTTGCAAATTTGACGAAATCTCCTTGACATATGAGCGTTCACACGAAGACTGACTTCACATACTATTACTTATTTGCTTGAGCCTTGGTATTTTGTGCCCCCTCCGTGCTTTGAGCAAAACTTTGTTTCGTTCTCTGCGCGTTCGTTATAGTGTCTGAAAAGTGCCACAGTGGGGGAGAAAAAAAGAGCGAAAGAGAAAACGCTGACAGGAAAATTAAACGGGAAGTGGAGCCGGTCAAGTTCCATCTCTACCCGAAATTTCTCTACCCGAATATATTATTCTCAAATTAAAACTCTACCGAAAATAAATCTACTGGGCTAATATTTTCCTTAAAAAAGTAGCGGAAGTATACGAGATTGTACGCTGGTGAAGTCGTAATCTGCTAGACTTGTAACATATCGGAATTCTGGTAGAGTTTTTACCGGGTAGAGATGTCACGATGATAGAATTGTCCTCATAATAGAGTTTTTTAATTAATTTCATTTCAATCCATCTTTACCCGAAATTTAACTGCCGGAATTTATTTCTATCGAATTTCAACTGTACCGAAAACAACTCTCCTTTTGCAATATTTTCCTCATGAAAGTGGGAAGAATCTAGAATATTGTACGCTAGTACAGTTGTAATCTAGTAAACTTCCATCACGGTGCTAGATTTTTCGCTTGGTAGAGATTTTCTTTGGAGCAGTGAATTCCGGTAGAGTTGTTACGTGGTAGAGATGTCACGATGATAGAATTGTCATTATAATAGAGTTTTTAATTAATTTCATTTCGATCCATCTCTATCCGAAATTTCGCTACCGGAATTTATTTTTATCGAATTTCAACTGTACAAAAAACAACTCTACTTTTGCAATATTTTCCTAATAAAAGTGGGAAGAATCTACAATATCGTACGATAGTAAAGTTGCAATCTGGTAGACTCCCATCGCGGTGGTAGATTTTTAGCTTGGTGGAGATGTTTGTTTGGAGAAGTAAATTCCGGTAGAGTTGTTACGTGGGAGAGTTACTATGCAGCGTTGTCCTTGCGGTAAAATTTTTAATTTTTGAAAATATTAGGTACAATTGCATCTCTACTCGCAATTACTCTTGCTTACTTGATTTTCAGCGAATTACAACTGTACCGAAAAACACTCTACTGGCGTAAAATCTTTCTAAAAAATATTGGGGTTACGTACGAGACTATACGCTGATAAAATTATATATAATCTGCTAGATTTTTAGCGCGGTAGATTTGTAGATTGGTAGAAACATTTTCCAGATTATTGAATTACGATAGAGTTGTTACGCGGTAGAGTTGTTAAATTGGTATCACTTTTCCGTGGTGATTTCCGTTTGGTAGAGATGTTGAGTCGGTGTAAATTCCGGTAGAGGTGTAGGTTGGTAATTGGAGCAAGTAATTTCTGGTAGAAATATAATCGTGATGTTACTGATGAGCCATGTTTTTAATCAGCTTTCGTCCCTCGTACAAAGAAGCGCACTGCATGTGTAGATACGATTAACCCGACATGCGATGAATTAAATTACGGATGATTCTTTTTTTCTCCTATAAATACTCGGTACACGAGAATTTGCGATCGAAATCGATAAATATCCGTCGACACTGCAATTTATCTTGGAATGGAGATCATTGCAGTATGGGCTATCACATATCAACTTTTTTTTCATCGAAAATTGTTCTCATGACCTTTAGGCCTGCACAATCTTTTTCTCGGTGTAAAGTTCAAAAACGATTGTGGATGATACGATTTTGATAAAGCACGAATATGAAAAAAAAAATTGGCTTTCATGTGTATTTATTCCAGAGTTTATTAAAGCTATACTGTTAAATGGACCTTGAATTTTTTTTTACTTTTTTTCCTATTTTTTATCTTTTTAATACAAAAAAAAGAGAACAAAAATAAACATGTGCGCTTTATCAAAATCGTATCATCTGTAATCGTAAAAAAAAATTCGTAAACAGAATGCAGAAATTGAATATCCGAAAAAATGTGATGCATACTTTTTTGATGTTTCTTAAGGATGTAGTCTGGAGGTTTTGCACTTTTTATAAGACTATTGCAGGAATTTTTTTTCTACTAGAAAATAAAACTCAATCATTTCAATTTTGTTATATGTTGTTATTTATGTCTTTGACGGCACAAGAAAATTTTTTTTAAGTTTGTTTTTGAATATTTGAATGGTGCTTCATTTGGCCAAAGTAGACTACATTTTCCCGATCGGCCCGGGCAAAAAAAATCTACTGAACCGATTGGGCTGAAATTTGGATATGTTATTGCATACATCAGTGGCTATCGCAGGTCGCAGAATTGTTAATTTTCATGAAAAATTTCCTATTTTTTACCCCAAATTTCGAAGAAAAAAAATCGCGATTTTTTTTTTCACAAGACCGTAATTGCTTTTTTTTTGTTTAAATGTCTAAATCTGCTACCTGCGATAACGAGAAGCTTACAGAACAATAATCTTTTTTAGTTTTTTGTTTCAGATTACCTGGACCGACGCAATCGCCCGGACCGGTCACATGCTTTTTTTTTTGGTGTCCACTTTGGACAAATGAAGCACCATTTAAATATTCAAAAACAAACTTTAAACATTTTTTCCTGTGACGTCAAAGACATAAATAACAACGTATGAAAAAATTGAAATGATTGAGTTTTATTTTCTAGTAAAAAAAAAATCCTGAAATAGTCTTATAAAAAGTGCAAAACCTCCAGACTACATCCTTAATGTTCCAAAAAAATTTAAAAGATTGTAAATATTTTTCCATATTTAAAATTTTACAACATTTTTACAAATATTCGATACAACTTTTCGCAGAATAAAAAACAAATCAAGTATCTTTGAAAAATTCAATTACGTTATCAAGACTTTTCGAAAACTCTGTCTCAAAAAATGTAATAAACCGAATGAAAATGAAACAAAATGAAAAGAGTCAAGTTTGTCAGTCGAGCTGTTTCAAGGATCACGGTAAATAAACCAAACGGTTCGGTGTGTGCAAAGAGAGAAAGAGAGAGAGAGAGAGGGCACGTTTGCAATTAAAATGAGAAGTGCACTTTTTTCAATGCACCGAATTTTTTTTCATCTCTAACGATGTACCATTAGGGATTGCATCTCGAGCTGAAATAAAGTAGAGAGGTCGACGTTAAAGCTGATGAATCCAGGGTAGAAAATTTTTTCGCTTTCCTTTCAACGTCGCATAAAAACGAGAAAATTCTCATTCGTAAAAAGACTTTTTAGCACAATTGAGCTTATCGCACTGGACGATTGTCCCCACGCATCCAGTTATTATCTCCCAAGTATAAACGCTCGTAAATTTCTGTCCTCAAGCGGAAACGCGAGAAAAACCAACATTGTGCTTGGAAACTATATCATTCATCCTAAAAGCCAACCAGAATCGAATTTTTTTTTGAAAAATCGCATTAAAAAGAATAACCATAGTTATATATCATCGGCTAACACGAAAACAAACTTTATTGCAATATTGTAACGTGTCGCGAATTAAAAAAAAAAATGCACGACAAACGGTGGACAAATTTCTTTGTTTTTACATTCTACAATATGTCGATTAAAATTTACGATCAGTCATTATTTCGTTCTACTATAAATTGCGTGAAACCAGCACACGATATATCTAAGGACTGTAGTAGAAATATTATAAAATTGAATTAAACGCTCCATCGACTGCTCAGTTTGAATTTTTTTTTCCCTATGCATCAGAGGATTTTCCCATTTTTCATTTTCAGCAGTCTAATGGAATTGCATGAGAGTAAATGCATTCTTTACGATTCTAGTTTGTGGGATTCAGTCGAGAATTATTGTTGAGAAAATTTCTCTTTTTTTTATCACATAACGGACGGATTTTTTCACGCTTATTCGAGTTTGCGCTCGGAAAATCGTTCACTAATTCTATTATTATATAATTAATGTGTTACTCGTGCTGTTCATGTCTTCCTGGAGCTGCGTGCGATCACGAATTTTTGCACACATTAAACTGTACTCGAGAACACCGATCCTCACGTTCATTTCCGATATCTCAGTTTTCATCTTCGTTATAGTTTTCTTAATATTTATGAGTGGTGCTGTAAAATATTGTACATTGTTAGTGTTAGTAGGCGGGACAAATTTTTTTGAGACGAATTCACGTGGTGCGAATAAAAGACCTCGGTAGGAAATATTCGGGAAGCCTGTCCAATAGACATTTAAAAAAAGGGACTATTTTTTGTTTTTCGAAATAACATATTAAATACTTTCGGGGAGGTGGTAAAAAATGCCTGTTAAAAGCAAAGCTCTTAATATAAATATTTGGAAATGTCTTATCGCAAATTTTTATTTCCCATTTAAATAACACAGAAAAAAATTTCAAACTTTGAAATTTTATATCACTCCTTCAAGTCAATGTACCGAATCGAACGATACGTATTTTTATAGGGAATTGAAGGCTCTATAAAAAAAGGTCTCTTATGATTTTTCGATAAACTCACTCCTTCAAAAGTTATTCACGGTCTACTATATGAGGCATTCCATGTCAAGTAGGCCACCCCATTTCTTTGAAATCTCCTAAAATCGCAGACAAATTTTTAAAAAGTCGTCCTAACTATCAAGAAAATTCGTGATTATTTTTAGATCTTTAAATTAAATTTTTTAGCTGGAAAAAAATACAACAAATGTGTTTGCCCCATTTTGTAACTGAAAAATTATTTGTCGTACGAAAAAAAAGTTCGAAATAAAATTTAGGATTTTCAACGTGCAACGTGCACTAAAATTTTTAACAAACTCCTCCGAAAGCTCTATACGCCATTTTCGGAGCAAATAATGTTTTGATATTTTTTTCCTCAGAATTAACATCTTCGATTCGTCTGTAGTTTTAACAGTTTTTTACTTGATATATTTACAGACTATAAAAAAATTGGCGAAGTGGAGAATCCATTATTTCAAATGCATTTTTATTGATACAATCTATCGTTATAGAGTGATTTAACGAAATAGTGAAGATATTGATATTTCATCATTATTAATCGTAGACAGGGAAAAATAATAAAATAATCTCGTTTTGATACTGCGAAGACGACTCCAGGAACAAAGCAGTATCATTGCTTCATTCCCAAAAATCATGGCCAAATCGAACTGAAAAAGTACTCATTGGCCATAGAAACGTCGGTGTATCCAAAGAGGGTAAATTAATTCTTTTTTGCAATCGAGAGACGTGAGTAGCTTTTGACTTTAATTTGAATAGCCTTTATCGGTGTCCATGGGTCCATTGATAAAGTTTATTAAAAAAATTGAAAAAATACAAAAAATAAACAAAAATGCGGACTTTAGAAAATATCTATAGATATTCTCAACCCCGTTAATGCACAGAGGAATTTGTGTATTCGTTTGGGATGAAAAACGCATGGGAAGGAATAGATTCTCCACTAAGCCAATTTTTTTGTAGTCTGTAAATATATCAAGTAAAAAACTGTAAAAACTACCGATAAATCGAAGGTGTCAATTCTGAGAAAAAAAATATCAAAACATTATTTGCTCCGAAAATGGCATATAGAGCTTTTGGAGAAGTTAGTAAAAAATTTCAGTGAAAAGTACGTTGAAAATCCAAAATTTCATGTTGTGCTTTTTTTTCGTACGATAAATAATTTTCGAGTTACGAAATGGAACAAGAAAAATTTTTGTATTTTTTTCCGGCTACAATATGTAATATAAAAATCTGAAAAAGATCACGAATTTTCTTGACAGTTAGAATTATTTAATTAAAATTTGTATGACATTTTTGGTGATTTCGAAAAATGGGGTGGCCGACTCGACGTGGAATGCCTCATATGTGTATATTAGACTGTGAATATGGGTGAACTGTTGGTCATTTCTTTAAAAATTAGGTAATTTATGTTAATGCAATTTAAACTTTTATTAAAAATCATAAGATCTTTTTTGTGGAGCGTTCAATTCTCTACAAGAGTATCTGTCCTTCATTTTGATACATTGACTTGAAGCCGAGATATAAAATTTCAAAGTTTGAAATTTTTTTTCCTGTGTTATAAATGGGAAATAGAAATTTGCGGTGAGACATATCTAATTACTTATATTAAGAGCTCTGCTTTTAACGGACATATTTTTTCACCTCCCCGAAAGTATTTAATATGTTATTTCGAAAAACAAAAAATAGTCGATTTTTTTTAATCATTCTACTGTCCAATAATAATTAGTATTTGTAAAATTGTATTTACTTCCGTCAGTCATGCTGGATCCTCTCTCGTCCATTTCTCTCTTAACTTGTTCCAATTCCTCCGTAAGCTTGTTCAAAGTTCTCGTACGTTCGGTTACACCACCGCTAACGTCTCTGTACTGTTCCTTGACTTTTGATAAATCTTCCTAAAGGTTAAAATGATTTTTCAAACAGTTAATTGATGCGAGGAAGGTAGTCGAAATTTTCGGTTTTCTTTTGTTTTCTCTTAAAGGAAGCTTCGCTTTTATGAAAAACAAATCCTTCAAATTGGAAACTTGCACTTTCATTTCGCGTCTTCTTTCCTCAATTTCCAAAATAATTTTGCAAAGTATCGAAAAAACGAGGAAGTAAAGTGAGGATTTGAAAGATTCTCGTACCTGAACCGTTCTCAATTCGTTCAAAACAGGCTCAAGCTGTCTGTTCATGTACATCTCTCGAGTTTTTATCTTATCCAGTGTATTGCCGATGTCTATGTGCAACTTTTCCAATTGTCCTTTCGAGCCGTTCATTTCCGCGGTAATGTTTTGCCGAAGCTGCTTCATCTGCTCCAGACGAGCTCTCCAATCTCGAGAATCTTGTAACGCAATTTTTCATTCAGCATTTAATATAATTTTCGTTTAAATACTAATTTACGATTTATTTTTAATTACCCGTTTTCACTGTTACTTTCAACTGCGGCAGAACGCGCTCTAATTC
Source organism: Alloplasta piceator (assembly GCA_946863875.1). Lineage (NCBI taxonomy): Eukaryota > Metazoa > Arthropoda > Insecta > Hymenoptera > Ichneumonidae > Alloplasta > Alloplasta piceator. The sequence continues at coordinate 8,774,051 of OX333077.1, read as the reverse complement.
GAGTTTCCACTCTTCGGTATCCGTTTTCGATTCGAGAATATTATCAGGCTTCAACGCGTTATCCTGAAGTCCGGAAAAATGAGAAAAAAATAAGATGTGATTTTCATGAGAGGTGAAGAATCTTAAAAATTGTTTTATATTGAGGCAAATACCATTTGATGTCCGTACAACTTTGATATGTCATCAATGTGCAGAACGTCTTCGTCGTCTTCATCGTAATCTGCCATCATCTCTTCCTCGACTTTTTCCAGTATCAATTCTGCATCGTCATCCTCGATTTCTGGCTCCGGTTCAGGCTCATCCTGAGGTATTTGTACTCTGTTGCAAAACGATAGTTCATAGAAAATTTTGAAAAACTCAATGCGTCACAGCTGTACTTACTTTTTCCATTTAAAGTTGGAAGTTTTTATGGCCTGATCGGCCAAATTGTCCAAAACGTAAATTGCGTGCTCGCCGACTCCTTGTTTGAGCTTGTTCGGCGGAAATTCTATCGGTACACCTGAATTTCTGAGATGTTCAAGGATCAATGATATAGTGGAATTTGGATCATCAGATTCTTGCGGAGATTCGAAATTTTTGCCAGTCTTCCTAATCAACCAGGCGGCCAATGACGTGAACATATAGAATTGATCACCTGGATTTGTCGGTATCACGAAATAATGCCTGTAAAAAAATTATCTCCATTGTAGAAAAGAAAAGTTATTGGCATTGAAAAGTATAAGCTTACTACATTCCAATTTGCTCAATACTATTTAAAAAATATATATATACTAATGATCATTAGATAAAATTAATATTTATGAAGAATAATATTAATATAAGTGATATAGTGATTCTCAATATTTTTTACTGAATAATAATAATATATTTTACAATAATCTAGTTGCAATTTCAGAATTCTCAATTCTTTGAAAGCTTCCGAGACCGTTTTGCAAACTTTCTTTTTGGCTAATGATTTTATAAAATTATTTATACCATTTTAACGTCTATTCTTTCATTCTTTAAAAAATTCAAGGCTTCACGCATTATTCTTTTTTGCTGAATACATAAAATCGAAACATTGATTGAGGTTGAAAAAATTCAAGAAAAACTTCCGAATGATATTCGAGCTGGAATGCCCCATACATTGTGAATAAATATTGAAGTATAATAAATAAAAACGATTTTCTGTAAGAATGTTCATTAAAAAAATAGCAATTAATAAGCATACCTATTGATCGGCTTCATTTTTAATTCCTGCACAAATTCCGTATCATAATTAAGAAGTTTCAACTTCTCCAGCAAATCTTCCATGCGAATGTGAACGACATAAGGAGCGGAGGGAGCGGAATCATCCTCAATGACGATTTTCGGGGTATCGCGATACATTTTCCCGGATTTTACAATTTCATTAAAAAAATAATAACTATTTCGAAATTGATCGTGAGGTTATCGATCGTCGAGAACGCTGAGTAATGCGTCGACTTTTTTTCGCTTCATTGATGAAACACAAAGATAAAATTGTCAAAGGATTAAACGTTGAAGTATGCTAAATCGTTTTAAATACGTTAAATATAGCACGAGTGAATTATTCAAAGTTTACGACGCGAGACAAACTTTCTTCGCTGATTTTTTTGACAGGCGTTTCGACCAGACGCAGCAGACGCCAACTCGGACGTCGGCCATAGCGATATTTTTCCCCCTCCAGCGAAGCTTCATGCCTAGGGATTATTGGACTGACAATGGAGGGGGGTGGGGGAGGGGGGCAAAATTTAAGTTGGCAAAAGCCTCCCTGCTCTCCGGAGAAGTCCGAGACGTTTGTATGAAAAATAAAGTTTGATAGTGTCGGTAGAATTCCATTATTTTCATTGTGCATTTTTTTTCTTCTTTGAAACGTAAAGAAATTATGTAACCCGGTGGAATAAGTATTTCAAGCTCACGCACATCGATAGAGCGTGGAACGAATGACGCACGTGAGAAAGAATTCATTGATAGAATCTTCAGGATGTGTATAATTGAAAGTCTGCTGTTTGCGTTCGCGTTGGTCGACACCGGCGCCGTTCTCTTCGTCCTCGTCTATTACGTATCCTTTTTTTCTCTATCGTTGATAATTTTGTACAATCTCAACGAGAAAATTCGATGTATTTATCGTACAAACCTTGAATTACGTTTTCTACTTGCGCTTTATCGTCTGTAATCCAATCTGTGTTATTAGCATCTAGGGACATTTTGCAGGAGTCACTTGACAATCGCGAAAAAGGCGGGAAATTCAAACTTCTTTTTTTCCTTAACCATATTTTCTTTCAGGTAATCACACTTTCTGATCTTGAATGTGATTATTTGAACGCCCAACAATGTTGCTCGAGTTTGAACAGGGTATAGCTCACATTTTTCCAGTATTCAAGAAAAAAAAATATTGGTGAATTAATTATTTTCTTTTTCAGTGGGTAGTGCCAAAAATATCGGCGCACACAATTCTGAATCTCATGCTTCTGATTCACGGACAGTGGATTCTGACTCTGGCAAATTTTCCCATGACGTTTTGGCTATTGTACGAATACTTTACGGTGCCGAGAGGGAATATGGGAGTTTACGATCCAACGGAAATACACAATAGGGGACAGTTGAAAAAGCATACTCGTGACTGCATGATATATCTCGGGTATTATCTCATCTTCTTCTTCATTTATTTGTACTGGTAAGTATTTAAAAAGCAAAAAAGTACTTTGAGAAATTTTGCTCGCACATAAAACTAATTGTATTATTTATTGCAGTATGATTATCGAATTGCTGAGGGGAGATCCGATAAGCCGAGACGACAACGAGCTCATCGAATTTTAAGGAGAATCTGCAAGGATCAATATTTGTGATAATTTTATACGTAACGGTTTTTTGTTCTCCTCCGGTTTTTGTATATTTACGATATTTACATCGAGTAATTTATTGAAGAATATGAGCTATACGATCAATGATACGATGATCCCGAAACACTATACACAAAGATTATTGATAATGCGATAACTAAAAATACTAAAAAAACAAACAAGACTTGTAATTGCGCGAAGGACTCATCCACCTGTGCGTTGTCAATATAATATTGCGTAATATTCAGATTGTACGTAATTCATACGTGGAAAATTAGAGATTTCTAGTCGTAGCGATTGTCGATTAACGAGACAAGACTTTGATAACAATGAAATAAGAATGGAGCATCGATAATTACGATTGTTTTGCATTTTTGCGACACCCTCATTATCGAAACTTCGTAATCCTTTCCTTTATTTTTCAAAATTCTACATTCTTTGCGCAAAAATGAAAGAATGCAGAAACCAGCCCCATGCAAAACGCTAGAGATCTACCTTACCGACTGCCGATAATAAAGTGTCGATAACGTAGATCTCTAAAGCAAAAATGTTATTTTTCACCTCCGTCGTGCCCCGATATCCTCTAACCCCATTGATCTTGAGCCCCAGTGACGTATCCTCGTGTCATTTTCGCCAAGACTTATTCAATTTTGTAAACAAAATGTTATAGCGTCTCGCGCTACAAGTGTATAATTTTTTTTTTACAAATTTTCGTATTATCGTGAAACATTCACCATCATGTGGAAGTGCCACAAATGCGGAAAACCCGTTTACTTTGGTTTGATTATTTTTGTTTAAAAAAAAAATGCGCATCTCCGTTTTGACAACCCAAAGTTTTTCCATGATCGTTATCGCGAAAATTCAACCTAAAATCGTTCGTTGGCGATTGTTGTTCGCAATTGGATTTACTGAGAAATGGAGAAAAAACAGATAAGCCACGACAAAGCCGGGGTCAATGTACTCCGATTGAGGTTACAAATCGGATGAATTCTCGTTTCTCCAGTGCCGGAGTAATTTTTGTTTAATTATCGTGTAAATACGAAAATCGAGCTCATTATTTTGTTTATACCTTCGCAAAACTCTGGGTTGCCATTTTTTCATATCGCGCTCCAAAATGGAACGAATCTTCGATTACTTTGTTTGTGTAAAATTTTACAGCCGAACGCAAGCAATCGCTGGGTTACGATTGGCATCCGGAATGCTTGCGCTGCGAGGAGTGTGGAAAACGTTTGAATCCGGGGCAACACGCAGAGGTAAAGATGCAATTTTGTGGAATTTTAATTTTCAAATTAAATTCATGCCTCTGATGACCAGTTTTTAAAATAAAAACCCTGCGAATTGCTCATTTGCACATTGCTACCTCATCTTAATCACATAGCTTCCTTTATCACAAAGTATGGCAATCAAATTTGGCTTTCTCGTAAAGGAAGCTTTGTTAACTATCGAAAAACATGAGTAATCAATGTGCAAATTTGCCAAATTCTTTCAAATTTACTTCTCACCAAATTTGATTTCTGCCAAATTCAATAGTGAACAACCTTGATCTGTATTTTGAATGTGTACAAAATTTCAGTACAATATCTCGCAAATAGCCGAAGTTAGAGAACGCTATTTAAAAAAAAAAAAAAAAAAATTTGTAAAAATTTTAATCATTCGATCGATTTTCGCCAAATTTAATAACGAATATCCTCTATAGCTATATTAGCTCTGTATGAAGTTTCAGTGCAATATCTTAACAATTCTGCAGAAGTCAGAGCGTTTACGCTATTTTTCAAAAAATTACAAATTTCATAAAATTTTAATCCCTTGATGAATTTTTGCCAAATTTGATAGCAAACAACCTCGATAGCTATATTAGCTCTGTGTAAAGTTTCAGTACAATATCTTACATTGCACTAGTTAGAGCGATTACGCTATTTTTCAAAAAATTCAAAATTTCATAAAATTTTAATCCCTTGATGGATTTTCGCCAAATTCAGTACCAAACAACCTTAATAGCTATGCTAATTCTGTACAAAGTTTGAGTGTAATATCTTGAAAATTGCAGAAGTTAGAGCGTTTACGCCATTCTTGCAAAAACAAAAAGTCGATAAAATTTGAGTTCGATATCTCGAAGCGTTCTCGAGTTATTAATTATTTAATTTCCACGAAAACAAAGCCTTCCTTTATGAGGACGCAAAAATTGTTAAAACTTCCTGTCGAGTCCTCTGTCAGGAAGCCTAAATGCGCAATGCATGTACAAAACTGAAAATTACAAGAAAAGATATATCGTTGTCTCTCGACAATGAAAAATTCATAATTGATATATCGAATAGAAACTTTTTTTATAATTAAATTTTTTATCCTTGCAGCACAAGGGCGTGCCTTACTGTCATGTACCTTGCTACGGCGCTCTTTTCGGACCCCAGTTATTCGGACATGGAACAAGGGTCGAGTCACACACGAGTTTCGGCAAAAAGGAACTGCGCTCGACACTGCCAAGGTGAATTTTCCATTGGAAAAAAAAACTAACGAATAAAAATGATAAATGAATTTGTGAATCTTTAGATCTCACTTGGAGACAAAGCTAAAGGTCTTCAATCAGTATTACGAGGGAAAAAGCGGCGGTATAAGAAGTCGCGAGGTAAACGGACGTTTGATTCTCGAAGGGGCATTAAGAATTTACTGGGGCGTGCGAGGAGTGATACACCTAAAAGAGGACGACGATCAGAGAACGGTCGTTACTGCGAGAAATCGAAATTCCTGCAGAAGAAGCGTATCGGAGGTCAGAATGTTTTCTTGAGAAACAAAATATCTTTGACCAGCATCGTCTAACGATAAAATTACAAACATCCGATTCGCTCATTCAGGAAGCTGAAGACAGTGATGACGAGAAACCGGAAGCGACGAGCAAAGATTTGTCACCGAACGAGAGTCCGCTCGAGAGCGAACCAAATTCTGTGCCGGCATCGCCCGATCATTTGAAGAGTCTCACTCTACCGATGAAGCTCGACGTTAAGACCATGGAGTGGGATGAGCTGGATGAGCTTCTTCAGGTTCTACAAATTTTCACTTTTTTTTTTCTGCGAATAATCTAACTCCGTGAATATAATAATAAATATATGTGTCATTCCCTCTCAATTCAACGACGTTCTATCGGTGACCCCCTTCGATCTTTTTTGATTTTTTAATATGTTATTATAGATGCAAAAAGAAGTACCCGTGTAAATGTCTAGCTCTCTATCCCGAGGTTATTGATTTTTGAAAAAATATTCTTGAAACAATCATAATTTCTACAATAACCAAAATATTCTAACTTGCTAAGATTTGTTGTCATTTTTTTGTCATTTTTTTGTTCTTTTTCGATTTACTTTTTAAAAAAAATATCGAAAATTAAGAAAAAAAAATTCAATGTCTTTTTGGCTGTTTTAAGCTAAAAAATTTGATTTTCTTTCAATGGGACCTCTTTGATTAAAACAAAAATTATAAAATTCTACATAATAAAATAACATTTTTGAGATTTTACTGAAGATTGGATTCAAATAACTTCTTATTAAAAAAAAATTTGTTCGTTTTTTTTTTTAAATTTGATTTTTTTTTCCTTTTATGACTACAATAGTTTATTTCAATTATGTTAAAATAAATAATTTAACTTCTCTCAAATATTTCCTTTGTAAATTATAATAATTAACATTAAGAATTACGATTTTCATGTAAGAAATTTGAATAAAGTGCAAAACGTACTTGAATTGTAATTCTTAATGTTAATTATTATAATTTACAAAGGAAATATGTGAGCGAAGTTGAATTATTTATTTTAACATAATTAAAATCAACTATTGTAGTCATAAAAGGGAAAAAGGTCAAAATTGTGGAAAAAACTCGATTTTTTTTTCTCTTAATAAGAAGTTATTTGAATCCCATCTTCGGTAAAATCTCAAAAATTTAGTTTTTTTACGTAGAATTTTATAATTTTTTTTTTTAAATCGAAGGGGTTCCATCGAAAGAAAATCCATTTTTTTAGCTTAAAACAGCTAAAAAAAACATTAAAACAAATTTTTTTCTCAATTTTCGATATTTTGTTCCAAAAATACATTGAAAAACATAAAAAATTTATTTTAGAAGTTATGATTATTTTAAGAATATTTTTTGAAGAATCAATAACTTCGGTATAGTTTAAGATAGAGGGCTAAAAATTTACATGGATACTTCTTTTTGCATGTAACATGTTAAAAAAAAATCGAAGGGGGTCACCGACAAAACGTCGTTGAATTGATAGGGAATGACATATATAACATAACTGGGTGAATATTTCGAATTGCGATTTGAAATTTTTGCAGTATATTCCTAATATATTCTACTTTGGAAATATATAAATAATTAAAATTTTGCAATAGTCACACTATGAATCTCCCTGAAAGAAAAAAAAAATAATTTTTTAGGTCGAACGAAAAGTCGAGGATGGCAATAAATTGTATCAAACAATGCCGGAGAGTCTTCCATCGATAAGCTCACATTCCAGTACCGAAACTCCGCCACTTTCGGCCCAATCGAGCATCGAAACTTCCGACAATAATTCACGCGGCAGTAACACGAGTAACGCAAATAGCCCGAATCATCAGGCAAAAATTTCCGAAAGTAGCATAACGAACACACCGACTCACAGTATCGGAAGTTCATCGAGCACCGATACGCCGAATTATCAGGGAACGCCGAGCAAAAATGGAACACTTCGGCGCGTCGAGTATTTCGACAGTCTCGAAAAGAGTATTGGAAATCGTTCGATCAGCAACGACGATAGTTGGATCGAGAAGGGACTCAATCGTTCGATGTCCGGACCCGACTGTCTGCAGAGGCATCGGGGTGACAGTGACAACGATTCCGTAAATTCTCTACATTTTCGCGATGACGATAATATGACGATGTCCACGGACAGCGGATTGGAGGTATATTTTGAAAACCCTGCGTTAAAATTCTTTTTTCATTCGGAATTTCGAAACTCGATAAAGGGAGGTTTTTACAAATTATGTTGTTTTTTTTTCTACAAAGAGACATTGGGGGCTTGAGGAAAATTTTCCACGAACATTTGCTTATGAAAAAATTAAATGTTCAATAGAACCATCGACAATTGGCTAAAATTTGTAAACGATAAATAGCACTTCCAGTAAAGACTATTTCCAAGAAAGACAATTACAAGTCTTATTGGATTTTAAAAAGAAACGCTCGGAAAATTCAATTTCCAAAAAGTTTTTTAGTTTTCAAAGAATGTTTGTAATTGTTCTAATATTTATGATAGGGGAGTTAAATAAAATTTTGTGATATGTATTGTTTCCTCATAGAAGAAGCTTTGTTTTCGTGAAAAAAATTTTATCGACATTTTTATGCGAATGTGTTCAGAATGTCCTAAAACATCGAGAAATAATATTTAGAAAAAATGTCCGGATGGACGTGTGTGTATCCATCCTGAGTTTCAGATGTAAATAATTAATAACTCGAGAGAGCTTCGAGATATCGAGCTAAAATTTGGCACACTTGTCGAGCACGAATGCTTTTCATTATGAAAAAATTTTTGTTTAATTCTAACGGGTGTTCAGATTTTATCAACTTTTTTCGTTTTTGCAAGAATGGCGTAAACGCTCAAACTTCTGCAATTTTCAAGATATTGCACTCAAACTTTGTGCAGAATTAGTATAGCTATTAAAGTTGTTTGGTATTGAATTTGGCGAAAATCCATCGAGGGATTATAATTTTATGAAATTTTGAATTTTTTGAAAAATAGCCTAAACGCTCTAACTTGTGCAATTTTTAAGATATTGTACTGAAACTTTGCACAGAGCTAATGTAGCTATCGAGGTTGTTCGCTATTAAATTTGGCAAAAATCCATCGAGGGATTGAAATTTTTTTGAAGTTTTTAATTTTTTGAAAAATAGCATAAACGCTCTGACTTGTGCAATTTTTAAGATATTGCAGTGAAACTTTACACAGAGCTAATATAGCTATCGAGGATTTTCGTTATTACATTTGTTCGTTCGTTATTAAATTTTATGCAATTTTTTAATTTTTTAAAATAGCGTACTCTAACTTCGACTATTTGCAAGATATTGTATTGAAATTGTGTACAAATTCAAAATAGTGATCAAGGTTGTTCGCCATTGAATTTGGCAAAAATCAAATTTAGTAAGAAGGAAATTTGAAAGAATTTGGCAAATTTGCACGTTGATTACTCATGTTTTTCGATAGTTAACAAAGCTTCCTTTATGAGGAAGCCAAGTTTGATTGCCATACTTTGTGATAAAGGAAGCTACGTGATTCAGATGCGGAAGCAATGTGCAAATGTCCAATTTGCAGGGTTTTCTTTTCTTTAAAGAGACATTAAAGGCTTGTGGAAATTTTTCCATGAATTTTTGCTTATGAAAAAAATGAATGTTCGACAGAACGATCGACAAATGGCTAAAATTTGTAAACGAAAAATACTAGCGTGGGTTTCCTCTAGTTTTTTTTAGTAATTCATCGTTTAATATTTTTTCACTTCATGTAAAGAGTATTCGATTAAGAGTCTCATTAGATTTTAAAAGCATCGTGCAGAAAATTCAGTTTCCAAAAAGTTTTTTAATGCTTAAAGAATGTTTGTAAATGTTCTAATACTTATAATAGAGAAATTATAGAAAATTTACGATCCTGAAGTTGGCATCGATGTAATGCAACGTCCATTGTCAATTTATCAATAAAATTCCATTCTTCCTAAGAAATTTTTTAATTGAAAATCATTAAAATTTATTTTTATACCTCGATTAAGGATTTAGGATTTTAAATGCACAAGCAAAACTTGAATTTCACGAAAAATGAATTTAAAAAATCTATTTTCGTTGCATTGCAATGATGCAAACTTCAGCATCATGAAAATTTTGTGATTTGTACAATTTTTATTTCGACACTTTCAGCTTGATGGAGTTGTTTTGCGACGCAAACAAGGGTCCACGGCAATAAGACGTCGTCCAGGTGGTCGACGACAGTCGCGCAGTCGTCTGAGACGTCGATGCTCGATAAACGGACATTTTTACAACAGAGAAACGAGCTTTTTTACGCCACCTCATGGCTCGCAAATGTCCGTCTGGGTGACGAGTCTCGTCAGCACTCAGGAGGTCATAAATCTTATGCTGGACAAGTACAAAGTTGACGCGAAACCCGATAATTTTGCTCTCTTCGTTGTACGCGACAACGGAGGTGAGATTCGCAGAAGAGAAACAAGAAAATCCGAATTCCAAATCTCCTTTGGTATTTCTTGTACGCGAATAAAACTTTTTTTGTGCAGAACAACGCAGCTTGAGGGAGGACGAATATCCGTTGGAGGTTCGGGTTGCTTTGGGACCGCACGAGAATGTCGTTCGTCTTTTTCTCGTTGACAAATTGTCGACTCCCGAAATAAGCTCGGACGTTGCACAATTTTTGAATCTTTCGGTAGCCGAGTGTCACGGTATATTGCAACGTTATCATTACGAGGAGGAACGACAGATCGTTATACTGAAGGAAAAGTGAGTGAAAAAAGCGAGAAATGAGGGGTCAAGATTTGATAAAATTTTTAAATGTTCAAAAAAATGCTTGTCAACCCTCAGCTTTCATTATTTAACAGCTGAGGCATTCCACGTCAGGTCAGCCACCTCGTTTTTTGAAATCGCCAAAAATCGCATATAAATTTTTAGAAAGTAGTTCCAACTATCAAGAAAATTTGTGATTTTTTTCAGATTTTTAAATTACATTTTTTGTAATGTGTGTTTGTCCCATTTTGTAACTCGAAAATTATTCATAGTACGAAAAAAAAAGTACAACATAAAATTTAGGATTTTCAACGTGCCATTGATAAAGTTTATTAAAATGTACAAAAAGACATTTAAAAAAATAAAAATGAAAAAAGTAAAAAAAAATTGAAAAAGTACACAAAATAAACAAAAATGAGGGCTTTGGAAAATATCTATAGATAGTCTCAATCCTGTTAATGCACAGAGAAATTTGTGTATTCGTTTGGGATGGGAAGACGCATGGGAAGGAATGGATTCTCCACTAAGCCAATTTTTGTATAGTCTGTAAATATATCAAGTAAAAAACTGTTTGAACTACAAACAAATCGAAGATGTCAATTCTTAGAAAAAAAAATATCAAAACATTATTTTCTCCGAAAATGGCATATAGAGCTTTTGGAGGAGTTCGTAAAAAATTTCAGTGAAAAGTACGTTGAAAATCCTAAATTTCATGTTCCACTTTTTTTTTCGTACGATGAATAATTTTCGAGTTACGAAATGGAACAAGAAATTTTTTTGTATTTTTTTTCGGCTAAAATATGTAATATAAAAATCTGAAAAAAATCACGAATTTTCTTGACAGTTAGAACTACTCTATAAAAATTTGTATGCGATTTTTGAAAATTTCCAAAAATAGGGTGGCCGACTTGTCGTGGAATGCTTCAGCTATCAATCTAAAACGCCAAATAGTGCAACGAAACTTGCAATTTACTCGCTGAATAGATGAACAAAATTTTTTTTAAAATATTCAACGAAAAAAATAATCGAAATTCTCAATAAAATTCTCTTTTTTACAGGTATAAGGAGATGAGACGCAGAATAAAGCAACGAATGGAAGAGCTCAAAGTCCGTTTATAGACGAGAATGAGCGCGACCATTTTTTTTCCGTTTTTATAAAAATTATTCACCAATTTTTTCGTCAGATTCGTTATTCGGCGATATTTTTATTTTCCCCCCGTTATTCTCACGGAGACACTGCTCTCAATAATCTCGAATATACGTGTAGGAAACGCCTTTTGCGTCTTTTTTTTTTTGTAATTTTATATCTAATCGACCATTATTATCTCGAATTGGGGAAAATTCGAAGAAATCGCGCTTTTATGTTCACGCATTAGAATATTTCCTCTCGAAACATTCAATTAGCAATATATATATGTACGATGCCGCGACTCGGTTAATTTTTCAACGCGCAAAAGTGCAATTTACGTATCGAAAAAGTCAAGCTCTGAAGCTGATTATTAATTGTTAGTTAACTAGATAGTCGATTTCTGAGCATTGAGGGATCATGCAAAAATTTAAGAAGATTCATACAAGCATATCGATTTTTTTACGTTTTCTTTTCAACGGAGAAAGTGAAAATAAATCCACAAATGTCCGCAAATTTGATAGTTCTGAGTTGGACATTTTTTGATCTCGTACGCTGTTATGGCTCTTTCATATCTTTCGAATGAAAAATTGCATTTTTTTTTCTATCTACATTATTTGGAAATTATTTGACATTCATACGGCAAGTTCGAGATTGAATAATTACTAATAAAAATTAGTCTTAGAGCATGCTAACTCTGCGCAAATTTCGTTTAGAGATTTTGCGAATCTCGAAATGTGCTTTTTTTTATGTGAATTGTCTCGAGAAAATGAGAATCTTGAAATCAATTGTGAAGTTAGAAAGAGAGAATCTTGTAAATGTTAAATGTCGTTATCGACGCCATTCATTTTTAGACATTTATGCCAGTTTTACATTTACTTTTTTTTTGCGCACGATTCATTTTTTTTTAGACCTTGAATTCGATTCGCGAACCGCCAATTTGTTGCGTTTGAGAATAAGGAATTTAAAAGATACGCAAATGTTTTTGCCGCCATGACACAAAATGAACAAACGAGGATAATTGAAAGTAAGGGCAGTCTGAAGCACGAAACTCGTCAACGAAAATGAAAGAAGAAAATGGAATAGAACAAAAATTTGCAATTGTAATATACGACAAATGTAATTCGAAGTTATTCGAATCAAGTTATAGCAATTAATAAAGTAACGCTGTTTCTTCTTTATAAACGAATGGTGTGTTTTTAGGGATCCTTCTTCATGTTTCAGGATAAAAATTCCGCACATTTTTTAAACTAAACGTCCCAAATTTTGAGATTATGCCTTGAATTGGAGCGATTTAGAATTAATGAAATGTTTTAATTTTCAAAAAAATATTTCACGCTCAACTTTCATAATTTAACATCTACGAATCTAAAATAAAATATAAAAAAACAATCAACTACTATTTACTGAAAATATTAAGTGGAAAAAAATGTGCGAATAAAAATTTGTGCGTTGCTCCCTAATTATTCTACGTCATTCAACAAAATGAAAAAAAAGATAGGAAAAAATCTGCAAATTCTGATTTGCACGATTCTTGTGATGTTTTAACTCACCTTGGCAAGGATTTAGAAAGGATTCGTTACGCAGGATTTCTAGGATACGAATATAGAAGACAGAAAAATTGAGATTGGACAGAATGTATTTATTTTTCGAATAATTAGATTAAAGTGTATCAATGCAATGTTATGAGTAGTATGAGTTAGTAATCGTCATACGAGTTGCTAGGAACGAGTATGTATACCCACAACACCGAGGAGCTCAGCCGCTCTTTCCACGACACTGATATACGTTATAATAATTTTTTTTTTTCCTTTTACGTGCTTTTTTTTTTACGAAATATAACAATCACCGTCGTTTGCCCAAGATCGTCGTAATCCGTGCTTTAATCGTCTTAAAAATTAATTAAAATCATTGCGAACGATGTATCCTATTCGGTATTACCAGGATCTGGACCAAATTATCCTTTTACGAACTCTATCAAACATTTATTTTGGGCCTTCATTATTTTCCAATTGACGACTCGACTCGTCAGGCTTAAAAACCAATTTTTCATTGACTCTCGATGAAATTGGCCAATTTTAATTAATTCAATTAATTTCTCAGGCATTTTTTCCATCTGAGTTGTCGTTGGAATGAAAATAAAACCAAATAAAAATAACGTCAATTGTTTCATAGCATTTTTATGCTTTATAACGACCCTTCTGATTAATTAGTGGCCATTTTCACCGGCGATGGCTATCGACGATGTTGCAAACTCGGTTATCACAATCTGGCAAAATTGGCCTTACAAAAAATACAATACGCGTTTGCAGCATTGTCCTTAGCCAACCCATCGACCTTGTTGAAACATCTCTCGAATAATAATTTAAAAAACAACAATAAAGTTTCACAGTATGTATCATTATATAGATGGTAATAGTGTGAATAGGCCCGAAGAATTATTTAAAATATCTTTCAAGATTTTAAAATCGCTTTTCCTAATTTTGGTATTTTCTTTTCTCTTCAATCGATCGACGATCAATCAATTTTTCAAATTGACGGATCGACGAATACGTCAATTGAATTTCGCTAAATCGTTGTAAAGCGAATGTCCCAGTCATCGCAGAGTTGCCAGTGACTCATTATTGGTCTCTATCTTAAAATCGTGTTTTTTCACTTTTTTTTGAAATGTTGTCACTATTGTCTCTATTTCAGAGCTCGGAAATGCAGGTTAGAATAGAGGTGCAGGTTAGAATAGAAAGCAAATTTCGAAAAATCAACCGAATCGGACGAACAAAGCGGGGTTTTGAACCTTCAACGATTACGAAGAGAATGAGCGCAGTCCAGAGCCAAAATTTTGAGTATGTTTTAAAAAATTTGCCAATAATAACTCGAAAAAACTTACGAAGAAAAGGTGCCTGACGCATCACTCTGTTGTCCCCATCATCGTGTAAGCAAAATTTTCGGAAATACACGACTCTTATTGTCGCTATATTCGATAACTAATTTGTTCAACGTCACATAGTTAAATAGAGCACTGAAAAACAGGTAATTTCGGAAAACAATCAGTCGAAAAACACTTTTAAACTTGTTGAACATAGGCCCGTGAACTGACGTCACGACGCGACCGGCGTCAGCTGTTCAGTGGAGTGAGAGCAAGTGAGAGCAGCGCGCGCGCGCGATCGAGTCGACGGGCAGAGCAAAATACTGCATCGCAGCGCGATCTGTCGGACTGAGAAGTAACTTTCATTATATACGTCAGTGGGTCAACAGCTGTTGTGACGTCATTATATAGGCCAGTGGGTCAGCAGCTGTTGTGACGCGAGAGTCGAGACGCGCTCGAGACAAGGTCACGATTATTCTCGGAAAAAATTCCTCCGTATATGGCACGAAGCTTCCACGAAATTCTATGTAGTGACGTACTAACTGAGCGAGGGAATTCCCTCAAAGGGGTGCGACACTTGCGGTAAAAAAGAATGAGATAATGTACAGCCATAACTCACAGGTTTTTGATCGTACAGACTTCTTTCAGGCGTCATTTTCTTCGTTTTCAAATTCTTTAGGTCCCTATTTTGAGTTTTATTGTTTTCGAAACCCTTAACGGGGTATGCAGGAAATAAAATTTTGAACAGCCATAACTCCCGTGTTTTTGATCGTACAGACTTCTTTCGGGTGTCATTTTCTTCGTATTCAAATTCTTCAGGTCCCCATTTTGAGTTTTATTTTTTTCGAAATCCTTAAGGGGGTATGCAGAAAATAAATTTTTGAACAGTCATAACTCCCGTGTTTTTGATCGTACAGACTTCTTTCAGGCGTCATTTTCTTCGTTTTCAAATTCTTTAGGTCCCTATTTGGAGTTTAATTTTTTTCGAAATCCTTAAGGGGTCACGCAGAAAATAAGTTTTTGAACAGCCATAACTTCCGTGTTTTTTATCGCACAGTCTTCTTTCAGGCGTCATTTTCTTCGTTTTCAAATTCTTTAGGTCACCATTTTGAGTTTTATTTTTTTCGAAATCCTTAAGGGGTTACGCAGAAAATAAATTTTTAAACAGCCAAAACTGCCGTTTTTTTGATCGTACAAACTTCATTTTTTTTTCAAACCTTATATTGATGTATTATGTCCCCCTGAACACGAATCTACTAATAGTTTTTTCAAGAAATCAAAATTTTTATGATTTTTCATCTATAACTTATTTAGATGAAAAAGTCACTATTATGTTACTATTTCTGTGAAAGATAAGTCACTATTGTACTATTTTTGACCCTCTGAAACGCTGGCAACCCTGAGTCATCGTCAATTTGCAAATATTCGTTGCTGTCAATCGCACATTTTTTAAAATAGCTCATTTAAAAATAGCATGATTTAAAAAGTTGAAATATATGCAGTTGGGAGTTTTATTTATTATTTTACTTTTTTAATACTGCAATTTCGATTGCACGATGTGCTTGATTCACAGGATTAATAGTATTGACGTTGAATATCACTGAAATAAAAGTGAGGCTGATGACTGAGAAATTCACTGTAATTTTTCAATATCGCTCATCGACATTGAGGCATAATCAGGTATTTCTTCCTTCTCTCCATTCGTTTTTCTCCGCTAAAAATTCGGCGCCATAAATATAATAAACCGAATACCGGCGATGTTTTTTATTTTAATTTCTCATTTTTTTCCACTAAAAAATCTTTCGATGTTTCTCGCTCCGACGTCTCGGGCATACCTAAGACATATACCCGTTTAATATCGAAAGCTTTGCGCGCTTTATTTTTTCATCAATTACTTTTCCCCCCTTTCACCTCGTTCTCGCAATTATACAATAAACATTGTGCCTGGAAATTCGTGTTTACGAGCCCAAATATACTTAATCGTGATTCCAAAATTCGGGAGTAGTCATCATTCGAAGAAAAAAATGATTAAAAATTATTTAATCGCAAAATTATCATACTCCACAGTGAAAACAATGAAAAATTCTCCTACCCAAATAAATAAAAATTATTTGGAGTGCTACGTTTTCCGTACAGTCATTTTCGGAGAATTTTTCACAATATTGATTCAAAAATTGCAATTCTCTTGTCTTTTTTAATTCGAACAATGACTCATCGTGTTTGGACCACGAGGGAGATTGAAAAATCACCAATCCCACGAATCTTCGGTGGCAATTAATATTATTATTATTTTTTTCTTGAGCCATTTTAAATTGGCTACCTCCACGTTAAAAGCCAGCAGCGAAATTTATAATTGCTTCCTAGCGATTCGCCTTTAAAATTCGATGTTCTCGTTCTCAACAATAACAATTGAATATGAATTAGAAAAATAACATTGTATCGTAGACAACAATCGGTTAAATAGTCTGTGTTTATATGTCTTTGTGTGTGTTTTCACCGAGAGAAACGATTTATTTATTTAAAATAAATTTGTTTAAGGTAAATAAAATGTTAGTCGCATATCGGCCTGATAGACTATTTGTCAGGCCCATATTCGAGTAAATAGAAAATTTATTTGAATAGAATAAATCTTTTTTCTGGGTGTGAGTGTCTGTGTGTGTGAGTGTGTGAGTGTTGGTGTGTGTAGAGTGCGTGTACATTATTTCTTTCGTGTGTATATATATATAGGTGTAAGTTATAATAATTATTCATCATTATCATATATATTCATACGATAGTAATTTTTTTAAAATCATTATTCACGCAAACACCATTGGCGCGAGGTGGTTCGCATTGGCATGTGTAATTTTTGTGTTTGTTCATTGTTTTTCTTTATTTTTTAATCAACGTTTGGTCAATTGATCGTTAAGAAGCTTAGTTAGGAAAAAAATTCATTGTTTTTTTTTTTCATTTCTCTTTGTACCAGTTTCGGATTCGAGTCAGTGGATAGGATTTTTTATTTCTTTTCTCCTCGTTTCACCGGACTCGACGCTCGTTCTTTCGTACTTTCATCGGAAATGAACTCTTTTTTTTTATTTTTCTCTCTTATCGGTATTAATTGTTATTTTTTCTTTAAATATATTTCCTGCAGTTTGTGAGTGTTCCTTTTTTTATCATTAAAATATCATAGTCGTCATTATCACCTCGCGTCATTGGACGAATTGTGGACAGATCTGGCGCTGGACATGAATGTTTTTTTTGTTCTTCAATAATTATCATTTTTTAAAATTCTTTTTGTCTATTTTTCGTCGTTTTCATTTCGTTGACTCTATTAACTCCACTGGACGCTCGAAAAATTGGAAAAACAAATAAAATACAATCGAAAATCATTACACGCATTTATGGCTAACACATTTATATAACTATGTAAAATTTTATTATTTTTTTTACGGCTTGTACGACAGACATCGATTCATATATTTATATATAATATATTTATATATATATATATATATATATATAATTTTATATATATAATAATAATATTTATTTTACAGTTAGATTGCTCATTGTCAATTCATCAATTATCACATTTAGTACAAGTTGAAAAATATCTCTAACATCCACGTCATATTGCATTGCCATGTACACACATTTATCATATTATATATGTATATATATATAGTGTTGTATAACGGGGCTTTTATCGCTGTCGATGTCAATTTTCGTCGATTTACTTTAAGATCAGCCCTGCAATATGACTCATCGTTGCTTTACTATATATATATGAGGGTATTTTTATATTTTATATATATATATGTATATATACACATACATACATATATGTCTAATGAAGGTACACGATAAAACGATGATAGTACGGTCACGAAATTTTTTTTTTGGCAGAGTGATTGAAATTTTTTTTTCGATTTTTTAATATATATATTTTTTTTCAAATATTCCCAAACATCGAATTTTAATTTATTATTATTATTTTGCCTCGAAACGATTACTATGACAAAACGGAGGAGCTAAAAACTGTCCTCGTGAGGACGATTCGACGATAGTTCAGTCTCCCTGTTGGTTTTTTTTTTAAATTTTTGCAGATTATTTTTGGAAAAATCAACTACCGTGGAACCTTTCACACATCGGGAGGAATCTTGAGAAAAAAGTTTTTGGATCAATTGAAAGAGGCTATGTTTTTTTTGCACTTTGGTTTCCATCACTCGTTTCTTTGGTCGTACGAAACGCGACTCGCGCGTTTTTTCTACCTTTTTTTTTACACATTTTTTCGCGTTAATCCGTCGATTTGAGAGAAAAAAAAAGCGGGGAAATGAAACAGAAACATCCGAAGCAATTGTGGAGAGAAAAAAAATGGAACGCTAGACGTGGGAGCATTTTGCAACCACGCTGAGAGACAAATTTGTTTTTTTTTCTTTTTTTTTCGAATTTTTCACACTCTACACAGACAGGGATTATTTAATTTTTTTTTTTGATGAATTTTCTTCTTAATTTTCACTCGCTTTAATTATTGTTAATTTAGAATAGACACCAAGGACATCGAGACTCGAGGAGAATGAAAAAAGTGAGACATTGTTTTTTTTTGTTTCAATATTTTTTTTTTCGGATCGATCCACGAGCGATCAAGTTTAATTTTTCGCTTAGAAATAATAGTATATTCTTTTTTTTTCTTCTTTTATTCACACTCGTGAATCGATTCGGCCTTATTTTGGCAATAATGATGATTCTAAATTTATCGACATCGAGGATTGAGCAAATCGCGTTACATCGCAGTCGAAACGAAACGCGTTGTCTCGCAGCTATTTAACTTTTTCGTTTTCTTTTTTTTTTTTTTAAATTTAATATACAATACAATGTGCTCGATTATCGGGGACTTTGCGAACTTGAGCGGGAAGAGTATATCAATTTATTTTATTTAATCTTCAATCTCATTCCTCCCTTGTACTTTCCGTGTTACTCCCGCTCGAAAAAACTATCGTTATAAATTCACGATGCAATATTGTGTGTAGTTATATAATGCACATTCAGAAATTGACCGAACGAATCATTGATAAATCGAATCTGCACATGCACAGGCGAATATTTAACGCAATGTCGAGGCAACGAGTATTCAAAACATTTTTTCTTTTTTTTTCGTCCATTATTATTTTTTTTATTTCTCATATCTTATAAATTATTTGCACTGCTCGCGGTTACAACAGCCAATGTGTTAATAAAAAAATATTTGTTGTTCAAGATTCGCCGAGGTCCCGTCTAACAGAGCTTTTTTATGTTTTTTTTTCAAGAAGGAGAAAGTTTAAGATATTGGATATATATAGATCATAGAGAGATGGAGAAAGAGACATTTAAACCCCCCCCCCCCAATTTCCTATTCAAATACAATTGGCCTATAATTTCGTTGATTCATTATGTTTAATGCTAGTTAATTAATATTCTCGGAACATCGATAAACCAGTTAAAAACATTGTATATGCACCTATCTATCTATACACAATATATAGATATAATATTTGTATATCGTAACCATACTAATAATCATTAATTACATTATATATATATATATATATATATATTTATATATATATATGTGTATATATACTATATATATTATTATTATTATTATTATTATATACGGATCATGGTAAATAATGATTAATAATTATTCCTTATGCGTATATCACATCTGATCGTTCAGTCAATATAGGAAGACCCTTGTCTCCGCCACTCGCGACCTGCTTACATTGTAAACCACCCCTCGCTAAAATCCCCTTCAAACATCCCCTTTCGACCTTTTTTTTTCTTCTTTCACGTAGGATTTCATTTTTTGTCGCCCAAGTCATTACAACTTCACTCTTCCCTCTAATTTCTTCGTGTCAGGGTGTTTTTGCATCAGAGTGATTTAAAAAAACAACCCTTCTTTCGAATTGCGCCCCTCGTGATTTTTGTGAATTTTCCTTAAAAAAATAGAGATAAAAATGAAAAATAAGGATAATTGCAAAAGCGAGGCTGTACGATTTTCATTGTCGTCCTATCAACATTGAAATTTGGTGAAAACGACGTTTATGGATACTTCAAAATTTATAAATCGTCAAATCCTTCGTTGAAAAAATTGTTTATCAGAAAACGAAAGTCTTGTCAAGCGAAAACTCGTGTGATTTTTCTTTGGACGAGTTATCGGTGTGAAAATTTTTCCCTATCTTAATTTTTCAATTTCCTGTTACTTTTTTTTCCTCCTATTTTACTCTCTGGGAATCGATGAATCATACAAAAACTGAGGAAACATCGACAGAAGTGAGGTGCAAAATTACGTTTCCAAAAAATATTGTCGCACATTTTTTAGATTTCACTCGAATTGTCGTTTGACAGAGAGAAACATAAGGAAAATTAACAAAAAATCGATTATTAAGGATAAGAAAATGAAGATTTTGAAAATTGTGACACTAATAATTAACAAACAAAAAAACCATTATTGAGGGTAAGAAAATGAAGATTTTAAAAATTGTGGCACTAATAAATTTGTCTGAAAACAACTATTTTAGGATTAACGAAGATTTTCCTTTTCTCACAAATTATTTACACCTCAAAGGATTTAGTTGTATGTAAATTTTGAAATGATGGAAAAGTAAAAAAAGTGAGTTTTATTTTTCAGGGGCGAACTACAAAAATCTTGACGAGGAGCTCAGTCAAAAAAAGGGTTTTCTGAATTGTCCCAGAGCGTCTGTGTGTGTGTGTGTGTATTTGTGTGTGTGTTTTGTGTATTTGTGCATTTGTAGGCTCACGAGAATTCCTTACAGACGGACACGCAATTTATCAATTATTTATGTTTTTTTTTTTTTGGTAAAAACTTGAAGTCACCATCGAATATCAATATAGTTACACTTATTAAATATCCTTAGAGTATAAATATAGGAACATTCATTAAATATAATTTTTCATATCCTAATATCATCGTCACATGTTACATACATGACTGATTCTGAGGAATAAAAGTGCAATTTTGAATCTCATGTTCGCAAATTTGATCGCAATTCCAGAATCCGTCAACAATAATCGAGGAAACCTCAATATTTATCAATTTTTTTTCTCTCTTTACGCCAGAAGGTTGATTTTTCGCGATAATTTCGAATATTCCTTCACATCATTTTCGAGTCCAACAATAAAATTGACAAATAAGGTGGAAAAACAGAATCTACGGCGTGGAAAACTTTCAGCGGTTTCTTTGAAAACCATTTTTCAAATTTCTCAAGCTTCGCGAGCGTTTAGAGAATTTTTGTAGGGAAATTTGAGACTGAGAGATTCGAATTGGGACTGATATTCCAGAGAATGATTCATGCATACATGTATTTATCATATTCTATTATATTTTATATACACTTATGTGCGTATTATAATGTAAATATATATGTACACATTACTTGGGTACGTAGAGAGCTATCTAATGAGATTTTGTGTTATTCATTCGTTCCTTGCAGTTCAAAAAATGCCCTTATCAATTCCGTAACGCCTGGCTGATGGTTTTTTTTTTCTGTTTATTTTAATCCTCGTCAAAGTATGAATTATTTCGCGCTGTAAATTGGCTGCTCGTTGGACTAAATTGGCATAGATATATTTTAAACAAATTCTTTAATCACGATTCAATTGAAATATTCGACCGGATAACACTATTAATTAATCAATTAATAAATAAATTAATTAATTAATTATATGCAACACGATTAATATCACACAATTAATTAATAAATCAATCAATCAATTAATTAATTAATTAATAATACGGATTTCAATTATTGCTGATGACGAAAAATTTCCACAGAATAATTATTAGGCCTGTACTTTATTTTTATTTAAATCATTGCTGCTTTTTTTTATTTCATTGTGCAAAAACAGAATTTTCAAACTGTAAATGGTAAAAACGAATGTATCGAACGTTATCACTGTCTGTTTTCAGTAAATTCGAGAAGAAAATCGAACGAATGTTTTGCGTCGAGTTTATTTTTCTAGCTGAATTCTTCAATTGCGTTTTCCTCTATCGGACTTTGTCATCGGAGTTTTCGACGTTAATTCCTATACGGGTTATAAAATTGCGCGAAAACGTGAATAGTTTCCCTAGTTTCGGGTGTCAAACGATTTTTTTTCGTTTTATCGCAACAACAATCGAACGTGTATGAAAACCACAAGCGTTTGATCGAGGAAGAAACCTGATATCCGTTCAATGAAACCCTTCAAATTATTTACCTTTCTAAATTGCATTGAAACCGGAAAAAAAGGTTTTGGATGTTAAAATTCATCGCTTTATCCGGCGAATCACAGTCGTTCGCTCGTTTTTTAAAAATGTTTTTCTTGTTTATACATATTTTTTTTTCATTTGGTTCGATAGGAACTGTTATTTGAGAAGAAAAACCATTCGCCAGGTGTCATGGAATTGCTCGAATAGCTGCTGAATAATTACAATGTTTGCGAAAGAGCAATTTCATCGTCTCGTTTGTGAGAAGGATAAAAAGCTTTTTGCTCGTTATCACGATCAATTTCGTTGCTTTTTTATTCTCTGTCAGGATCGGTATCTGGAACGGAAGAGACGAGTCCGACGATTTCAAAGATAAAACGAGAATGTTGAATTTTAAATTTTTATGCACGAAAGATTTAATTCAATTTTTCATTATTATTCATTCATTAGTTCTTTTTTGTAGTTTTTTTTTCGTTAGCGAAGCAAGAAGAGGATTTCCTAACGTTTTTGAGTATCTATGTCATTTTTAACGTGTTGATTTTTCGATTCTTTATAAATCTTGAATTAGAAAAGAATTTGATCAAATTTTATTTATTAATTTTGTCGAGCATGAAAAATTTGCTTCGTTGACGAATTTTTATAAATCTCTATTTTGTTCGAATATTTATTACTGAATAATTATTTCCATCTGCCATTAGAACAAATTATTAATCTTCAAGACAAAAATCAACTTTCTCAAGGCTTACTCAGGGCTATAATCGTTGGAACCATTCACGAGGGTCCTCACGTTGATGCGACATTTTTTCTTTTGTTTCACGCTTCGTTCCCGGCGAAATTGTAAAAGTGCAAGGAGAAACGAGACGCGAAAGCTGAAGAGAGACAAGGGGATCGCGAAAACGTGCCTCGAGTTCGGAGATCGCCTTAATGCTTGATTTACGCTTCGCGCGTGACCGGAAATTCGTCGAGGAAGAAACGAGGGTGGCGCCCTCCGGAGCCACCCTCCTCGTTTCATCCGGTATCCCCGAGGGTATATCCGGCAAAGTGCAAAGATTCCGAGCTCATCGCAACGACGCGAAAACCCTTATCTCTTCGTGATCGTTCGATAAAAATGTCTCAAATTAAAAAAAAAAAACAAAAACGAAAGAAGAATTTTATACGGTGAAATCGTCATCTCGTCCCCTCGTTCTTCGTTGCTCGGCTTCTTTTTATTAATTAATAATTACACAAATGTTTTTCTCGAACGATCTGAATAAATTTTACGCCTAATTGAATTTACATTCTTATCTGTAGTTTATTCTGTTATTTTTTTGTTTTTACTTTTTGGCCACTCGAATACGCCAGGCCGGTCTCGTATCTTGGAGGGAAACTGAAATACATTACACATAGACGGATTCTCTGTTTTTCCCATTTCTCAAAAATTTCACAGACACGCTCATCTTTGGCACAAAAAACGTCCCCGTTGAACGCTCCTTTCATCTGCTTTTCTCTCCACTAAATATCAATAATAATAATAATAATAATAATAATAATAATAATAATTGTAATAATATTGTAATTATATTTCCTTCGTTGGTTATTCGAGACGGCCGTGGGATTATTCGGACCCTTAAATGTCTAATTAGCACCTTCTTATCAACTTGTTTGCTCACCGGCTCCAAAAACGCGAGTATTTCAATGCGCGAGTGTCACGAATCGACGATTGATCGAAAATTCAGAGTCTCGATGAGAACAAAAGAGAGATGGATCGTTAAAAAAATAATTTTTTTTTTTATTGACATTCATTGGGAACATTATTTGTACGGTATATCTTATGGCCGATTTTTTTTGGACCGGCAAATTCGTTGGCACGAGGAAAAAAATATTGTAAATATTGGTATTAAAAAAATTGGGTAAAAAATAAAATAAAATGATTATCGTCATTCGAGTCTCGCGCATCCGGTGATTCAATGGTACGGACACTGAATGGACAAAGTATGTAAAGCGCTTTTCAAAAGAGGAGCTTCTTCGACATTAAAAACTATTAAATATATAATATATAATCTATATTTACACATTTATCGTTCGGTGGTTAATAATAGAACGTTTGAAGAATCGCTTTCTCGGTCTTCGCGACGACCTCACACCGACTAATGTTTACATGGACGTTACGATTGAAAAGGAGAATAAAAAACTTGGACGTAATCGTGAAATTTCATCTCGAACGATTTTGCTCTTTTTCTTTTTTTCGTTTCCCCGATTGTGGAAATTACGATTTATATCGAGTAAAAGAGTTTGAATAGAATTTTCAGGGGGGAAGAAAAAAACTTAATGAGATAAATTATTGCTATCCACGTTGTAGGATTTTTCGAATTCAAAGGCACCGGCACGCTTTATCCGGAAGTACGCGATGAAAAAAACCATTATCGATTTTTGCTTTGTAATTTTTTCTTTTTCACGTTCTTCCATACGTCTTGTAGCGTCAATGCGCCGAGGATTTATCGTTTTTTTTCTCTTTCCATTCGGTAAAACGATTTTTTTTTTTCAATCAACGAAACGTCAATTTATCATTGAAAAAATCCTCCATTTTTTTGCGAGTCTCAACTTCGCATCATCTTCATGTTCCAAATCCCCTGATATAATGTAATATCCACCATTATCTTTTATTTCAAATATATTTTAATATACGTGAATATATCTGGGTGACAAATTTTTTCGTTCAAAAATTTTTCTTCTTTGCTATCCGACAAAATTATGGCGAATACTGAAAGAAATGAGATTTTTGAGTAACGCTAAAAATTGGTTTTGAGTACGCAGTTGAGCATTTAAAAAATTAAATACCCTCGGTTTCTGGATGTAATTCATTTTTTAATGAAATACTAGCCAACGAATTTCCTTCAGCCTCAAAGTTAAAAAATAAGCCACCCTTATATACACACACACAATTATAGTTATCGTGTTATCATTATAATATCACTCGTCATTCGAGACGACAATCAAATAACGCTGCAATGCAATAAAAAAAAATCTCGAATGATAATAACAATTGATAACGCCAAAAAAAAAAATGAACACCAGTTGAATCATCGTAAAATTCGTTGGATCGCCATAGCGATTTTTATAATTATATTTACCACGTGTATAATTAATCAATATCGCTTTCGTCCACCTCGCAATGAGCGCCATCTTTGGTATTTCGAGTCCTCTTATCACAAAATTATTTCTCACTAGCGTATATATATACCTATATATACATTCTATACATATATATATAAATATATATATACGTGTGTTTCGTGTATAAACAATATATTATATATTCGACGATAGGAGATTCGGTAATTGATTTTTTTTTCCAAAACAAACTCACCCTTCTCCAGCTGATCAGTGCCTCGAACGATTTTCTCCAGCGATCCCGAGGCCATTTTCTCCAAGAACGATGATCGAGTCCTCTCAGAAATCGACCGAAGTCCTCGTCCAAAAAATTCGATATTCGTCAACGATGAAATTTCATCGAGTCAAACAGTTCGGCTTGCTTCCTTTTCTCTTCCAAGTCTCAGGAGCGTCATCGTCTTCAAAGGAAGTTCGCATTGACGCGGAGAAGAGACAAAACAAGCGGAAAGATTGGAGGAAGCTTTGACGGCGAAAAAGATTGGGAAAAATGGTGGAAAACAAGAAAATAAACAGCGCTCTTAACGCTGATGATTGTGATGAATGTGGGTCGTAAGATGTTTGGACAGATAATCAGCTCTGGCGAAGCATTTGCCGCACATTTCGCAGTGATAAGGCCTCTCGCCGGTGTGTATTCGAAGGTGTCTCGTTAAATCGCTCTTGCCGCCAAAAGCGCGTCCGCAGAATAGACAAACGAAGGGACGTTCGCCGGTGTGTTTGCGCACGTGAAGTTTCAAATTTTCCTTCGAACGCACGCACTTGCCGCAAAATGGACAGGCAAAGCGTCTCTCGCGTCTGTCGTTTTCATGATGATGCGTTCGTCCACTGACGAGACTCATAACTCTCTCGTTCGTTTCGGCTCGCAGTTCAATCTCATCGGTAATAGTGTCGATATTAGCGTCCTCGTTGTCACCCGCGTCGCTTCCCGCGCCGCGACCGACGACGCCAGCGCCGCCAGCGGCGGCGTCGTTAACTAGGAGACTACTAGCGCCGCCGCTAGTGCCGAGATCCATGGCTTCCGGTATATCGGCGTTCTCCTGCAAACTGGCCGTTTCTGACGCCGTCTCTTCCTTGGTCACGTCCACGTATGTCTCCCTCGCAAGATCCTCAGGATCTTCGTTGTTACTTCCGGTCTCGAGGTTCGAAGGTTCGCCGGTACTCGAAACCTGATCGCTTCTCTCGACTCTCGATAATAACGACGCTATCGAGGCTGATGTATTGTTGTTGTTGTTGTTGTTGTTGCTGCTGTTATTGTTGTTGGACTGCTCGACGGTGCCCCGTTGAAGACGCTCCAGGGCGTGGTTCAAACGGTGCTTCTTGAAGGACTTCAAGTAACGAAATTGCATGCCGCAAACGTCGCACGTGAATAGCTTGTCCGCTGGCAAACGGGCCCGATGATTTTGCTCACGATGTTTAACGTAAGCGGAACGATAACGATAACGCTGGCCGCATTGTTCGCACGTAAAGGGCTTGTCGTCGTTCGGCTGACCGGCGTGTTGCAGAAGTGCATGACGCTCGAGCAACCATGCGGATGGAAATGTCGCGAGACAAACGCCGCAGCGACGAGCGAGACTCGCCAGACCGGCAAAACCGGCGCTGTGAGCCAACAACGGACCGGCCGAGTGACTTCCGGCACGCTCGACGAGTGCACCCCAGCCACCGGCGTCCAGACCCAACGCCAGCGAGACCTGGGAACATTTTTCAAAGTTTCCATCTTTTTTTTTCTTCTTTTCACTCTCCGAGGGTCGTTCGATCAATCTTTGGCCCTGGTCACCATGCTCAGACATTTTTGTTTGGTTATTTTTCCAACGGGTACATTTTTTGCATCAAGGGCAGGCTCGTCTTCCCTTTTTGTTATTTTTGCACACTGAGAAAACAATGTACCGGGATTTGTTAAATGTTAATTTATTTTGACACGAGTAAAATATTTCTCAACGACTAACGGATTTTGTAACGGTTAAGGGGGTCGCGTTGAAACCGATTTTTGAACATACACCCTCGCTCAAAAGTTTGGATACACTGATATTTCTTGCCGCACTAGAAGTTCCGCTAAAAGAAAAGATAATCGAATTTTTAAAAAAGCGTTTTGACGGGAAGGAATTCAACTTTGTTTTCCTTTTTGAAAATATTTTTTATGATTTTTTTTCGACCCGCTATGCACTTTTGAACGTGACCGTTTTTCGGCGTTTTTTCGACGTTGCAAATTGGGCGCACATCATGAGGATATTTTTTTTAACTTTTTTATCTACAGCATATTTAAAAGGGTTAGCAGACGCTCCATTTTCGTTTCATGAAAACTTTCGTACGATTTTTTCTCGCAAAGTTATTTCACTTTTGGCTAAAAAAGACAAATTTTGAAAAAGGCAACGTAAATCTAAAACTAGACTTTAAGAGAAAATGTCAGGAATGAAAAAAGTTGCGTAGACATACATGGAATCGTCTGGAATTATTTCAGAATTTTCCTGTGCAATGATTTTTTTCTAAACTATTTTTGCTCGAAACTGTAATGCTCGAAATTTTATTTGATTGAAATTTCCGTACTTCGTAATACAATAAAAATCTGAAAAAATTCAGCGACATTTGACATGCTATAAACAACAATTATAAATAACAATATTGCCCAAAAGTTATTAATACATTGTTTAAACAATTTGTTGTTGGCAATATTATTATTGATGAACAATGATCAATAATTATTATTAATAATTGTTGTTTATAGCATGTCAATTGTTGCTGAATTTTTTCAGATTTTTATTGTATCACGAAGTACGGAAATTTTAATCAGCTTTAATTTTTCGCTGGGACGTCATCATCAGAGTTTCGAGCGAAAATAGTAAAAAAAAAATTTCATAGGGAAATTCTGAAATAATTCCAGGCCACTCCATATACATGTACGCTACTTTTTTCATACTTGACATTTTGTCTTAAGCTCTATATTTTTTGCGTTACGTTGCATCTTTCAAAATTTGTCTTTTTTAGCCAAAAGTGAGATACCTTTGCAACAAAAAATCGTACGAAAATTTTCATGAGACAAAAATGGAGCGTCCGCTAACCCTTTTAAATGTACCGTAGATAAAAAGGACAAAAAAAACTGTCCTTAAGATGTGCGCCCAATTCGCGATGGTCGAAAAAGGCCAAAAAACAGTCACGTTCAAAAGTGCATAGCGCGTCGAAAAAAAATCATAAAAAATATTTTAAAAAAGGCAATCAAAGCTGAATTCCTTCCCGTCGAAAGACTTTTTTAAAAATTTGAATATCTTTTTTTTTTACGGAGTTATGCAACTTCTAGTGCGGCAAGAAATATCGACAGGTGTATCCAAACTTTTGAGCGGGGGTGTAAATATAAATGTTCAAAAATCAGCGTTTTAACGCTGAGTCGACCCCCTTAAGGAATATTCAAGTAAAAGTGCCAACTAATATATTTCTTTACTACAAATAAACTGTTTTCTCAGTGCAGGCAAATTCTTTAAATCCACGTTTTTCTTAATCTTGTGAATCAAATTTTTCCGGTATCAATGAACCGGAAGGAAACTTATGGCAACTTTTAATGGCAGAGTGAGCAGAGCCCTCAAGATCGTGAAAATTATTCTCGAGGCTGACGCGACGAATGACGTTTATTTTAAAGATCCATCGGTTTATATTTTAACCATAACTCACCAAAATATCTTGAAAATGATTAAAAGCCTTGTCAGCTTCAGCCTCGTGAATAGAGAAACAAATAGATTATTCTACAGACCAAAGAGAACACGCAGAAGTATGAAAAAGGCGAAATAGCTGATATTAATGGAAAAAAAACGATGAGCCACGCGAAACTTACCTTTCATTATCACTCCTCGCCTTCATGGATTATCCCTTGAAAATATCCTGTTGGGAAATGACGGATGTTTTTTTTTGTTTTTTTTTTCGGATTTTGGAAAATGGACGCGAGGCCAGCTCTCGTAATGTTAACACAAACAGTTTGCAGTTTTTATTTCACAAATTGATAAATTTACAACTATGATATGCATTCGTTCGTCTAAGAACCGAAAACAAATGAATAATAATGACAATAATAATCGATAATAATAATAATAATAATAATAATAATAATCTTATACGTCGTAACTGAGAAATTTCTTCTGTTTTACAGCGATACCGCAGCCTTTTTTTTTACAAGGATTTATATCGGTCATCGATATTACGATACTTCAGTTTTACACGTGTAACGCGACTCTCTCGTGTCGACGCATTTTTGGGGACAATTGTGAAAAGCGCGTCGTCCGTCCCAGACGAAAATTCATCATTTTTGTCTTTATGTAATTTTTTTTTGTTCTTCGAGAGCGAGAGAAACAGGGAATGAAAAAAGTTTGAGTTTCGAATAAAAATGCTCAACTTTCTTTTTCGCAATTTCTCCTCTTTCTCTCTCTTGTTCAATATACAAATACATGTGTTTTTGTGTTTGTGTGGGAAATAAATTTTAAAAAAATCGCGAGTCCGCAATCTCCGTGGGTGCATTTTTGAGTAATTTCGGACGAGCTTCAAATTTTTTTCATTTTTTCTTTGTTCTGTCTCACTCGAATCATATTTCTTCGCTCGATTAATGCGAGACAACGCGTGTTAATTTCTGTTTATCTACAAT
Source organism: Alloplasta piceator (assembly GCA_946863875.1). Classification (NCBI taxonomy): domain Eukaryota; kingdom Metazoa; phylum Arthropoda; class Insecta; order Hymenoptera; family Ichneumonidae; genus Alloplasta; species Alloplasta piceator. The sequence continues at coordinate 8,743,715 of OX333077.1, read as the reverse complement.
GTTACAACAATACGCTTGTGGGTCGTGTCTCGTATCGTCTTCTTTCTTTTTTTTTGCTCCTTCTCTTTTACCGTATTTCGAAATTCCGCTTGTTTACTCTGTGCAGGGTCGCGATTAATCTTTCTCCTTTTTTTAAGTGTACAAAATCAATATTTCTCATTGCTCTCGTGTGAATTTCATTTTATAACATTGCTGCAGGTGCGAGAATCGCGTTGGCCGGTCGAATCGAGATCGAGCGATCGATTTGACGAGGGAAAATGATTTTTCACCTTTTTTTTCCCCGCTCAATTTTCATCCGGCGTCTTTGCCACGATCGAACGATTTTATTTTCGTGATAACTGAACTAAGTTTTTTTTTGAACTTTTTTTTTCGAAATCAGCAGCGCGTGTTCTATCGCTCGAATGTTCGCGATATCTGAGGTTCAGCAAGGTCGTGAAGCTGATTCCAAGTATACAAATCCACGATTATCATACACGTACAGTGTGTCACGAAAATAACAATTTTCTTGAATTTTTCTTTTTTTTTGGCATTTTCATTCCAATTTATTTTTTTCGCTCAATTTTTGCGAATGGATGGACCAACGACCGATAAAATCCCTCGAGCTCGTTCGATCCGCCACTCGATCCGGGATTATATTTATGTGGATCAGAGTTGTAAATAATGCCTTATTTTGATAATGCATTACGGTATTCATTACCCATTACACTGCATAATGAGAAATGGACAAGTGTACCATTACAAAATACAAAAGTAATGTGCAATGAATGCGTGTTCCATTAAAAGTAAAAAGGTAATGTGTAATGGATGCATGTGGCATTACAAATAAAAAAAAGTAATGTGAAATGGATGCATGTGCCATTACAAATAAAAAAGTAATATGTAATGGATGAATCCTCCATTACAAATTAGAATTGAAAAAAAAAAGTAATTTTTCGGGGAGAATATTCCATTACAAATTAGTGTGTTTCTACCACAATTTGGAGCAGGAGTTTAAAGGTAAGTCTATTAATTTTTCAATGAAAGTAATTTGTGTGTGTCAAGTATCTGTTAACTTTACTATAGTAGTAGTAAATGTATGAACAGTGATTTTTTGGAGTAATTATTCCTCCATTCTTGAATTGCAATTTTTTACATTTACCACTACGATATTAAATTCAACAAAAACTTAATACACAGACATTATTTTCATTGAAAAATTGATAGACTTACCTTTGAGCAAAATAGTACCTGCCTCAAATGGTGGTAAAACACACTAATTTGTAATGGAATATTTTCCACTATAAATTACTTTTTTTTTCAATTGTAATTTGTAATGGAGCACTCATTCATTACACGTTGTTTTTTTAATTTGTAATGGCACATACATCTATTACACGTTACTTTTATTATTTGTAATGGAACATGCATACATTACACATTACTTTTTTATTTGTAACGGAACACGCATCCATTACACATTACTATTTTCATTTGTAATGAAACATTCATTCATTACACGTTACTTTTGTAATTTGTAATGGAAAACTTGTCCAATACACAATGTTTAAAGCAATGGGTGATGCATTACTTTTACATTACTATTTTCACAACTCTGATGTGGATGTATTTTTTTTTACACAGAGGCAAATGTATTTTTTTTTCCTAAGTAGCGAATCACCGACTTGATTTCCCCGGCGAAGATATTCTTCAAAACTCATTGTCGTCCGTTAGAAAATAAAAAAAAAAATATTCTGCTGTCTTATAACTTTTGTAATGGCTGTAACAACAAACAATGATGATATATTTATACTTTTATGGTTTTTCGGCTTCTGTTAAAATGCTAAGGATAAACAGGTATTCTGAGATGGCGAGGACTATTGCTCCTTTGTATTATTTCGATTTCTTTTTTACGCTTCTTTCGTTTCTTCGCATTATTATTATTGTAGAAAATGAAAAAATTGTTCAACAATCTCTCTCTCTCTCTCTCGCGACGGTATCGTGATAAATAAAAGGCAAGAATCTAATACGGTCTGCTGGAGATTGGCACAAAACGAAATGAGTTAGTTAGGTGTGTGTTGCTTTTTATCATTACTATTATCTTCTTTTTTTTTTTAATTACTCTGTTTTACGTGTTTGTTGGTTAATTCTGTCGCGCAGGGGCTCTTTAAAATCGACCTGCGCGCTCACGAATCGTCCGACGAAGCGAGATGTATGGTATGAAAAATATTCCGTTGTTAACACCGTTTCTTCTTTGTTATTTTCATTATTATTTTTGTTTATTATTATTTTTTTTGGTTTCTTGTTTGTTTAAAAAAGTTATTGCATCTGGGTTTACCTATGTCGTATAGGTACACGTTTATCGTAATATTGTACAAATATTGTTGTAAGTCGGTACAAACGTTACTGTAGAAAAACATAACAATTCGTAGGTTCTCGTTTCTTCATCATCCTTTCCTCTCATCTTCCTCCTCTCCCTTTCTCCTCGTTTTATATCCTCGTCCTATCCTCATCATCTCGTCTCACATCGTTCAATTTTTCTCCACTAATCTCTCGTATTGTTTACGGAAAGCCTATTATTGTGTTTCTTTTTTTTTCATTTGTTAAATATCTGCTTTGTTCTGTAATAACTAATTGCGCGAGCGTCCGGTCTACAATGGGATGGCAAAATATCGAATACTTTTCGCCTTCTTTCGAATATTCGTTCTATAAGTTTCGCACTCATTCGCGAAGATCGAGGTATGAAAAGAGGGGAAAATTAACGATTGAGGCAGTATTCTTGTCTAGAATTTTGGAAATTTTTTTTTTTTCATATTCTTTAAGAATATATCCGCGAATGGAAATTTTTCAATTCCAATAATTCAAGGAGTTATAGCTATTTTAGTGATGCAGCAACTGTGCCCGTCACATCGGAGCGTAACTTTAAGGGGGTATTCTGGACGGGAATTTTGAAAAAATCAATTTTTTTTGCATATTCTCAAAGTTCAGACCCTTAAGAATAGATCCTGGAAAGGAAATTTTTGGATTCCACTAATTTACGGAGTTATAGCTATTTTAGTGACGTCTGTCACGTCAGAGCAAATCGACCTGTAGACGTTTTTCTCAAAACTACTTTTCTCTGACATGATATCTCAAATTCTACTCAACCGATTTACTTCAAATTTTTTACCAATCTTCAACGTATAACTCTCTATAGCTCCTACCACTTTTGTATCGAAATAATTTTTTTTACTATTGTAAAAAAATTAAAAACTAAGAAAAAGAGTCGAAAAACGCCTTTTTTGTTCAGACAGCCGCCATTTTGCGAAATTTTTGTTTTTCCGCTTTCTCTGAGGTAGGAGTTTGAATGACATTCTTACTAATCAAGAATCATTTTTTAAATTTTGTATTGGATGACTAGAAAAGTTGCAATCGTGTTAGCCCCAACTTTACCAGCTTATTTAATTTTCATTTTTTTTCTCGACATTTTATTCGCTTATTTCCAAAATGTTAATAAATATGTTGTGGAAAAAACATTTTTTTTTATCGAGCTCGACAAAACGCTCAAAATTTCTCAAGACCAGAAAATATCTCTAGACCAGAAAACCCCCTTAAAATTAATCTAATGCGTGAGATCGTGCGAGAGTCATGGATAATTAAATAGAACATGAAATTGCGGTCCTTTCGTCAGACTCCCCGGATTTCTTGTCGAAGATTTTCTCTTCTAAGGGATCTAGAAGAAGCTTCGAGTAATGGCAAATAATAAATTGTCAAATACTGAATTTCTGGTAATGTCAAATTACGACATTGTTCGATGTGATTCTCGAAATCGCGGTGTTTTTGATAATGGCGCATGCGAATTTCTCTGTGTGGGTTTCGTAATTCGTCGATCCGGGTTAAAAATCGTACGAAGAGGAATCGAATTAAATAGCGCAACGATGGCGAATATAAGTACAATAAGAGACGAGCGAGACATCCGGTGTCTCCGATATATTTCCGAGAAATCAAAACGACAAAAGGCCTCCATCGATCTTGTGAGGCTCACGACGTTGGAAAGCTTACTTTGCATTATGGCTCTCGTGTCGCAATGAATTCAGAGTATAGAAATTCTAGCTTGTCTCATCAAAAAATGTAAGAAATAAATATATATAAATTTTTCATTGGTCTCGTGCGACGCGAGGAAACCAATGAGGCATAAACAATAAAATGCGATCCTGTCTTTTATAACGCGAGCAGGATAGAATAAAAATGATGGAAACAAATCTGACTGGGAATTTATTCGAAAGGAAACTAATAATTTTTTAGCTCACTGCAATTCCTGCGGTGAAGGAAAGTCGATGAAGTACCGAGATTTCAAAAATAGTCTGAAAACGTTTAAAACTGAAAATTACTTTCGTCAGACTCAAGAATTTCTTTTGAATATAGAAAAATTGCATAACTACTGCGAAATAATTTAGTTTATCAAAATTAATCTGCGCTCATATTTTTACTATTTTTTGTGGAGTCAAATTCGTAAATTTAGTTTGACCTTGAAGAGTAATCGCTCATCTTATTTGGTGGAATTTGTTTCAAGAACTTAGCACGTAACTCGCTTCATTTAGATTTATGAACAATTAATTCAATTAATAATTTATAAACAATTGATTTATAAATTTAACTCCTATATTTACAAATTCAACTCCGCTAAAATTCCTGATTCGACTTTCCGCGGAAATCTATTGCCATAAACTTGGTTATTTTTCGGTAAAGTAATTGTTACAAATTATTTCAACATATAACCAAAATTCTTGAATCCAGATCCACCTTAGTTCCTTCTCTAAAGCGTGTACAAATATTTCAAATCTGACCACTCGATCGACTCGATTCTGCATTAATTGAATTCTTCAATCTAGAACCGCCCTAGTTCATTCTTCTTTGAAACATAAAAATTATTCCAAATCCCAGTACTTGATTGACTTGACTCCAGGATTGCAAATAATGCATCACTTTTTTTAAATGCATTTACATTTTCAATAACCATTAACACTTATTGATTAATTGAAATAATTTCCATTAACTATTACATGTCAATGGTTAATGGGAGTTATTTCGATTAACCATCGAATGGAAATTATTTCCATTAATATATAAGAGTTAATGTTTAATGAAAATTATCTCCATTATTCATTTAATGTTAATAGTTAATGAAAATAATTTCCATTTATCATTTAATGTTATTGGTTAGTGGAAATTATTTTCATTAACCATTAACATTTAATGGTTAATGGAAATCATTTCCATTAGCCATTAAATTTTAATGGTTAATGGTTAATGCATTACTTTTTCATAAAAAAATTCGCAACCCTGCTTGACTCTTCAGCAAGACTTTGAGCCAATATTCTCCTCTTCAGGGTCCTCCAATCGTCAATTCCCATTCTTACTGTCCCGGCCCCAAAAATAAAGGTTGATTTTTGCGTGGCTATTGGTTCGGGAATGCAGTTGGACTCGTTTCCCAGCGATTCAGCTGATGGACCAGCTGATCAGACAGGGTTAAATGCCTGGCGGATGAAGAAGGTTGGTGGGATTTAGAGAGCGCGTCAGAATTTGGAAGCGCTTTTGTGATATCCCGCGGGATGGCCTCTTTCAACCCGGTGACCCGATCTACAAACTTGGGAACGCGTGTTGATCCGAGAACTGGGGTAGTAGTGGCGTGGCAAACCCTCTTCAACCCTTCGATGCGATGGAAAGACAGAGAGACAGAGAGGGAAAGAGGAGAGCTTTTTCTCTCCCGTTTGTGCTCTCGAGACTGGCCCAACACACACTCACACAAACACCCACACACACTCACACAAACACAGGGAGGGAAGAAAAGTGGGGATGACGGGAGGCGTGTACAAGGGAGAGGGAAGGAAAGGTGCGGCGACTCTTTCCTCGACGCAGAGGCGTAGGCTTTTAAAGAGGAATCGAGAACGAGGTAAGTAGTTATGGACAGCGATGGAAAAGAGATCGGACAGAGGGGAAGGAGGGGAAAAACGAAGATAACGAGTCTGTGAGAGATTCGATAACTATACTGGAGGCGAGAAATTGGAGAGTCTGTACAGAAACGAGGGAAAGAAAAACGTGCGAACTTCGAAGATTCTCTTCGCGATACGAAATTCACTCGAGTCGTGCTTCCAAGAGGCGAGAAATCAGAAAGAATCTTGCATGGAGAGGTTTGAGGGTTGAAAAATCAATTTTCAATGTGCATTAAAATAGTCGGGATCCGTAGAAGACTCGATGATGACGGAAACGAGAAATAGGAGGCTCGAAGTGGAGCCAGTAGATAATTATAGTTACGGCACAGACACGATGAAAAAGGGCTCTGGATTTTATGCCAAGCTTGAAAAATCATTCAGGGCTTGGACATTCATAGGAACTTCATTGAGGAACTTCATTAAACATTGAAAAGTTTGATCGAGAATGCGCAGAGGGAGATTAAGGGCTCTTGAAAGATTCAACGACTGCTGTTTGTGGAAAGGGGAATCGATCGAAATCGAGTATCAGTATTGGCATAGAATATCCGATAATCGATATGTAGCTTTTTTTTTATTAGGATATCTCTTGAGTGTTATCTATAAATTTTTATGAAAAATATTGAAGTTTGAAAACGTGAGAAAAAGCAAAGAAAAACTAAAAAATGTTTTTGAAATGAAAATTCACGAAAATGTTGAGTTTTTGCAGAAATTATTGGTAAATTCGTGTACAGTGAGAAAAAATACATCGACATGAGGATAAAAAAAAAAAAAAAATTTTTTTCGCATTTTGGCCAAAATTAAGTTGCTTCAGTAAAATGACTGAGATTTTTTTTCCAAATAAAATGTTGTCTTCTACATGCGCTCATTCTCTTCGCGATCATTCTAGCTTCCAATTTTTTTGCAGATTTTGAAAGTTGGACCATCGATTTTTGCAAATTTTTGAAGTCGATTTTTTCGGCGATTTTCAAATTGCTCTTATTTCTACAAAAATTAATTTATCGGAATGAACCAAACGCTATTCTCTAAGTTTAGCGACAGCCTTTAAGTACAAAAAAGGAATTTTGGAATCGGTCAGACCGAAGTAAAGTTACGAGCGCTTGAAATTTCGCTGTTTTGAGGTTTCCGAAAAATCGCCCAAAAATAAACAAATTTTTTTAAAATTTTTTTATCGTTTTTAAACCTTATTTCGATGGAAATTCTCCGCTGATTGCAAATCATGTAGAGTGAGTGTCAAAAACAATCGATTCGTTTTATTTGATCGATCCAACCTCCCAAACATAACCTCCCCAGAGCCTTTTTTGCTAACTCAATCTCGAGCCTGGGATCTAGCATGTGCTATTAGAGGCACGTGTCTAGGGGGTTAAAAAATGGTAAGAAGCATACTCATAGGTGCGTGAGTCACTAACCACCAATCACAGAAGTTAACCTCCAAATTTGCAAACCGGATTAATTTAACCCAGAGTCTCTGCAGAGGGTTTAAGGGTTGAGTTAGAGGATCACCTCACATTTTTATTCCCCGTTTCCCACGATGATCGATCCACCCTGCCAAACATGACCTCCCCAGAGCCTTTTTTTGCTAACTCAATCTCGAGCCTGGAATCTAGCATGGAGGACATTTGATGCACGTGTCTCAGGGGGTTGGAAAAAGGAGCAAAAAGCGTGCTCGTAGGCGTGTGTTGCACCCACAAAAGGATAGAAGGAACCGGATAAAAGCCAGAAGAGTGAGAGTGAGACTGATCGTCAGAGTGGTTTTGCTGGGTAAGTATGGTGGGGACAGGCGTGTATATGGGCGTAGGCGGTATAGGCAGTAACGTGGATAAAAGTCAAAAGGGTGGGGGGGAGATGTTGGTTGTCCGGTGGAGAGATTCGAGGGGAGCGAAGTAACTTAAGCCTGGGGAATTTATGAATGGTGGGGATAGGCGTAGGCGTAAGGAGACACTGAATGGTAGGCTTAGGCCCGATAACGACCGTTGGGGGGTCAAGAGGGGAGTCGTTGGAAAGGGCGACGGGAGGGGGACTCGGGTCGCGGGGTAAAGGGTGGGGGGAGGCTGAGGGAGGGGAAGGGGGTTATGAATAAAGAAGATCGAAAAGGGGTTACAAAGTGGGGATAAAATGGCGTAGGCGTAACCGTGATGGAAAAAGGGGCAGCAAAGGTAGGCGTTACTCTGGGCGGTAACCAGGTGAGTAAACTCCTGACCTCAGGATATATACCTGTCCCCGAATTTCACATGTCGGCTTGTCCCTTAAGGTAACTTGTGCCTATGGTAACATCGCCATTTACCGCGGAAACTAACCCCCTCATTTTGTTTCGACTCTTCTCATTCCTTCTCTCTAACCTCCCCCTCCTCCGCGTCCATCCGTTTCTCCGGCGTTACCCAGACTATAGGGGATGAAATTTTGCTTCTTTTTTTACCTTCTCCTCAACCCAGTGAAACACATCGCGTGCGTTATTCCCAATGAAATTTACGTGCTCCTCTGCATGTGCAACTTGGTTAAGGAGGGTTAAGGGAGTTTGAGGGGGTGGGTTTGAGGATCTATAGACTCTGGGCAGAGGTATGCGAGCCCCGTCACTCGCTAAGGGTGAGAAGGCAGACAGTGCCAAGCTGCGAGGGTTGATCCACTTGATGCAACGATTTCTTTCTCACTACACATCGATCTACACAGGTGCTCTTTCTTCTCTACACACGAACATCTCTCTCTCTTTCTCTATATTTGTTTCTCTCTCTCGCGATTCTTTTCTCTTCTATTTTCTCATTTCCATGTCCATGTCACTCAACGTGCCGGCATTTTGCTTCCCTGATCGCATTACGACGCTCCACTCTCATTTTTAATTCATAAACTTTATAAGCGAGACATTCCGTGCAAAGTGGATCAATGGAAAGTGCGAGGCGATCCCACGAAATGGCGCAATAATAGCTTCTTGGGGGGTTGATCAAGTTTCGACTAAGTTCATTTGGTGGGCGATGAATTTCAGCGATATTGGGGTCGACAAGTGTCGACGGAAAGATTGAAGGATGAAGTTGGTTGGTATGAAATTCCACGAAGATCGATGGAGGGTTGAGAATTTTATATTTTTAATTTTGGAAAAGGGGTTGCTACGAGTCAATTTTGCGTTATTATGTCGATCACATTATCCTGATATTATTGGGGGGGAAATTTCCTGCTGACCACGAATTCATTAAGAAAGCCTCATCTTTAAGAAAACATAATTAATAACGCCAGAAAAGGCTATTTTTTAATGTACTTGACTTTTTTTTTTAATATTCAAAATTTCGAGAATCTCGTACTTTAAATCAAAGGAATTTTCACGATTTTTTTTGGTAAAAATAAAATGTCTCTAATTGGCTTTTTGATGAGTTTTGGGTCGTCAAAAAAGTAATTTTGTTCAATTTGCTCGAAGGTTTTTATGGATTTCTCAATAATAACAAATAAGTGAGGATGTAAACGATCGATAAAAATGAAATGAACTCTGAATCTCAGAAAAAGGAGAGGTAAATCAATGAATTTCGCAGATAGAGAAAAATCGAAAAATCGTCAAATCAACACTGAGGAAACAATATATTTTTCTATGTACCAGGATTTGTTAACTGTTAACGAATATAAAGTTGGATATTGCGAAATAAATATTTGTTGACAGTTAATAAATTATTTTGACACAAATAAACGACTAACAAATTTTGTAACAGTTGAGGAATTAAATAGGTGCCAACTAAATATATTTCTTGACTACACTGAGAAAACAGTTTATTTGTAGTAAATAAATATATTTAGTTGGCACTTTTACTTAAATATTCCTTAACCGTTGCGAAATTTGTCAGTCGTTAAGAAATATTTTAATTGTGTCAAAATAATTTATTAACTGTTAAAAAATCATTGATTTCGCCATATTCAACTTTACATTTGTTAACAGTTAACAAATCCTGGCACATTGTTTTCTCAGTGTATAAATAAACAGTTTTCTCACTGAAGAAAGCTAAAATTTGTTTTAAATGATGCTTGTGTCATCGATATTAATTATTTTGGTCAAAATTGCCTGCAAGTTACGAGTAAAGAAAGGTACGATGGGCAGATAAAGGTGAAGTTTATTTTCGAAAGTGCCAGTGCTAACTCCTTGAATAATGAATTCATGACGCGTTTTACCAAGGTCCGTTTCTCACGTGCTATTACTACCAGCGCGGACTTCGAGCTCCTCTCATTGAGAGAGAAAAACCGGAAGAGAAAGAGGGTAAGTCCAAGCAGGGGTTGGTTTGCCGGTCGTTTCGAGGTGGACTGCAATTGCCCGTATTACCTTGGCGCATAAAGTAAAAAAAAAGGGCAAGTATGACGTCGATTTTGCGGCCTTTCAATTACACCGTTTATCTCCCCTATTTTCCTATTTTTTCTACCTTCCCTTCCTCGCTTCAACGAAGGCATACGACGATTTTACGGGCTTGTAAAAATGCGAACTGTCGTTCGACGACTCTTTCCATGACTCTCGATGATCGAGACGCATCGATCGATTTTCTTTTCTCCCTTTCACACACGGTTCTTCGCCGGGAAACGTAACAATCCCTTCCAGAAAATTGGCGAACACGAAAGAAGGGTGGAAAAATCGATTCAACGATAAATCATAAATAACAAGTGTTCTTTTTTTTTCGTTAGAAAAAAACGACAAGACCGTTTATTTTCGTTTTCGCGATTAACCGCGCGATTTTCTCTCGCGTCTCGAATCAACCCTTACGCCCGAATCAACCCCTATTTCGCGCGAAATCGACTCCGGAGCCACGTTTCCACTTTTGCGAGGCATTGAGGCTACTTTTTTTTACTGGTAAATAATCATTTTTCCCCCTTCGTTACTTTACTTCATAGAACGCTTTTGGCGTCTCGACGGGGGTTGAATTAAAATCCGATCGGAGAATGAGCGAGCGAGGGTCACTAATATCGCACATCATTATTGTGCGCTTTCGAGCTTCGATTTTTGGGAGGGCCAGAGACGTTGAAACATCGAAAATATCGAAATTTATCCGAAAAAAATAATTACAAAAAAAATGCCTGCTCTGTATTGACTGAAAGATGAGAACAGAGAATTCTGATAATTTTGACGTGATTTTTGTTTCAATGAACTATTTTTTCGGATCAGAGACGAATGTTTTTTTTTCTTCCTCTTACTTTTTTTTCAGTTTATAATTCAACGACGTTCCTCTGCGGTACTTTGGGGGGAGGGGGTAGTTTCAACCCCTTATTTAAATTTAGGGGTAGGAGTGTGCGGTATTATGTGACTTTGAAAATCGTACAAAACGCGCGGATTACATTATTCAGATAATCGGTGAAACAATATCATAGCGCATTCGTGCCCAATGTACAAACAATAAATTATATATATATATATAGCCTAGCTAATATTTCTCAACGTTATTTTGTTTCTCATTGCACTATATCCTGCCTAATTATTCATATTATTATATAATATCATATAATAATATGTTTACGTGTGTCTTCCGTCTTGTATTTTCATCTTCATCGCTTTTTTTCCTTTTTTTTCCTCAGTGTTAATGCCTACGCCCTCTTTTCATAATAATAAATTCTTGTCATAGCTTAAATACTCATATAGGTAATTGTAGTGAGATTATATTAAACCTCCTATTCACATATTCAACTATACTCAATATGCCTCGTGTATATAATAATTCTATGCAATATTTGTTGTTGTTGTTGTTTTTTTTTCTTCATCCAAATTGTTGTTTCTCTTTCTTCGCATTCGTCATCACGATATCCCCATATTCAATAGATATAATAATATATATCGTAGAATAATTTTTTTTTCCTATGTGTGTTGTATGTATTTACAAGCGTTCGCGGTTTTTTTAAATTTATTTATTTATCGCTATCACTCTCATCGCGCTTCCTCAATTATAGTACATCCGTTCGCACTTTCACTCTCTCTTTTTTTTTAATAATATATATATATATATATTTATTTTTATATTTATATATATTATACTGTGTTTTTAAGTACTAAAACTATTAAAATACTAGTATAAATATCTCTTGACATATATATATATAATATATATTTTCATATATATATATATTTTTTATTTATTTATTTATTTATATATGTATAGTGTAGCATATCGAACGGAGTCCGTCGAAATGTCAACGATTTCCTTCTTTTTTATTTTCCCTTTTTTTTTTATATCTATAATGTGCAGTACAAGAGTTTTTCTCGAATGAACGACGACACTGAAATCGTTGCATTTCGACCATCACCGTTGTCATTGGTTTTTTTTTCTTTTTCTTCTTTTTTTTTTACCATTTCATACGTTTATTGCTATTGGATTCATTGCATAGTAGGTTCTCTCGCGTGAACTGATATCTTGTTAGTTTTTTTTTTCTTCATTTCGCCTACGATCGTTAATTTTTTTTATTTTTCAGCTTTTTTCCCCTCTTGTTTCTTTCTCTCGACTTTCATCAATGCGCCAACGTCGATGAGAGGGAAGCCTCGTTCAAAAATACTTGACAAACTTCAAATTCAATTTTTTTTTTGAAATGTATTTTTCATTCAGATTTCTCTCTCTTTGGATTCCAGAATGCAATTTGGGTCAAGGGCTTCCCTTCAACGAAGAAACATCGATCTCGTTACGCGATTCATGTTCAATCGTCTTCTCTTCCCTCCCCTACTTCGACCTCTTCACCCTTATATTATTCTTAATCAATTAAGTCTATTTGTGATAACTATTGTTCTGTCTCTCGCGATTCTCTCCCCATTGTAACAGCAACTACCAAAATTTTTACGCCTATGGGACAGTGAAACTTGCCAAAAAAGATTTCCAAAATCTCACCCAAGGAAAAAATAATTTGAAAAAATAATTTTAATATTCCTCTGCTCGATTTTGCTGCTCGATAACCAAATAGAGGGATCGTTTTATCGTTGTCCAGAGAAAAATTGTGCTGCGATAGGGATAGGGATGATTTTTTGAAAAATATATTTTTTAATTTGGGATTTTGAAAAATTTGGATCATCAAAGAGGGGATGAAATTAGCGATAGACACTTTGGCAAATCTCACTGTACTCCTCGTTACGTTTTTTTTTTCACCAGCGATCGTAAAAATGCGTTTTTCGACTCGACGGCGTAATAAATTTTTTTTCTCACTTCATATTCTCACTCTTTCACCGTTCTCGCTTTTTTCTGCCCCTGCTGGACTACGTTCTTTTTTTCACGAAAAAAATGCGTGGTCAATTTTTTTTTTAAATTCTTGTAACATGAATTCCTTTTTTTAAAACGATTTTCACGCTCTTTTTCCTGTAATATTTTTTGGGAATTACTTACTGTGTCTTGAATCGTGTTTTTCAATTATTCGTTCATCAAAAACCTACTTAATTTAACAATCAGTCGAGTGCGCCAGCCGTATGGATACTTTTTTCATTTTGAAATAATGTAAACAATGAAAAAAAATTAAAAGTAGGAAAAAAAATTAATTCCGGGAATCAAAACTGAAGGAATGAAATAGCGTTTGTCTCGCAACACGAAATGATAAGAAAAATATTATTATGGCCCTTTATTGACGTTTAGCCCACGTTGGGTCCATTCCAGCTGAATTGGACGATTTTGGGCCCAAAAAATATTTATCTAAGAATTTATTTAAATATTTAAGAACAATCTGCTCAATTTTGGTGATTCAGGCTTGATTTTTGTCATCTTCAAGATTGTCAATCGATTCACCGCGTAGATTTTCGAGTAATTATCGACCCAAAACAATAATTTAGTTATCAATTGAAAAAAATTATCATTTTGTACCAAGTGTGACGATTCTTTTAGGGAGGGTGATAATTAAGGGAGAGAATTGTATGGTTCCTTTTTTTTTCAAAGTCACGTGGACCAAAAGTGTAAAATTTCGAAAAAATCGTATCAATTTGCGTGGAACAGCCCATAGATAATGCATCGACGTGCAATTAACAGCCTGTTCTCGTTTCCGATTTGACTCGTGACTCGATACATTTCAACGACGTGGATTATCGTGCTTTTCGCATGTCGGGAGGGAGAGGGCTTAAGGGGGTATTCTGTGCTGCCTTCGACAAGTGCATCTTGTATCCGCGCCCTACTTGCCCGGATGCACTTTGAATCGATACACTCTTACGGCGGGGCCGCGACGAGAGGGATATATACTTATATATATATATATATATATATATATATATATATATATATATATATATATATATATATATATTAGATGGAAAAAGCCCACGCAGCACACGAGAGTTTACCTGTCAGTTTCAAGCTGCCTGCGTTAATATTCTATATATGCCCATAATGTATTACATTATTTCCACAACTTTCGTAAAAGCCAAGTCATGAATTTTCTCATACCATGAATAATTACAGTACTCAATCATATTCAATCATCAAGAAAATATGAATATTCTGAGAAAAAAACATTCGAAATTTTATCACTCAATATCGACATAATTTGTTAGCTCATGAGAAAATATAGAAAAATAGATAAAAATATAGGATTTAATATTTATATGAACCAAAAGTTGATATGAAAATATTTCAACCATTGAAATTATTGAAATAAACCAAATGATCAGGGAAAAAATTCTGAAAGAAATTATTTCTGCATGACAAAAATAAGTAAAAAATAAAAATGAGATAATTAACATCAAATCTCCAAATAATTCGTTAGTTTTTGAGGAAATATTTCAACCATTAAAGAGTGTGTGACTTTACATTGAAATAAATTAAGAGATTGCAGAACAAATTTAGAAATTATTTTCACTTGGCAAAAATTATATGAAAGTTATTGATCATAATTTGTGATTAGAGCATGAATAATATTAGAAAAATCATTCGAAATTTGATCACTCAATATTGACATAATTTATTAGCTCATGATAAAATATTAAAAAAATAGAAAAACATTTAATATTTAAATAAACCAAAAGATTGCGAAAGAATTCTGGAATAATGATTTTCATTTGGCAAAAATAATTCAAACTACTCGATCATGTTTTCTCATTAAAAGGGCATAAATAATTTTAGAAAAATCATCGCAAATTTTACAATTGAATATCGAGAGAATTTTATAGTTTATGTGAAAATATTTCAACCATTGAAAAGAGGAGGATTTAATATTGAAATAAGCCAAATGATGAGGGAACAAATTCTGAAAGAAATTATTTCTGCATGACAAAAATAAGTAATAAATGAATAAGTAAAAAATAAAGATATAATTACCATCAAATATCCAAATACTTCGTTAACTTATGAAGAAATATTTCAATAAAATATTTCAGATTGCAAAAAAAATCCAAAATTATTTTCACTCGATAAAAATAATACGAAAGTTCTCTATCATAAATTGTGCTCAAACACAACTTGTGATATTAGAAAAATCATTCGAAATTTCACCATAAAATATCGATATCGACTAGAAAGTTTGTGAGAAAATAATAAATCCTTAAAAAGTTCACGAATGAATATTGCTCCAAAAACAAAGAATTTCAAAAAAATTATTTAAACGTGCAAGAGCAAATAGTAAAAAAGCTCTATATTATAGGAATTATAGAATCATTAAACAAAATTTCGAGTATAAAAATTAAAAATTACAATCATATTCATTTAATTCAAGGGCAAGGAAGAGATTCTGCTCGAATTACCATTCCAAACGTTTTTCATTCAAATACCGAGTCACATCAATTAAAAGAAAAATGGAGCTCGAGGAATTGGGTCAAATATACGTGCGTTTATAATAATACAGAATATACTGGAATAGCAAAAGAAAAATACTAAAATCGTGTTTTCGACGAGTGGTGAACAAAAAAAAGTGCAATAAACAAAATTCGGTCTTTCAAAATAGGCGTTTGTATTTTGTAAGTAAGTAAATCAGTAAGTAATAATAATAATAATAATAATAAAATAACGTAAATATGTATAAGTAAACGTAATAGCAATATTATGAATAATAATAATATTAATAATAATAATCATAATAATAATAATAATCGATAGGTACTATATATATTTCATATGTACTATTGTTAGAATAACAAAACTAAATCCTAATAGAAACTATTAGTATTAATTAGCTATTGCGTATTTATAGTATTGAGATGATGACAAAAAATAATTTTTTATAACTAATAATAATAATAATAATAATAAAATGAGAAACAAAGCACCGTCATCACATCGGGTTCGCGTCATCAGCAGTTCGTTTCCTTTTTCTTTATCTTTTTCTTTCATTACCGGCACCAAACGCGCACCCTTAAGGAACTTTAGTCCAGAAACGTATTTATTCATTTATGTATATATATATATCTATAGCCGCTAACCTCACTAAAAATAATAATAATAATATAAACTATCTGTACGATACCTCAAGACTTTCCACTTATTTGTTGTTTTTTTTTGTGTATTTTTTCTTTAAACAATATATTTTTTGCTCTATCTCAAGAGTGATTAATTTACATGGTTAAACACGCGTTTCCTCTCACTCTCTCGCGAACGAAAGAGAGGATAAAAAATAGAAGAAAAAAAACAACCAAAAGAATTTTCCACAAAATTGCACTCTCGTGTATTCGGGCCCCAAGATTTTTTTTTTCGCTTGTTTATGTTTTCTCAAACATGCACCGTTTTTTTTTATTATCGTGGCAGTCGATATGATTGTACACAATCGTAATAATAATAACAATAATAACGTTAAACAACGATAATTCGACGCAACGAGAATTATGCATTTAGCGAACTGACCAATTATTTTTCATCCTCTGAGCAAACCCTCTCTCACTCTCCTTCTCTCTCTCTTTTTTTTTGCTTATCCTCTAAACCCCCTCCCTCTCGCATTTCTTCGTCAAAATAAGTGAGATTAACGCGACGAGAAGTGAGTATAATTTTAATACTGAACTCGGGAATGATACAATAATAATAGCGTTATTATTAAACAAAAGAAAAATAATAAGGAGAAGAAACGAACGATAAGTAATTAATAATGGCGAAAAATAATGTACGAGACTTCGGGATATCGGTCGTTGATTTTTTTTGTTTTATTTCGAAAAATTTACGAAGTGAAAAAAATTCCGGTATTTTCGGGAATGGGAAGAAGAAAAAAAAGAGGCGTATTTTCGAGCGTAAGTAAATATCGTTAATTAGTGTATTTGCCATCATCCTCTCCCTCATTCTCTTTCTCTTATGTACACTTTTTATCAGCATCAGGAACAACGACTCGAAAGATAAATACTGATCATTGACGCAAATCTAACGATACCGAAATTAAAAAAAAAAAAAAAAAATATATATATATATTGATATGTATTTTCAATTTTGGGACGAAATTGTGTCGATTGTAGTAAAAAGAAAACTCACGCGCACTTTTGCTTTCGAAGTTAATGGAAATGTGTCGATATTGAGAGTGAACTATTTACAAGATGTCACGACGATTCTATTTAACTTACTTAACAAAAGGACAAAATTATCGCGATCATTTTCGCGTAATAAATAGATTTATAGATAGATATGCGGCAAGTTCTGCAATTACGACTTTCTTAAACAAAAATATATTTATTTTAAAAAAATTATAAGCGAGGAACGATCGACGAATCGCTCGATCTTGCGCGATCTAAGAGGAAAAAAAATCTTCAATTGGAACTTTGCTATTAATCGATTGTACTCTACGTCAGAGGTGCATGTCGTGGTGCCTAAGCTGAACTTTTCTCTCTCTCTCTCTCTCTTTCTCTCTTGCTGCCAAATTTGATTATCTCGTACTTCCGGTTTTTAAAAAGATCAAAATATTTTTGTTTGCTACGAATTTTTTTTGCTAACGAATTTTTCAGCGACGACAATGACAAATAGTACTATAAAAGAAATCCTGAATTGGGCTAAACGACGAGATTAGGGTATTTTTCGTGGTAAAGTCAAATCAATCGAGTAACAAGATTTCAAAAATTATTTGCCTATGTTTTGGCGGAAAATTTAGTGGAATTTGAGGTGTAGCTAGAGTAAGGCATTACTACTTAATCTAGAAAAAAATATATAACGACATAAAAATAGCTCAATTTAATCTTATGGATTTGCCAACCCATTTTTAGTTTTTCAAGACAAATTTAGATTTTTTTTGTTTCTGATCGATACTCCATAAATTCACTTGCAATTCATGTGAATATTCATTAAATTTGTGAAACTCATTTCAAGAACAAAAACAAGCTGTCACTCATCAAGATTGTACTAAAATTATGAATTTGACTGGACAAGAATTGAATTGAGTTATTTTTGATGCAGTTATTTTAATTAATTTTTTCCCCAAATTTTTATACCTATTCTTTAATTCAGGTTGACCTTGGATCATGTCTTCTAAAACATGTACAAACTGGTTTTTTATCTTGCTACTTTATTGACTTGAGATAACGATTACTTTAAGAAGGTTAGAGCACTTTACACGTGTCGAATTAGTGCTAAATTTTTGAAATCGTCTGTGCAAATATTTTTGCATACATTGCCAAGAGCCAAAAGTAATTTACATTTTCACGCGTGGCCTTAATCCGAATAAACACTTCTAGTGACTAATCTGAAATAGCTTCGACTGCTGAAAGTCGATTTCCAACGAGGTCGTTTAGCTTTCATTTCACAATTTCATTCATATTTTTGAGAGAATTAAAAGAAAAAATTGTGTTTTTAAGAAAAGAAGAAATATTTTTGGACTCCCACATTGATGAGCTTTCATTTGATACCCAACACGATGGCCTTAAGAAAAATGATTTTATTTCATCCCCCTTCAACCCTTGAAATTGCCCCTTAAAATAAAAATTCATTAATTAAATTAAAAATTTATTTAATTTTTAGTGCGAAAAATCAATCAGCCCCAAATTGACAGAATAGTCCATAATTTGCCAATTATTCTTGGCGAAAAAAAAAATGTACTTCTAATATTTTCTATATTAAAAATGCACCTCGCAGGTTATTTTTTTAATGCATTCAATCACAATTATTTCGAGAAACGATTTCCAAAATTCAGCTCAGATTTAACCAGTTGAAAACGCTTTTACCACTTCAAGAGGAGACAATTTATTTTTTCGTGCAAGTTTTTCTAATTTTTTTTTCCACGTTTAATCTTCAGATACTCGGTTTCGCCTTTGGGAGGGTCTTTCACGAGTCATCGAATAAATAAAATTAATTAATACTTCCGGCAATAATGTCCTTTCAAGATCTCTCGGAATTGCACGGATCGATTCCGAGCTTTTGTCGATTTTTCTTTTCATGTTTCAACATGAATTGACAAATCGATCATCGACGATCATTCTCGATGCATCTCGATGCAATCCCGAATGATCTGTGAATCTCCCCGAATATATTGATTACAGAGGTATCGTTATCATTTACAAGTGAAGCCTCCCAAAAAAAATTATGCTAAATTGCAAAATCATTGTAATTTTTGTTTGACCTTGAAAATAGAATATTAAAAAAGCTCGGTATTACTCGAGCGATAATTCAATTGAAAAATGAGGATGCGAGATATTTTTACATTTTCTCAGGATTTTCGAGTATCGAGCTATTACTATTTTTAAAAATTTCAAATATTTATCGCAGGGGGAGATTTATTTATTTATTGAAACATTGATAACTTGATACTCGAAAGCTTGGTTTCACGAAAATTGATCAATAATAGAAAAATTGAAATGTTTTGATGGCCGAAGAATATTTGACGTAATTAACCTAATTGACGTAATTTTGGGAGGAATTTTTTTTTCTAATGAAATGAGCGTGGGACTCCGCGATATAATTTGCTGTAATGTCAAGTTCAAAGGGACGAAAAAAAATTGAAAAAATAATAAATAAAAACAAACGTATGTTTGATAGCCTCACAGCGCCATTTTCGAACAGCTGTTCAAACCTGACACTATATTTTCGAGATATACAGACACACTCACGAATGTCTCATGTATATAAAGTTTTCCAAGTTAACTGAACAATCTTTCACCCTCATCCTCTCAAATTTGATTTGCGATTTTGTACTGGAGCCCAAAAGTCCAGCAACTGATTTCCAGATTTTTTCGATCAGCTGTTTCAAAAAATATTTTTTTTCCCAAAACAAAAATCTTAAAAGTCAAAAAGTAGATCGGGTATATTTTTCTATTAGCCGTATCCATTACCATTTTTTCAAAATAAATAAAATAAAATTGGTCGATTTTGACCCATGGCTTATAAATTTTGAGTTGTAATCGTTGATTTTTTTGGATTATTTTATATGTGTTAATGCTGGCATTTTCAGTTTCGGGAAAAAAATAATTTTGAAAAAACAGCAGTCGGGAAAAATTTTAAAAAAAATTGGGAGTGCTTTCTGGTCTCGGTACAATCGTAGAAAAAATTATGGATCACATATGATGAGAGGGTGAGTTCAAACGTTGGTTCAAATTGACTAGGAATACCCGATATATTCCGTCTTTTCCTCTGTTATTGTAATAATTAAAGTGTAAAGAACAAGACGGCGGTCATTCGTGATTAAAAAAATCTCGAAAACGAAGAAAATAGGGTTACATTATCGTTCCGTAGGGGTGGGAGTGCTCGTTCGCAAAATTTTCCAACTTTGATAGGAACCACGCTATCTTTTGGTCACGACAATGTCAATTGTAAAAAACGATGCAAATAAAAAATTAAAAAAAAAAAAAATTGAATCATTGATTAAAAATGGTTTCCTCTTGATTTAAAAAAATTGAAAGTTTAATTAAAATAAAAAACGAAACGCCTCGCCAAAGAGGGAGAAAAATTCGGGTGTTCAATTTGAAAAATTCGTCATTCCGAGAATAATAATGAATTCATCACAGCGCATCGTCGAGAATTATTGGAAATAAAAAAAAAAGGAAAAAAAAATCAGAATGCAATTTTTTTTTTCTTCACCGAATCAAAACGATGAGACGCGGGTGCACGACCTTGTCTGATATAAATGAAGTTTTGCCCGATATCCCTTCCTGCTTTCGCTCTCATTGTGACATGGAAATTCACGGATTTTCCGTTATCAATTTTTATTAATTCAATTTTTTTAATTTTTATCACAGCCTCAATTTTTGTTTTTTTATAGATGCACCAGGCAAATACTCGCTTTTTTTTTTTCAAAATCTCGTTTGAGATTCAAAATATGGGTTGTCAAATTTTCCTAATCAAATGGATCTCGTCGATGGGGGCGCGAAATTTTTTTGATGGATATCAATCGCATTGGCTAATCGAATTCGATCTTACGATGAATTTCTGTGGGATTTTGACGTCGAGTGATTCTGTCGAGTCGTGGGACTAAGAGACGCATTTTCCGGCGTCTCGATGCAAGTCTCTGAATGAATATTTCAACGATCGATCGATTCCTCGGTCTCGACGAAGCTCCCTCCCTCCAAGAACCCAAGAGAAAGAGAAAGAGAGAGAAAAAGAGAGAGAAAGAGACATCGAGAAAAAAATGTCGTTTATTGAGAGCGAGGTGCAAAAAAATTGGCCATAAAATGAATGGGGAATATTTTTCACCCTCGTGAAGAAAAATATTGCTCAAATTCCTCAGAGTCAAATTTTCCCATTAAAAAAAATTATTTTTTTAAGTCACGGATTTAAAAAAATTTCAAATCTGTTGTTCAATAAATTAGTTCAGGATTAAATTTAAATAAAAATAAAAACTATCGTCCAAATTTGCATTAACGATCATTAATTTCAATACGACATTTTATTATTAGTAGAAAAAAAATTAATTCGAAATACTAGTTCCTTCATTAGTCAAAATATTTGAGAGAAAATGAACCATTTCTAAATTGATGCGGAATTAAAAATTCCACAGTGAAAAGTTTGGAAGATAAAAAATTAACGATAAGCTTGAGCGAATTTCATCGATAAAACTTTTCTCATTATAATTTTCAAGAATTTCCAAAAATTGATAATTTGTTCAATAGATTAGTTTGTCATTCCAAATTTAAATAAAAGGAAAAACTATAGTCCAAATTTGCATTAACAATTATTAATTTCAATATGATATTTTTTATAATCAATAGGAAAAAAAATTCATTCGAAATACTGGTTCCTTCGTCACTAAAATATTCGAGAGAAAATAAACCTTGTCTCAATTGATAAGAAATTAAAAATTTCACAGTCAAAAGTTTGGAAGAGAAAAAATTAACGATAAGCTTGAGTGAATTTCACCGATAAAACTTTGCTCATTATAATTTTCCATTATAAAATATAATTTTCAATAATTTCCAAAAATTTACAATTTGTTCAATGGATTAGTTTGTCATTCCAAATTTAAATAAAAAGAACAACTATCGTCCAAATTTGCATTAACGATTATTAATTTCAATACGATATTTTTTATAATCAATAGGAAAAAAAATTCATTCGAAATACTGGTTCCTTAATCACTCAAAATATTTCAGAGAAAATAAACCTTTCCTCAATTAATTGGAAATTAAAAATTTCACAGTCAAAAATTCGGAAGAGAAAAAATTAACGATAAGCTTGAGTGAATTTCATCGATAAAACTTTTCTCATTATAATTTTCCATTATAAAATATAATTTTAAATAATTTCAAAAAATTTACAATTTGTTCAATAGATTAGTTTGTCATTCCAAATTAAAATAAAAAGAAAAACTATCTTCCACATTTGCATTAACGATTATTAATTTCAATACGATATTTTTTATAATCAATAGGAAAAAAATTCATTCGAAATACTGGTTCCTTCGTCACTCAAAATATTTCAGAGAAAATAAACCTTTTCTCAATTGATTCGAAATTAAAAATTTCACAGTCAAAAGTTTGAAGATAAAAAATTAACGATAAGCTTGAGCGAATTTCATCGATAAAACTTTCCTCATTATAATTTTCCATTATAAAATATAATTTTTAATAATTTCCAAAAATTTACAATCTGTTTAATAAATTATTGTTTGTAATTCCAAATTAAGAACAAAAACGAAAAACTATCGTCCAACTTCGCATTAATGATAATTACTTTCTTCACAATATTTTATCATCAATGGGAAAAAAATGGAGTCAAAATACTGGTTTCTCTATCATTCAAAATATTTGACCGAAAAAACAATTTTCTCAATTGATTCAGAATAGAAAATTTCACGGTACAAAAAGTTTGAGAGGAGGAAAATATTATCAAAAAGCTCGAGTGACTTTCAACGATAAAACTTAGTGTTTTGTTTTTTCATCGAGCAAAATTTCGATACTCAAAATCTCAGTTTTGTCTCTCTCCCTCGTTTCTTTCGATGTTTGTTCTCTCGCATCAATGACCCTCCGAAGCACATTTTTCTCCTAACCCCCTCCCCTCGGACACGAGAATCGACGAGGATGAAAAAATAATGAAAGCAATAAATCGTCTCGTCTTTAAAAAAAAAAAGCACAAGCCACGCGATAATCTACGAAAAGAAAATACGTTTCGCGTCGAGAATTTTCACGAGCGCGGGAAAAAATGAAAATTAAATTAAATCAAGAGTGAGAGAGGAGAGAAAAAAACCAACATTTTTCAAATATTGCACTTTCTTAATGGCGACCGTATCGTCAAATTAATATATTATTTACACACGAATATACACATATATATAGATATATGTATACAGCGACTTGGTCTGTCTAGTAACTTTTCGTGCAGGTGGGCACCATTTTTCTCCCCGCAAGAATTTTTTTTTTCATCCCCCAAAAGTCCTCTTTAAATTCGAACCAAAGAAAAAAATAGAAAATATTCGTACGACCCTCGGTTTTTTCGAGATTTCATGGAAAACCATAATTGGGCCAGCGCACTCGAAACAAAATTTTTTTTATCCACGTAGCAGCAGAGCAAACCCAAACCAAGTTTTTTCAAAGGATTTTTCCATCCATTCACTAACTATATTTCCGATATAGTACAATCCCAACGTCGTAATTCTCATCCCTGATACGATTTTCCTTCTACCCGATTTTTAACCCCTGCTTTAAATTTCCCTAATTTCCAAATTAATCCCTATTCCCGATATTTTCCAACATCGCATGTTTCCTCGCACTTTTCGCCGTTTTTCCATTTCCAAAATTGCTCTTTTTCCGCCCTTTTGCCCTTTCGCCTCCTCCTTCTTCTTCTCCTCCTCCTCCTCCTCATCATCCCCTATTCTTTCTCTCTCACGTCTTCAACTGTATAAAATATTTCTCAATCGTATCAACAACAGTCATCGTACATCGCTGTACAACGTTAGTTTACAATTATTACAATAAGTTATGGTTATCGTAATCAATATAGTATTCACAGCATTTTATCAAAATCTCTTGAAAAGCACCAACCGTGGCGAAATTTTTTTCCCCCCAAGTTTCCTTCTTCCTCCTCCTTCTCCGTCCCTAGATTTTCAAACTTCTCGACTTGGATAGTTTTTCTTTTCATATTTTGTTTTTCATTCATATAGCACACTTGTTCACTGCAGATATTTTTTTTTTCAGACTGTATAAACTCTACAAATCTGATTGAAACTCATTGTTTTTGTTTCTCTCCTCTTCGTGGTCCATCCTCGTGTTTCTTCCCCCCCTCACCACTTTGGGCAACTTCTCGTCACTTTTCTCGTTCAATAATTTACCGATTCATATTTTTTTTAAATATATATATATATATAATATATATATGTATATATTATATATATAAGTGTGTATAATTAAGCTAAACGATTTTTCCCCATCTTGTTTTCTTTTTTTCATCATTTTTCCACTTATTTTTTGTCTTAAAGCACTGATTAAACGAGGGAGCTCGTTCTTAACGTGTCCCTCCCCCTGAACACGCTTACAACACACAATTCTCTCTCTCTCTCTTTCTCTCTCTCTCCTTCTCCAATCCCACTAACCAAAATCACAGGACTAACTAGAAATACCTTTCGGCTCTGCGGCCTCTTCGTCGCTCGGTTATCCGCGTTTTTTTTCCTCATTTTTCTTTACACTTTTTTCTTTTTTTTCTTTCTTCTCCTCGTTCGTTTGGGGCCTTGAGACTCGCGGGGGCACGAAAAATTGGGCCGAGAGAGCGAGAGAACGGAAAAAAAAATTCACGCCAAAGCATCGAGATCATGAGGGATGAAAAAAATGAACAATCCGATCAAATCAATCTTCCAATTTTCATGCTTCTTAATATTTTCCGTGAAAAATTTATCCAAAAACTTCTAAAATTTACAACTCCATCCCTCTCTCTCTCTCTCTCGCATTTCTCCATTTCTTCTTCGCGCTAATTTTTCTTCACACTTTTTAAATTTTGTTCCTCATTTGTTTTGGGCTTTGAGACTCGAGAACTACGATAAATTGGGCCGAAGAGAGCGAGATAAAAAATCCTCATCGAGATTTTGAGGGATGAAAAATGAAGATTTCGTACAAAATTATTCTCAACGATATTCGACCGCAGATCATTGAAACGAATTTTTCAATTTTCATGCTCGATATCCTCTGCATAATTTCAGTGAAAAATATCCAAACATTTTCCGAGTTTTCCAATCTTCATGCTCGATATCCTCCGAATAATTTCAGTGAAAAATATCCAAAAATTTTCCGAATTTTCCAATTTTCATGCTCGATATTCTCTGAATAATTTCAGTGAAAAATATCCAAAAATTTTCCGAATTTTCCAATTTTTATGCTCGATATCCTCCGAATAATTTCAGTGAAAAATATCCAAAAATTTTCCGAATGTTCCAATTTTCATGCTCGATATCCTCTGAATAATTCAAGTGAAAAATATCCAAAAATTTTCCGAATTTTCCGATTTTAATGCTCGATATCCTCTGAATGATTTCAGTGAACAATATCCAGAAATTTTCCGAATTTTTCAATTTTCATGCTCGATATCCTCCGAATAATTTCAGTGAAAAATTTCAAAAAAATTTCCGAGTTTTCCAAGTTTCATGCTCGATATCCTCTGAATAATTTAAGTGAAATATATCCAAAAATTTTACGAATTTTCCAATTTTCATGCTCGATATCCTCCGAATAATTTCAGTGAAAAATATCCAAAAAATTTCCGAATTTTCCAATTTCCATTCTCGATATCCTCCGAATAATTTCAGTGAAAAATATCAAAAAATTTTCCGAATTTTCACCGTGGACCGATAAAAAGTATCTTTTACAAAAAAAATCTACAATTCCATCCCTCTCTCGCCCTCTCTCGCATTTTCCCATTTCTCACTGGCGCTCATACTTTCCCATACGACCCCCGACCCCGATTCGCGTCCCTCCAACCCCTAAACCCGACAATCGCGTTTGTTTCCGCCAACGAATTCTCAGCGTTGGAAAAAATGAGAGATTCCTCCTCGACGATAATTTCACCCTATTTTTTTCCTCTCGATCCCCCACCCTCCCCCGATAATTCTATCATCCCCCGAAAAAACGCACCCCCCATGTGCATAACATATATATGTACACACGCGTCTCTGTGGCTATTAAAAAAAAAAGAGAAACGAAAACAGCGAGAAAAAAATTGGATATTCGCAACGTTATCACGAGAAAAGGAAAAACCCTCAATGATGAGGAGGCGGTGGCTGTGGTGCCTCTTCCTCGGTCGGATCAACGGGACTCGGCGAGAGGAACTTTCTCACGTATTTCGGATAATGGGTCTTCTCGTGGGCCTTGAGTATCGTCGAGCGGGAAAAATTTTTGCCGCACAAAGTGCAACGAAACGGTCTCTCGCCCGTGTGAACGCGACAATGATCCTTCATGTGATGACGAAGCTTGAAGGCCTTGCCGCAAAATTCACACTTGAAGGGACGATCACCCGTGTGAGCGGGCAAATGGGCGATCAAGGCCCCGACATCGGGATACGATTTACCGCAAAATTTGCACAGGACAACCCCCGAGGTTGGATCGGAGTGCGCCGCTAATTCGAGGTCCATCGGCTCAACCTGACCGTGACTCGGATAATGTCCCTCTTGCGGGAGATGCATGACACCCTCCGTAAGACCAAGATGCGCCTGTAGCTGTAGATGAGCCGCTTGCTCGCGATACTTGAGAGACTCGAGGCTGTGCGACAGGATGTGACGTGTCAGCTTGCTCTGATGGAGGAACGAGGCACCGCAGTACATGCACGCAAACACCCTCTCATCCACACCCATCAACTCCTGCAACCAAACAAAAACAAGAACCATCAACTTCTTGCACGAGCCCGGGAGAATCAAAGAAAAGAAACCAAAATCTCATATTTTCTCAATTTTTTTTTTTTTTAATCATGTATTCTCAAAGATCTCGATTTTTTTTTCTTCCTTCACAAAAGCAACGTATCAATCTATTTTTCTCTATGTCTGGTGTTTCACTCTCTCTCTCTCCCTCTCTCTCTCACTCTCAGTCTCGCAATCGCTTTTCCCAATTTGTCTGGTCATTTTTGAAAAAATAAAAAAAATCATTTTTTTGTAATATTTGAATCAGACAATTTTGGGACAAGAGATGCGAAATTACGATCAAAGATTCATCCTAGTAATCTCTACTCAAGCTTCGCGCAATTTGTGTTTATTTTCTTTTTTTTTCTCTTTTTCGTGCAGATTTCTAGCTCTAACTATTCTTCTCTTTGTTCCGCAAATTTTATTTTGGCTACATTTTTTTTTTTTTTTTTTTTTTTTTTTAAAGATCGAATAGGCTTTTTTTTCTTCAATCTGGCAAGTTGTACACTAGAGATAGAGTTTTGGTGTTTGGAATAGCGCGCCTTTCGACAAACGCCCGCAACAAAATAGGTAATTTTTTTTTTCGAAGGAAATAGAGAAAGAAAAATTATATTATTCGTTATCGCATTGTTATCAGTAACGGGAGAACGAAAAAAAGGAGAAACAAATATATATATATATGTATATATATATTTTAATCAACGGCAGCACAAGAAGTTGACGCTCATTTTTGTTTGGCGCGGTCCCCCCTCCCCCACTAAGACCAAAAACTATATGGAGTGTGTATATAATATAATAAATAGTAATAACAATAATAATATGAATAACAATAAGAATAATGTATGTATGTCGAAAGCATAAAACCAACAGCCGTTCATGATTTTCATTATCATCATTGTTATTATTTGTTTTTTTTTGTATTACCCGAATTTTCGGCCCCCTCCCACTGCCCCGTTTTAAGGTAAAATTTTTTTCGAAGCCGCGTGGCTCATCGTGTGCGGTGAATTTTTTTTTTTGCTTTTTTTTTTGTCACCAAGAATGAAAACGCAGCGCAATTTCGCGTAATTGAAATGAAGAAAAATATGGAATACACGAATATTCAACAAATTGAATATTTGTGTGATTATTTTTAAAAAAATGTTTCAATCAAAGATTCGACATTTATGTATAGAGTATAGAATGATACACATATGATCGTATATGCGGTATATATGGATATGAATTTTGGCGATTTTTTTTTCCTTCGAAATAACAAAGGTAATGCATTTTTTTTTGTTATTTCGAAATTCACCTTGTATATCATATATGCGATATATGCGCGTATATGGTATTGTAATAATCGTATATGTACATGTATCATCACGTTTACAGGATGATTGAGCATCGAGAAAAAAATGTTTCGGTGTTTTTTGGATGGAAACGAGAAAATTTCAATTTTAACCGTAAACAAAAAAACACGTTTTTAAATTTTCCAAAATTATTTTTAAAAGTATATAAATATATTCGCAACATTATTTTCGAATTTTCATAAATTTCAAAAATTTGACGTTTGATGTAAGAATTTTTTAAATTTCAAGGAAAAAACAAAAAATTCGATTTGACTGAAGTCTGTTGTTTTATGCATATTTTATTTTGAAAATCTATTTTTTAAAATAAACTCATGTACAAATATATTTTAGAAATCTATTTGTTTTTGAAATTTGAATTGAGAAAATGGTTCTTTTGAATCGACTAGGTTAACTTGAATTATTATTATTATTATTATTTAGGAATATTTTGATGAAATAACTTGTATTTGAATTAAATAGACTTTCCTTAAATACTAGAAAATCAACGTCTATTTAAATGCTGACCAATTCGATTCAGTTTAACCCTTCTTAATTCGAAACAAAAAAAAATTAATTAGTTACACGTTGATATTTCTCGATTTTATAATCATCCTGTACACGTGATATTATGTGGTATAAAGAAAAAAAAATAGACAACCATGGCCAAAAACGAAGGTCAACTTCTCGACAATTAATGCTAGCACAAGACAGAGGCTCTTTGGCAGATGGATGAAGGAAAGAAAGGATCTGGAGAGGATTGCTCGAAGAATCAGGATCTTTCATTGCACTGAATAAATTATATAAATAGAAAAAAAAAACAAAACAAAATTGAATGAACTGCACAATGAGATCCGGGAGAATCGAGTGATTGTAAATTGAGGTCAAATTTTGGAAAATTTTGGATTGTGTCGCGGTTTCGACGATTCTGGAGAGCTTTGCTTTGTGTAGAGTGTGGATAGGACCTGAGATTTCAAGAGCGAGAGGCGAGCAAAAAGAAAAGCCAGACGGAGCGAGAGAGAAAAGTAGATGAACAGACATAACATGTATTACCGTACGAAGTATACAAGCGCGAATTTCAATATCATATTCTCAGATTTTCTCGTAAAACTTTTTAAAAAATCGACAAGATTTGTGTAATTTTTTTTTTTTTATATTTTAAAATCAGTTTTGATACATCATTGATTTTTATCGATATTTCGAAACTTTAATATTTCTATAAATCAATATTTCAATACGTTAATATTTGAGCAAAAATTCTTGGAAAATGGTACCAAAAAACGAAACACGAAAATCTGAGGTAGCGAGATTCAAAATCGTGCTGGTATTTCCAAAAATCAGTCATATATATCTAAAGATAAATGTGATAGAATATACATATAATATTTATATATATGTATATACATGAAAATACATCAAAGTCAGAAAGACGGAGAATGAATGAAAAGTGCAAATTCCTGAGAGAGAGAGAGAGAGAGAGAGAGAGAGAGAGAGAGAGAACATAGGAAAAGTGGTGCATAGTGAAGGGAATAGAAGGGAGTTTAAATTGTGAATAGGGGGGGGGGGAAATAGGGATGGTGGGAGAGACCCCCTCCCCTTTTGACTAAAAGGGGAGGGGGTGAAATACGTCGTCAAAAGTATTCAACATGCACGCGAGCTTTTGCCATTAAACTTTCTCGGGCTATACGACAAAGTTTGTGTGTAAAGCGTCGTAACATGAAATTCAAGCCAACATCACATCCCTCTCTCTTCCTCTCTCTCTCTCAGGCCCTTTCTCTCTCCCTCTCTTTGTATTACGAAGCTCGAGAGTCGTGAATTCTTCGCATTTTACTATCTCGGTAATAGTTTTTTTTTTCAAACTTTTTGTCCCTCCTATCGTGTCCAAAAAAAATGAACACATCCACCACGAGATTTAAACAGCAAAGCACTTTGGGCACATGCAGCAAGCCCACATGCATTGTAAATTAATTTTTACATCGGTGATTAATTCCATAATCGAGAGATAAAAATGATGAGCGTTTATTCAGATCTTTGAGACACCTTTCGAAATTTTGGAAAAAAACAAGCTTTGCAACTCGAGCTTACAATAATATTAATAATAATTCATGTGACAATGCAAGATTATATGCTAGTAAATATAAATATATATATATATATACATATATATATATATATAAATTTATATATTTATATTTTTAGTTATATGCGTAATATCGAGAGATTATAATAATACAATAACGAGAATAAGTATGTAATAATAAAGTATCGAAAAAAGATTCATACCGAAAATAGACTCACCGGATCTGGTGGGAGTCTGTAATCCGTCGATATTTCGCTGCTCGCACAACGATCCTCGCTCGGTCTGTCCCAATCCACTTCCTTCTTCAATGACTGCAATTGTACCGAGAAGGAGAAAAAAAAACATTTGATTAGTCGATCTTCTAATTAATTATTTTTTTTCGAATTTTTTAGCACGATTGTTAATTTGATTCGAGGCCTTAAGTGTCTTCAACTTGGTTAACGATTTTCCAACCCAAAATTATTTTCGGCACAATTATCGTTCCCATGCTGGATGATTTTTGCATCCCCTAAATATTTTCATACTGTAGTCATCATTTCAACCCAACGTTTTAATTAGCTTCCCCATTGTTAACCGTCTTTCACCCCCTTACTTTTTTGCATCTTTGAGGTTAAAAGTTTCAAGTACTTTTAACCTCATCATGGTGGATTATTTTTACATCCCCTAAATATCTTCATGCCGTAGTCGTCATTCCAACCCAGCGTTTCAAGTAGCTTCAACATTGTTAACCATCGTTCAACCCCATAAATTTTTGCATCTTTGAGGTTAAACGTTTCGAATACTTTTAACATGGTTAATGGTTCCTCAACCCTCCAAATATATTTTTGGTACAGGTTTAGTACCAAGGACATGATTACTAATTTTTCAACCCTTAAAAAGTTTTTTTTACTGTAATTATCTTTCCGATTCAATGTTCCAAGCACCATCAAGATGCTAAGTAATTTTTCAACCCCCTTTTACATTTTGGTATATCTAACATGCTTCCAATATCGTTACAACATCCTTAAATATGAATGTTCCAAGTGCTTTCAGCATGTTTAGTCTCTCAGCTTCTATGACACACTTTTGTCACAATGATCTTCCAAGCTCAATAATCCAAGGATCCACAACATCAATGATTTTTCCCAACTTCAACTCCATTCCCTTTAGCCAAAATTACAATACCACCAATTTTCATCCCTATGTTAAACATTCGACACAATTATTATCCCCACTAAATGTTCCAACATACTCAACGATTTTTCAACCCCAACTACAGAATTTAGCTACAATTGCCGTTATAATTGAATATTCCAAGTACTTTTAGCACATTCTTCCAATTTTTTCAATCCCCTCCACACTCTTTAGCCAATCCAATCCAAGGAGTCACAACAACGATCATTGAATGGCCCATCTACCAATCCCGGAATCCCATGAAATTGACTCTACAAGAAGGCCAAAGAGGAAACTACCCTTGAAATTGCATAAAAGATAGTATAAGGTACATAGGTTGAACTTACAAGAGGAACTTGTTGAACCGGAGGTAGTCCCGAGGGTCCGGCGAGTGGTTCAGTACTGTGAGGGGACGGAAGTCGATTCTGTGGTAGTGTCAACGACAACGCGCTTATCGTCGTTGATGCATTATTGTTACTAAGACTCATGTCGCTTGGTCCGCTGTGAACGGATATTGGGCTAAGTGAACCTCTCGTTTCCTCGAGGCTAACGGCGTCGTCGGAATTTCGCCTTGGTCTGTCAAGGGCAAGGGGTCCTTGACAGGGGCTACCGGGTCCGATTGGTGACGACGGACAATCGCTCATGTCAACCGCCTCCATTGTTTCGCTACTTAACGCCGCGGCAGCTGCAGCAGCTGCGGCTGTCGCAGCAGCCTGATGCTGCAGTGCCAATTGTTGTTGCAGCTGAATATGTGGCTGAGGTTGTTGTTGTTGTTGTTGTTGTTGTTGTTGTTGCGTTTGATGCTCGTTACAATCCGTCGGATTCGTCGCGTTGCTCAATGACGAGTTGCTCGTGTTCAAGGTCGTCGTCGTTGTCGTAAGGGCCGTTGTCGTCATGCTCATGATGCTGTCCCTATCTCTCTCCTTGTCCCTGTCCCTGTCCCTTTCCCTTTCTCTTCCAACGTCACCGCTCAAATTATGATGCTGCTGATGCGACAATTGCGACTGGGACTGCTGATGCTGCTCGTCCCTCGATGACACAGCAGCGTTTATGTTCGTCATGTCCGCTAGACCCTTGACCTTGAGGCTCTCGGCAGTTTTCAATAGGGCCGATAACTGACAGTACTCGACATTAACCTCACCCCTGTACATGAAGTCAACGAGGGTTCGCAGCTCCGTGAAACGCACGTCCTTCAGTATTACGATCGGATGACGATTCGGATGGTCCAGAAACAACGCCTGAAAGTAGCTGGAGCACGCGGAGAGGACTACCTTGTGAGCTCGTATTGATGGTCCCTCCGTGCACGCCAGCGTCACGTCAACCAACGATTCGGACTCCAGTAGCTGACTGAACACACCCAGCAAGTTGCTCTGATGATTGTTCCACCTCAGGCAGTAATGCTCACTTCCCATGTCTGAACTGCCCGCAACCCTGCTGAAATTTATTTATTTATTTTTATAATTTTATTGTACTTTTTTTTTGGTTTCTCAGAACGAAGAAGAGGAAGAGCTAGTCGATGGACCAACCCCTCATTTAAGGTGTTAAGGGCGTATTCTGGTCTAGAATTATGAAAAAGTCAATTTTATTTTGCATATTCTCAAAGTTTAGACGTTTAAGAATATATCATCGAAAATGTTTCTGTCTGTTGTCAAAATATGAATGAATATGTGGCAAAAAAATAATGGTAAAAAAATTATTTTATTAGATGATTTTACGGAAATATAAGGCAGCATATCAATAAGTTCACAGATTAATTTTAACGCAGTTTTTGGTTCAATAAAATTGGTAATTTTAGTTCGTTCCAGATTAGTACAAGCTCTTAGGTTTGTCGTTTCAGACTTTATGGATTGATAAAAAAAAAATTAATGATAATAATCGTCGTTTGATAATTAGTCGTTTGCCTACAAAACAAACAGAGTTATTGGGTCAACGAATTTTTTTTTTCCAATTGAGACAGTGAACGCAAAAAAAACTCCAGTTAATTCGTGAAATATATTAGAACCAACGTAATTATCAGAATTGAACTAAAATGACAAATTTGATTATAGAAAAACTGTGTTAAAATATGTCCATTAATTTAGTTACTTTGTTGTAAATCCCTTACAATTTTTTTCTGTATTAATTAAGATCTTTTGAACCGAATTGGCTTTCGACCACACCAGTTTTTCATTTAAAATGTGTACAAACATTTTCTTAGTAGTTCATTGACTAACTACTTGAAATATCGCAAGGAACACCTTAAGCTTTTGGTTAAAAAAAATTGGACGAAGGTTTGATTGGGAGATTATCGACTGGGAGAAGGGTCTGCCCGGATATATATTTTTAATAATTTAATAATTTATTCATCATTTTTAAGTTTTATTTCATTAAACCACTTATTTGCACTGCATTTTTACGCATTATCTCCTGCTTCATTCTGGAGCTTTGTATTTTTAATTCACTCCTTATTAATCAAATTTTCATTTGATGATTATTCGTCGCACTGTTATTAATTCCTTTACAACGTCGATCGAGAAACGAAGAGAGCGATAGAGAGAGAGAGTGTGTGTTCAAGTGAAATAAATTGTATTTTCCACAGATTCTTGAATCGATTATCGGAAATATTTTTCTTTCTCGCTTTTATTATTGATAAGGCTCGAACGGGCTCGCGATATCGTCTCGCATTATTTATGAATACGCGAAATTTGATACGCACAGTTAATGTATGTGCGTTTTAATGACGAAAGGTATATATGAGGCATTCCACGTCAAGTCGGCCACCCCATTTTTTGAAATCGCCAAAAATCGCATACAAGTTAATAGAAAGTAGTTCCAACTATCAAGAAAATTCGTGATTTTTTTCAGATTTTTAAATTACATATTTTAGTCGGAAAAAAATACAAAAAATTTGTTTGTCCCATTTTGTAGCTCGAATATTATTCATCGTACAAAAAAAAGTACAACATAAAATTTAGGATTTTCAACGTACTTTTCACGAAATTTTTTTACAAACTTCTCCGAAAGCTCTATATTCCATTTTCGGAGCAAATTTTGTTTTGATATTTTTTTCCTCAGAATTAATATCGTCGATTCGTCTGTGGTTTTAACAGTTTTTTACTTGATATATTTACAGACTATAAAAAAATTGGCATAGTGGAGAATACATTCCTTCCCATGCATTTTTCATCCCAAACGAATACAAAAATTTCTCCGTGCATTAACAGGGTTGAGATTATCGATACAAATTTTCCAAAGCCCGCATTTTTGTTTATTTTTTGTACTTTTTCAATTTTTTTAACTTTTTTCATTTTTATTTTTTTAAATATCTTTTTGTACATTTTAATAAACTTTATTAATGGACTCATGTACACCGATAAAGTCTGTTCAAATTAAAGTCAAAGGCTGCTCACGTCTCTCGATTGCAAACAAGAATTAATTTACCCTCTTTGGATACGCCGACGTTTCTATGGCCAATGAGTACTTTTTTAGTTCGATTTGGGCATGATTTTTGGGAATGAAGCAATGATACTGCTTTGTTCCTGGAATCGTCTTCGCAATATCAAAACGAGATTATTTTATTACTTTTCCCTGTCTACGATTAATAATGATAAAATATCAATATCTACACTATTTCGTTAAATAACTCTATAATGACAGATTGTATCAATAAAAATGCATTTGAAATAATGAATTCTCCACTATGCCAATTTTTTTATAGTCTGTAAATATATCAAGTAAAAAACTGTTAAAACTACAGACGAATGGAAGATGTTAATTCTGAGAAAAATATCAAAACAAAATTTGCTCCGAAAATGGCATATAGAGCTTTCGGAGGAGTTTGTAAAAAATTTCAGTGAAAAGTACGTTGAAAATCCTAAATTTTATGTTGTACTTTTTTTCGTACGATGAATAACTTTCGAGTTACAAAATGGGACAAACAAATTTTTTGTATTTTTTTCCGGCTAAAATATGTAATTTAAAAATCTGAAAAAAATCACGAATTTTCTCGACAGTTGGAACTACATTCTAAAAATTTGTATGCGATTTTTGACGATTTCAAAAAATGGGGTGGTCGACTTGGCGTGGAATGCCTCATATATATGAATATGTTCGATTGCTAATGATAAGACGAGGCGTATTCCACAGTTCTTAACATGTAAAACAATGTGGGATGAGCTCTTTTCATTTCTAGCTGTCGACATCAATGGCTTAATACCAGAAGGGCGTATAAGGGTAATTTTGATGTACCCGATACGCCATTTTGATTTTAGGCCCTCGATATGGATGCCTACCTGTCACGAGAGAGAGAGAGAAAGAGAGAGATTGAACTTGGAGCTTTATATATGATGCGGTTATCGAATAGCAAAGAACGAGTCATCGTTATCTTCTCATTTTTATTTTTGCATAATAATTTATCAGCACGCACGAATACACGCGCACTTGCAACTATATTTCTCTGCCTCTTCATTTTTTTAATAACGGAGAGAGAAAAAGTTTCCTTGTCGTTTATCTAAAAGCTTCAAAACCGATTATAACGTGATAGTTAGTGGAAACGTTATTTTTCTTTTGCATCCGTTATCTAAATTCTTGTGACTTCTCCTTAATAAATTGAACTATCGCCCTTAATAAGTTCAACTATCGCCATTTGTATTCTAGGATTTTTAACGATTGCAAAAACTAAGGATTCTAATTTTCGAGTCCAAAACAGCTGTTTGAAGGAAAAACCTTGAAGGGAAAGGGTGTTACGTAGTGTTGGGCTTTTTTTTTTGCCTACGAGTCTCTTTTGCACCGTATTACGCATGCAAACGTATTAATAAAGTCGTAAAACGCTAAAACGAGCCCAAGCACTTTTTCTCTCCTACTCTCTTACGAGAAAAGAAGGGAGAGAAGTGCAACTCATCGCGAAAAGTGAACTTTGACTATAATGACTATTGATCCTCGCTGCAATTGTTGGCACACACGTGGCGAGAAAGGAAAAAAATTGCACATGGCCGTGTAAATATCTATGGGATCGTCAATGTAAAATTGACTGACAATCTCCAATGTATCAATCAATTCATCGTCATTCGTCCAATTACAATAATGCTAAAAAGCATTATTATAATTTTTGTTTACTTTTTTTCTGGTTTAAATATTTATGGATTTTTAATCATAGAAGGATTGAATTTTTAAGATTCTTTTTTATTTATTTGTGCAACTCCAAAAGGCATAAAATTGTATTAATAAATTTTTTAAATCGAAATTGAACATCATTCGTGCAGCCTTAAAAGGCATCCATTTTTTTGTTATCTTAATATCTATCCCTTCAATCGCTTGAAGACCCTTAAAAATCTTCTCCGATTTATTTAACAATTTTTTATCATTCCCTCAACCCTAAAAATTTTTTTTTTGCTTTTTTTTAGTCTTTTTTTTGTCTTATCGCTCACTACTCCTCTATTTGTTTTTGAATATTTTTTTTTAACATCCATAAAATAATTTAGATGTGATTCGAAGGTGTGAAAACATTTTCAAAAATCATCCTGCAAATATAAGGGATGGTTGGGCTTATTTATGAGAGATAGAGATTTGAATTTTTTTTCAAAACAATTGAGTAAATCAAGTGGGCGATATCTTGTCGATTTGACGTGAGGTGGCCCATATGCATCGAGCTCGACGATACGAAATCATCTTTTACTGCTTCTTTTACAGTTCCGACGAGAGCTATTTATTACCAACGAGTGAATTTACACACTTGCACTTGACTCTCTCGTGCGAGAGAGGCTTGTGCGTAATTGCCTCGAAACGAGGAGAGCGCGTGTTTGCATGGGCGAGGTGAGAACTCGCTGGGAGGGAAGTTAAAAAAAAGGATGCACGTGCGCGATATCGTGTGCTTTTATGAACGGCAAAAACACGTGGACACCGATTAGGCAAGGCTTTGGAGGCTTTTTTCAGCCATTAGAATTATGGATTGGAAAAAGTTTGCGGGAGTCTTCAACGATTTCACGCAAACTGAGCCTCTTGTAAATTTTCGTAGCAGCACAAAAAAAATCTTGGAAAAAATTTGCAACTATTAAACGTTCGTAATGATTCGCTGATAACGTGGAAAAAATTCTGGATCCAAATATTGAAAATTATGCAAATTAATTTCTTCCATGTTTTTTATTTATTGTGCTGCAGCGAGTGAAAATTGAAAATATCCATTATTTTTCGTCTTACTTCTATATTCTTTGAACGGGCTTAAATTTTTTAAAAGTCGATTAACTGATTTTTTTTTAATTTCTGACTTACGGACAAAAGTGTGAAAAAGGCGATAAAAAAATGAATAAAAGAATTCTGAAAAATTTGTTTAACATTGAAAATAAACGATGTTCAAGTTTGCATCGTTGCAATGCAACGAAAATACGTTTTTTCAATTCATTTTTTATGAGTTTTACGTTTGTGCATTTATCATTTCAAGATCTTAATAAGGACCTTAAACTACATTTTAACGATCTTTACTTAAAAAAATTTTTAGGAAGAATTAATTTTATTAATAAATAAATAATTGCCGTTGCATTATAACGATACAAACTTCAGAATCATATAAAGAATTATGATTCATTCAGAATTGGCAGATTCTTTTTTCTTCAATGTTTTCTCGATGTTTTAGTAAGAGCTTTGTTTTTGTGCATTATTTTTCGAATTTTTAAAAATTCCCGAGAAATAATATTTTGCAATATGTCCTGATTTTGAAAAAAATATAAATATATTTGTATTAAAATTATTAAACAGTAAATATATAATTATAATTTATATATAACCTGTACACAATTGATATGAGATTGATGAAAGAAGGGTTGTGCAGTTCTGAATTTGGCAAAAAAAAAAAATTTCCTCAAATTTAAATTTTTTTGGAATAATGAGTAAAAGTTTGGGTAAGATCTAGTGCTTTACTTTTACAGCTAAAATTTTTTTAACCCGAATTTGCAGGAATTTTTATTCATTATTAGAACACAAATACGAGCATTTGGTCAATTAATTCAATTAGTCAATCAATTATATACTGACAAAAAAGTAAGCACGCTTTTTGTCGTTGTGACTTTCTTTACGTTAGAGTAACATTAAAAAAAATCATTATAAAAAATGAACGTCAATGTATTTTTCACTTCTGACTACGGAGAGAGCAAAGAGGGATGTTTTTGCGCTGTGACTCTTCTTTGCTCCACGATTTTGCAGCCTCGAAGGAGACGAGGCTGCAGAAAAAAACTTTTTTTGTTATGGTGTGAAAAAAAATCTCAAGCTCGTAGTCGTCGACTATAAAAACGAGAATAATAATAATAATAATAATAATAAATATTATTATTATTATAAAAATAGGAAAAAAGGCAAGTAATAGCAAGCCAGCAAAGACCCTCGGCGTTGTGGAAAAAGCGCCGAGACAAAGGCTAATTAGAGAAACTCGGACGAGTTCGTTTGCCATGTTTTTTTTTGTTGAAATTTCTCCTCGCTGCAGATTTTTTTTTTCGTCTAGACTCATGGATCTATTATTTTCAACGACAAAAAAGCATAAAACGCATTACATGCATCGCAGCTCGTCGGAAATTTTTCCACCCTTAATTTTTTTCAAAAATACATTTAAAAAATATCGTAACTCGTTATTAAACTCGAGATAAGCTCGATTTTTTTTTATCGCGGAACTTCGCAATCATTTTTCAGCCATTGTCGGATAAGGGATCGATTTTGTGGAGAATGCGAGGGCAGTTTTAATGTGACATTCGTTTGGAAGACATAAAAAAAAATTATCGTCGACAAGATTGCAATTTTCTATCGTGACGACCGTTCGTTACATACGATACTTTGTGTAACATGTCACGCCATCTACCGACTGCGTATAGAGAGCGAAAAAGGCGTGTCGAGGGTGCAAAATTGACCCATCCCCGTCCTCTTGACCTTGAGGAACCCTTAGATAGATAAATCTAGGGCGTGGAACAAAAATGGCGTGGCTAGTGCGTAAAAAAAACACATTCACGTTCTTTTGACCTTGAGGAATTGCGATACAGATCTATCAATGGCTTGGAGCAAGAAGGGCGTATAGATTGTGCAAAAGAACTTATCTACTTGGTTTTGACCTTGGGACATCGATATTTGGACATTTCTATGGGCTGGAACGAGAAAGGTGTATCGAGAGAGTGCAAAATAAGGCCATCCACGTCCTTTTGACCTTGAGGAACCGACATTCGGATATATCTAGGGCTTGGGGCAAAAATAGCGCAGCAAGGCTGTGAAAGAAACTCACTGGTGTCCTTTTGACCTTGAGGCATCGATACATAGATACATTTTTATGACCTGGAGCTAGAAGAGCGTATCAAATGTGTAGAAAAATCATCTCCGTGTCCTTTTGACCTTGAGGAATCGATATTAGATTCATCTATAAGCCATAGATAAATAGCGTCGCTCTATTTTGTCGACTGATAATGAGGTATTTTAATGTTTCAGCTAATAGAAAATTCACTATTGACTTTAAATGTGTCGTTATTTAAGGATGCCTTGCCTTTCCGTCCCAGCCAAAAATTTTGTCTGATTGAAATTTCCGTACTTCGTGATACAATAAAAATCTGAATAAATTTAGCAATATTTGGCATGTCATAAACAACAATTATCAATAATAATATTGCATAAAAGTTGTTGAAAAATCGTTTAAACAAATAATTATCCAACAATTTTTCGAAAAGGTCCTCATTTTCTTAAACAAATCAAATATTTTTATTATACAAAATTGGCAGTTTTTTGTTTGTATTTCAGAATGTTCTTTATAATATTTCAAAATAGAGAGAAAATTCTTAAAAAATTCATATGCATTCAGAAAATTAATGCATTCGATTTGTTTAAGAAAAAAAGAACTTACCGATAAATTGGTGAATAATTATTTGCTTAAACAATTTATTGATAACTTTTGGGCAATATTATTATTGATAATTATTGTTTATGGCATTCCAAATGTTGCTGAATTTTTTCAGATTTTTATTGTGTCGCGAAGTACCGAAATTTCAATTAGATAAAATTAGATAAAAAAAAATATGCAAAAAATTAATGCCTCAAATATTTTGCAAATTGAATAAAGTAATGTTCTTGTTTTATACATTTTCTGATTCATAGATAATCGAGTTTTCACTGAGATTTTTAGAATTGGTGAAACGAAGGTGTTATTCATTATTCAAATCGAAATAAGCACGATTTTTTTTTCCATCGTACTTTTTGTAAATATAAAACAAACGGGCTTGGAAAACTCACGCGTTACTTTTTTTTCTATCGAGTTTGAAAATTCATGTGGTGCCATTTTCAAATATGGCGCCATTTTGTGGGCAAAAGACGTCGCACGAGTGTGAGAACACTCGTGCGTGTTTGCATTGTTTTCATCGGTACTCTCGAGTCTTTGTTACGGGACACATTTTCGTTTTTATTTCACGTTAACGTGAAAATCCGTATGACGCGTTGTTTCGGCACGATGATACGCTGGATCTTCTTGCCCGTTGTTTTCACGCCGATAAAACGATCGAAAAGTATTTGCGGGTAAAAACGCGCCCGAGTCGAACTTTTGCACGCCCTGACGACGAAAACGGACCGACTGTACACGATCTCTCGCCGATAAATTCGTTGAAAAAAAGGCGAGTATACACTCGTGTGTTTAACCGAGAAAAATGACGAGCTGTCGTCGCGTAGCGTGACGAAAAACTGACCGCCGGATTACACACGAGATAGCAAACTCACGCACGCGGGAATAACACTTTTTTTTCTTCGATACTCGTCGCGAGGACCGCTCGACGCTGAACAGAGTCGTAAATTGCATGAGAAAAAAAGAAACACAACAACCGGCGCCCCGCGCCAGCTTCCGTGATCTTTGTCGCGATTTGCGATAACTTACAAATTTCACCACTAGGACGGCGCCACTTTACGAGCAATTTTTTTTTCGCATTCGCTTGGACGCTTACGTGCTGTAAGCGCGGTAAGCGCCAAGACGAATGCAGTCTTACTGTCACGGTGGGAATTTGAGAGGTATGTTTCCTTCGTTCGCGGCATATTAAACGAAAATAAGCATTGATTAAATAATTCACAGCATTGATTGAATATATCCGGCTTGGAGAATCCGATCGAAAGTGACTTGAATATAGACTCAAAAGTTTTTGAACACCCTGCATTCGTTCTGGACGTTTACACGCTTTCAGCACGTATGTATAGATATACATCGACGTATACAATGCTTCAGGATGTGGCGCTCACAAGCGCCAACGCTTCCAGAACGAATGCAGGGCCTTGCGGGACTGTCGAATAAAAAATGAATAGTGGCGCCATCTGTCTGATTAGGGCTGTAATCGGCACGACGATTATTTTTCGATGGCGTTTTCGTGTTAGTTGCGTTAGAGGCGCCGGGCGCGAGCGTGTACTTATAAACGTTGTGAAAATTTCATGCAAAACACTTGGCACGATATTGTTTCCCTCGCGTTGTTATAAAATATTCGAATTGCCGTTGTCGATCGTCTCATCGCTGAATATAAAATAGAATATCACGTGTCTCCGTGTCGATTAAGAACCGAACATTTTTTTTTATAGAGAACAGAGGCGGTAAGTTGTTTTTTGTGTGACGCTTGTGCGTAACGAGAGAGCGGTGTGCAATTGATCGTGTTTATCGCCAAATCCATACAGTCATTTTTTTGGCTACAATTGGACGCAATGTTTTTCTTTCTTTCGCAATGCCGCGTGGATACTGTCGACGCGAAGAATTATTCTTCGCGAACGCCGAGCCGCGCGTTTCTTGAGTCGAAAATCTATCGCCATTTTTTTCTAACTAGGTAGCGGCCATTTTTTGTGTACCGAGAGTAGCGGCCATTTTTTTTTGTACTGAGAGTAGCGGCCATTTTTTTTCTCACTCAGTTCCACCGTCTCGGCTTTGCTCACGAGAAAACAGAGGGAGAACAAAAAAAAATCGTCGCAATGAAAACAACGCGGCGTTGCGTCCGTGTGAACAGTTTTTTTGTCTTCCAATGCGTTAAATAATTTTCAACGAATTTCACTTAAGATTATCGCGACGCGATACAACTTTCAGTTCGCAGAGAAGGTTTTTTTTCGACGTTGTTTTTTTTTTATGGTTCAGCGAGGTGAAAAAAGTGTGAACCGAGACTAAAGTGAGCGAAACGCCGTGGTGACATGAAGAGAGATTGAGAATCGTGAAAAGCACGGTGATGAGCTCGGAGGTCACGCAGAGGTCAACGACTAAGATCGTCGCTTGAAATTCTTCTACGAGTTTCGCAGAAAAAACAACTGAGTGAGTTTTTTTTTCTTTCAACTTTTGCTTGTACATTAATTTTTTTTTTATTGAGGGGGAAACTCACGATGACAATAGAATGAACACTTTGTTGTATGGATTATTGTCATTGAATTGATAGTTATTTTTAGTAGATCCGAATGACTTTTCTCATTGATTATAAAATTGTGATTTGTTTTTTTGTTTAAAATTTTTAGCATTACGATGTTTTGGTTTGTTGAACAAAAATTGAAATTCCGCTATTTTGAGGTTATTGAAAATGGAGAGAAAATCGACCAAAAATGTTTTTCATGAAAATTCATGGAAATTTTTATTTTTTTGGGAAAACTATTGGTAGATTCGTGTTTAGGGGGGAACAATGCATGTATAAAACGTTCCAAAAAAAAAAATTTTTTTTTTTGCATTTTACCAAGAATTGAATTTGTTCATTAAAATGACTAATTTATTTTCTCGATAGAATTTCGACTTTGCTCGTAGTCCATTGTCTTCCTGATCGTTCAAGCTTCAAAATCCCGTTTGGTTCGTCCGATTCCGATAATTTTTCGATTTTTGGCAGATTTTTTAAGTTCGATTTTTGCAAATTTTTGCATACATTCCGCATTTCCATTTTTTTCGACGATTTTCAAACTGCTCCAATTTCTACAAAAATTTACGTATTAGGATGAACCAACCAGCATTCTCTAAGTTAAATTGCATCGTTTGCGTACGAAAAAAAATTCAAAATCAAAGTCAAGTTATAAGCACTTGAAATTTTGCTATTTCGAGGTTGCTGAAAAATCGC
Source organism: Alloplasta piceator (assembly GCA_946863875.1). Classification (NCBI taxonomy): domain Eukaryota; kingdom Metazoa; phylum Arthropoda; class Insecta; order Hymenoptera; family Ichneumonidae; genus Alloplasta; species Alloplasta piceator. The sequence continues at coordinate 8,700,070 of OX333077.1, read as the reverse complement.
CCAAAAATAAGCAAAAATAATTTTTTGTAATTTTTATCGCTTTCAAACTTTATGTCAATATGAAATTCATCGCTGATTGCAAATCACTCACAGTTTTTGTCGAAAAAAATGTATTTAAGCGGGAAAGCAAGAAAAAACTGTAAAAAAAATATTTTTTTAATGAATTTTGAGGTTCACGACGTTTTCTTTATTCCAATCGTTTTTTGGCACGTAAAGAAATAAACAAAACATTTTCCGGTCCTTTTTTTCTGTAAAAACAAAATTCTCCGGAGCTTATTCTCAGAAAATAATAATTTTAAAAAATGGTTAAATTATTCGGGCATAATTTCATAAATTATATTTTTTTAATTATTTTTTTACTTGGCGCCTAGACTGAAAAAGCGATTGCGGAAAACAATTTGAATTTCTAGCGTAGAATTATATCGGTACTGAATTATTTGTTTTTTTTTTTTTACTCGGCGCCGCGATTAATGAAAATAATTGTAAGAAAATATGGATAGTTTTGTCGCGGACAATTCTATAGATAATTTTACCTATATATTCCTCGTGTATGTGCAAAATTTCCAGCTCTCTATCTCCGTTCTTTCTCTCCTTGACATTCTACGCTGACGTAATTCGCCGATAGCGTTAAGGATATATAAACTTCGACGCGAAGAGCCAGAGAGACGTTATTCACGGATCGTCCTCGCGGGACCGATAACGCACGTCTTGCACTGCATAAATTTATATATATACGGTTATACATGCGGACACTTGCGCACAAGAACTTTGCCCATCGCTCGCTGTCATTTCCACGCCGGGCGCAAGTGACAGCGCGCAAATGTGCTGTCAAGTATATATATATGGGGCATTCCACACCGAATCGATCTAAGTCTGACCCTTCACCTCTTCGATTTTGTCCGCCATTTTTTATAGTTTTGTGTACTTCTGAAAAGCACTCAGGATTTTATTCAGATTTTTTTGGAGCAATTTGACTCTCAATGATAATTTTATAGACAAATGTACAGTTAATCCAAAATTAAAAAACTGAAAAAATCACAAAAATCCCGTTTGTTATATGAAACATTTCAAGCATTGAACTAAAGTGGGCAGGGCTTTCCTTATGTTTATAACAAGCTTTTTCAAAAAAAAAAAAAAAAAAAAAAAAAAGAAGGAGGTACCTGAATTGAGTGGGTCGTTATTCAAACAATTTTTTTAATACCTTCAATTCATTAGAAAATGTTTGGATAACGGCCCACTCAATTCAGGTTCCTCTTTCGATTTTTGGAATTTTTTTTTTTCGAAAAAGTTTGTTATAAACAGAAGGAAACCTCTGTCCATTTTGGTTCAACGCTTGAAACTGTTCATGTAAAAAACTTTGTGATTTTTTCACATTTTAAATTATGGCTAACAATTCATATGTTTATAAAAATTATAATTAAGTCAAATTGCTCCAGAAAAATTTGAAAAAAATCCCTGAGTGCTTTTCAGAGAAACTACAAAATCATGAAAAATTGTGGACAAAATCGGAGAGGTATAGGGTCAGATCAAGGTTGAATCGGTGTGGAATGCCTCATATATATTCATCAAATAAAGAGAACAACTGTTCCATTATAGTTCAGAAAATTTTTCTCTTTTTTTGCCTTTCGGAAACTCCCAGCCTCGTGCATTTGTCCATAACAATTATTTTCCTGCTGATAAATCCTCACATTATTACAAGCAGCGACCTTGAAAATTCTAATCACTCGACTTACCAAAATTAATTACAAACTACATCAAATTGCAAAAATTCCAAAAACAACCCACCAAAATTTGGTTATGAAAAAGTAACTAAAAAAGTAACTAAAAGTAACGTAAGTAAAGACAAATTTAACAATTAAAAAAAATCTTAGAGTTACGTCCGAATAGTCGAAATCTGGTTTTCTTTTTCTCATCACAAACAAACGAGCGAGAGAATAAAAAGTGAGAAAGAGAAATAGAGGTGAAAAAAAGACGAACGAGCCCGCGAGAATGTGGAAGACGGATGTAGAGAAGTATTAAAAACAAAGGGAGAGGGAAAAAAAGATCTCCGACGCATTGAGTCTTGTATACTGTTCTACACATATATATGTGTATATACAAGGTGTTCCAGGAATGAAGGGCAATATCGTGAGGGTAGATTCGTGACGTGATATCGAGTAGAAAATTCGTTTGCCATTTTTTTATATTTTGATCCCCCGAAATTGTCATTAATTTAATTAATTATTAACGTGATATCAAGCAGAAAAGTCCTTTGCCATTTTTTGATATCTAAAACCTCTGAATTGTCATTAATTTAATTCATTATCAACGTAATATTGAGTATAAAACTTCTTTGCGATTTTTTACTATTTTTAACCCCTGAATTATTATTAAATTATTTAATTAATTACAATTCAGGGGTTCAAAATATCAAAAAATGGCAAAGGACTTTTCTACTCGATAATACGTCACGAATGTACCCTCGGGATATTGCCTTTTATTTTTGGGACACCCTGTATATGGATATATAGTATATTGGCGTCGGTGGATTGCATTGCGTTGTGCGACGACGCAGGTTACATAAGTTAGAGACGTTTACTATATACACTCTCATACGTGCATATATAAATGTATATACTAAATACTTATACGGGCAATATAGTATAACAGTAGGGACCACGAGCCATCGTTATTTATGTCATTTCAGAGGTTTTCTTTGGGTCAATCCATTTATAACGACCAGACACGCATGTCTTTTTTAACCCTCCCCCCTCCCCTTCCTTACGGTGTAGAGTTATGTCAAAGCTGTACATACTACGTACTTTACGATGCATTTACATATATATTAGGGTGGTCCTTATTCAGGGCTCGGACGAATTTCTCATCAGACGCCCCCCAAATTGGCTCCAAATAATTCAAAAACAATACCCTAATTTTTTCAAATTTTTATCTAGACAACCCCTCCTACCAAGAGGGTAGATTTCCCTATTCGAAATACACGTATTTCGGCCATATTCTCAGGATATATTTTATTTTAAGTGTAAAAATTTTTCGAAAAATCTGTAACTGCGAGATTTTAATTTCCAATGGTGCTACTATTTGCGGAAAAATTCACATTACCATACGGATCAATCTAGACGAATTGTAATTCGTCTAGATTGACCCCTATGATAATGTGAATTTTTCTTCAAATAGTAGCACCAATGAACACTAAAATCATGCAGTTACAGATTTAAAAAAAAATTATTACACTTAGAATATATTACAGCCTGAGAATATGGCCGAAACGCGTGTATTTCAAATGGTGAAATCTACCCTCTTGGTGGGAGGGTTTAGTCTAGATAAAAATCTTGAAAAATTAGGGTATTGTTTTTCAATTATTTGGAGTCGATTTGGAGGGCGTCTGATGAAAAATTCGTCTGAGCCCTAAATGAGGACCACCCTAATATATATGTATATGAGAAAACACGAGAGCTCGCAGAGCTTCCTTATCCTGTCAACTCGACTCGCGCTTCTCTCCTATCCGGGCTCTCGTGTAGCGAGTCAGAAACGTGTATTAAATTCAACGTGTAACGAGAGAGAGGGAGAGAGAGAGAGAGAGAGAGAGAGAAACAGCGAGAGCGCGCGCGAGAGAGCGAGAGCGCGCGCGAGAGAGCGAGAGAGGGAGAGAGAGAAACGATGATTGCTCTTCGAACGCACTCGCGGCTTCGTTATTATTATTTCTATATGCCAAAGCACGTGCGTACTGACTAATAGGTCAATGTAAATTGCCATAGTCGCAGCTCATAAAAATACAACGATAATGATAATCTCGTTTCATTGTCATAGCTCGGAATATATATCGATTATCCTGACACTGTGCGCACACATTCTATTCAATGCGTTTTTCCTCAAACTCAGTTTTGAGGCTTCTCAAGGTATTCTTCACGTTCGTTTGACGTTTGGACGTTTTGGTCTACACGTTTTTTTTTTACTTTACTCGTCTCAAAAGACGAATAAACTGTAAAAAGTGTAGAGTTTAGAAGACGAATAAAAATTGGAAAAACGTGTAGGATGAAAAAAGTGTAGAATTTAAAAATTATACACGTTTTGATCTACACGTTTTCTGCTCTACACGTTTTTTTACTTTACTCTTCTCAAAAGACGAATAAACTGTAAAAAGTGTAGAGTTTAGAAGACAAATGAATTTTGAAAAAAAAAACGTGTAGAATTTGAAAATTATACACGTTTTGATCCCACACGTTTTCTTTGAAACCTCATTTGTCTTTGATTCTACACGTTTTTTTTTCAAACCTTCGTATTGCGAACGCTACACGTTTTTCTTCGTCATTCTTTTTTTAAACTCTACACGTTTTTGTACTTCACACGGTTTTTATTCCACGTGGTTTTCACGTCGCGTTTTACCACACGTTTCTTTTCTAGGAACATTAGAATTTCATACTTTGATTCCACACATTTTGATTCTAAACGCTTCAATGCTACACATTTTTGTATTGCCCCTCTTTTCATAATACACTTTTTTTTTCTACACGTTATTCTATTCTACGCGTTTCGATTTTGTCCGTTTGGGAAAATATGCCTTTTTTCTCCATTCGTGTTTTGAATGTTACACGCTCTTGGCTACATTTTTTGTTTATCTTACATGGTCTTACATGGTTTAAATGTTTTTAGGTTTTTTCTATTTATCATTTTTTTGATTCGATTAAAAAATATATGTGTTGGAAATTGGGCCTTTATCTCTTTTGCACCCACAATGGCGAAAAATTCGGAGGAGGTTTATTTTTCTCTAAAAACGTGTACACTGAGAAAAAAAAATCGTTGAATATGCAAAATCGTTAGTTGAATACGTGCAACTAAATATTTATTTGGTCCAACTAAATAATTAGTTTCTTGAATAATCCTGCGCTTCGATTGACCAAAATATTATTCAGGCAAAAAAATGTTGAATTGTACAATTAAATATTTAGTTGAACGTATTCAACTATAACGATTTTGCACATTCGACGATTTTTTTTTCTCAGTGTAGAGTCGAGACGTGTAGAGTTGAATCTATGTTTTTGTTTCTAAACAATTCAGAACTGACTAAATGAATTTAGAACGTATATATGTGACTTTGGCCATATACACTACAAATATCTCAGTTAGGGAAACCCTTTCTTCGTTTTCACTGTGCACACGTGCACAATGCAGTTTTCGGTACATCCGAAGCGGCGAAAATTTTCACGGTATAACGAGCGATGCTCGGCAGGTTTGTTGCCGCCCAACGCGCGTAGATTCTCGCTAATTACACACCTACATCTACTTCGTCGCGCGAGACGCCTAATAATGGATCGCGGTATCTATATATGGGGCATTCCACACCGAATCGACCTGGGTCTGACGCTCCGATTTTGTCCGCGATTTTTTATGGTTTTGTAGTACCTCTGAATAGCACACAGGATTTTTTTCAGATTTTTTTGGAACGATTTGACTTAACTATAATTTTATAAACAAATTATTTTTAGCCCAAATTAAAAAATCTGAAAAAATTAACAAAAATCCCTTTTTTTAAATGAAAAACTTCAAGCGTTGAGCCAAAGTGGGCAGGTGTTCCCTTTTTTTATAACAATCCTTTTCGAAAAAAAAATTTTTTTTTACAGGAAAAACCTGAATATGGGCCCTTATCCGAACATTTTTTTAAACATCTTCATAAGAAAATGTTTGGATGACGGCCCACTCATTTCAGGATCCTCCTTCTATTTAAATTTTTTTTTCCGAAAAAGCTTATTATCAATAGAAAAAAGAGGTTTTTGTGATTTTTTTCAGATCTTTAAATTTGGGCTGAAAATAATTTCTTTATAAAATTATAGTTAAGTCAAATTAAGTGTGGAATGTCTCGTATATACACATATATATGGTGTTACTCACTCACAGAGCCGAGGCATTGTGCGGGCACGCACATTCGCCCGCGGTGAACCCACGCCCGTTAATTGATACGCGTTTCTCGTGCCTCTGGCACAATTCACCTACGCACATATGTGTCATCGACTGGGCTTTAAAAAGCAAAATGGCGCAACTGACGACAGTTTCCAAAATGAATCCTCCAAGTTACGCCCTTTTTAACGGGAGGGCTCGGGATATATAGGGCATTTCACGCCAAATAGGCTGAAATAGGTATCTCTTAATCCTCACGATTTTTATTAATTGTGGGGTTCGAAAAGGCATTAAATTTTTTTTTTTTTAATATTATTATCAACGGCGGGAGAGAACACTCCCAAAATCTTGGAATACTGATTAATGGAACGAATTATAGAATTAATTGTGTGTTCAGGAGAAAAAATGGATAAGTTTTCTTTAAAGTTAAACATTATTTTAACGCTCAATATGATTTTGATGTACGGTCTTGATTATTTTTTTGAAAATCTCTAGGTTTTTTTCGGATAAATTAGAATTTTTGGTTTTTTGACTGGTTAGATTTTTTTGGAATATCCGTGATCTCAGTTTTTTTTCTGGGGTTTATCCAATGCAAAGATTGGAATAAGATAATAATATTGAAATAATAATTAAAATGAGATAATGATAAGATAGTAAGATTGAATCCTGGAATCAGTGTAGGTTTTTTCTTATTTTTAAAAAGGGAGTTTTAAGGGTTGGTGTTCTAAGGTTTCGGGGTCCATTCAATCACTGGTGGAAAGATTTGTTTAAAAATATTTTGGGAGGTTTTTAGGTTATTAAGAATATCGTGAGATAAAAAGTAATCGTAATCGAAGGTGGCGGAAGATTCGGTCAGCCGATTGGACCTGGAATACCCCATATATGTGTATATACGTATTTGTAACGCGGTACACAGAGGTGCAGTATTTTGCGTAGGTCGAACCCTGATACTCATGAGCTTCTCTCTCTTAATGAATCGGCAAACGAGAATTACTGCGAATCTCGCAATTCGGTTATGGATCGAAAAATGGCGGCGATAACGACAATTAAAATTTATTGATTGTGCAGGAAATGAATGTGCGCTAAATGAGCGGTTTTTTCGTCATTAAGGATGAAATAAAAAAAATATATATATACTTGAAATGCAATTTTCTACGGCTCTTTCAGTTAATTCATTTTGATCGATTTTTCGAAAGCTTTTTGCGCAAATGCAGCTTCACTTAAGGGGTTAAAATTTTATGAATTATTGAAAAATGACTAAAAATTGGTGCACATTAAAAAATTCGCCCATAGCTTCTTTGTTTAAGATATTTTATATTTTGTTAAAGTGTCACTTATAAAAAGCCACATGAAGAATTTCTTTTTTTTTTTCTATCATATAATTTACATTAATTCGCACGATTCTGAAATTAATTTGTTTTACGACTTTTTTGAATAAAAAAAATTGTGTCAAATTAGAATCACTATAAATTTGCATTAACAATTTATCCTGCCATATTTTCGTTCATCCCTCTCAACGCGAATCAGCGAAAACCGATTTGAAAATATACCCTTGCATGTTCCGTTTAAAAACGAAAAAAAAGAAACTGTTTTCGACATTTTTTTAAAGCATACTCCGATTTTTCATTAAATTTGATGCACTATTTTTTTGAACAATAAAAAATTACATTTCATTATAATTATTAATTATTAATTCCTAACCCAAGTTAGGAAACGAGAAAAGACGTTCGCGTGGGACAAAGTCCGTTTTAAGGGGTAATTCGTAGTCAAGAGGTCGATTAAAAGCGATTTTTCAAGAATTTTTTCTGGAAAGACATTTTAATTTATTAACGTAAAAATTTCTATTTATATTTTTGTAAGTTTCAACTTTATTTTGAAATTTTTCGTTTTTAAAAATAATGATTTTTGAAGCCGCTGTAGCCGATCTCCGAAAAGTTCTCTGAAAAAGGCGTCTCGAGCACAATATCCCTGAATTGGATCAACCAAAATAAAAAAATTAAAATAATTTCGTTAATATAAGGTATAATCTAGTATTGAATCGAAGGAATAAGCAAAATATGTATTTTTAACAAAATGGCAGCTTCTCGAAACAGAATTTCAATTTCTCATAAAAAATTTTGTCTTAAATTGCTTATAAAATAGAAAATATTTATGGGTAAAAAAACCTTCAATTATTTACTAAAAAATGTATTCATAAAGCTTGTGTAAAAATTTGAGACTAACCGGTTATGCCGTTTCAGAGAAATCTTGCTTACCGACTTGAAATTTTTTTTTTTTTGAGAAAACAGCGTTCAAAGGCATTTTACACAATAAATTAATTACGGGTTTACAAATATGCTCATGACTTCAAAAATATTCGTCGGCTTGACATGAAATTTTGTGTGTGTATATATACTTGAATATATTTACATTACGAAAATAAAATAAAAACATGGATTTTTTGAAAATTCTGACTGTGGATAACCCCTTAAAGTACCTCTTAAGGAGAGGCTTAATACCGACATTTGCACCTCGAAAATGGATTCCAAACTTGCTCCGGCACGAATGGATGGAAATCAATAAAATTTTGACAGTGTCATCAGAATTATGGCACAAATGGAGCCCCGCTAAAATTTTTTCGAAGAATAAAAAAAAAAATTACAGATCCGATTATCATCAGGAATCTGTAATTGAAAATATTAAATTATAATGTTTCTACTGCATTTCGGTTAAAACCAAGAGTGGGGCTCCATGACAAACACTCGCACTTACATTTTGTAATCCATTCATCATTAATTCATAAATTTTATTGATATTCATCCACCGGTATCGGAAAAAGTTTGGACAGCGATTCTGAGTCGATAATATAGGGCTTCAGAAATAATGTCGGTATTTAGCCTCCCCTTAAAAAAAAGCTGCACTTTTTTCGAAATTTCACGACGAATTATACCGGAAATGCGATGGCGAGAATTTTATTTATTTATTTTTTCAATTGATCGGTAAGCGGGGACAAACGAGACAGGTAAATAGATAGAAAATGGCGATACAAATGATCGAGGCAATTAAAATATTAATTGAGGAGCATGCTCGATTCTAGTCAACACGAGATGAAGGGGATTCCCCGGTGTACGTTCTCTCCAACTGTGAGAGAGCGCGCCCGCGTTTCTCCTCGTGCATTCACTTCCTTCTCTTTAGCGTTGCATTATACCACCCCATACAACCTTCGAGCTGAGAGACAGTCTCCGAGCGAGAGAGGGAGTCTCTTCCGCGCTTAATTTCCACGTGTTCTCGCGCGCATACGAGCCGTTCAGGTGAAGCGAGAGAGAGAGAGAGAGAGAGAGGGGAGACTCTCAATTAAACGAAAATAAAATATATCCGGTATATGTTAACTTAGTCGAGCATAATTTATTCGCAGTGGACAATCTACCATTCAACATACTGTTGTAGTAAAAAATGCACTTCCAGTCATTCCTCAAGATCAACTGGAATAGTTTTAGCCTTCGAGCTCGTGATAGAGAGGTAATTTTATTCCCCGTTTTTTTGCTCATTTATCATCCACTGCAGTATCTTCGTTATTTGTTAATAAGATAAAAGTATCGACGCTGCAAAGAGACATTTAAATGTCATCGATATTAGGATTTTCCTCGTCCGTTGAATAATTTATTGCCTTTAGAGGTTGAAGATTAATCCTGAAATGAAATCTTAAGCTTGGGAGAGATTGAAAAGTTCCTTTTGGATATTTTTTAGAGAATTATATCGAAAAGTGGAAATAACAACGGGTTTTTAAGTCTCAATAAATTAGATTATAAATAATTTAGATAATAAATTATTTATTTATTTAGATTAAATAAATTAGATTTTAAATAATTAGATAATGAATAATTTAGATTTTCATTACTTTGTGATTTTCTGACAGTTTTAAATTACACTAATAGCAAATTCGTAATTAACCAAAATTTTCCTCTCAACATATGGCTCTTAAATTTCGTTAAAGTCGCAAAAAATAGTTGTTTCATATTTGAGAATGTTTTGAAAATTTTTAAAATAATGGATATTTCGGAGAAACATAAATCATAGTCTTCTCTAAGGTGATCGAATTTTCCTTATTTAGCACAACGTTAAATAGCAACAATATATAAATACAGCCGTTAAATTCATTCCAAAATCTTAATTATTTTATCCATGGGAATAAAAAATGTATTTTCAAGAATTACCAATTATTTTTTTCAACTAAATATTGAGAATTCATCCGATTTAAAATTCCTCGTTGATAACGAAAAAGATTTGCTTGTTGCATTCCTAATATCTGGGTGGGTCGAAAATGGCACAAACTTTATGGCAAAGTTTTTATAAATTTTACAATAGATATTAAATCATACTCCATCAAAAGTCCTGCAACGATTCTGACTCATAGTTATTCAAATAATTTTGAAATGAGTACGAATTATTTAAGCAAAACGAGATCTAAATCTATCACATTCTGGTTTGTAGGATTTCGTCATCTTTTTTAGCCCTTCATGAAATCGCATCTAAATAAGATACGAGTAATTAAAAAAAAAATGGACTTGAAGTTTCGAATGTTCAGATGAACGAAAAATTGCCAAAATTATTATTTTACATACAATTTTGAGAATTTGTTAACACTTTGAAAATAATCCTTGAAATATCTTTGAATTTTTTAAATTATTGTTTATCAAGTATTTGCAAGCTCTTCGAACTTTTTGTTAAACAAATCCTTTTGCTGATTTTTCGTTCAACTGAACGTTCGAAACTTCAAGTGCATAAAAAAAAACCCAAGAAAGCTTCGTTTTTCAATGCAACTGGTTAGTATAATTTCTTAAGGCGGTATTCTGGTTTAAAGACATACATGTTGAGTGTTTTGTCGATCTAGATAAAAAAAACACAAAATATTTTTACCATTCTTTTTCTTTACAACTTATCTATCAATATTTTAAGAATAAACAAACAAATTTTCGAAAACAAAATGGAAATTAAATAAGTTATAAGCTGATAAAGTTGGGGGTAAAAAAGGGGTGTTCTGGTTGACACGATTGCAGACTTTCTAGTCATCCGATACAAAATTAAAAAAAAGATTATTAATTAGTAACAATGTCGTTATAGCTCCTACCTAAGAGAAAATGAAAAAAAAAAATTGCAAAATGGTGGCTGTCTAAACAAAAAAGGCGTTTTTCGTCTGTTTTTCATAGTTTTTAATTTTTTCACAATAGTAAAAAAAATAATTTTGATACAAAAATAGTAGGGGCGATAGAGAGTTATACATTGAAGATCGGTAAAAAATCTTTTGCTCTAACGTGACGAGCGTCGTTGCTGCGTCACTAAAATAGCTATAACTCCGTAAATTATTGGAATTAAAACATTTCCTTTTAAGAATATATTCTTAAAGGTCCAAACTTTAAGAACATGCAAAAAAAAATTCAAAATTCTAGACCAGAATACCCCCTTAAACGTATCATTTTGGACACCAAGTCACTTAACCCTAAAAAATTAATCGCTACGACTGTTTTTCTGGATTAAGTACACATCTTGACCAAAAAACTACTCTTAACTATCGCCAATCTACGAATAGATGTCAGTGGAAAGGATCCCCAAAAGTTGGCTTTGATTTAGCCATCGGGACTTGCTCTAACCTCCTTAAAAAACGATTTTTAAATTATCTACGGACATTGCTCGATGCTCTCGGTCAGGACGCACGAGAACTTCCCTGCAAGTGCAACAGTGCGCAATAGTTGCGTTACATTATGCACCACGTGTCGTTGGTTCGTAATAAAGGGGTCTTTTCCACGGTGCATTTCAATGTATCGGACGCCTTTTTGCTACTGAGCCGTTCGTTTATATCTGAAAAGATAGCGCGACACACCGAGGCCTGACTTTGGTGTAGCCGAGGCAGTCGTTAAAGTTACGGTCGCGGTTACGAGGCTTTGTCAAGCGTATAAGGCAAAACTCGCCGTTGTGTAGACACAATTTTACATGTATTTTCCAAAGGAGGGATGGAAAGAAGGAAAGGAGGAAGGATGGAGGGATGGAAAGGAGGGATGTGCATTTACCAGGGAATGGCGCGAGGAGGGACGACGAGACTCGTAAAGATGCTACTGATGCCTCCAACCCCTCCGCTAATAACATTAACCGCGGAGAAAACCAAATGAGGGAGGGAGAGGTAAAGGAGAGAGAAAGGGAGAGAGAGAGAGAGAGAGAGAGAGAGAGAGAGAGAATGGGGAAGCCCTCACAGCGTGTTTCGAGGTTGAATCTATCTCGCAAGGTGTAGGTCGTGTTTACGGAATCCCCTTCAGCACACAAGAACGTGTGTTCTTTCCTCTTCATCCCCCTTGGACGATTCAGAGCCACCCCCGACGCGCCGGGTCAGGAGGATTTATCGAAAAAGTTGATGCCAGAGGTTAGTGGAAAAAGGCTTCGACTCGTCAGACACTCGCTTTTTTCTTCGTCCCTTCCACGCTCCCATTCCGTTTCATCCCCTGCCTCGGCGTAGTTTCATGAGCTTTTTTTTATGACTTGTTTCGCTTTTTATTCTCGCTCAGACAGACGAGGTCGGGGGTGGAGGAGGGATGAGGATGGAAAGAGGAACACATGTATTTCTCGAGGGAGGTTAATGGCGCTTGTTATATTTTTTTTTGCGCATAATGAAGATCCTGTGAGTTGGAAAATTTTCCGCGCAATTCTTGCAAAACTTTTCGCTAAAATATGGAATTTTCTGTGAAGAGTGAAAAATTGGAGAATTTGAAGATTTTGCTGAGATTGTTTGAAGTGAATGGAAAATTTTTTGCTTCTCGATAATTGATGTCAAAATAGAAATATTTTTATTGATGTTTTTGCACTAAAGACGGATTTTCTAGGGTAATTATTATTGTTGTTATTATTATTATTATTATTATTATTATTATTTAAACTACCTTTAGTTGCTGCACTTTAGGATTGGGACAAAGTTGTGAGGAATGATTGATAGAAATTTGAGATTAGAGCCGGATGTTGGTCGACTCGGCATAGAACATCTTATATAAACACTCGATTTGCATGTATTGCATATGTTTGTGTATATTAGGGTGGTTAAAAATTTGTTTCCCACTGCTCTCCCTCTGCAGATTTTTATACCTCTTCAGTAAAAAATGCACCTCGCACATGCGGAGACCTGTACAATTTTTTTTACTACTACCGCATGAACGTTGAAATATGTCGAATAGGCAATTTTTGGGAATTTCAAAATTTAGATAACGCAATATGCTTTGATGTGTACGTTGTTGGTTATAAAACAAAATAATTTTTCATTCGTAAATGCTACTTGATTTTTTTCAAACAAATTACCTGTGTGAGAATTGTCACAATTTCCATTTTTAAGAATCTATTGCTTCCTTAATTTGCTTCTATTTTCTTTCGGGCCAGATTAATCTAAAATAAAATGTTTACCTAAAATATATTTTCTCTGATCGCTCACTTGCGATAAATGTACATTTTTTTGAAAATCTAACATCGTGCCAAATGTTCAACTCCTATTTGCCTTTTAAGGTGTGGAATCCTAGAAATTATCAAAAGTCTATCACTAAAAGTATAGAGATTGCAAAAATTTTGATCAGGTAACTTTGATAAAAAAATATCGCAAAAACTTTATCTTCGTTACAGACCTTGAAAGATTTCTTAATTTTCGATTTTAGAAATTTCTGAATACTATATTTAATAAATTAATAGTAAAAAAAAAATGGAAAAGTTCTCCCCTAGTGTGTGATCTATTTTTCAGTGAAAAGCTACAAAAATCTTGATGAAGAGTGCAGTTGGAAAAAAAAGTTTTTTTTTTCTATCCCCTTCAAATATTGAGAGACACTTCGTTTAACTGGTCGGAGAGACTCGACAACGTGAGAGCCTTATCGTAAATTTTCTCTACAATCATGGACTCGTGTACGTGAAACCCTTCTTTTTTCTTTCTTCTGCAAAAATGATATTATCTATGATGTAAACAATGCGTGTTGAGAGATAAACGTATCGCAGAGTCTTATCTCCGGTGTTCTTGACATTCGACTATGAAATGTTGGTTGACCTCAAATTATCGATGCCAAGTTGTGATTAGTAAGAGTTCATGATACCACCCCTAATTATTTTGGCTGTCGAGTTTGAAAAAAAATAAAAATAAGAATAAAAATTAAATATTAATTAAAATAAAAATATTAAAATAAAAATTCATGTTATTAGTCCACATGTCCACAATTTTTCCAATGTAGGAAAAAAAAGTCCAAATATGGAAATAAATAAGTATGGGGAAGTGAGGTGATAATTTAATAGTTTATAATTTTTAATATTTAATAATTAATGATTTTTTTCATAAGCAAGTGACCTTTAAAGAATAGTCACGAAAAAGTGTTTTCAATATCTCTGGAACTATGAAACAAGTATTGAAATTAATTAAGTAGATTAATTTTTCTGTTTGATTTCATCATGAAAATTATTTGTATAATTTACAACTTCTTTAGGTTTTTTTGAAAAAGTATATTATTAAATTTCTATGCGCATTATGCGAGGGTTAAAAAAAGGGTTTCAACTATTGCAAGTCCCATCGAATTCTCCGGATCGTAAAATTTCTTTGTCATCGTTCGGGTTTCCATTTGGATTCCTATCAGCGATTGCCATGAAGATTTTCACTGAATCATCGCGCTGCACTAAACTGGTTTGACATCGAAGACTGACTCATTGAAATAATAATAATAATAATAATAATAATAATAATAATAATAATAATAATAATTGCCCGTAGAGAATCCGTCTAAAATCGATGAATTTTTTACCAGAGCGAAACGAATTAATTGCTCAAATTATTAATTCATATTCCTCCGCTCGAATTTCTTCTATAGGTAGATTCGAATCACGCGTGATCGATTTATTTGGTTTTTTTTCTCTCCCTCTCTTTCTATCTAAATTGTATTGACTAATACGAGACGCGAGAGAAGCATGCGTGCTGAATCTTCCATCGCCAATTAAGCTTTATAGTTGCAAAAGTTAGCCGCTCGAGCTCGAGCTTTCAGCATCAATCACTCGACTAATTAAGAAACGTCACACCGGGGCGCGCGGCTCTCTCCTCGCGTGGTCGAACGCGGATGGAAACGTTTCGCGTGCTCGAGATCCGCGAAGCCGGAGAACTCTCGCGGAGATCGACGAAGAAGAAGTGATCGAGGAGAGACTCGTGCCCAACTATATATATTAGGCTGATTAAAAAAGAGCGACTATTTTTTGTTTTTCGCAATAACCTATAAAATACTTTTGGGGAGGTGAAAAAAGATGCCTGTTAAAAGCAGAGCTCTTAATATAAATATTTAGATAAGTCTCATCGCGAATTTCAATTTCCCATTTAAATAACACAGGAAAAAATAATTTCAAACTTTGAAATTTTATACCTCGGCTTCGAGTCAATGTACCGAAATGAACGATACGTATTTTCGTAGGGAATTTAACGCTCTACAAAAAAGGTCTCTTATGATTTTTCGATAAACTCACGCCTTAAAAAGTTATTCACGGTCTAATATATATGTATACTGGACTGAAAAGAAATGAAATTTACTCTAAATTCAACTTTAACCTTGAATAACTTTTGAAGAAGTGAGTTTGTCGAAAAATCATAAGAAACCTTTTTTGTTGTTTATTTCGGTACATTGACTTGAAGCCGAGGTACAAAATATCAAAGTTGGGAATTTTTTTTCCTGTGTTATTTAAATGTGAAATAGAAATTCGCAATGAAACGTATCTAAATATTTATATTAAGAGCCCTGTTTTTAACAGGCATCTTTTTTCACCTCCCCGGAAGTATTTAATAGGTTATTTCGAAAAACAAAAAATAGTCGCTTTTTTGAATCAGTCTAATGTATATATATATATCGCATCTTTTCTAACATGAGGAAATAATGTTTATGCTCGCGTTTCAAAAGCCAATGAAAAAATTATCCTCATTCAATTAAAAAAAACCAATTTATCGATTTTTTTAATCCAAGGACATTGATTTCAATTTTAGAATGATTTTTGAAAATAATGTTATTAAAAAATATATTTCGATGCGATGAATAACGATGGAAGATTCACTTTTTCTAAATTCTTATATTTTTTTTTATTCCCATGATATTTTGAGAGAATTATTGTCAAAATTTATTCGAATGCATTATTCAATTTATTGAATTTTTTAATCCAAGCCCATTGACATTTAATAAGAAACGACTTTTTGAAATGAAATTATTGGAAAGTATATTTTAGTACCATCGATAACGATTCAAGATTCATATTTCAAAATTTCTATTTT
Organism: Alloplasta piceator; assembly: GCA_946863875.1. Classification (NCBI taxonomy): domain Eukaryota; kingdom Metazoa; phylum Arthropoda; class Insecta; order Hymenoptera; family Ichneumonidae; genus Alloplasta; species Alloplasta piceator. The sequence continues at coordinate 8,683,896 of OX333077.1, read as the reverse complement.
CTTGATTTTTAGATATTTTGAGAAAATTATTGCCAAAGTTTACTCCCAGTGCATTATGATTATTAACGAAGAATCAATTATCTTGCAAATATCAGACTTTCTTAATTTATCCTATTTTTTTTAATCGTTAAAAAAAAATTTAATTATTAGAATTCATCTATATTTTTCCTATCACAGCGCAATGATAGCATAAAATAATTTTTCTCATTGTCACACTTTCTTAATTTGACAATCTTGTTATTAAAACGATATTCAAACAAAAATTGTTATCAATGTCATTGACAACGATGAAAAAAATCATTTTTCGTAAATGTCTTCTCGCAACTCCTACGAAATATTACTGAATTAAAAAAATTAATTCATTGTAATAACAAGAAATCATTTGGTCTCCAGCTTTTGTGATTTTTGTAAATTTTTTAATAGTTTTAAAAAATCATTAACGAATGAAAATCAACAGTTCTTTTTTTTCACAATTTTCACAGGCTTTTTTATTCCTTTACGTGAATTGTTTTGAATAAAAAAAAAATACGATCCCGAATGAATTTGTCAATTCGATCGCGACGAGCAATAACGACATAACGAGATTCCAGTGCGGGAGGAGATAAAAAATATTTCACGATAAAACGATTATGAGCGTGAAAAAAAGAGGAGGAAAAGAGACAAAAACGAAATAACGAAGAGGACGAGTACTGCGGTGGCTCTCGTAATATTTCGTTAATAATATCGATCGACGTGTATTCATCGGGATTCGTGATGTTCTCTCGACGAGAGCCCATCCCATTCTACGCATCGACGAATCGTGTGTATGTGTACCAAAATCGCTTTGTTCGAAATTTTAATTGAAACGCGGTGCGTTCGCCTAACGAAGCGTTAATAAGCGGTAATAAAAACAGGAATCGCTCGAATAAAAAATATCATTCGCGATGCAGGTCGAAATGCTCGTTGAAAAATAACTGCGATTCTGGATTTTTTTTTGAAATTCCTCCCATATCGTTTATTGAACAAAAAATAATTGTCCGTGTGCAATTATTAATTTTGATTTCCATATTTCAATAGGGAGGTTGATGAAAACAATTTTTACTCCCATTCGAGATTAAATATAAAGCTGAATAAATGTTATTCCGCAATGAATGTTGATTTCTCAATGCTTTTGAGGTTGAATATTTTGACTAAAACGGCTGTATTTATTTATTTATTTGCAATTTCGAATTCGGTTTATGCCTATTCTGTTCGAGATCGTTGAAGCTTCAAAATACCGCTTTATTCATCCGATTCCGATCGTTTTTTTTATTTTTGGCCGATTTTTAAAGTTGGACCATCGATTTTTGCAAATTTTCGAAGGCGTTTTCTTCGGCGATATTCAAACTGCTCCTATTTCAACAAAAATTGAGATAATCGGAATGGCCCTATCTAAGTTTAGTCAGGACGTTTACTTACGAAAAAGAAATTTCCGAATCGGTCGAATCAAAGTAAAGTTAGGTCAAATCAAGGTAGAGCATTTGAAATTGCGCTTTTTTGAGGTTTTTACAATTCGGGCCAAAATTGAGCAAAAACGTTTTTGATGAAAATTTAAAAAAATTTAATTTTTTGAGAAAATTATTAATAGATTTGTGTTCAGGGGGAAAACATACATCGATAGCAGGCCCGAAAAAAAAATTTTTTTTTTGCACTTTGGCCAAAATAAAATTGGTTCACTAAAATAGCTGTAATTTATTATCTAAATAGAATTGTGGCTTGAACATGAGCTCATTCTCTTTGAAATCGTTCAAGCTTCAAAATCCCGTTTGTTTCGTCCGATTCCGATCATTTTTCGATTTTTGGCAGATTTTCAAAGTTCGACCATCGATTTTTGCAAATTTTTGCATACATACCCCTTTCCATTTTTTTCGGCGATTTTCAAAGTGCTCTTATTTCTACAAAAATTAAGTTATCGGCATGAACCAAACGGAATTTTCTAAGTTTCGTTACAACGTTTGGGTACGAAAAAGAAATTTTCGAATCGGTCTAACCGAAGTCAAGTTACGAGCTCTCGAAATTTCGTTATTTTGAGGTTTTTCAAAATGCGACCAAAAATTCGACAAAATTTTTTCTTTTTTTTCAATCGATTTCAAAGCATATTTTGATTGGAAATTCACCGCTGATATCAAATCACGTCGAATTTCAGTCAGAAAAAAATATATTCATGAGAAAAAGTGAAAAAAAATTCTTATCTTTTTCACTCATAAAAATTTTGATTTCTGGTAAAATTGTTGATAGAGAGAAAAAAACATACATTATGCACATGTAAAAATACATTATCATTTCAAGACAAAATCTACACAAATAATTCCGAAGTAAAAAAATGTCTACGATAATTATTTTCAATTTTAATCTCCCCCAATGAATCTAATTTTTTGTTTAAAAAAATACAGTCATTTGGATGCTGAGAAAAAAAATAGGCTGACAAAATTAATTTTTCCATATTCATTTTGTCTCATATATCGGAATAGCTATATATACGCGTATATATTTTCGCACGTTTCGACTATCTTTGTATACATATGTATGTACGCGTCTATCTATAACTATAAAATAAGTGTTGCAGATAAACGTCTACGCGTGCAATAAATTATATACATGTATAATATACATGTATGTGTATATTGACGTGCGTAGAAGAAGCGAGAGAGACGCGAATATTTCTCTCTCTCTCTCTCTCTCTCTCTCTCTCTCTCTCCCTCTCTCTCTCTCTTTGCTCCGCTGACGACCTTCGGCAAACGTCAAACGTCTGTGTCGTGTCGGGAACAGTAGACAGGGCCGTATCGCTCAGAAGCAGCTTTCGCGAATCAGCCGATTGCTGATCTCTCCCCTCTCCCCCTCCCCCTCCCCCGACCCCTCGACACCAGAATTTCAAATCCGTTGGTCTCTCTCTCTCTCTCTCTCTCTCTCTCTCTCTCTCTCTCTCTCTCCTTCTTTTTTCTCACTGGCTTATCGTTTGAAAATTATTTTTTAGATTTTTTTTTTCAAAACTTTTTTCCAACATTGTTATCAATTGTCGTTTTCTACGCGATTTTTCTATATTTTTCGCACGTGCTTCTCTTATCGCTATTCACTTCTTCGTCCCGTTTCTGAGAGCTGTTTTTTTTGTTTTCAAGTTTGCATAAGAAATATAATGGAATTTTATTGGTTAAGTTAGGGGATCAAAATGCAGTTTGGTAAATGTGAATATAAAGAGAGTGAGGGCATTTGTTGAATTATTGAGGGTCAAGCCAGAGGGGTTTATTTAGTTATCCACTTTTTTAAAAATTAATTATTTGATATGATTGATTTGAAGGTGATGATTCCTCGAATTGTTTTAGGAAAAATTGGATAGCCAATTTTTTTAGGAGATGATTTCACTGAAATTCTATGCCATTTAGTCACTTCCGGTATGAGCTAACTTTCAAGAAAAAAATATAAATCTAAAAACGAATTTCTTGAAAATTTTGGAAAAATGTTATATTGGAAACTAAACAAAATTCTGACGTTTAATTTTCATTTAGTGAATTAAAAATCTGCGTATCGAATTTTCACCATGTCCGGTATGAGTCGCCTTTAGATAATAAAATATGCATCTTTTGAGCCCAACATTTAAGATTAAAAATTTATAACCGGTGTCGCGGACACCAAAATTCATACAAAAAAATGTAACGTCTAATTTTGACGGAAATTGAAATATCCGGAAAAAAAAATGAAAACTCGACGTCTGCAACGGGAAATCTTTGGAAAACTATCAGATTCGCCTGATTACCGGTACCAGAAATTTCTGAATGACACACAGAAACTTTTTTAGCAACAAAATTGCGAGCCTAGAAAAAATTCTACCTTCCTAATCACCGTTTTAATTGTCTCGCAGATTACTCTCGAGACTATATTCATATAATCGTGGAAAATTGATCAAACTCTCCCTCAATCGTCCATTACATGATGTAAAACTAACGGAGGATCCGCTCGTCGGTTTTTATTTCGCGTTTCACACGCGAATGAGTTTTTTCTCTTTTTTTTTGTTTCGCTCACCGAACCTCGTCCTCTTTCCTATCTGGTTCTTCTTTCGCTCGTTCGTCGCTATCGTTGTGTTACCATCAAGAAAATTTCTCTCACCACGCGGTAGAGAACGATTTTGCCGCCGGGCCACCACTTGACGCTCTCCGAGAGCGACCACCTCTCGTTTTCTTCTCTCTCTCTCCCTCTCTCTCTCTTCCTCGCAATTTCTCTCTTCTTCTCTCTCTCTATCCTTCGCTGATGCTGCCGTCACTTTGCTGCCTCTCTCTTTCTCCCACTTAAGCTCCTCGCGCACGTGAGATATTTTCGGCATTGCCGCCGGTCTGTTGTATACGAAACACGCACTCGTTTCGCGTCATTAGAAACACTTTTTTCCTCCCTCAGACCCTTTTCTCGGTCTCCCTTTCAACCCCATTTCTTCGCTTCCGATTTGAAGCCTTGACGATTTTCCATCCTCGCCTTTGAAACGATCGAGATTTTCCAGCTTTTTAAGGGTTCGAACGTCTTCCTTCTTTAAAATTCTTATTTCCTTCTTCTTGACGACTTCCGGGGTTTTCTTTTTCTCGAGTTTTAACAACGTCGCTCTTCAACGACTTTGAGATCTTCGATTGTCGAAACGTCACGATAAACTTCGTTTCTCTCTTTAGACGTTCGTCTCGCGGATCTCGTCGAGCACTTCCGGTCGGCCATTTTTATGAATTAAACAAATAATGGAAGAGAATAATGAGGTACGATCTGTCCGTCTGTTCACTCTGTTATCAATCTATCAGAAAATTCTTCGGAAATTGAATTTATAATTATCAAGAAATTTTAGAAACTTTTAAATCATCGTAATTTTCTTCTTCCCATTTCCTTTCAAATTTAAAGTCGCATCTGCGACCGATTCACCATTTAAAAAATGTTGGAATCGTCACTTGTAGAAAAATCAATGATAAAATTTCCACTTCTAAAATCAACGTTGAAGCATTCAAATTTAATCGAGAGAAGAAGAAAATGCACGCGACTGGAAAATCCGACGATAAGAAACAACGCACTTTGAGACTCGTGTGTTTTGCGTTTGTGAAGAAAAATAATAATAAAAAAATGAAAAAAAAAGGCAACGCGAGAGCCAAGAAAAAAAGCTGCCGGAGCGAATGAAATTAATGGTCGGGAAATTATTTTGCGATGCTCGAGGAAATGACAAATTATTTCGCGGTGAAAAGCTCGAGGAAAATGTGCCGCGGGCGGTGCGGAGATATTTTTGGATAAATGCGACGGAAAAAAATTATCATGTTTATTATGCATTTACGTTTTGTGGATGAATTTTCCGACTTCCGGTTTTTCGGGGCACACGCGCTCGCGCGCGGATACCACGCGAGTGCCAACCAACGCGGTGAAGAGGGCGGGGGAGAGGGGGGGGGAGGGGCGGAGGAGAGGGGATGAGGCTCGCGGGGGAGGGGGGAAATTCGCATACTCGTGGGTGAAAAATTGGGAAAGCGCGCGCGTGCAGTTTCAAACTCGTGTGTTCGTGCGTGTTTGGCCTGTGTGATTTTTGGCTCGCGCATTTTCTCGATACGAAAATACAATCCCGGCAGCGAAACGTCGGAAGACAATTTCAATCGAGCCCGGAAAATTTTTTTTATCTTCAATTATTCTTCATCGGGAATAATTGTCGAAAATGTTTTACGATTATTTCACGCAACTTCCCGACATCGTTATTTTATTTTATCGCGAGCCTCGTGCGTGAGGCTTTGACAGCTTTGGCCACTAAATATCGTTGCGTGCGTCATTCACGACGAATTAACGCGCGGATATAAACATTTTTTTTCCTTTCCCGAATAATTGTCGCGTTGTTTGTTTTTTTTTTATGACGGAATTTGAGGGGGAAATTAGCGGATGTTTATTGGAAAATAGTCTGACGTTTGGATGAAGTTTCGATGGAATTGAAGGAAATGTCGATTATTATTATATGATTGATTTGGGTGAAAAAAAAAAATTGATTTAGAAATTTAACGCGATGTCAAAAATATTCGAGGAAACAGCGAATTTAATTATATTCTTGATTTTATAGGAAATATTGATAACTTTTCCAATTTCTTACTGATTTTTCTAAAGTTCTAATCTCTGAATTATTTTGCTTATAATCGAAATCTATCGCAAAAATTGTAATTTCTTCATTGTCACCTTCTAAAATGAAAATTCATTAATTAGCCGCTAGCGAATGTGTATTGGAAAATATTCTTAATGTTTGCAAGAAGTTTTAATTTGATTGAGGGAATTAAATGTCGACTATCAAAATATTATTGATTATTTTCTGAATTGATACAAAAATTTAACGCGACGTCAAAAGTATTCAACGATGAAATGAGAAAGAATGAATGAATTTAACAATATTTATGATTTTATAGGAAACAATATTTTACATCCGTAAATACTTTAATTTTTTTATTTTCTTAAAGATCTAATTTCTGAACTGTTTTCTTTACAATCGAAAACAATGGCAAAAATCATAATTAAATCATTGTCACTGTTTCAATCGTAAATTTATCTCGATATTGCTTGCAGCAAAAATTAGTCGTTAGCAAAAGTTTATTGGAAAATATTCTCAACTTATTAAATATCGACTATTGAATTAAATATTGACCGTCATTAATATCATTGATTGATGCATTTTAAAAAATCTCAAAATTTAACGCAACGTCAAAACTATTCAAAGATATGGAAAAAATAAATTTGACAATATCAATGATTTTATAGAAAACAAAAATTAATTATTTCTGTAAGTAATTCGAATTTTTCAACGATTGTTTCAAGTTCTAATTTATGAATTGTCATTTTTTTAACAAAAAAACAATTGCCGAAACCATAATTTCATCGTCGTCCTCTTCCAAACCGCAAATTTATCAAATTATTGCTGCAGCATCGAAAAATGCGTGAATTTGTTTTTGCTTCCCAAAATCAATCGATCAATTTTTGCACGACATTCGATGGAATTATAGAGGTCATACGGGATCTAGGAAATGGCAGATGGTGAGAAAACTCACGTAGATAGAACGAGACGTAGAAGCGCGTAGAAAAATTTTATGCATCAATAAATAATAATTAATCAATAAATCAGCAGTCGCGTGCTTTCGTTCGACGATTATTGCAGAGGAAAGAAAAGCGAAGATGCGTGCACTGCAACTGCGTCACCCACACACAAAAAAAAGCACAGACGTAGAAACGCAAAAAGCAACGCGAACGACATTAGTCTCGTTTTAACTGCACGAAGATACTCTTTTTCTCTCTTTTCGATGCGTGACGTTAGCGCGATGCATTCGCGCGTGGCTGTCATAGAAAAAAAAAACAATTTTTTAAAAGTGAAATCCATGAAAATTAAGGAAAACTTAATCACGATCCAGAGGAAAAATCACAACAGACGGACGGATCGTCGATTGAAAAAAAAACTGCACAAATCGTTGCACCCTTTTCCTCCCTCTCAAAAAACGCAGCACGAATTTCGGCGGCAGATTTTTTCCCCCCAAATTTTCATTCGTAAATAAATAGCAGCATCAGCGATGACGAAAATCCATTCGCTCCTCATTACAATTTCACGTTTACATTTTGCATTTTAATTTTGTTCACTCTCGTAGTTTGACTTTCGTCCCTTTAAATTCCTTCTTTAAACACACTTCCTCCCTCATCGCGCAATTTTTCCTTGGGCGGAATTTTGAGGAGATGGAAATTTTTAATTATTTTTTTGAAATTTTTCTCGTTACCAAAATCTTATCCCGCGCACTTTCGTAGATATGGAAGGCGAGGAAAATTTTGAATGATTTTTTTGAAATTTTTCTCGTTACCATAATCCTCGAATTATCCCGCGCACTTTCGTAGATGTGGAATGGGAATGGTATTTTTTTTTTTTTTTTTTTTTAAATATTTATGAAGATTCGGCGAGCACGTTTTATTTATCTTCAATTTGGACGACACCCGGATATAAATATTTACCTTGCTACATGTAAAATGAATATAGAGAGCCTGCCTGAATCGAAGGAAGGAAGGCTCAACCGGCCCACTGTGACGTCGCCGGCCTACTGTCAGCTCAGCGCTCGCTCGGCCCCGCGGTCAACTAACCTACCGTATATACTCAGGCGCTATTACGAACACACACACACACACACCATTGATCTTGAGTAAGAAAAATTTTGCATCGCTATTAAAAAAACAAAAAATCCAAAAATATTACGACAAATCTTTGTACATTTCAAAATGATTTATCATTATTTTTACAATTTTTTTTGTAATTAAAAAAAAAAATTTTATAAGTCGCGCCACAGTCGCTCGTTTGACTACGGCGGTAGTCAGGTGTGAAACGCTCACGCACACACGTTTTCCGTCCTTCTCTCTCGGCTCTCTCTCGCTCCCCCCCCCCTTCCCCACCCTCTCGCGAATTTCGATCTCGCGTGCGCCGTCGCTCTGCTTTGCCGCTGCGGATCTCACGGAGTTTCCAATTGCGAAGGTGGAGGGGGGACCGCGCGGGGGTAGAACGTCGGGAGGGGAATGGAGAGAGGAGGGGTGTAGAGCGAAACGCAGCGCGATAGCGAAATCGCGGTGGGAAACGCGAGTGGAGGGGGGAAAAGCTCTCCATGCGCTTTGTTTTGGATTTCGAGCGAGAAAAGACTTGGAAAAAAACGTCTTAAGGGGGATTGACTTGAATGATGGCGTTTTTTCATCTGGCAAACTTTAGGCTTTGGGTTTTTTGTTTTTTTTTTTGTTTTTCGTTTGTTTGTTTTTTAATCTTCCCACGCGCTTGATAACCGCGTGCATGTGAAACCGGGAAAGGGGAAGACAAAAGTCGCGCGCGCGACACACGCGGAACTCGAGAATTCAAATTTTGTCCCGCTCGAAATAACCGCGCTCGTTTGCCGCGGATTTCGTGCATGATTTATCGGGGATTTTTCAGTTTTTTGATCGAGTCGTTTGTACACTTAGAAAATAATGTACCAGGATTTTTTAACTGTTAACAAATGTAAAGTTGAATATGGTGAAATAATTTTTTTTTTAACCGTTTATAAATTAAATACATATTTTTTAACGGTTAATAAATTATTTTGACACAAATATTTCTTAACGACTAACTTTTGTTACAGTTGAGGAGTATTGAGTTAAAGTGTCCACTAAATATATATTTCTTTACTACAAATAAACTGTATTGTCAGTGTAAGGAAACTGTTTAGAGAAAGGAGAAAAAATATTTCATTAATTAAAAGCTTGTTTTGCGAGGATTTTTTTTCGTGTCCTTTTTTAGAGATTTTTATGGTGATAGGTTTAAAACACGCTGAGAAAACAGTTTATTTGTAGTAAAGAAATATATTTAGTTGGCTCTTTTACTTAAACATTCCTTAATTGTTACAAAAATTGTTAGTCGATAAGAAATATTTTATTTGTTTCAAAATAATTTATTAACTGTTAACAAATAATTGATTTCGCCATGTTCAATTTTACATTTGTTAACAGTCAACAAATCCTGGTACATTGTTTTCTCAGTGTATTCCAAAAAGGGGGAAGATCATTTTTGGTGAACATTTTGAAAGGATGCTTTAAGATTTGTTATCAGAGTGCCTGATACGAAATTCTTGTAACTCTTGAAGCCTTTTAATTTTTTAAGGTGAAATTTGACATATAATTTGACACAATTGTTTTTTGTTATAGAAAATTTTGGTTTTTTTCTTTCCACAATTTTGGAATTTTATTTCAATGTCGTTAAACACTCTAACTCGTGTGAATTCTGTATATTACACCGAAATTTTCCGCTAATCAAAATCCTCCAAATTGGAAGACACTGGTTCCTCATCTCCAAAATTCACAGAGCTTTTTTTTATGAGGAAGTTAGAATCGATCTCTGTTCTTTATAATAAAAAAAGGCGTTAATTATGGAAAAAAGATGCGAAAATAATGTGCCAATTTTTTATTCAGAGGAATTTTTTTTTAGTATAACAATTTCGAAGATTTTATTATTTCAAACTTTTAAAATAACATAATATCCTCGAAATTGGCATCCAAAAACAAAAACTCCTCCGAATTAAAAATTTGCACATTATTTTCACATCTTTTTTCCATAATTAACACCTTTTTTTTTAATAAAGTATAGAGATCGATTACCATATGGTAATTTTTACAACGTCTATGATGTATAAAAAATATGGTATCCGCTCAAAATATAAAAAAAAATATTCATAACTCAAAATATAGTTTTTTTTTGTAAATGGATATTCGAGTATCAGGTTAATATTGTACTCAATTTTCTGTAACAAAAAAATATATTTCGAAATAATTCCAAAATATACACGAAATATGCAGCTTTTGGAAAAAAAGGTAAAATATATCCAAGCTACATTTTTTCCAAAGGGTTAAGGATGTTGAGTCCCTATGAAACTTGTTAATGTTGATTGCTCAATAAATAGTTTCTTAATCGTCGTGACATTTTTACACGACCTTCTGAATACTTCATGTAAAAACATACCAAATTTTCAGAATTCTATCATCATTGCTTCAACCTCCTTAAGGGTTAAAACGAAAAATGATGAGAAAATTCTGAAAATTTGATATGTTTTTGTATGAAGTATCTAAGAGGTCGTGTAAAAATTTCACGACGATTAGGAAGCTCGTTATTAAATAATTAACATTTTGTTAAAAACAATTTTTTAAACAAATAAAAATAATATTTATCAATAAACTTCGTTTTGTTTCCGTTGCTCTCAATATATTGTACATATAAAAAAATTGAGAGGTCAAAAAAAACTTATCGCAAAGTTATATCAGTTTCCATAAGACTACATTTAATTTAATCTAATTTGTTATTGTTAATTGTTCGATAACGAGCTTCCTAATCGTCGTGAAATTTTACGGCCTCTTAAATACTTCATCCAAAAACATACAAAATTTTCAGAATTGTCTCATCATTTGCGATTTGGGACTCAACATCCTTAAAAAAGGCGAAGCTTCAAAAAAAAGGCAATCGCTGCCACGTGTGCTAAAAAAAATTGCGCAACAACGTTTTCAAAATTTCGTTAAAATTACAAAAATATTCCTCGGCGTCATGAACCACAAAAAAAAAGAAAAATCGCGTATTCCGTGAGTTTGGTGCGTGTCGCACGCGCGCGAGTCGAGATATGTAGCGGCTCGATGACTCAAGCTCTGGCATTAACTCAGCGGCACAAACACACGGACGTGGACTTACATAAACGCGTGCGTGTGAGAGATCTCCTCGACTTTGGATGTCGGTAGAGAGAAAAAGAGTCTAGACCCTACTAGACGTGTTCGGCCAGGTGGCGCGAGGAAGGCCAACCCAACACAGCCGCGAATTCTCCTCTCGTCCGTATTAACCCAAATGTATATCCGTTCTTACTTCGCGAATAGAAAGAATAATGGTATTGGTAGTCTAAAAAGCAAAGTATGCACGTGCCAGAGGCTCGCATTTGCAATATAGCCGCTAGCGAATATGTAGCTATATGAGAATGGACGTATTTACGGATGTTTTGGGTTAGAAAAAGAAGTATGTTGCGTGTAAAAGCACCGATATTACGCCATTTTGGCATTAGACCTACGATGAACAATATAGATATGGGAGGAGAGTGTCCATCGAATTGGTCGAGTCGAAAGAGCTTATGTGAAGTCAAAAGAGCTTCTGATAGCCTGAAATTGACGCCTTTTGGTACCAGGTCATTGATCTACATGTTGACTTGTGTAAAATGTTGAATCCCAAATCGCAAATGATGAGAAAATTCTGAAAATTTGGTATGTTTTTGGATGAATTATCTAAGAGGTCGTGTAAAAATTTCACGACGATTAGGAAGCTTGTTATCGAACAATTAACATTAACAAATTAAATTAAATTAAATATAGTCTTATGGAAACTGATATAACTTTGCGATAAGTTTTTTTTTGACTTCTCAATTTTTTAATATCTACACTATATTGAAAGCAACGGAAACAAAACAAAGTTTATTGATAAATATTTTTTTAATTTGTTTAAAAAATTGCTTTTAACAAAATGTTAATATTTTAATAACGAGCTTCCTAATCGTCGTGAAATTTTGACACGACCTCTTAGATACTTCACCCAAAAACATACCAAATTTTCAGAATTTTCTCATCATTTTTCATTTTAACCCTTAAGGAGGTTGAAGTAATGATGATAGAATTCTGAAAATTTAATATGTTTTTACATGAAGTATTCAGGAGGTCGTGTAAAAATTTCACGACGATTAAGAAGCTATTTATCGAACAATTAACATTAAAAGATTTCATAGGGACTCAACATCCTTAATACCGAGTATTTGGAGGTCAAAAAAGCGATTTTTAAAGAATTTTTTCTGGAAAGACATTTTAATTAATTAACGTAAAAATTTATATAAGGCTCAAAGTTTTCGCACAAAACGTCAAAAAAGGTCCGGAACGTTTTTTTATGCCGCCGTTAGTCAACGTAAACTAAATTAACAAACGGAATTTTAAAGGGGGAGAATTCGGCTTCGTTTACTGTTTTTTGAATTATTTTTACAATTTGTTTTTAGATCTGGACTCTATTTTTAAAACAACTGTTTTTCGCCTTTCTGTCCCTCTCTTCAGGTGCACACATCTTTGAGAGGATTTTTTTCAAATACATTCTTACGATTGGATTCATTAAGGGGAAAGTTTGAGCTTCAATTTCCTTTTTTTTTAAACTTTGAGCGATTTTTGTTTCCAAAGTTATTCTCTTTTTTGTGAAGAAAGAGGAAATTTGAAAAATCCTGTATAACACGAAAACAAAGAAGATTCATGAAAAACTTCAAGAGAGCTAAAAGTTATTGCGTCTGTTTTCGTTGAGCTCAGAGCAATTTTTTCATATTTTTTTTTCCAAAATTTATTTTTTTCATTTTCTGGGTCGGAGCTCAGATAATTCAAATAACTTGAGAACTATGGGATTATTTTGATAAAATTTCAAGAGGGGAAAAAACTTTATTTTACCATTTTCAACACTTTGGAATTTTTTCACATTTTATTCCCAAATTTTTTGTCTCCTATTTTTGGTCGGAAAAAAAATTTTGGAAATAAAATCTGATTTTTCAAAAATCCTCACTGCGTATGACTCCTTAAGATTGCAGAATTGACGCCATTTTGGTATCGGATAGTTGATCTCTATTTGGAAATGTGAATAAGGTGATCACCGAGTTCCTAAAGCCCAAAAGGGTTATTTTAGAAGCCTGTAACTGGCCTTATTTTGAGTTTGGATCATTGATCTATGTCCAAATATTTGAAAAAGATTTATATCAAGTACCTGACCCTCAATATTTCAGAATTGTTGCCATTTTAATGCTACTTGCTCGATCTACATTTGGATAGATAAAAAAGTTGGTTATCGTATTTCTGAAGCTAAAAAAGCTTGACTTCCGGAAGTTTGAAACCAACGTCCTTTTCACTATAAACTATCGATCTACCTTCATGAAAAGGTGTCTACATTTTGATACTAGACCGCGGATCTACGGGTAGACCCATAAAAAGCCAACGGCAAGCTTCTAAATTCAAAAACGCCTTCCAAAAGTCTAGAACTCACGCCATTCCATCGATCTATACCTGTAATTTTACCGCAAAAGGCCTTAACTGACTTGCAAGAGTCCGGAATCCCGCCATTTTGGTACCACTCTACAGATTTGCGATAAACTTACAAAAACAAGTGTATTAACTTCTTGGAATCTAAAGGTCGGATCCAATGCCCCAAAGCAATGCCATTTCGAGCTCAGGCCATCGTTATCCAGATATATGTCGAGCTTCTCGAGTCAAAAGGACGTATCGATCGCGGAAAAGCATAAATCTGACGCTATATTGGATCGGGACTATCGATCTGACACGTTCACAGATCCGTTTGCTTGCGAATCGAGATCTGGGAGTCAGTGGGGCGTAATTAGTGTCCAAGACTGCAGATTCCACGTCATTTTGCGATCAAGGCATCCTCGAGCATCTCCACGCCAATTATAATCTCTATATATCTGTATTACAGATTCTTAGGTAACGCGAATTGCGTCTGAGAAGAGGAACTCTTGTCTCACCCAACGCATTTGCGAATCTCCTCTTTCTATATTTTACTCCCGCTCTGACGCTCGTCTTGTCCTCCCCTCTCGATGCTCTCCCCTCTGCCCCCCCCTCGTTTTGCCTATATATGGGTCGCTCCATCCCAAATCGGACGTTTGAAAAAAAAAAAATTTTATTTCCTCAATTTTTTAATACTTTTAGGACCCATAAAAAGACCCTTCCTGTTAAATTTTGAGATTTTTTCGATTACCCGTTCACAAGATATTGAAATTTAAAAAAACCGCTCTTTTTTCGGTTTTTTGGTCGTCACTTCTTTAATAATGGTCCAAATTAAGTGTTTTTTTTTTAATTTTTGTTCTTTTTATGGCTTTTTCAAACAAAAATACAAAAAAAAAATATTCGTGTTTTTAAATAAGTTTTTTGAGTTTCAAACTTTGAATTCTGTTTTCAAAAGTGAGTGCATATTTTGATTTTTTTTTTAAATTTTTTATTTTTAACTTCTATTTATTCAACAACTTTTAAAACTGGTCCGGTCCTCCATAATTACTATTTTTTCGATTTTTGAAAATTAAACAAAATTCTGTAAATTATTATGAATATCAATTTTTCTTACTGTATGCAGTGTAATAGTCTTTTTTTCATTAATTATAATTTATTTTGATACTTTTTTTTATTTTTAACAGGTTCTTGAAAGTAATAATTAACTGTTAAGATTGTTTATGAACAATAATAACAACAGTTTTTATTTATTCACGTATTCTTTTGAAAATCTAACATATACGATTATTTCCTGAATAAGAATATTCCTTTGCCAACACGTTGCCCTTGCTCATTGGAATAATTGAATGAAATTTTTGTGGCCCTGTGATTGACTTGGCAGTATTCCATCGCAAATAAAATCTTTCTTTTGTATCTAAATAGTGTTTCGCAGATGACAATTTGACAGCAATATTCGGTAGACGATTTGGGTTTGATGCCCAGTCATACAATTCTTGAACTGTTGTTATTTGCTCATCGATTAATTATTAATTATCAATTTAAAATATCTGTTAACAATAAAAAAGGGTCAAAATTAATTCAAAATGATTTCACAAATACTATATAGTAACAAAAATTGGTATGCATAATAATTTACAGAAAGTTTTTTTAAAATTAATTTTCAAAAATCGAAAAAAAATTAGTAATTATGGAGGACGACCGAACTAGTCTTAAAAGTTGTTGAATAAATACAAGTTTAAAATTAAAAATTAAAAAAAATCAAAATATGCACTCACTGTTGAAAACACGATTCAAAGCTTAAAACTCAATAAAATTATTGAAAAACACGTCGAATATTTTTCTTGTATATTTTTCTGCAAAGGCCATAAAAAAAGAAAAAAAAGAAAAAAACACTGAATTTGGACCATTATTAAAGAAGTTATGACCAAAAAACCGAAAAACAACGGTTTATTTTTAATTTAATATCTTGTGAACGGGTGGTCGAAAAAATCTCAAAATCTTTTGATGGGTACTAAAAAATATTAAAAAATTGAGGAAATAAAAAAAAAGTTTTTCAAACTGTCCGATTTGGGATGCCCCATATACCTGATTGCGCACTCATACATGCACTCGGGGAAATCCCCCGATCGTCGGTGCGTGCACGCGCCGAACGCACACACGCCGAAACGAACATCTATACACATCGTCCGATTACGCTTATATCGAACGCTGCCACACAGAGGGGCGTATGTCAGGTCAATTTTGGCGTTTCACAGCGTCAATTGTAACGTTTTCATCGGCAACGAGGAACTTACATGTGATTTGCAAGAAAGAGGACGTAATTCGCGCTGATTGAGCGCTTGAAAAAAGGCACTTGAGCCTTTTTGCTTCTCAGTCGATGATTCATAAGCTAATCGAAGCTTGGAGACAAAAGGGCTCGAAGAGGTTGGTTCTAGGCTTGTTTCAACGTGATTTATGACTTTTTCACTTTCAGACGCCAATTACGTATGCGTACGTGTAAATATGTAAATACATTGCCATTTTCCAATGTACCATTTGTGTATACACTTTATGTGTGTTTATATATATATATATATATATATTTTTTTTTGCGAACCACACGTGCAAACAATCGTTCCGTAAATATACTTCCCTATCAGCTGGCGAATGCCAACGCATACGAGCACGCCCGACGAGTCGCAACGTTTATATCGAAACAGAAAATTTTGATGACATTTTTGACAGATTTTGAAAAATTGTTTAGAAGAGATTTTCTCGATTTTTTGTTGTTTTTAATTTATTTCAGGTTTTTGTTTTTTGTTTACAATAATGATTGTTGCCACAAATTGTTATTAATTTTTCGACTCTTTTCTTTATTCTTTATAAATTGGCAATATTGCGAATTTATTAACCAGTTTTTAAAGTTATAAATTGCTGAATTCTCTGAATTTACGGTTATTTATTGTGATTTATAATTGTCGATTTTCGGTTTTTTAAATTTTGAAAAAAATTTATTCATTTATTTCTTTGCATTTTCGAAATCTGTGGATTTGAAATCTTTTCCCAGGTTTCTTAAAAGAGTTAAACAATGACCTTAAAAATTTGCAAATTGCAAAATTTGCAAAATTTTTCAATTATCCTAGAAAAAATTATTCTAAATCGGATAATTTGGTTGCAATAACAATTCCAAAAATATATTAATATTAATTATTATTATTATTTGTATTTACTATTAGTATCATTTTTATTCCAATTAATTCGAGGAATCGTGGTCAAATTTTCTCGAACTAATTTTATTCTTCCAGAAAAGTTTGAGATACTTTTTTATTAATTATTGTTGAAACGATTTTTCAATTTTTCTACGGATCTCAAACTAGTCAGTAGCTGTGAATGTTTTAAAATTTATCTAACAAAATTTTTTAAGTTATCCTTGAAACAAATTTTCGAATCAAATTATTTCGAAAGGTGATGATGCAAAAACGTTATTCGTCTATTAATTTGAGAAATATTCGCCAAATTTTTTAAATTCGAATTTCTCACGGCGATTCTTCTTTTAATATATATTTTTCAAAAAATATTCTTATCAAATCTGCTTTACATACTAAATAACTATAACATTACTTATATAATTCCTTAACTTTTTAGTTTGTTTTTAATTAACCAACTAAATTCATTGAATAAAATAAATAAATAAATATTAATATAACATATTAAAAAAATATTAATTGATTACATATATTAATATAATTAACGCTTACATAATTAATTGACATTTGCAATTTTTATAAATTTATTTTTATAAATTTATAAAGGTATAACAAAGAAATTACAACGTTTTTTTTAGTAATCCTTGAAACTACTTTTTTTGTTCGAATCAGATTGTACGTAAAATGGTTCCTGTACAGGAAGCTTCAAGGGCGACAGTGGTAGAATTTTCATAACGCAAGCACGCCAATAATCAAATCGCGTGTCGTATCGCACCGGCACTATCGAAATCGCGCTGCTGCAACTTTTACGCCCGCGCGTTCTTAGATAACGCATCTATAATGGGATATATATGGGCATACGTGTGCACGTGGATTCGTGCAGTGGCGAAGAAAAAAAAAAGGAGAGAAAAAAAATACGTGACTCGTGTGTGCGGCATATTGCGTGAAAAACACGCGCGCGCGCTTAGTCGCGCAGTTAGATATTAGTTCCAATGCGACAGATATAGTTAGACACAGCGTGATGCATGATTTTACACTCCGTATTTACTGGCCGGCGCATATACCGGAAATTGACAGAGTATTAAGAGCCTCTCGCGACGAGATTATTGCGGTTTTACCCGGGAACGAAATAAATTTTTCATTACCATCGAGTATAATGCACGGATAAAGAGGGAAATTCATTTTTTTTCATCTTTCCTCCTCCAATTGCCTTTTGAGCTGGGATTATCTCCACTTTTTTTGCTCCGTGCATTTCAAATTGTCAGCAATTATCGAAACGTTTACAGATCAACAAAAAACATCCATTTGAAAAACGTTTATTCATTTACTAATCATTTTCATATGCCTTGTTTTTCTTTTGCAATCTAATTTAACTCTTTGAGCCATATATTTCTTTTTACTCGCAATTCACTTCAAATTTGACAGTTTTTTTATAATAGAATAAACGTACGGAATTTTTTTTGACAATATTCTGAAAAATATTTTGAGCTGTGCAGTACCAAATTTTTCGTTTCCATGATCGTCGATCGATATGTTGAAAATGATTTTTGAAAGATATACCTACTTTGTTAATTCATCTATTTACAGTATTTCTGCAGCTGAAATGTAATTCGATGAGCGAATAAATACAAATTAATATAATTATATACATTTTCAGCGTTTTGTCGAGCTCGATAAAAAAATATAAAATATTTTTATCATTCTTTCTTTTTAAATATATTTCTTAATATTTTGACAATAAACAAAAAAAAATTTCGAGAATAAAAAATGACAATTAAATAAGTTATAATATGGTAAAGTCGAGGCTAAAAAAAGGGTGTGCTAGTTGACACGATTGCAACCTTTTAAGTCATCGGATACAAAATTTCAAGAAAGATTCTTAATTAGTTAAAATGTAGTTCTAGCCCTTGCCTCAGAGAAAACGGAAAACAATTTTTTCGCAAAATGGCAAAAGGGCAAAATTAAAAAATGTTCTTTTGAGGATATATTCTTAAAGGTCCACGCTTTTTAAAAATATGCAAAAAAAATGATTTTTTCAAAATTCTAGATCAGAGTACTGCCTTAAATTGGGCCGAAGGGAGTCGGTTATTTGTCAAACTTAAATGTTTTTTTTAGTTTAACCTGTATGAAGGATAATTTTATAGTTTTATTATTTTCTTGAAAAGCATAATTTTTTCATGTATAACTTCATATTTTCAATCTTGAGATCGATCTCCAGATCAAATTCAAGATTGAATATTACACACGCACGTTTCCGAAGATTAAAGTAAAATTGATAGATAAAATTGATTCAGTATTATTTGATAAGTCGACCAAGCATTTCTGCGTAAACCATTGCTGATCCAGTAAAATGTATATACAATAGAATGGTAATGGATCTAATAATGGTGCTCATAATAATATAATAATAATAATGCTTTGGCGAATACCTCATCTCACGTATGCATATATAGGCTATTCCAAGTCAACTCAGCCAACACTTGACCCTCATTTCCCACACTGTTACATTTCAGAAAACGTGTTAACCATAATTAAAATTCATTTTTGAGAATCGTCTCTGCTAACTTTACAGAGGTCTCATTTCGACAAATTTGGTTGCATGATTTTTACAAATTTTTTCCCAAGTATTTTTTAAAAAATTTTTAAAACAGCTATTTTTTTAGCCTTTAAAAAAAAATTGAAAAAAGCAAAACCAAAGCCTCTTCGACAGAAAACATTCATCCCATCAAAACGGATTACCCATAAGCGGAGCTTATGGTTTATGAATTCTGATAAAAAATTGCAGCTTTTCAAGAATTCCTGCAGATTTTGAAATTCCAATGTTTTTATTCGCAAAAAAATTATTACGAAACAAACTGGTATGGACAAAATGTGAGGGCTTTTCCGCTTCGGTGCAATGGCAAAAAAACTGCATCCCAGAAGACAAAGGGTCGAGCCTTGAAGTGGAATTGACTTGAAATACTCCGTATATATCTATATGTGACCTGCGTAACCCTGCAATTGCGGTGTTATTACTAACACACATACACACAAATTTACGAATATATATCTAATCCGGGCTCTTACGATTCAATTTCATTTTCTCTATTTTAACGCGTGCACACAGCGCCAGTAGAATCGAACAGAGCCAGAATCAGAGTGGAAGAAGCGGAGGCGGCTGTTTTGCTGATGTTGGTTTGCTCTTCGGGCTCCCTTGCACACTTACACGCGAAAAAATATACACACGCACGAATATAGGATCGTACAAGAGAGTCGAGAACGGCCCGCGTGCCGCTGTGGCCTTTGAAATTGCGTTTACGTGCGTTATTAGGTAACCCCAAGGTATTATAGTATTATACATATAGAAAGAGAGACAGAGAGAATGGGAGAGGGAAGAGCGAAGAGAGAGAGAGAGAGAGAGAGAGAGAGAGACCGTAATGTTCTCGCGATGCGTGCTACGGATTGCGAACTGCGTGATGTACGTTCTTCGTTCTTTCCTCCTCTTCGCATTCCATCCTTCTCGCACCTCCGAGATCAAGAGAGAATAAACTAGACATCGTCGGACAAACATCTCTTCCTGTTAAGACTCTTCCGTCGAAAAACTTCACCAAAATACAGGCTTTGTACATCTCTACCATTTAACTACCAAATATCATCTCTGAGACATTAAAAAAAAGACATCTCTACCGAAAAACTAGCCTCCTGAAGAAAAACTCCGATATTTCTATCAGGAAACGTCTCTCCGGAAGAGAAAATATCTCAGCGGATGTGAGAACCACTAAAATATTCCAGAGGAGTGTTTTCCGGTAGAGATGTCGGAGTTTCCTCTCAGGAGACTTGTTTTTCGCTAGAAATGTTTTTTTTTTAATGTCTCAGAAATGATATGTGGTAGTTAAATGATAGAGATGTATTTTTTTTCCCACAGAGATTATCGTGTGCACTTTCGTCCGGTAGAGTTGTCATGCGGTAGGTTTGTTATTCGGTAGAGTTATTTCCAGAGAATTGTTTTTCGAAAGCGAGTGGTATCATTTACGGGAAATACCAAACGATGAGGATTGATCATAGAGGTTTTATTTTTGCCGAGTTGTGTGACAGCGAAGTCGTAATCGGTAGAGGTGTCAATGTTCCCGTCACTGTTGACGTTAAATATACAGGATGTTCCCAATTCGAATTTCTTTGTACGTAATACTGCTTCGCATCGTTTACTCGTCTTTTCATAACGTTTTACGATTAATGAGTCGATTTCAGGCGTGAAAAAGGACACATTTTTTCCGGTAGAGATGTTGTTTCGAGAAATCGTTCTCCAGGAGATCTACTATAGTAGGAAGACTTGTTTTAGGAGGCTTATTTTGCGGTAGAAGTTTTTTCCCCACAGAGATTATAGTGTGCACTTTCGTCCGGTAGAGTTGTCACGCGGTAGGTGTTTATTATTTGGTAGAGTTATTCCCAAAGAATTTTTTTCTGGAAGAGATGTTCATTTTTTGCAGAGGTATTATTTAGGGAGTTACAAAAGCGATTCGAGATTAGACATTGTTTTTTAGCTGAGTTGTGCGACGGCGAAGTCGGATTCGGTAGAGGTGTTTATACAGGATGCTTCATAATTCGAATTCTTTTGCATACGTTATACGGCTTCGCTACGTTTACTCGTATTTTCATGACGTTTTGCGACGAATGTATCGATTTCAGGCAGATTTCAGGCAGGTCATTTTGTTTATAAAGTATTAATTATATGAACATTGAACGAGGACGAAGCCGACAGCGAAAATAATGACGAAGTTTCGGAGTTTGATACGGAAAAAGCGTTGAGAAAACAATGTACCAGGATTTGTTAAAATAAATGTAAAGTTGAATATGGCGAAATCAATTATTTTTTAACAGTTAATAAATTATTTTGACCCAAAATATTTCTTAAGGACTAATTTTGTCACAGTTAAGGAATATTTGAGTAAAAGTGCCAATATATATTTCTTTACCACAAATAAACCGTTTTCTCAGTGTGACGTCTCACAGTCGAATCTATAAATTGGGTAACGATGAAAATGCGTGTCTTTAAGTTTCGGATTACGCCAGCAGTGTTACGCATTTTGTAGCGTCTACGCACGAGATATAATATATTGCTCGCGCGTGTCGACGATTATTTTAATCGATCTCTCTTATCATTCTTGTTATTGTTTACGACGATTTTTTCTTCTCACTTTCTTTTTTATCAGTGTTATGTTCGTAACCTTCTTATTATCGAATCACTTTGAGTCCGGCCTACTCGTAACCAGCTGCCAACGTCGATAACACTCGTTTTATCGCACGCACGCTCATTTTGATGATGTATTTTATTTTTATTTTTTTATTTATACTTTACTCTCCTTTGACAAACACATTTGTCACCCGGGCGTAATCTTCGGTGTTTATCTTTTTCACCCGTGGTAAGTATTCGCGAAGAAGACCTCTCCCGGAGACTACTTAATTGTGACCCCGGCGGACTTGTTATATTCCTTAATCGTTCGTTCTGCGATAAGGATGAAATTTCGAGACAGAGGCTTTAGGGAGGTCAAAGTGCTTTGTACCAGGCAAATCAGTGCCAAATTTTAGAAATTCTGCACTGAGAAAAAAAAATGTTTGAACGAACAAAATCTGCAGTCAAATACGTTTAACTAGATATTTATTTGGTCTAACTAAATAATTAGTTTTTTGAACAATTCTGCGCTTCGATTGACTAAGATATTATTCAGGCAAAAAAATGTTGAATTGTACTAACTAAATATCTAGTTAAACGTATTTGACGGCAGATTTTGTTCATTTAAACATTTTTTTTCTCAGTGTATCTGCAAATATTTTTGCGTGAGTCGTTCGTAATAGACGATCATAGTTTGCGATCGAAATGAGTCCTTAATCGAGCAGAAATAACCAGATTTCTTCAAGGATATGTCAACATTTGGAGGGCCTGCATCTCTACCATTTATAACTCTACGCAAAATAAATCTTGGAATGAAAGAAGATCTATCGTAACATCTCTACCCAATTACAATTGCATTATAATGAGTCATCATCAAAAATGACGAAGACTTTTATTTAAAAAAAATGATTTATTCTGATTAAGGGAGTATTCTGGTTTAGATTTTTGAAAAAATCAGATTTTTTGGTGCATATTCTTAAATTTTAGGCCTTTAAGAATATATCCTCGAAAGAACATTTTTTAATTCCAATAATTTACGAAGTTATAGCTATTTTAGTGACGCAGCAACTATGCCTATAACGTCGGAGCAAAAACTTTAGAAGATGATGATATCTCAAGTTCTACTCAACCGATTTACTTAAAAAATTTTGCCAACCTTCAATGTACAATTATCTATCGCCCCTACAATTTTTGTATCACAATTATTATTTTTTTTTAATTATCGTAAACAAATTAAAAAGATGACAAAAAGAGTCCAAAAACACCTTTTTTGTTCAGACAGTCGGCATTTTGCAAAAATTTTTGTTTCCGTTTTCTCTGAGGTAGGGGCTATAACGACATTCTTACTAATTAAGAATCGTTTTTTTAGATTTTATATCGGATGACTACAAAGGTTGCAATCGTGTCAGCCAGCACACTCCCTTTTTTTAGCCCCAACTTTACCAGCTTGTAACTTACACTGAGAAAAAAAAATGGTTGAATGAACTAAATCTTTAGTCGCATACGCACGACTAAATATTTAGTTGTACAAACCCAAATTGTTTTGCCTGAATCATATTTTGGTGAACTGAAACGCAGAATTATTCAAAAAATAATTATTTAGTTAGACCCAATAAATATTTAGCCGTGCGTATGCAACTAAAGATTTAGTTAATTCAACAATTTTTTTTCTCAGTGTATTTATTCCCGTAAGTATACTTGAAGTATCAAGTACCGGCAGTACTTGAAGTACTACGTACTTACTACTTGAAGAACTTGAGATTTAAACGACTTCAAGTACAAGTCCTTGAAAAATCAAGTATCAAGTACTTTTCAAGTTTTCAGATATATTTCAAAAGTATTAGTACTTACATTTGATTTCTTATTCTCATCTGATCTGTATTCGAGTGTTCGTCTTCAAAAAACTGTCGTAGGCGGCAATTGAGAGACAGTATGTCTATAAAATTCAAAAGTACTTGATTCTTGTACTTGAAAAAGTACTTGGAGTACGTAAAAGTATTTGTGTACTTGAAGTACTTTCTAAGTACTTGAAGCACTTCTTAAGTAGTTGAAGTACTTCCTAAGTACTTGAAGCACTGCCTAAGTACTTGAAGCACTTCTTAAGTACTTGAAGCACTTCCTAAGTATGTACTTGAAGTACTTCCCAAGTACGTGAAGCACTTCCTGAGTACTTGGAGTACTTTCTAAGTACTTTCTGAGTACTTGAAGTACTTTCTGAGTACTCAAAGTACTTTCTGAGTACTTAAAGTACTTTCTGAGTACTTCAAGTACATCGCAAGGAACGGGTGCTTCAAGTACTGCCTAACTCTGATGTCTTCAGACCAGAATGACGCCTCAACTGGGAAACATCATTCCTAATTGACTATTAATTTACGAATATTTGTAGAAATATTTTTCAAAATTTAGCACCGATTTGATCAGTGTGAGACGCTCAAAAAACTCTCTTTAATCGCCTGCTGATGAACTCCGACGTAAGAGGTCAGGCTTTTTTTTTTTTTTACTAGAGCAGACGTTTTTTAGCCGGATGATCGAGCCTCACGGTTTTGCGGTAATTCATTCTGTCTCTCTCTCCATCACTTGTTATTTTAGTCTCTTTCTCGCTTGAATAACCCTCGCGGACTCGTAATCCTATTGATCTCGTATCCCAACTCTAAGCTCCGATACAATTTATCGCTGTGAATGATATCGGCCGGTTAACGGTGCACTCGCACGGTCGCCCGATTCGTCGTTCACTCGCGCTCCTTCTTCCCTCTCGTTCCCTCTTATTTTCCTGTCGTTAGTGACTGCACACATACGATATCGCATAGCTTCACCTGGCCAACACTGCGTACACACGTGAAACACATAGAAATAGCGGAAAATCTAGTGAACGCGGAGAAAGATATAGAGGGGCAAATATGCCGGGAATTCGATTCAATGAATCCTCCGCGATTCTCTTTCAATCCCTTCCCCCCTTTCCCTCCTTTCCTCCCTATTTCGTTGTCGCGGGACTCACGAGAGATCTATGACCGATATGGTCGAGGTAAAAAAAAAAGCGAGCAAATGAAACCAACGTATTGCAAACGAAAAAAATGCGGCGGGAACAAAAAACGATGTCTATTGTAAAATAGTATATATTACGAAATTTTATTGTACGAGTGTGCAAAGTGGCACTTTGCGCACGGAGTGCAGTAAAAAAAAATTCCAACGAACAAAACAAATGGAGATCCATCAGAGGTTAAGCTTTATTAGCGATCGGGAGATCGGTAACTTTTTTTTTTACTATTCGAGGATCAGAAGGACGTCTTGTGATGCAGAAATGTTTGGATGATTTTTTTACAGAGGTCGAATTAGCACTAATTTATTAAAATCGTTTCTGAAAATAATTTTAAATCATTTAAAAATATTTGAAGGTGTTTTGCACCGCAGAATACATTCTTGATAAAGGACAATATTAATTGTCATAAATTGGCGAAAAACTGCGGATTGGATTGGGACAAAATCCATCGAGATTGTTTTTTTGTTGAGTTCTTTTCTAAGATTATCAATGAAGAGTTACAATGATTTGTTTATCCGAAGGAAGAAGTTGAAAGATTATAATTTTTTAACGATGAGTGTGAACAATAATCCGAATGGTCAGTTCTTGAAGAATCTTTTGGTGAAGGAAATGAGCCAGAAATCATTGAAATTGGACCAAAAATGTGAACGATTCATGGAAAAGACTGGACGAAAATACACCTCGTCAAATATTAATGTAAAGCAGTTGATATTATTGCAAATTAACCGCTCCAACTATTTTTCTCGATTAAAGATAGATGTGGAAGTAGAAACTATGCAGAAACAATTTTTTAAATTGAGTAAACTGATCTCCAAGCTCCAAACATTTTTATGTTGTGGAAAAAGCCATATTCTAAAAATTGAAACAAAAATGGGTTGCATATTATTAGAGTATATATTTTCAAAAATATGTAGATTAAATTTTGAATTGAAATTTCGAAAATTGACTGAGCTACAGTGATTTTGGTGAACGCGTTTTTTCCGAAAATGATTTTTTCTACCTCATCCCAGAAAATATTCGAAAACTTATGAGCCGATTTTTATTTTTCATTTTTTTTTTTAAATATTCATAATCGCAGTGGTTAAGTCTGCACGAAGCTTTTTTTTTAAATTTTGATGATTACTATTTTCAAAACTTTCTTGAATAAAAAAGGGCCTTAAAAATGAAAAAAATCCCTACTCGTCGCCATTTTGTAAATAATTAAAAAAAGGCTATACTTAACGATAGCTACATTTTTATAAATATTTCAATTATTCATTTATTAAATTTTCAGATAACCCTTCACCAAGAAATCAATGAAATAATGGAAAGGATTTTTTTTGTCATTAAAATAATCTCTCTATATCTCTATAAATATTCAAAAATTTTCGATGAAAAATTTCTATGAAAAAAATTAACTGTAGAATTAACAAAATAGCAATAACCCGATCCCACAATAATTAGTTATGTTTGTGAAAAAAAATTCTTAAACATTGACCATTTTTTCACTCCTCTAAGTTTCCCTTTAAGGATGCTTTGCCCCTTCAGTCCCAGCCAAAAATTTTATTTGATTGAAATTTCGGTACTTCGTGATACAATCAGAATCTGAGAAAATTCATCAAAATTTGGCATGCCATAAACAACAATTATCAATAATAATATTTCCAAAAAGTTATTAATAACTTGTTTAAACAAATAATTATTCAACAATTTTTCCATAAGTTCTTTTTTTCTCAAACGAATCGAATGCGTTAATTTTTCTGAACGCATATGAATTTTTTCAGAATTTTCTCTCTATTTTGAAATATTATAAAAAACATTTTGAAATGCAAACAAAAAATTGCAAATTTTTTAAATGTTTTTGCACAAAGGTTTATCGACAGCTTTAAAAAGTTTCAAAGACACTAGTCCAAAAAATACATAAATACAGCCATTCTGAAAATTTCAAAACGGGAATTTCTAAAAAGAGACAATTCTGAAAAAATTCATATGCGTTCAAAAAAATTAACGCATTCGATTTGTTTGAGAAAAAGAAGAACTTACCGAGAACAATTGTTTAAGCAATTTATTAATAACTTTTGAGCAATATTATTATTGGTAATTGTTGTTTATGAAATGCCAAATGCTGAATTTTTTCAGATTTTTATTGTACCACGAAGTACGGATATTTCAATCGGATAACATTTTTGGCTGGGACGATGAATTTAAGGGGCAAAGCACCCTTAAATTCATTTGGAAGGGAATTCTGTCGAGTGTTCCATATTACCCCAACCTACCCTATGTCAAATGTATCGTAACCTCTTTTCCGGCTCTTGCGATATCAACGTGCGCGATCTCTCTCTCTCTCTCTCTCTCTCTCTCTCTTCGTTAAGTTCGCAAACAGTGCTAATTAGGATGCGCAGCTCGAATGAACTTTAACAAACACCGAGCGAGCGAGAAAGAGCCGTCCTTGCAGTTGTCGCATTCTTTCTTTCTCGTTTGACCATATACGCTTTTCTATAATGCTTTTACAATGCTCACTGCATGTATGTACTCGTGCAATGTGTAACTGTCTTCACCGAGAGCGTGAATACGCGCGCGTGGCTTCGTTTATGGCGAGGAGATCCTCTTTCGGCATTACCCGCTGGCGTTTTGCTAGAGACACCTTTCTATCTCTCCTTCTCTCTCTCTCTATTTCTCTCTATTTCCCTCTATTTCTCCGTCTCCTTCGTGCCGTCTCGTTTGTGCGTACCATTTTTCTATTCCAACGGTTCTCCTCGGTATAACGGTTTATTATAACGAGCCAATATTCCCCATTAGATTCGCCGATCTGTCCGATCAATTCATACATTTTCCACTTCAATTTCCAATTCTATCGAAAGGCACGTCGCGGACTTCGATTTTACCGCGCTCGGAAGATCCGAAAAAAAAACGTGCCCCGTCGCTTGAATCATTTTCTCGTTAACCAACGATTATTGCAATGGAACTGAGATTTCATTGACAAACATATAACAATGCCCGGAATTGAGAAACGAGTCTGATCGCTTGAGTCATATTTCTCTTGAACGAGTTTTCAGCGCCTCCGACTTGTATCCAATATTTTACGGTTATTCAAGAGCTGAGAATCAACAATTTGGTACTGAAGAAACTCAACGAAAGTCGAAAAGAAATTTGCGCTGGAAGAAACGTGCAAATTTCCAATTTTCACGATTTTTTTTTGAAAATTTGAAATTTTTATTAAAGCGGTATTCTCGTCTAGAGACATTTTCAGCGTTTCGTCGAGCTCGATAAAAAAATAATAACACATATTTTTACCATTCTTTTTTTAAAACATGTTTATTAATATTTTGACAATAAACAAGAAATACATCGAGAAAAAGTTAAAGCTGGTAAAGTTGGGGCTGAAAAA
This sequence comes from Alloplasta piceator, assembly GCA_946863875.1. NCBI lineage: Eukaryota > Metazoa > Arthropoda > Insecta > Hymenoptera > Ichneumonidae > Alloplasta > Alloplasta piceator. The sequence goes on along the minus strand of OX333077.1, from coordinate 8,655,613 downwards.
GGGCTGTGCTCGCTGACAAGATTGCAACTTTTCTAGTCATGCGATACAAAATTTAAAAAAAGATTCTCAATTAGTAAAAATGTCGTTATAGACCCTCAGAGAAAACGGAAGAAAAAGATTTCGCAAAATGGCGGCTGTGGGAACAAAAAAAGCGTTTTTCGACTCTTTTCTTCACAGTTTTTAATTTTTTTATAATAGTAAACAAAAAATTTAAAAACGAAAGTGGTAGGGGCGATAGAGGGTTATACTTTGGAGTTTGAAGTAAATCGTTTGAGTAGAACTAATATGTAGTAGAAAACTAGTATGTAGTAGAAAAAAATATGTTTTGTAATCGCAATTGCCTTTACAAACATCAAAAATTCTTATCATTGATTGATTTGACTGCATTTGAGTTTCCCCAAACGTTAACGAAGACCGCGATCTACGGCAAAGAAGGAATTACGATGAATTTTGAAAAAGAACCGACTAAGGAACATGTACATTAAGGTGGTCTTTATTTAGGGCTTGGATGAATTTTTTATCAGACGCCCGCAAAATCGACTCCAAATAATTCAAAAACAATACCCCAATTTTTTCAGATTTTTAACTACACTCTAACCCCTCCCACCAAGAGGGTAGATTTCCCCATTTGAAATACCCGTGTTTCGGCACGTGTATTTCGAATGGGGAAATCTACCCCTCTTGGTGGGTGGGGTTGTCCAGATAAAAATTTGAAAAAATTAGGGTATCTTTTTTGAATTATTTGGACTCGATTTAAGGGGCGTCTGATAATAAATTCCTCCAAGCCCTAAATAAGGGCCATCCTAATGTACATATATAGGAGTGTTGGTTTATAAGAGAATACCGGAACATTGGTTGCACTATATAGAGCGCGTCAGCGTAGTATAAGCCCGGAACACGAAGAGGATGATGGAGAAAGACCGGGTTGAGGGCACGAAGAAGGAGGACGAAGGGGTAGCTCGGGGCTCGGCGGGGTGGTTTTCGGGGGGCGGGAAAGGGTGGAGGGTAGACAGAGGTTTGAGACGCGCGTGCGAAAGTGTGCAACGTCGAGAATTCGTGAGGGAGACGGAGGGCTACCGCGGATCAATCGTGGCCCTCCGTGTGTTCCTATTCCTCCCCCTCTTCACCCCCTTTTAAACCACCCCTCTCACTGCCCTCGCCCTCCTTGTCCCCCTTGCTGCGCCGAGCGACCTATCTCACCCTTTCCTCATCTCTCTCTCTCTCTCTCTCTCTCTCTCTCTCTCTCTCTCTCTCTTTCTCTTTTGCCATCCACCTCGATGACGTCGACGTCGTCGTCGTCGTTTCAACGGCAGTAGTTTGCAACCCTCTTCGACCGAAAGCCTTCGCGTCCGACCACACTGGCAACCACTTCGACCCTCTCCTCACCCTTTTCTTCATCTAACCTCTCTCTCCCTCTCTTCCTATCTCTCTTCCTTCGTCATCGTCGACGACGAAGACCCGACGAAGTTGCGACGCGTACACGCAGGCTCAAAGTTCCGAGTCGACTCTTGGACGTGTCGACGAGAAATCGTTCGTAAACTCCGGAGCTTGGGAAAAAGCTCTTTCTCATCCATCGCTTCTTCCTTGAAAAAAGGAAAAACTAAACTTGGCTCATGTTTTATCAATGAGGTCCTTTCGATTGTTAATTTAATCGAGAATGAATAATTTCTTTTCTCGTGGAGAAAGTTTCGTTTTTATAATTATAAAAACAAGGCTTGTAATTATGCACATAAGGACTTCGACATATCTCAGCACATTTCTGAAGTTCCTTAACGTTGACCAAAGTCCAAAGCCCCTAAAATTAGAATCTTGCGTTTCCATTTCTTTTTGAATAGATCATAAATCCTCTTTTATGGAAGAAAAGGCTTTGCACACACAAAAAGTATGAGGAAGCAATCTGGAAACTTCTAATTTAAAGGATTTGTTTTTAATTACTTGGGAAAACTAGGTCAGAGGAAATAAAAACAAGCTATATCGTTAATTTGCGAAAAGAATGAAGAGATATTGAAATTGCGATTATTATCCAGAATCTGCTGCAGCAAATTGGACTTTCCTGCCCTGAATTCCTATTTTGGGGGTAAATTTTTTTTTTTGCTTCCTCATAAAGGAAGCTTTGTTTTCGTGAAAGAAAAAATTTTCGCGATTTTTATGCCAATAGGTTCAAAATGTCCTAAAACATCGAGAAATCATATTTAGAAAAAATGTCCGGATGGATGTGTGTGTGTGTGTGTGTGTGCTGAGTTTCAGATGTAAATAATTAATAACTCGAAAACGCTCCGAGATATCGAGCTAAAATTTGACACACTTATCGAGCACAAATTGCTCTTCATTATGACAAAAATTTTGTTTTAATTATAACGGGTGTTCAGATTTTATCGACTTTTTTCGTTTTTGCAAGAATGGCGTAAACGCTCTAACCTCTGCAATTTTCAAGATATTGCACTCAAACTTTGTACAGAATTAGTGTAGCTATTAAGGTTGTTTTGTACTGAATTTGGCGGAAATCCATCGAGGGGTTAAAATTTTATGAAATGTTGAATTTTTTGAAAAATAGCCTAAACGCTCTAACTTGTGCAATTTTTAAGATATTATACTGAAACCTTGCACAGAGCTAATATAGCTATCGAGGTTGTTCGCTATTAAATTTGGCAAAAATCCATCGAGGGATTAAAATTTTGTGAAATTTTTAATTTTTTGAAAAAAAAGCGTAAACGCTCTGACTTGTGCAATTTTTAAGATATTGCACTGAAACTTTACACAGAGCTAATATAGCTATCGAGGATGTTCGTTATTAAATTTGGCGAAAATCGATGTGAAGAGCTATCAATGTTATTCGCTATCAAAGTTAGCGAAAATCGATCGAATTTGCACATTGATGACTAATATTTTTCAATAGTTAACAAAGCTTCCTTTATGAGGAAGCCAAATTTGATCGCCATACTGTGTGTTGAAGGAAGCTATGTGAACTATGGATAAAGATGAGGAAGCAATGTGCAAATTTGGATTTGCAGGGTTTTTAATAGATTCATCATTACTGACCTCACTTTTTTTTGCTGACCTTGCTTTCTTTCCCCGCAATGTTTCCCGGTTTCGCTGATGCATTATACAACGAGTAACCCTCGGCAACGAAACTCTATAGCCAATATAACAACCCTCGCAACCCTTTCGCCATTGTCGTCGTTGAGACTCAACACGCGATAAAGCGCCGCAGACACGTTTTTTTCTTTCAAGAGAATTTCCGACTATGGCTTACCTTCTCTCTCTCCCATTTCACAAACTCCAGCCTTGTTTCATAAGGTCTCTCGCACACGTCTCGTCACTCTAAACTCTCCATTGAGCCAGAGTTAGTTGCGAGTCAAAGGTTGAGTGGGTTAGGGATGCTTTAATGATTTTTCCCACTTCCCTGGATTAAAAGTCCTGGAGGCTGGGTTAAACACGCGAAAAGGTATTTTTCGAGTCTTCCAAGCTCTCCAGCCAAGCTGACCTCCGCAAGAGGGTGAAAAAGTTGGAGGGTGGACGAAAATGAAGGATTTCGCGAGGATCAACGATGCCATTCACCTCTTTCTTCCGTTTATCGTGACTTTTTTTTTATCCGCCTCTTTTTCTTCTTCTTGTTTCTGTAGGTTTTATGTATTTTACGTCGCAAGAAGGCAGCAGGGACGAGAACCCCCATGGTGACTACAGCGTCAAGCTGGGGTTAGTTTATGGGAACCAGAGTCTACGTAGACATCTCACGATCTAACCTCACCCGACCTCTTCCTCCAACCCCCTCCTTCTTCCCTTTCCTCTTCTAGCTTTGCTCTAACCTAGCCTAGAGCACTCTCTCTCTCTCTCTCTCTCTCTCTCTCTCTCTCTCTCACACTTCTCACTATATATACATACATACACGTACTTATGCGTGTGTGTTTGTACGTGCTGGAGGAGAGAAGTGCAGCACACTCCACAAGCTTGGTTGCACGGACGTCTGCCTGGTATTGATCCTCGGCTCAGCTACTGGCTACCTTCACCCACTAATAATTCTTGTCAGCCTCCAAAAGACTCGGTGTTGGTCGAGTCGACCAACCCCCTCCCCCTCCTCTCGCCCCCCGACCCTCTCCTCGGCAACCCTCGCACTGTCGTCTTGCGACATCCTCTTCTCCCTCAATTCGTCTCGATTTCACCCAAACGCGAATACGCGATTGATAAATAAATAATGCACCGCTATCAACGCAAACTTTTCCCTCGTTCAGCGTCATTTTGAGTTCGTCCATATTTCGACATGCTTCTTTATCGCGAAAGGTCAAGAACATTGAAAATATTTGAAAAAATAGTTTTTTGTTATTGAAATGATCTGATTAGTGTTTTAATCTGATAGCAAAATTTTTTGATAATGTGGAATTTGATTTTAGATAAGTTACGAAGTTTATTTTTTTAAGATGAACTTGAAAAGTACAGGTTTGCCATTGTCAGGAAAATCCCGGAAATGTCAGGAAATTTTTTGAGTGTCAGGGATATCAGGGAAATGTCAAGGAAATTAAATATTAGTCAGCGAAAATACGAAATATCAAATGGAGAAAAAACGTGTATGGGCGAATATTTTTTTTCTGCCTACCACTGAAAAAAAAACTTTGTTTTCCTGAAAAACAAAAAATTTTACGATATTCATGATGGAATTTTGGAAATGTTCCAAGAGGTCAGAAATTAGAAAAAAAAATTAGATGTACTTGATATATGTAGATCCTTGAATAATCGAGTCCTTTTTTTCAGTCCAATTTTCGTTAAAATTGATAAAGAATTTTCAATTTTACCACAATTTTGCAGCTTTCAAGCTTAAATTATTTAAACAAACGAACGAAGTCATAATTAGAGTTGCTATTGAATTTGGCACGAATCCTTCGAAGACTTTAGATTTTCTGATTTTAGAAAAATACTGTGAATTCTAAAATTTTATAATTTCTGGGCTGAGACAAAAAAAAATTAATTTAAAAAAAAACACAGTCAAGGATTGATTTTAGGTAATCATTCAAATTTCGCGAAATTTGGAAATATTCGATAAATCATGTAAAAAACCGTGCACGACTTCAGATTTTCTGATTAAAAAAATACTGTGGATTCTAAAATTTTATAATTTTTAGGCTGAGACAAAGAAAAATTCTTTTCACCCAAAAAAGTACAATTATAGGGATTGATTTTAGGCAGTCATTAAAATTTCGATAAATTATGCAAAAAAAAAGGTGCCAATTAAAGCTTTTTATACAGTTTCATCCTTTTTTCTTCATTTTTCTGCATCGCTTGGTAAACTTCTTCCGTAAGAAATCCGCAATCAGCAAAAGCCTTTGCGATCGATGGAAGCGAACAAGAAATTTACGTAAAAATTTTTCAATTTTTGTAAATCATTCGTAATTATCTCCGCTCGAACATTACTTTCCTTCGAAATGAATTTTCCATTCGTCAGTCTAGTATATATTTATTACTCTGGGGTCGTAAAAGTTTCTGCATTATTGCAAATCGAAGGCATCATAATTTTTGTCCCTTCATCACTGATATTTTACGACGAAACGTCGATAATGAAGCACATATGGATTTTCGAACGTCCATCGAACGGGGACATAAAATATACAATATTAATTATTAATTCTCGTTTCTTTATATCCTCCTCGTCGTCCTCATAACCTTCGAGCTGCTCTCACGGAGCGAACGCGTTTTTACGAAGCCCAAGAGGCATCGAAGGTACTGTATTATACGGGAGTCTCTCTCTCTCTCTCTCACTCTCTCTCAGAGAGAGAGAGAGAGAGAAAGGGTAACAGCAGTATGAAGTTGAAATAGTGGAGGCACATGTATGCGTTACTTGTACACAAATATATACTTATAAAGAGAGAGAGAGAGAGAGGGAGAGAGAGAGAGGGAGAGAGAGAGAGAGAGGGAGGGAGAGAGAGAAAAAGAAGAGAGTAAAGCGAGGCGACGGCATCCCTTAACGACGCGTCACGACGCGCCCGAGGACGCCGTGAGCTCGGTTCTATATCACGACGTTGCAAAATGTATGCCTGCCGGTGATAAACGGAGCCAAGCCTTACCCCCTAAACCCCTTTATTCTCTATCTCACCCCCTTGCTTCTCCGCACTATTCCAAGCTAACACGCATCCCTTCCGTCTACCTTCTTTCTCTCCCTTTCTTGCTCTTCTTGCCCCTTCCTCCTTTCAACCCACAGACGCGTATACACCCCTCGATCACTTCCTTCTTCATCCCCCTTTCAATCCACGAAGATACGCTCGTGCATTCATTTTCCGGCGGTATTCTGGTCTAGAGACATACATTTTCAGCGTTTTTTCGAGCTCGATAAAAAATATATATATTTCTACCATTCTTTTTTTTTGTTACATATTTATCAAGATTTTGACAAGGACCGAAAAAAATTTCGAGGAAAAAAAATCAAAATTAAATAAGTTATTAGCTGGTGAAGTTGGGGCTAAAAAAAGGGTGTGTTGACACGATTGCAACCTTTCTAGTTATCTGATACAAAATTTAAAAATGAGTCTTAATTAGCAAGAATTTCGTTATAGCTCCTACCTCAGAGGAAAAGGAAACAAAAATCCGCAAAATGGCGGTTGTTAGAACAAAAAAAGGCATTTTTCGACTCCTCTTTTTACAGTTTTTAATTTTTTTACAATGGTAGAAAAAATAATTTTAGTACAAAACTAGGTAGGGGCGATAGAGAGTTATAGATTGAAGATTGGTAAAAAATTTGAAGTAAATCGGTTGAGTAGAACTTGAGATATCATGTCAGACGTGTTGAGAAAAGTAGTTGTGAAAAACGTCTATATATAGTCCGATTTTTTAAATTTATATTTAGTCCAAATTAAAACATTTTCTTTCGAGGATATATTTTTAAAGGTCTTAACCTCGAGAATATTTTGAAAAAAATGATTTTTTTTCAAAATTATAGACCCCCCTTAAAGAGTTTCTTTTCCTCTTTCGTCAATCAAAATAATCTAAGGGAGGTCAGAGCTCTTTCCACTAGTCAAATAAGGGTTAAATCTTGGCAATCGTTTCTACAAATATTTCTGCGTCAATTAACTATGACCTTGATTCTTCATAACGAAGAATTCGAATTAAATAAATTTCAATTCATAAATTTTAGTAAAACTTTTGTTTTGAAGATTAATTCGTATTTTTTTCTAGATTCCAGTTATTCAGGGAACATTTTGTTTTCGAAGATTATTTATTGGCTGACAATGGATATCACTAAATGTTTATGCAAAATTACAAATATCTTTTATTCCAAGAAAAAAGTTGAGACTAATTTTTCGATCATCGACTTTCGCAGCAGAAAATTGCAAAACAAAGAAGCAGTGAAATGAAATAAAAATAAAAATAATTAATATTTCACGTCAAGCATTGACGTTGAACAGCTGATGCTAATTTTCTGGATCAAGGAGATTGTTGGACTTCAAACTATAATTCGTTTTTGGCAATTTATATTTCCATATAATATATTTTCATAATTTAGAGTGATTTTTACTTTAGCTCTTCATTGACGAATTTTTATCCACGCAGTTTGTTATTTTAATCCTGAAATTAAAAAAAAGGGAGACTAATTTTTCAGTTCAATTTCATTATTTCAACTTTAGAAGCAGAACATTGTAAAATAAAGAAGCAGTGAAATAAAATAAAAATAAAAATAATTAAAATTTTACGTCAAGCATTGACGTAGAACAGCTGATGCTAATTTTCTGGATCAAGGAGACTGTTGGACTTCAAACTATAATTCGTTTTTGGCAATTTATATTTCCATATAATATATTTTCATAATTTAGAGTGATTTTTACTTTAGCTCTTCATTGACGAATTTTTATCCATGCAGTTTGTTATTTTAATCCTGAAATTGAAAAAAAGGGAGTTTGGTTAGTTTTTGTGAGTGAAAAGAACGAGTGAATTCGCGGTTATCGCGTCGCGAAACAAACGAGAGAGTCGATCGTAAAGATGAGCAACACCGGACGAGCGAAAACGATGATAGTCTTCGTGGACGTTATACAGAGGTATAGTTGCCAGGTAGTGAGCTATATAGTTGCTCGTGTATAGATGTAGAATTTGCCGAGACGGTGTAGAGCATTACAGGGTGAAGAAGCGGTTCATCGTCACGCTGTCTGCAACCCGAGCTCGCGATTTCTCGTTGCTCTCTTTTGTACATCGCCTGCTCCCATCTGTCTCTCTTTCTCTCTTTCTCTGCCAACCATATCGACAAGACAGAAAAAAAACAAACCAACGATGCCTTATTCCGGCCTTTTTCTGCCGGGGCATCAAAGATTCTGGTTTTAATTCAAGGGAGCCCTCAATGGCCAATTAAATCGTCTCTGAAATGACAAAATTCCATTTTCCATTCATTAAATCCTGAATTGCAGTCCCATTTTTTTTACCACATTTTCGACAGTCCAGTTGAAATTAATTAATCGATGATTAATTAATTCGTAGCTCGAAATTCTTCAGTTTTTTTTTTAATTAATAAATTTGAATCCGAAATCACGCAAAATATATTTTCATTTTTTTGTTCATTTTTCGTCACGAATCCTTGACATGCCGTAACAAATTTTTCTGGATTTATCTATTTATTAGTGAGAAATTTATTTTTAGGAAATTATTGAAAGATAAGGAAAGAAAGTCGATCAGTATTTTCAAAAGAAGTAAAGAAAATGGTATAATTTCTTTATATTATTTAAATGTATTTTCAGTTCGCTCTATTTGAATCCAGAGTTGTAAATAATGCATTACTGTATTCATTACCCATTACACTGCATAATGTGAAATGGACAAGTGTACCATTACAAAATACAAAAATAATGTGTAATGGATGCGTGTTCCATTACAAATAAAAAGAGTAATGTGTAATGGATGAGTGCTCCATTACAAATTATAATTTAAAAAAAAGTAATTGTTAATGGAAAATATTCCATTACAAAATAGTGTGTTTCTACGACAATTTGGAGCAGATACTATTTTGCTCAAAGGTAAGTCTTTTCATTTTTCAATGAAAATCATTTGTCTGAATCAAGATTTTGTTAACTTTACCATCGTAATGGTAAGTGTATGAACAGTGATTTTTTGGAGTAATTTTTATACTTTATTGTTGTAACAATTACAATTCAAGAATGGAGTAACAATTACTCCAAACAATCACTGTTCATACATTTACCACTAGTAAAGTTAACGAAAACTTGATACACACAAATTATTTTCATTGAAAAATGATTAGACTTACCTTTGAGCAAAATAGTACCTGCTCCGAATTGTCGTAGAAACACACTATATAATTTGTAATGGAATATTCTCCACTATAAATTACCTTTTTTTCAATTGTAATTTGTAATGGAGCACTTATTCATTTCACGTTATTTTTTTTATTTGTAATGGCACATGCAACCATTACATATTACTTTTTTTATTTGTAATGGAACACTCATCCATTACACATTACCATTTTCATTTGTAATGGAACATTCATTCATTACACGTTACTTTTGTAATTTGTAACGGAATTCTTATTCAATACACATTGTTCAAAGTAATGGGTAATGCATTACTTTTACATTACTATTTTCACAACCCTGTCTGAATCAATGATTGAATTATCTTTGGTCGTCTCTATCCGGTAAATTTGCCGGCTCGTTCAGCGTCATAAAAAGGCGCGAAGAGAAGAAAAGTGAGAGTACATATGGGCAAGAATCTCGCTCGGCAATTCCAGTAATCACGGGACATTCGTTTCGATCGGCGGCCAAGCTCGGAAGGAGGAGTCTCTCCCACGACGTTTTTGCCAAAGGGATATAACACAACGTTCAGTTTCATGCAGGACATACACGTGGTGATATGTATAAAGTATTCTTCGTCAAATGAGATAATCCAATCAAGGATAATTTTTTTTTAAATTTCTCTTTCAAAAATCTTCTTAATTAGGGTCCACAAAACCCAAAATAAATAAAAAGGGTCCAAAAATCTTTCCAAATTCTCTCAAACGTGTCCAAAATGATCTCCTTTACAAAAAAATGCTTTTTCAATATAAAGGCGCAAGCTATAGGTTCTCCCATCAATATATATAGTTCAACTATAGTTATTTAACCAATAATTTAACCATTCTATTAAGTCTTTGAACTTTTAACGTTAAAGTTTTCAAAATTTCTTCAAACTTCTATAAAAGGATCATTTACTACAGACTTATGGGCAAAACGATCCCCCATCTGAGGTAAAATGATCCCCCAATGATTGAACACATTTTGATTTTATTTTATTGGAAAAACAACAAACAGTCTTATAGTTAAATACTACAAAGGTCACATATGAATCTACAACATCTACAAGAAAATAAAGTTTGTTGGGGTAAAATGATCTGGGGATCGTTTTGCCCCAAACGACATCCTTACACTTGATCCGTGAAACTAACTCAACTAAACTGATTTTAAGCAAATCAACATAGAAATTAAGTACTTTGGAAGAACTATAATATGCGTCAATAACTGAATATTAAAAACAACGAAAACATGAATATTTTGCAAAATGTAGTCATTTTAGCCTACAGATTTTTAAAAATAATCTAAAAAAATGCATCTAATTTACGTGCTATTTAAATATGAACAACGTTCGAACCGAACAAATTTTTAGAACGATTTTTTCCGGTCAATTTTCCATTTCCACTGTAAAATATATATAATCATGAACGAGACCGGAAGTGATTACTGGGAAAAAGTGACCTACTCGGTGGAGAATGTTTCGTATCAACGGTGAGAATGATGCAAAAACTGAAAGGGCGAGAGAAAGAGATAGCGAGGGAATCGTCTAGAATTATGTATCAGCGAAAGAGACGCGTACTTACGGTGCGTGGCTGATCCGTCCTGCAATTTCCTTAACTTTGCGGAACCGGGAACCGGTTCGTGGCATAAAGAGAGAGAGAGAGAGAGAGAGAGAGAAAGAGAGAGAGAGGGGGGGGGGAGAAAGATAGCTGTGTGAGCTCGAGAGGATCGTATCGGGGCAAAATGAACACACTTTGTTAGTGGGTTCATAGAACGAGCAAATGAGAGCAAAAGAGCAGCAGAATCGCTTTTTCGTAATCGATTCGTTTCGCGATCTCTCCGCTGGTGGAGCCATCACAAAAACCAAGAGGAGAATCACCAGGGAAATTTATGTAGGTAAAATATACGCAGAGAATATACGCGTGATTTTAGCAGGCAAAAATTAATTAATTAAAAATGTCCGATAAATTTTTCATGTATGTCACATATTTTGCAGATATTTTAGGTACACAAAAATCATTATGTTTTTTCACATATATTATTTTTACATCTGAAATATATGGGAAATACAGTATATGTATGGAAGATACTTGTAACATGGTAAAAGTTACTGCTAATTATTAGAAATCGTGTCTGAAAATATTATACTAAAATTTGCAGTTGCTTAAAAAATATTACTTTTTGCTTAGCGAAATTTAAGAATAATTTTCAATTTTTCTGATTTTTTTTTCTATAGTTATTCAATTTTTAATCACCAAAAAAAAATTATACCCGCATCCATTTTAGTTAAGGGAGTATTCTGGTCTAGAATTTGTAAAAAAATCAATTTTGGTTCCCATATTCTTAAAGTTTAGACCTTTAAGAATATATGCTTGAAAGGAAATTTTTCAATTCGGACTAAATATAAATTGTAAAAATCGGACTATATGTAGATGTTTTTCTCAAAACTACTTTTCTCAACACGGCTGACATGATATTTCGATTCTACTCAACCGATTTATTTCAATTTTTTTACCAATCTCCAATGTATAATTCTGTATCGCCCTCACCACTTTTGTATCAAAATTATTTTTTTTACAATTGTAAAAAAATTAAAAACTATGAAAAAAAAGTTGAAAAACGCGTTTGTCTGTTCAGACAGTCGCCATTTTGCGTAATTTTTTTTTCCGTTTTCTCTGAGGTAGGGCCTATATATTTGTACTAATTAAGAATCTTTTTTTAAATTTTGTATCGGATGACTAGAAAGGTTGCAATCGTGTCAGCCAGCACACTCCTTTCTTTTAGCCCCAACTTTGCCAGCTTATAACTTATTCAATTTTCATTTTTTTTTCTCGAATTTTTTTTGTTGATTGTCACAATATTAATAAATATGTTGTAAAAAAAAGAATGGTAAAAATGGATTTTTTTTTTATTGAGCTCGATAAAGCGACCAAAATGTATGTCTCTAGACCAGAATACCGCCTTAAGGAGATAGTTTCTGGAATCCAGGGTTGCGAATTTTTTAATGGAAAAGTAATGCATTAACCATTACTTTTTTAATGGCTAATGAAATTAACCATTAAAATTTAATGGTTAATGGAAATTATTTTCATTAACTATTAAAATTTAATGGTTAATGGAAATTATTTTCATTGACCATTAAAATTTAATGGTTAATGGTTAATAAAAATTATTTCCAATAACCATTAAATGTTGATGGTTAATGAAAATGCAAATGCATTAAAAAAAGTAATGCATTATTTGCAACCCTGCTGGAATCATTAGCTTTTTTTTTAGCCGAATGACGACACTTTTTGCCTGGACCAAAAATTCAAAAAAGTCATCCCAATCTTTAGGACGTTATTCAACTTTTTTTGAAGAAATATTATGTCCAATGACATCGCTGTCTCCGGGTCCCGTTTTAATGATTGAAAAGTTCGTTTGTGCGTGCAAGGGGCTAGCCTTGAGGTTTTTTGCCACGCAAAAATAGGTCGATGCCACAGGGACTTCCTCCAAGACGACTTCTGACATGCAAAGGGGCCTTGATCGGACAATTTTTGCCACAGCGTCCCGTCCATTGGGCCCTTTTGTTCTTCAGCAATTGACGTGTGTAATCTGCGCTCTCACAGAGGTGGTCTTTTTGTCTGTTTATTTTTCCATCCCTCTCTCTCTCTCTCTTCCTCTGTCTTTCATAGCACACCGGACAATGTTGTTCGCTTTTTGCCACATTTTAAGAACGCAAAAATCGCATTATGTCGAGCCTAGAGATGCTCGACGCTTCTCGCACGCACGATGAGAGAATTGTGACGACCTCTCTCCTCGTCTCTCTCTCATATTTGCACGTGTGAGTTCTTATATTACATGCCCGCGAATCTCTGGAAAGGTTCTTTCGCTTACACACGATATCGCTCTTTTTCTTCTTCCTCACCTTGGCGTTCTCTCGCACGATGCTTTTTGTCTGCCTGAGTTTATAATAATTACGATCGTCTAGGCACGCAGCCACACACAAAACTCTTCTCTCTTCGGGATAGAATGAGAAAGACACGGCTAATGTATATCCCGAGTGAGAGAACAGTTTTGCCATGAGCTTCGGACACAGAATCGCCGAGCTAATGCCAACGTAAAATGAAATATTGTAAAAATATCCGGGCTGCGATTGTCAAGAAATGAGAAAATATCGAATTCGCGAGGAAAAAAGGTCCATTGTATTGTTTTGCAATTTTATTTTACGATAAATTTGCTATACATGAGCCTATTGAATGAATTGAAAAAGGGAGAAAAATGGGACATTTAAAATCGCTAAATTGAACAAAAACACGGTTTTGGCACATTTTAAAAATTTTAAACGCCAAAAATTAATAATTTTCAAAATTTGCGATAATCAATTAATTAAATCATAACAATAAACTAATATCAAGCTAATATAAAAATATTAGACTGATTCAAAAAAAGCTACTATTTTTTGTTTTCCGAAATAACATACTAAATACTTTCGGGGAGGTGAAAAAAGATGCCTGTTAAAAGCGAAGCTCTTAATATAAATATTTAGATATATCTCTTCGTGAATTTCTATTTCCCATTTAAATAACACAGGGGAAAAATCAAACTTTGAAATTTTATATCCCGGCTTCAAGTCCATGTACCGAATCGAACGATACGTATTCTTGTATGGAATTGAACGCTCTACAAAAAAGATCTTCTATGATTTTTCGATAAACTCACCCCTTCAAAAGTTATTCACGGTCTAATATATATGTATACATTAGACTGTAAATATGGGTGAATTACTGTTGGTCATTTCTTTAAAATTTAAGTAATTTATGTTAATGCGCTTTAAACTTTTGTTACAAGAAAGATCTTACGATATTTAGTAATAAGTTTCAATATTTTGCCGGCAACTAAAAAAAAAGGGGAAAATTACTCTAAATTTACCTTTAACCGCGAATAACTTTTGAAGGAGTGAGTTTATCGAAAAATCATAAGAAAACTTTTTTTTTTGTAGAGCTTTCAATTCTCTACAAGAATATGTATCGCTTATTTTGGTGCATTGACTTAAAGCCGAGATATAAAATTTCAAAGTTTGAAAATTTTGTTCCCTGTGATATTTAAATGGGAAATAGAAATTTGCGTCGAGACGTATCTAAATATTTATATTGAGAGCTCATCTTTCAACAGGCATGTTTTTTCACCTCCCCAAAAGCATTTAATATGTTATTTCGAAAAACAAAAAATTGTCGCTTTTTTTAATCAGTCTAATGAGCCTATTAAGTGAATTGAAAACGGGAGAAAAATGGCACATTTAAAATAGCTGAATTGAACAAAAACACGGTTTTAATAATTTTCAAAATTTGCGACAATCAATTAATTAAATAATAATAATAAACTAATATCAAACTAACATATAAATACAAACACAATATATAATATAATATACTAAATAACAATTGGTTAATTAATAAACATTTACCTTAATCGTAAAATGTATTGACTAAAAAAAAAAATCCTCAACAGATCCAATAAAAACCAAGTTATCGTTCCTCAAAATATCGATTTTCGACGTTTTTCAAAAAAATTATTTAAATATTTAAAAAATCTTTTTTAATTAACTTCAATGGAATGCGAAGGTCGAAGCGATGGAGATTTTATCGCTGATTGCGAATATCCCATTACAAACACTCAATCTCCGCCTGAGCAAGGTTAAATGATAAAAAAATCGTCGATTGAATAAAAGAAAATTATGTTTTTTGTATTATTTCATCTGTACGCGGTACGCTTTTCCCATAATAGCTCGGAAAAAAGAGATTACTACTGTGAATGAAAAACCGCGACAGAGAGGCCGCCCGCGGTAAGACCCATTATTAATCCGCGTTCGATTTTTTTCCTTCTCGGAAAAACATAAAATACCTATATTATACTTTACACACAGTGCCCATTTTACTTACATTCCAATGTTTATTTTTTTTTATTCTTCTACAATACACTCGTAGTTTGGCGTGGAAATGCGCGTTTGCATGGCCCTAATTTACAAAATAACACGTGAATGGAGTCGTCACGGTTAAATTGTTGGTTGTCTATGCGATAAAAATGTGTCCAAGTCCTATTCCCAGGACTCTCTTTCTCTCTCCGCTATTTTTATTTTTGCTCGTAAGGCCCTTTCCGGAATATTTACGCATATAAATGAGAATTATGTACACTGAGAAAAAAATGAGCCAGGATTGTTAACTGTTAACAAATGTTAAGTTGGATATGGCAAAATCGATTATTTTTTAACAGTTAATAAATTTGAAAAATGTTTTTGAACAGTTAATAAATTAAATAAATATTTTTTAACAGTTAATAAAGTAACGAATATTTTTTAACAGCTGGGTCATTCCATGTCAAATCGACCAAGAGTTCAAATCGACCCCTTTCAATTTTGATGAAATTTGGCCAGAAGTTTTCGTTTTTAATAAAATGAAGTTCTACCAAAGGAAAAAAACATTTAATTTTTTTTTCTCAAAATTTATGAAAGATTCAAAATTTCATAATTTTTTAAATCTTTTAATCTTATTTTTTAAATATCTCGAAAACTATTATAGTTACGAAAAAATTGTCCTGGGTTCGTCTTGAATAGTATATTTGAAATTAAAAAAAACACTATCCTGAAAATTTCAAGATCCTTTAATTTTTTAAACAAAAAAACACCAGCCTGAAAATTTCAGGATCTTTTAAAATCAGTCCAAGGTATTATATAAAAAAAAATTGAACCAAAAATTTTTTCGTAACTATAATAGTTTTCGAGGTATTTGAAAAATAAACCTGAAAGATTAAAAAAATTTTTAAATTCTGAATCTTGCATAACTTTCGAAAAAAGTATAAAAAATGTTTCCTTCGGTAGAACTTTGTTTTATTAAGAACGAAAACTTCTGATCAAATTTCATCGAAATTGAAAGGGGTCGATTCCAACTTTTGATCGATTTGACATGAAATGACCCAGTTAATAAATTAAATAATAAAGTTAATCGTTTATTTTGAGACAAATGAAATATTTCTCAACGACTAATACATTTTTGAACAGTTAAGGAATATTCAAGTAAAAGTGCCAAATGTATATTTCTTAACTACAAATAAACTGTTTTCTCAGTGTAAACTTGCCTTCCCTATCTCCGACGTATTTTGCATTATTCCTCGAGATATTTGAAACAATGACGATGTTGATGCTGAGAGAGAACAACAAAAAATAGAGAGAGAGAGATAAAGAGGCGGAGATGCAGAGATACGGAGAGAAATATGGCAAAACGGGCCCGAGGAGTGCCCCTCGACGTCGTTGTCGGCTTTGTGAAAATGAGAGCTTAGGCGGACACGGAAAAACCACCCATAAGCCCATAATCCAAATGTTTTCAAGCCCGTTTTATTCCCACTTATTAGAGTCCCATAAAATTTTACTCAACTCTATGGTTCCGCGCGGGGTTACCGTAAGTTCGACCCACGCGAATAATACGCTTGTTACGTTCCAGCCCCAAAAGGGCATTCTCCAGTGAGCAAATTGCCGGTGATGGGACCTTTTTCCAACAAGCATTCGTTGTATCAATGAGAGCGCATTGAAGAAGTGCACATTGCTAGAAATGCGTTTGAGAAAAGCTGAAATATGAGGCAAATGCGTTCATACGAAGGGAATAAGTGCAACGTTCGATTCGTGCACTATTTAATGTTGCACGAGCTTCGAGAGAACTTCGGCCATAAGCCGAACGGGTTAAACTATTAAAAGCGCGTTCAGCGCAGTATATTGGATTTTTCTTCTTGTTTCCTCCTACTTTTTCCTTCGTTCCACGCACGGAATCCATTAAACCGCGACCACCGCACTTGCACGCTTTTTCACGTTGCGCAGCGTTCCTCACTTCGAAAGTAAATAAATTGTTCCTCGCGAATGTTATGTCGATATTTCATGGAGTGATTCGTGAGAAATTGAACGTTTTGTTTTTGTGACATTTCTGTTTTCGAGATTTCCCTGTTTCTGTGTTTGTAATGCTCCAAAAAGTCCTAAACGGGTTATACGCAGCAATTTTTTGCATTGTTTTTTCGAACTAAAGAAATGAAATTGCATTAATTATTACTAATTATTAAATTATTATTATTGATATAATATTATTATTATTAATTAATAATTACTATCGGTAGTATTAATAATCCACGTTAGGAAACGAGTAAGCACGCGCGCTTGGGACGTAAGTCCCTCTTAAGGAGTCATGCGCAGGAAGGAGGTTGAAAAGAAAACGTGAAAATTTATGTACATATTTTTGTAACCTTTAACTTTATTTTGATATTCTTCTTTTTTTTAAATAATGATTCTTGAAGGCGCCGTAGCTAACCTCCTGGAGGTCCTCTAAAAGAAGGCATCCTGCGGTGAGCACGATATCCTTGGATTGGATCATCCAAAATAAAAAAATAAAAAAGATTTCGTTAGTATAAGGTATACCTTGTACTAACGAAATCTCAGATTATAATCTGATATTTAATCGAAGGAATAAACAAAATATCAATATTTAACAAAATGGCGGCTTCTCAAATAAAATTTTGATTTTTGATGAATTTTTTTGCCTTAAATTGTTAATAAAATGGAAAATATTTATTGGTAAAAAAAAACTCCGTCAATTTCAAAATTTAAACTCAAAATTTTACCTACATGTTTTTGAAAATATGTACTTTGAAGGAATTAAACAAAAATTCTCTATATTTTTACTGTGGCTTTTTCTCTTAAATAATAGAATTTTGTGTAATCAAGGGGTCAGATGAGAATAATTCGTATTATCTTTAAATTTCAATCATAAAAACAATTTTGTTACTGCAGACAATGATAGCATTTTTCCATTAAATATAGCACATGTTCAATTATGGGAGCAATCAATTTATTTTTATTTATTACAATTTTAATAATTTTATTACTATTTTAAATATTACATTTTGGGGATCTTCTGTAATTTGAATTCTGTCTAATTACTTGTTATTTCTAAAAAAATTTGGCTCGATTTTTTCAATAGAATTTGCGTGAAAATTCGGCAGACAATACATTTGAATATACTCCTTCGAAGACTCACCCGAGTCTCGGGATATCGTGCCGCAATTTTTTTTTTGTTTCCCTTCAAAAACGTTTTCTCTCGTGTGCGCGAAACTTCTTCATCATTGCGCTAATCCCTTGCCGAGGCAATTTATTTTACGGATTCTGATTCCGTGAATGAATCTATACCTCGGTTACTCGCAAATAAAAAGACCAAACTCGCGCGGATTCGCAACGCAAAATTACGAACTTACGCCCCTTTTCCTTTCACAAGTCGATATATGCCATATCTTTAGCTCCTCGTTAATGAAATTAATTGCTCGTGATCACGAGAGCGCGTTATAAATAAATTCTGCGTGTTTAAGGAAACGATGTACGTATGCGTGATATCACATCCTTTCCTTTCTCATAATCGTTCTCTCAGTCTCAATAATACTGATTTTTCCATCGGAAGTTCACGAAATTCTGGATGAACTACGAAAGGTTGCGCTACTCAAAAACAATATCTGCTTCGACTATATAAAAAAATCAATCAAATAAAAAAAAGAAAAAATGAAAAATAGAAAAAAAAGTAAAATTGATAGCAGGGAAACGCATTTTTAGCGCATTTGCTGCGCTCTGTTAAAATCGCTATAATATTTCAGGAATAATAGAAATTCTGCCAGGGAGAAATGTTTAAATAATTCTTAAAAGTATAAATAATAAATCTAGGCGAAAAAAAAAATCCGAAGTAAGTGGCCGAAATGATGAATAATGCTTGGAACATCGGTTGCAATTCGGTCAAGGGCCGATTTCTTACCCAATCTTCTGTAATTTACAAAATCCACAAAATATATCAAAACCATCCCATCGTAATTATTGTTTATTGATTTCGTAAAAAAATTCTCTTCACAGATTACAATAAATCTTCCGAAAATGATTCTAATCAGGATCGAAAAGTGAAAATAAGAGCGAAACTTATTTATTTAATGCAGCCAATTTTTCAAAAAGTAAACAAAAAATAAATACAATTTGTAAAAAAATTGAAAGTGTTGACCTTCATATTTGGTAAATCAATACTGAGTATATATTAAGTATTCATTATTAATTAAATTATGGTAAAAGTCGTGAGAAAAAAATTTCTCAAAAATGCGACTTCTTCGGTCCTTCTCGTTTCTGCTTTTATCAATCACTCGAGAATCGAATCCTCAAAGTTTCGTAGTTTAACGAACGCTGAATCTCGACTGTTGCGCGTATTTCTGCGTTCGCAATTCCGCTTTCGCAGCTCGTTTCTCGTTCTTCTTTTCCTTCGTTCTTCTTCTTTTCTCGCTTCGTTTCTTCTTCTTTATATATAAGTATGAAGCGCACGGTGAGATATACATGTATACATGTATATATAGAGGAGGCGCGAGAGGAAACCTTTTGCGCTCTCGCGAGAGAAGAGCTAACGAGCGGACCAGCGCAAACCGAAGAGATCTTCGTGGGAACGCGTTTATCCGCTCCGCAACGCTCTCTGCGCCTCTTCGCGCGTCTTCCTCGATCATTTCGTCTCTCTTTCCCGTTTCAATCGGCAACTTCTCTCTCTCTCCTGCTCATCTCTCCCGATATTTCTTAGGGCCCAATCCCCCCCCCCCCCTAACCCCTCTTCTTGAGGCCTAGCATACACGTGCGTGAGCCGTTTGTTACACGCAAAATTGAAGAGAATCCGAGAGAAAAGAAAAAATCATTCGAAACTTCGCGTTTTCTCTTCCACGAACGATCGACGATGTAATTATGCATCGATACTGCAACCTGCACTACCATATTTTCGCTAATATCCATCGATCTCTCGAAATCTGTGTCGGGGAAAACGGGGCACAATGGAACATTTCAAAGTGAGATGAAGTTTATCTCACGAGAGAATATCGAGGTAAAATTGGATATGAGATCGGAATAACATGAATTGCAAAATTCATAGCCGTACTTTGAGGCGGTATTCTGGTCTAGAGACATAAATTATCAGTGTTTTGTCGAGGTCGATAAAAAAAATATATATTTTTACCGTTTTTTTTGTTACGCCATATTTGCTAATATTTTGACAATAAATGAAAAAAAAAATTGCGAAAAAAAAAATTAGAATTTTGAATAAGTTATAAGCTGGTAAAGTTGGGGCTAAAAAAGGGGTGTGCTGGCTGACACGATTGTAACCTTTCTGGTTATCCGATACAAAATTAGAAAAAGCGATTCTTAATTAGTAACAATTTCGTTATAAACTTCTATCTCAGAGAAAGCGGAAAAAAAAATCTCAAAATGGCGGCTGTCTAAACAAAAAAAGGCGTTTTTCGACTCGTTTTTCATAGTTATTAATTTTTTTACACAATTTTACACAATTAAACTAAAAATTGTACAATAGAAAAAATTGAAAGTCCGCCAAATTGACAATTTCCTCGCAATTTCCACCAAGTTGAAAAAGATGAATGCAATTTTTTCCAAATCCGATTTGCGGACGTTTTGGGACGTTCTGAGCTGACATGAAAACATTTCAAAAAATTAACTTTCTGTATGAGGAAGCAAAGAGAATCTATTTGATGACATAAGCACACAAAAATAAGCACACCCTTTACTCAACGGCGTGTTTTTACGTGGGGGATGGAAAGGGTATAATTAACCCTTCGGATTAAACGAGAATCGTCGACGAGACGATAATGCAATCGTTGATTCGATATACCGAACGTTGTTTTTTCATTTCAATAGCCTTTTTGCGTCGTGTCTGCTCTTCATCGATACAGCAGAGCGTACTTCGACCCTCTCGGCACAAGCGAGATTTTTTTAAATACACATTCGCTCACACAAACGCACACACATATATCTATACAGGGTGCGATTGCATATCATGGGTGTCGTTGCATAGATTTTTCGCTCCCTCTTCCTCGTCGATATTTTTCTTTTTTCACCATGTCGTACCTTCAGAGTCTACACAGACACCCTCTCTCGCGTTTTCTATATTTTTTTTTCTATTTCGTCGATCGCGGACCCGCTGTTGATTCACAGCTCGACGAGGCTGCCTTCGTGTGTGCAATATAACGATATATACGTCTGCTCTCTCTTGGATACACGATCGACGACGACAAGAATCATAAAAGGGCCGTAGACCATTATTTTCACGTGAAACGCCGTCAGCCGAGCCCTTTTGACACTCAAGCAACAGATTTCCCTGTTTTGAGGAGTTCATACACTCCTCAAAATCATAAGGGCGTAACATTGATCGTTTCCTCATGTAGCATAGGGTCGATTCCTCCCTTTTGAGCCTTCAAATGAATTCAGCCCTTAAAATCGTAAGAATGTATTCGATGTTGCAAAAACGATGTCAAATATTTCCTCTTGACTTTGAGCAATCAATGCGTATCTGATATGTTTGTGCGGAGCCCCCTTAATATCGCAAGGGCGCATTTGCCATCTTTTTTCTACTTGAAGTGACGTCAAACTCGCCCTTTTGGTTTCTGATTTATACATGCACGATATGAGTACACAGACAGCCTTAATATTCTGAAGACGTTTGTGTGATAACTTTTTCATGTTAAACGCTGTTTAACTTTTTGTTGTTGTTGTTTCACGTTCGAAGGAGCTGTATGGTACGATAATCAAGCCCTTAATACTTTGAAGACTCTTCTGTCACAACTTTTACACTCTGAACAATGACAAAACACTTTTATTTTATTTTAAACGATTAATGAATGTCTAAAGACTCCATAGGGCTCTTTAAGGCCCTTAAGGAGAAGATATTTGAGCCCTTAACACTGTAAAAAATCAAGTGCCACAACTTTTACACTTTAAATAATGACAAAACCCTTCTTTTTTATACTTTGAGCGATTAATGAATGTCTAACGAGTCCATAGGACTTTTTAAGGGCCTTATGGAGAAGATAATTGAGCCCTTAACACTGTCAAGAATTGACTGCCACGCATTTGAAACTCCGAATGATGCCAAAACACTTTTTTTTTTAAATTTTAAACGATTAATCAATATCTGAATAGTCCATAGAGCTTTTTAAGGCCCTTAAAAAGAAGATAATTGAGCCCTTAACACTGTAAAAAATCAACTGCCGGAACTTTTAAACTCTGAATGATGCCAAAACACTTATTTTCAATTTTAGACAATAATTAATAAATATCTGATGGGCCCATACCTTAAAACCCGGAGCCCTTAAGACCCTAAGGGCAAATCTCCATAGTTTCACATAAAATAATGACAATCATCGCCTTGTGACATTATAGAGATCGACACATGAACGATGAGTAGAATAAACATTAGAGGGGCGTATTAGGCCTAACTTTTTTTCCAACCCAAAAAACGATGTAAAACGCGTCATTTTCAGTCATCAGAGCAAACGACGTGCATGAGCGCATACACACGTGTTGGCACGATGCATGTATTGACCGATAAAGAAGGCCCACACTCTTGTTACGCGGATAAGGGAATATAATATCGATTGTGAGTCTCGTCGGCGATTCGCTACACGCAGCAAAACCTCCCGTAACGATAGACAGAGATGGCCGATATGTATTAACCGTCGGCTTTGGCTCTGTGGTTACAGCGCGGTGGTTTGTAAGAGAGGCGAAAGAGAAAGAGGCAATTGAAGGGAAAGAGAGACGGAAGGAGAAACCTCTTTCTCTCTCCCTCTCGGACTAGGGGCGGGTTTTGTACCCCTTCGTGTTTCCTCACGAGAGAAAGAGAGGGAAAATGTTGTTTGTGTGTGTGTGTGTACGTGTGTTCGAACTTGCCTCTTCTACTTGCGTGGTATAAAATTAAAAGCGCTTACCGCGCGCCTTCTCTCGTACATTGCCGTACTCTTCGCTCTCTTTCCTCGGTGCTTTCGAGCTGATTTCACCGTCGCGGTTTGCACGCAGGTAAAGAGAGACGAAAAGCCAACACTCTCCGGCAAAAGGCCTCACAAGTTTCTTCTGTATATTTATTAGACTGATTCAAAAGGCGACTATTTTTTATTTTTCGAAATAACATATTAAATACTTTCGGGGAGGTGAAAAAATATGCCTTTTGAAAGCAGAGCTCTTAATATCAATATTTAGATATGCCTCATCGCAAATTTCTATTTCCCGCATTTAAACAACACAGGAAACAAAATTTTTCAACTTTAAAATTTTTTAACTCGCCGTCAAGTCAATTTATCAAAATGAACGACACACATTTTTGTGGATAATTGAACGCTCTACAAAAAAGGTCTCTTATGATTTTTCAATAAACTCACTCCTTCAAAAGTTATTCAAGGTTAAAGTTAAATTTAGAGTAAATTTCACTTTTTTCTTAGTTTCCGGCAAAATGTTGAAACTTATTACTAAATATCGTAAAATCTATCTTTAAACAAAAGTTTTTATTGCATTAACATAAATAACCTAATTTTTAAAGAAATTACCAACAGTAGTTCACCCATATTCACAGTCTAATTTACATATAAGGCATTCCGCGTCAAGTTGGCCACCCCATTGTTTGAAATTACCAAAAATCGCATACAAATTTTTAGAATGTAGTTTTAACTATCAAGAAAATTCGTGATTTTTTTCAGATTTTTAAATTACATTTTTCAGCCGGGAAAAAATACAAAAAATTTGGTTGTCCCATTTTGTAACTCGAAAATTATTCATTGTACGAAAAAAAAGTACAACATAAAATTTAGGATTTTCAACGTGCTTGTCACTGAAATTTTTTGCAAACTCGTCCAAAAGCTCTATATGCCATTTTCGGAGCAAATAATGTTTGATATATTTACAAACTACAAAAAAATTGGCTTAGTGGAGAATCCATTCCTTCCCACGCGTTTTTCATCCCAAACGAATACACAAATTTCTCTGTGTATCAACAGGGTTGAGACTATCAATAGATATTTTCTAAAGCCCGCATTTTTTTTGTACTTTTTCAATTTTTTAAACTTTTTTCATTTTCATTTTTTTAAATATCTTTTTGTACATTTTAATAAACTTTATCAATGGACTCATGTACGCCGATAAAATCTATTCAAATTAAAGCCAAAGGCTACTCACGTCTCGATTGCAAAAAAAAAAAAAATAATTTACCCTCTTTGGATACACCGACGTTTCTATGGCCAATGAGTACTTTTTTAGTTCAATTTGGGCATGATTTTTGGGAATTAAGCAATAATACTGCTTTGTTCCCGGAATCGTCTTCGCAGTATCAAACGAGATTATTTTATTATTTTTCCCTGTCCACGATAAATAATGATAAAATATCAATATCTACACTATTTCGTTAAATCACTCTATAATGATAGATTGTATCAATAAAAATGCATTCGAAATAATGGATTCTCCACTACGTCAATTTTTTTATAGTCTGTAAATATATCAAGTAAAAAACTGTTAAAGCTACAGACGAATCGAAGATGTCAATTCTGAGGAAAAAAGTATCAAAACATTATTTGCTCCGAAAATGGCGTATAGAGCTTTCGGAGGAGTTTGTAAAAAATTTCAGTGAAAAGCACGTTGAAAATCCTAAAATTTATGTTCTATTTTTTTTTTCGTACGATGAATAATTTTCGAGTTACAAAATGGGATAACCAAATTTTTGGTATTTTTTCCCGGCTGAGAAATGTAATTTAAAAATCTGAAAAAATCACGAATTTTCTTGATAGTTATAACTACTTTCTAAAACTTTGTATGCGATTTTTGGTGTTTTCGAATAATGGGGTGGCCGACTTGACGTGGAATGCCTCATATATATAAATATATTAGACCGTGAATAACTTTTGAAGGAGTGAGTTTATGGAAAAATCATAAGAAACCTTTTTTGTAGAGCGTTCAATTCTCTACAAGAGTACGTATCATTCGATTCGGTACATTGACTTGAAGCTGAGGTATAAAATTTCAAAGTTGAAAAAAAAAATTTTCCCGTGTTATTCAAATGGAAAATAGAAATTTGCAATGAGACATATTTAAATATTTGTATTAAGAGCTCTGCTTTTAACAGACATCTTTTTTCACCTCCCCGAAAGTATTCATCATGTTATTTCGAAAAACAAAAAATAGTCGCTTTTTTGAATCAGTCTAATATTTATGCAGGGATAATGTATTTCGAATAATTGGAAACAAAAGGGCGCAATTCATATTATTTTGATATTTTAATGGCACGCATTACGTCCCTTTGTTTTCCAGCGATGGGGAGCGAATTATACTGCAACGCAATATGCTGCTTCACGCATATATATCTCTTTTTCTCTCTCCTGTCTCTCCCTCTGGCAAAGCTCTTTTGCTCTTTCCCGAACGATTTTACCGCGGTTTTGTGCACGTGCTATGCGATATCCTCGTACGTGTTCACACGCGACGATCTCTGCAATAAACACACACGTGCCTTCTCATTTTGCCGTTGTATTCTCGGAGCTTTTAAAATCTTTCTCGTTAAATTTTACGATCATTTTTGCTTCGCTTTGTGTCTCTTCCTTCGCACGATCAACGCACAGCTTTGCGACGAAACTCTTGTGTCTCCGATCAATTAGAAAAAATTTTATTATCGCGAGTGACACGGAATTTTTATTGACAATCTAACAAAATTATGAAATTATCGAAGAATGTTGTCGTTTTTTTGCGCAATTATTGCGCACTGGATCTAATGTCTGCTTTATTTGTATTTTTTGATGATTCAGTCCTTTGGCCGAGATTCTGGAGCTTTGATTTAGGGGTTGAAGTCAGGGGGTTGAACATAGGGTATTTTTGGGATAATTTTTTTTTAGGGGGAATCGTTGAGATATAATTGTACAGAATATTGGTATTTCTAAAGGTTATGTATGGAGCAGGGTTGCGAAATTTTTAGTGAAAAACTAATATGCATTAGTCATTACTTTTTAAATGGCGAATGGAAATCATTTTCATTAACCATTAACATTAAATGGTTAATGGAATTTATTTCCATTAATCATTAAATGTTAATGGTTAATGTAAATTATTTCCATTAACCATGAAATGTTAATGGTTAATGTAAATTATTTCCGTTAACCACTAAATGTTAATAGTTAATGTAAATTATTTCCATTAACCATTAAATATTAATGGTCAATGGAAAGTATTTCCAAATTTTTCCGAATTAATCAATAAGAGTTAATGGTTATTGAAGTGAAGAAAATGCATTAAAAAAGTAATGCATCATTTGCAACCCTGGTATGGAAAATACTCAATCAAGTTGATCACAATCAAATTAAGAACAAAATGGCGGGCACTTCGAGGGCGTCTTGATTTTTGTGATGGAAATAGGAATTTTTTGTTCATGAAATCGGAAGTATGAATCTTAAAAAAGCTTCTTCGACTAAATAGTAGATTTTTACAACTGGAAAAAGCTGAAAAAAATCATAAAGTTCGAGACTTTAACGTTTTCAAGATGTGTGATTTAATTTTTAAAAGCCAATGATAGGTAATTAATACATTTATATCCTCGCTTGCTTTGAAATCCTCAGGAATAATTCACAAAACGATATGCGGTTAAAAAATGTCATATTTGAAAAACCTGATTTTTCCACCAACTTCAAAAATGCATAATCTCTCATAAATCAAGATGCTCAGCAGTTGAAACAAAAAAAATGACTGATCAAATCGAATTTGCTGTTCCAGGAAATCGTCAGCTCAAGTTTAGTGGTCGTTAATGAAGAATGAGATTTAACGTCGAATCAGGATCGATCAGAGGTCGATCAAAGTCCACGAAGCCCACTCATCGCGAATCATCTCTCGACAACGAAAATGGCGCAAACCAAACGTTTCAGGATGCGAATCAATGTGAGTTAAAGCTCTTTGTTCTGCACTCGATATTGTGAGTTTCATGTATAATGAACCGGAGTTCCGTTTCCTTTTCCTCGGTGATTTCCTCATTTGTGATGCGCGCCCTCGTGTTATCATTGCGAGATAAATACGAACGAATGTTTGCCCACCTCTGCAAATATCCACTTAACCAAACGTCGAGAGAGTTTTCCGAAGCTTTCGTCGGTTTTACTTTCAGCAGTTATACGTCGAACGTTCGTGTTTTATCAAGTCCATGTTTTGCAGTTGAGAAAAAGTGAATTGAGCGCACCTCAATCATCAACTTTCGAGAATTTAGTTAAGGAAGGACAACCCTGTAACTGCCCATTTCGACAGTTTCATTTTTTTTTGAAGAAAAGAATAAAATAATGCCATGGTTCCAAATAATGTATTACTTTCTTTAATGCATTTACATCTTCATTAACCATTAACATGGTTATTGGAAATAGTTTCCATTAACCATTAACCATTAAATGTTAATGGTTAATGAAAATTATTTTCATTAACCATTAAATTTTAATGGTTAATGGAAATTATTTCCATTAATCATAAAATTTTAATGGTTAATGGAAAATATTTCCATTGATCATTAAATTTTAATGATTAATGATAACTGCATTACTTTTTCATTAAAAATTTCGTAACCCTGTATTGAAGTATGTAAACAATTTTTTTATTTTTCAAAATAATACAAAATGGCGATTCTAATCCCAGAACAAAAAATGAACTATTTTTGAAATGAAAAAAAAACGCAAAAATTTGAAGTTGAAAAATAATGAAAAAAAACATACGAGGAAACGATGAGGAGAGATAGAGAACCAAAAATAGAGGCTAGAAAATGCATCATATTTTTGGAGGTTTTCAAATGATTTTCTATAAGTTTTTCCAAAAAAAAAAGATATTTCGAACATTTTTCAGTGATATCCTCTCTTGAGGATTGATTTTTGAAAACAAATCTGGAATGGGTACAAAATTTCATACCACAAAAAATTTTATGAAACGAGAGTCATCAACTTTTGGGTAACGAAATTGTTAATCGATTTCACATTAATTTTTTAATATTTTTTTTGATATCTGAGCCAGATTGCAAATCGTCGTTCTGATCTCGGAATAGGGAATTCAACGATGAATTTCCTTCCCTTCGCCCTTCAATTTTACCACCGAGCTTTCAAAGAGATTTCACGTCGAATCGCCCAATGTTTTTTTTACCCTCCATCGCGGTTTTCCGTGTTTTCGCAGCTTCGTTGTTCCGGGCACGAGTTTGGCTAATTTTGAGCTTGAAAAAACGTGGTTTTTTTTTGTTCTCCCCTCTCTCGCCGAACGCGCGTGAACGTTACACCAATTAACCGCGTGGCAGAGGTAGAGAAAGAGCCCGAGGGAACTCTCGGCTCGCTTAAAACGAAAAGCGTTCGCGAGGGTGTGGAGACTCCTGGAAAAGTAGATGAACAAAAAAGTAAAAAAAAAAAAAAAAAAATTGGGTGGGGACGGGAAAAAAATGCGAATGAGATCGCGGGTAAAGAGTTTCGCTACGGTCGCGCTCTCGGGACGCGTTGCCACAGGTGTCCTGTTGGGACCCGCTGTCGTGGACGTTTTAATTGAAAAAGACTGCGTTTTATGTATACAAAAATATACGTTAAAAGTATATGGACAAAATAGCTTCTGCGTCCATTGGAAACTCTTTTTTAGGAGGTTAAGGCGCTTCATAATAGTCGAATTAGCGTCAAATAATTTCAGAAATTGTTTCGACGAACATTAAGCGATGCTTTGGCAACGTCGTCTTTTGCATCGCCATAAAAATTGTTGATAACTTGATAATAATCGGGATAGATTTTTTTAAATATCGTCTGCAGATGAATTTCAATGAGTATTTTGGTTTAATTTTAATCCAAGAATAATGTACAACTTTTGGCCAATTTTGGTGCCAGATTTTTTTTAGTTAGTGTCAATTAAAAAATACAACCATTTATTTATCGGGAAAGAAAATGAGAATTTTTTTTTTTTAGGTAATTGTAAATAGTGATCAAAATGGTTTATGGCGAATATTTCGAAGAAGCGAATGAGTACAGAATCTCTAAAATAGAACAAAAAATGAGAATTATCCTTAGAAAAGATTGAACACAAATCCAACTTGTCCATAATTGGCGTAAAACTGCTGATACTGCAGCAAATTAATCGATCTCATTACACAGCCACACAAAAGCAAAAAAAAAATTCGGCCTGAGGGTCTGACTATGTACACTGTATGTTTTTGGGGTCGCTGAATCCGAATACGAGGTTGGTTTAACCCCAGCACGTCAGGATTTAGCTATATATAACCTCAAAAACACTCCAAAATTAAGTTGTTTTTTAAATATCTCGAAAACTATTATAGTTACGAAAAAATCTTTCTGGGTTCGTCTTGATGAGTATACTTGTGGCTAGTAAAAAAAAAATATTCCGAAAAAAAATATTTAGAAAAATGACAAATGTGGAGAATTTTGAATTTTTATAAATCTTTTTTTTTATATATTACCTTGTACTGATCTTAAAAGATCCTGAAGTTTTCAGAAAGGTGTTTTTTGTTTTTTCAAAACCATTAATTTTTTAATTTTCAAAAATCGTGTAAATCCACGATCAACATTAAATTTTTGCTTAAATTTTTATTATATAATACCTTGGACCGATCTCAGAAGATCCTGAAATGTTCAGGATGGTGCTTTTTCGTTTCAATAATTAAAAGATCCTGAAGGTTCCAGGATCTTCAAAGATCACTCCAAGGATTTACACGATTTTTAAAAATTCTAAAATTCATATTTTTGAAAAAACAAAAACACCTTTCTAAAAATTTCAGAATCTTTTAAGATCAGTACAAGGTATTGTATAAAAAAAAATTGAACCAAAAATTTAATGTTGATCGTAGATTTGCACGGTTTTTTTAAATTCAAAATTCTCCAAATTCATGATTTCTCAAAAGAAAATTCGGAATATTTTTTTTTCCGTAGCCACAAGTATACTCTTCAAGACGAACCCAGAACGATTTTTTCGTAGCTATAATAGTTTTCGAAATATTAAAAAAATAATCTTGATTTTGGAGTGTTATTTTTTGTGGTTATAGCCAAACCCTGACGTGCTGGATTTGAACCAACCTCGGATTCGGATTCAGCGACTCCGAAAACATACAGTATACATAGTCAGACCCCCGGGCCGAATTTTTTTTAAATTTTGTGTGGCTGTGTTATTTATCTGAAATAAAGAGGCATGTTACACTAAAAACTACGGTTTGTTATTCAGGATTTATGAAGATACGTTCGTGGAACCAGTTTATAAAATTCAGCTGAAATAAACAAATTAAAATTTATTTAAATAAAATTTTAATTTCAAATAAACGAATTAAAATTTATTTGAATTTTTAATCAATTTGCTTATATCGATCAAAACGTTAAAATAAGAGCTAAACTTATTTATCACCGCTTGATCCTTCCAAAAAATATAAAATTTAGCTCTGCATTGATTCGTGTTTTTCCAACCTTCTTTATCGTAGCTTTTTGTCTTCCCTATGTTGAAAAAATATATTGTGCAACGTACATAAATATCTCGGGGTGGAAAAAATAGTTCATAAAGCGTGGAAAACGCGCTGGGGGATGGGGGTGGGCCTTGCAATGCGGTATTTGCACGCGGATCTAGAATACACACGGTGATGGAGGAAAAAATGTATGAAAATCATGCGACACGTAATGCGTGCCAACTGCGATATAAAACACACACACGCACGCAAATACTCACACACATTTGCTATATAATTATGCGGCCATGTTCCATTGGCTGCTAGATGACTACACGTCTCTAGATCGATGCATAAAACCATGCGGATGTATTTGAGCTCGGGGGTAAAAGCTTTGTCGTTAGGGCAATATTCCAAAAATAATCTGTCAATTTCAGTCCTTCCATGCAGCATTTGTATACGAAAAATTACTGATGCAGTTTCGTTGCAGTTTCATGCATTTTCCTTGCAAAATATTTTATTAATTTTTTCAACCCTTTTATGACGCCTCTCTATTTTCCCTACATTTTATCGTCCAGTTGCAACCCCTTATACCTTATTAAATACCAAGAGCCCTTTATTTTCTAGCCCTTTTTTTAAACGTCCGTCGCAATTGCATCGTGTATAAATAGATGAGCTACAATTAATTGGTGAAAGGAACTCTGAATAATTTTTATTAATTCGTTCAACCCTTACAGCTGGAAGTTAGAACCCTTTATTCCTCTTTCTATGATTATAGTCGGGGTTGCATTTTCTCCTTATTTTATTGGTTCACCCTCGTTCAGGTTTTTCTTGATTTATTTTAAGTGACAAGGGCGCCCTTATTTTGGTTTCCACGTCTTGTTTCACTTGCAAACTTGCGCATAAATTCTATCGTGCAACATAAAATTGATGAACAATCAATGTATGATGAGATCTGCTTTCTTTGAATCGTTAGTAAATTTTTTTTCTCTATAAGATTGTAGCAAGCTCTTACTTTTCTTTTTTTTCAAATTATTAGGCAACTTGCATCGTTTGAAAAAAAGAATATTGTGTTGAGTTTGCGGTCCATTATTTATAACGATAAAAACATTTAACCTTCAATTTGTCATGGTGAAACATTTATAAAATTTTGTTATCATATTTATCATAAAATCTAAAAAGAATGTTTTTATGAAAACTCATCAAAATTTCGATTTTTTTGAGAAAATTATTGTTAGATTCGTGTTCAGGGGGACAAAATACATCGATACAAGGCCCGAAAAAAAAATTAAAAAACGTTTTTTTTTTCGCATTCTGGACAAAATTGGATTGGTTCACTAAAATTGCTATAACTTTTTTTCTAGATGAAATTTAAACTTTATCGTAAGCTCATTGTCTTTGGGATCGTTCAAGCTTCAAAAGCCCGTTTGGTTCGTCCGATTCTGATCATTTTTCGATTTTTGGCAGATTTTTAAAGTCAGACCATCAATTTTTGCAAATTTTTGCATACATACCCCTTTCCATTTTTTTGGGCGATTTTCAAACTGCTTTCATTTCTCCAAAAATTAAGTTATCGGAATGAACCAAACGCCATTTTCTAAGTTTAGTGACAGCCTTTAAGTACGAAGAAGAAATTTTATAATCAGTAAAACCAAAGTAAAGTTATGAGCATTTGAAATTTCGCTATTTTGAGGTTTTTTTAAATGAGGCCAAAAATTGAGCAAAAGTGTTTTTGATGAATATTTATGAAAACGTTGATTTTTTAAGAAAACGATTGGTGGATTCGTATTCCGGGGGACAAAATACATCGATATACGTTTAGAAAAAAATTAATTGATTTTTTTTTTTTGCATTTTGGCCAACATTGAATCTGTTTACTGAGGTGACTGTAATTTATTTTCTAGATAGAATGTTGCC
Organism: Alloplasta piceator; assembly: GCA_946863875.1. Taxonomy (NCBI): domain Eukaryota; kingdom Metazoa; phylum Arthropoda; class Insecta; order Hymenoptera; family Ichneumonidae; genus Alloplasta; species Alloplasta piceator. Next base: position 8,623,176 of record OX333077.1, on the reverse strand, counting down.
TTTGCTAATAGCTCATTCTCTTCCTGATCGTTGTAGCTTCAAGATGCCGCTTTTTTCATCCGATTCCGATCATTTTTCGATTTTTGGCGTATTTTTAAAGTTCGACCATCACTTTTCGCAAATTTTTGAAGACATTTTGAAGGCACTAAAATGACACTAATCATTTTTCCAAATAAAATTTCGGTTTCAAAGCGTCTTCGCGTAACAGTTAACAAGTTATATATTAAGCTGAAATCGAAAAATGCAGATGCAGAAAACTTGAGGGTCATGGGCGAATCCACGTAAAAATGCATTAGAACTCGCAAAGGCTGCAATTTTTTTATAACTGTCTCGCGCTCTTTATACATCTGTATATGGCTCCGTTCAGTATTTAATGCGTATACACATACATACAGGGTGTTCCAGGAATGAAGGGCAATACCGTGAGGGTAGATTCGTGACGTAATATCGAGTAGAAAAGTCCTTTGCCATTTTTTGATATTTCGAACCCCTCAGTTGTTATTAATTCATTAAATTAACAACAAATCAGGGCTTAAAAATATAAAAAAATGGCAAAGGACTTTTCCACTCAATATTACGTTAATAATTAATTAAATTTATAACAACTCAGGGGTTTAAAATATCTAAAAATGGCAAAAGACTTTTCTACACAATATTACGTTAATAATTAATTAAATTAATAAAAATTCAGGGGTTTGAAATATAAAAAAATGGCAAAGGACTTTTCGACTCGATTTTACGTCATGAATCTACCCTCACGGTATTGCCCTTTATTCCTGAGACACCCTGTATATATATACGTGACCACAACAGACGAACGGCGGTCGCGATGATAATCTTCTCTCGTTGAGTTTGCTAGCTCGCTAGTCTGTGCTGAGCTCGCTACGTCGTTACGCAAGAGCGTTACGGAATATATATGCGTGATTGCTAATTGCCAGATCCGACGCGAGGAATCGCGATACGTATCGCGCGACCGGAAGCTCATGGCGAGCTCTCTGCTCGCTCTTCACTCTGTTCTATACGTACAATGTATAGATATATATTTGCCCGTAACCGGTATTGTTGTACAGGACCAATCTCGGGAATCCCAGTTCACAAGATTTACCGAAATTTTATATGCATCGAGTCGTGCGAACGTTACAGATTTACCAGGAAAAATAAAAATGGTAAATGCAACGAAATAATGATAAAGTAGATTTTTTTTATCTACTACGTCATCGATCGATCTGCCGATGAAATAACATTTTTATTGAATAATAATGAATAATCATAGCCAAAATAGTTGAAGAATCAATCGTTGTTAATTATTATCGTTATTTGTTATCATTAATTGAAAATAATTTTTTATCATAAATTGTCAATTTTCAATTTTGCAGAGCAATTTCGATCGCAAATCGAGCCGATTTACCAGAAAAAATAGAAAATTAAGAATGCGTTGAACTGATGATGATTTTTTTTTGTTTAAAGATGCACCTCGTCAACAATCGATTTTATATTGTTTGAAATAATATTTTAATGATATGATTATAAAAATAATAATTGTCAGAATGATTATACAGACATTTGTCGTAAATCTTTATGATAAGTCGCTGAAAACTATTAATTATTAAATAATTGTTAATTTCTAATGACAATCGATCGACAATAAACGTGTCAGGCTGAATTTTTTTTTCTGATATAACATGCAAAGCTGCATTTATGAGCATTCATTCATAAGATTATTTTTCGTTTAAAAAAATTCAAAATCACTCTTTTATTTTTTCTGTCTCCACAGTGATTCCCCCTTAACAGTCGGAGCAATTTTTATAACAAAAGGACTTAACAGGAAAAAGATGCAAAAGAAAATTCATCGCTTTTTTAAGAAAACCTTATATCAACGATCGATTTATTATCCTCTAAAATAACAATTTAATTCAACATTACGAATAATGATCGTTCAAATCGTACCTTATAATTTATCGTGATCACTTATGAACTTAATTTTCTTTTATATGTATGAATAGATGCTTTTTTGAGTTCTTGAACCCTAATTTTACTTGGACAAACATTTTGCCTTTTAAGGAGGTATTCTGGTCTTGGGACATACATTTTGAGCGTTTTGTCGAGCTCGTTAAAAAAATATATATATTTTTATCATTCTTTTTTTTTTACAACATATTTGTTAATATTTTACTAATCAATTTTTGCAAAAAAAAAAAATGAATATCAAATAAGTTACAAGCTGGTGAAGTTGGGGCTAAATAGGGGTGTGCTGTCAGACACGATTGCAGCCTTTCTACTCATCCAATACAAAATTTTAAAAAAGATTCTCAATTAGTAAGACTGTCGTTATATAACCCCTACTTAAGAGAAAACGGAAAAAAAAATTCGTAAAATGGCGGCATGTTTGAACAAAGAAAGGCGTTTTTCGACTCTCTTTTTCATAGTTTTGAATTTTTTTCCAACAGTACAAAAAGTAATTTTGGTACAAAAATGGTAGGGGTGATAGAGAGTTCACATCAAAGATTGGTAAAAAATTTAAAGTAAATCGGTCGAGTAGAACTTGTGATATCCCGTCAGCCGTGTTGAGAAAAGTAGTTTTCAGATAAACGTCTATAAATAGTCCGATTTTTTAAATTTATATTTAGTCCGAATAAAAAAATTTCCATTCGAGCATATATTCTTAAAGGTCTACACATTAAGAATATGCAAAAAAAATTTTTTTTTTTTTCAAAATTCTAGACCAGAATCCCCCTTAAAGTTACGCTCCGATGTGACGGACATAGTAGCTGCGTCACTAAAATAGCTATAACTCCGTAAACTGTTGGAATTAAAAAATATCCTTTCAAGAATATATTCTTAAAGGTTAAGGCTTTATGATTATTGTAAAAAAAAATGATTTTTAAAAAATTCTCGACCAGAATTGTTGGAATTAAAAAATTTCCTTTCGAGGATATATTCTGAGAGCTCTAGACTTAAAGAATATGCAAAAAAAAATTGTTTTTTTTTTAAATCCTAGACCAGAATAGCCCCTTAAAATTGACGATGATCTTTCTTCCAAGTACACTTTCCTTCGCTTAATGGCCGAAACCTTTTTTTAATGCGAATTGAACGGATTTAGGAAAAGTCAGACAAGCCGACACGTGTTTGTCATCATCGAGCCACATTTTCATCTCGCTTTGCATATATAAAATGATATATATGTATATATAAATGGGAATCCTCTCACGCGCTCGTCTTTCTCGTCTCGCGGCAAAACTCGTCGAGCGAAATTAATTGCGCGCGAATACACCGCATCGTACCGGAAAATTCACCGGGCTTTTACCCGGAGGAACCCCCCTGAGGGGACACTGGATTTTCGATTTCCGACGCGTGTAGCCATCGCGCAATAATGAAAATAAACCCCGTGCAATGGTTTTCAGATCGAGCGTGTGGTCGATGAAAAAAAAAATTCCGTTTAAATCGGGAGCCAAAAAAAAAAAGCGTATACATTTCCCGAGGGCTTTCCGATCGTTTTGGTGGAGTAAATTTTGCGGAAATAATCCGTTCGGATTTTGTGGGAGAAGAGCGATTTTTGAGGCTTCTTTTTTTTTTAATGATGAAACGTTGCGAAAGAATTGTGCGATTCAATTCGCAAAGAATTACACGGGACATGCGCCCCTTTTGATCTCACAGCTCGGTAATGGCGAGGCCAGATCGACCAGAGATTGGATCGCTGCTTTTCGAGTTCTCCTCGTGGTGGAGTGCGTGACAGATTGCACACACAGAGTATTTCGCCGCTTCGAGGATATACACTCACGCATATCCGAACTCGCGCACGCACGAATTAACACGCACGCATGTCCCATCAATCCTCGAATGAAACAGCGAGAAAGAGGCAAAGCGCCTCCTTTTCGAGCTTCCTCTCGCAAAATCCTTGGAAAAATAAAGTTCTGGTCTATTTTGACAAAAGGATCAATAGGCACTCAAATTTTAGGTTTCCCGACGTTTCACCAAACTTCTCAAAATCTGGATGCTTTTTGATGTTTTTATGCCTGGTCCGTCAAGAATTTTGAATCGGAAAATTCATATTCTTAGTTCCCAGGCAATTTTCTATTCCAGACTCTACCGATAAAGCCTTGGAAACAAAAATTAATTTTATGGATCAACAAAAGTCGATTTAAAAATAGACACCTCCATAATAAACACCCGCATACAACCCTCGTGATGGAAAACAAAATCCTTTTGTTTTCTTGACTTTGTCCATAGAGATATAATTTGCTAAAATACAATTAGATTTTGCTCAGATAGAGAAGAAAGAACTGTTTCAAAGTTTTGCATTGCATCACGTGAAAATAAGCAAAACTACGGGGATTTTCAAATCCGAAGAAGGTTATTGATTTTTAGAAAAAGTAAAAAATGGTCTCACATTTATTATTTATTTAAAAAAAACAAGAAATTATTGATTTGGTAATTTTTGACATTGTAGAAGACTTTATACTTCCAAAAGTAGATTGTTTTCCATTCTGTTTTTTTTTTTAAATTTTGAAAACATTTTTTACTTTCCAGACAATTTTCTATTCCAGACTGCCCGATGAAGCCCTGGAAGACAAAAAAAAAATTCACGGCTCAACAAAAGTCGATTTGAAAGTAGGCACCCCCATAATAAACACCCCCATACGATCCTCGTGATGGATAACAAAATCCTGTTTTGTCTTGTTTTTGTATAATTACAATTTGCAAAAATATAATTAGATTTAGCCCAGAAAGAGAGGAAAGAATTATTTCAAAATGTATTGCATTGTGCAACGTGAAAATAAGCAAACCTACGTGTATTTTTAAATCTGAAGGAGGTTATTGAATTTTTGAAAAAATCAAAAATTGTCTCATATTTATTATTTATTTTTTAAAAACAAGAAATTATTGATTTGACAATTTTTGACATTGTAGAAGAATTTATATACTTTAAAAAGTAGATTGTTTTCCATTCTGTTTTTGGAATTTTGGAAAAAGTAAAAAATTATCTCATATTTATTATTTATAAAAAGAAAACAAGGATTCATTGATTTGGTAAATTTTGACATTGTGGAAGAATTTATACTTCCGAAAATAGATTGTTTTCCATTCTGTTTTTTGAATTTTGTAAAAGTTAAAAATTGTCTCACATTTATTATTTATTTTAAAAAATAAAGAATTATTGATTTGGTAATTTTCAACATTAAACATGAATGTATACTTCTAAAAGTAAATTGTTTCCTAATCTGTTTATTGAATTTTGGAAAAAGTAAAAAATAATCTCATATTTATTATTCATAAAAAAAAACCAAGGAATTATTGATTTGGTAATTTTCGACATTGTAGAAGAATTTATACTTTCAAAAATAGATTGTTTTCCATTCTGCTTTTTGAATTTTGAAAAAAGGCAAACATTGTCTCATATTTATAAAATATCATTGTCTCATGTTTATGTTTATTAAAAAAAAAAAAGAATTATTGATTTGGTAATTTTCCACACTGTAGAAGAATCTATTTCCAAATGTAGATTTTTTTCCATTCTGTTTTTTGAATATAAAAATTAAAGTAAGCCCGAAATCTTGATAAACAGCGCGCTACAATTGTCAATGTATCAAACTTCCGGGAGTATCATCGATGTTTATTCATCGATAAAACGAGGATCGTGAATAATCCACAAAAAATAATGAATTCTCACGATTGATAGAGTCCTTTCGAAGACCAAACGCGTATTGATCCGTTCGAAGAAATCCTGGAAAGTAGCCGTACAGGTAAATCACGCTACGAACCGCTTATACATGAATATATCTATATAGATATCTATATAGATATCTATATAGATATATAGATAATATGTGATGCTGGTTCGGAGTCGGCGGCAGCAGCGTCGGATGCCTGCCTGATTGGCGTTACGACACCATAATTTCCCCACTGGCCTCGTCGAACGATCAACAACTGCACGCTCCTGCCATTTAGTCTAACAACATTGGAGAGCGCGCCCGGTAAATCTTTCTCTCTCTCTCATTTTAACTTCGCGTATTTTCTCTGCGTAAGGCTGTACCTATCGTCAAATAACGGTCCGTCTCATCACTCGATTTTGCTACTTCGCGCAGCGAGAGCAAAAGAGGAAGAAATCGTGGCTGCTTATACATATACGAGAAGGGATCTCTCGAACACGTGGCTTTTAAAATTCAAGCAAAAGTCTTCTAAGCATCGAGCAAACGGTTCCGTTTATAATGAGAACGTCAGGGGCAAATTGGAGCAGTAGAATTTGAAAAAAATAACCTAAGGAATGTCGATGATGCCAATGTTGGAGTTTGCTGAGCTGCAATGCAAAGAAAATCCGATTTGTTTCAAATTTATTTTTTGGGAGATGTAGGCTCGTGCATTTAGCATCCCAAGTCCTTCAGTAATTTTTCAATTCAACAATTTTTCCGGAAGAACGAATTTGATGGGAAAATAAATCATTTCCGTTGCCTTAAAGGATGCAAACTTCAATATCGTAACTTTTTCCACGACGTTTTCTTCATGGAGGAAAAAGGAACTGTCTTCATTTTTAGTTTTTGCAGTAAGGTCAATTTTTTTGTTTTGCAAAATTAATTCCCTGATAGTGTCTCATATTTAAAGTTACTGGTAGAATATATTTCCGAAAGCATCGCAAAATCTGAAATTTTTTCAAATAAGGACAATTTGAAATTGAATTAGATGTCTCGGGCATGAAATTCAAGAATTTTTTGTTTCTTTAAAATACATCTTGATAATGATGCCCAACTTCAGTATCCATTATTCAATAAAAGAAACAATGAAACTCTCTTCTATTTTTGCATCGGAAATAATTAATTATGACATTTAAAGGAAAATGCATAATGAGGCGTGGTCAAACTGGTCCACGTTCACAAATATGTTAACTGGACCTCTCAACCCTTAAAAAATCAGAGGATAGGGTGAATCCTACACTGAGAAAACAGTTTATTTGTAGTAAAGAAATATATTTAGTTAACACTTTTACTTAAATATTCCTTAACTCACTGTAAAAAATGTTATTAAATTTAATATACTTGTTATTGCAATTTCATATTCATTTGTATATTAAATTTCAATAGCAAGTATACGAAATGGAAATTAATAGACATCGATTGGAAAATTAGCAATTTTGACTTAAATTCAATATTTGTATATTAAAATTAAGAGAATAAACTCTGGAAATTAAAATTTATATGGGAATATTACTAAATTTATTGGAATATTACGGCACACATGTATATGAAATTTAATATACTGTATATGCATAAAAACTTCATATTTTTGTATGAAGTATTTTTTACAGTGCTGTTACAAAATTTGTTAGTCGTTAAGAAATATATTTTATTGCACTCCGTACGTAAAAGGCCCACTTTACGTACTGATGCAATAAAATACTGTATGACACTCGTAATGTACTATTATTTCACTCCGTGCGTAAAGTGGGCACTTTACGCACTCTCGTGCAATAAAATTTTGTACGATCGTAATGTACTAATTTGTGTGAAAATAATTTATAAACTGTTAAAAAATATGTATTCAATTTATTAACTGTTAAAAAATAATTGATTTCGCCATATTCAACATTTACATTTGTTAACAGTTAACAAATCCTGATACATTGTTTTCTCAGTGTATCCCCAATTATTTATCAAGTATAAAATAACGACCCCTTCTTTAAAAATCAGTTACTGCAGCTCGTTAATTTTTTTTTCTCTTATAAATAATTAATTCCCCTCCCATTACTAACTCCACAACTCTGATAAATTATTTCACGTATTCCGAGAATCATTGCACCGTTGGTCTTGAACTATCGTTGGTTTCTCACAAGGAGGTAATTTCGCTTGGGAAAGACTGTCAGAGCTGTAGATGTGCCAAAAAAAAATTCATCTGCCCTCAAACCCACGCTCTCTCTCAGCTTCTCTCTTTGTGCTATTCAGAACGTTAAACTACCCATATTATATACATAGATATACAAAGTCTATGTAGACGTTTGAAGTTTAGTGGATAGCTCGGCCTCACGCACTCGGAATTCGCTAATAGGCTGCAGCCAAGAACAATCTCCGATGTTTCTCGCGAACCTTCAACATTTATATACATATATATATATTAGTTGGTGCAGGTGCGTGTGTGTTTTCGTGCGAAGGGGTTGAACAAGATCGGACGTACGTGCCGGATATTTACGAGAGTGCGGAGAACGATGTCGGGAGGGTTATATGTATGCCATATATACGCACATATGTATCGATCCTTGATGAATAAAAGGACCCTTGCCATGGCTCCAGGAGCCTCGAATTACCGGAGTTTCGCCCTTTTACCAGTCAGCAATCGATATTATAAGTCTGCATACCCCTACAGGGCTGCTGTTCCTCTCTCGTTGTATCTACTCTCACGATATAATGCCTCTCTCAGGTTGAATTCTCCCTCTCGCACTCCGGCTCTCTTTTTCTCCGCTCTCGAATATAAGACGCATCGAGAGGCGTTCGGATTTACACGACGCTGTTTGAATTTTACGAGCCCAACGAGAGGAGAGCGGAGAGCTATCTATCGCACTTTTTCTCTCGTGCCCGCGGGTATATATATATAGAAATACATATGTATGTACAATATGTACACACACATATATATATATATATATATATATATATATATATATATATCAGCGAGGATCTCTGTCTCAGTTCACCGAGACGTGAGCGATTTTTCACTCTTTTAGATTTACTCCGATATTTGCCTGTTGTTACTACGTGCCCTTTTTACAGGTCTATCCACTTGGTCTAGAATTTTAAAAAATCATTTTTTTCTGTATATCCTTAAGGTTTGGACCTTTACGAATAAATGTTTTTTTTTTGTTCAGGGTGGGGCCATTTTGATTTTTTTTTCGTTTTCTTTGAGGTAGGGGCTATAACGTCATTCTTATATATACTAATTAAGAATATTTTTTTTGAATTTTGTATCGGATGACTAGAAAGGTTGCAATAATGTCAATTCCAGCACACCCCCTTTTTTAGCCCCCAACTTTACTAGTTTATAAATTATTTAATTTTCATTTATTTTCTCGATTTTTTTGTTTTTTGTCACAATATTAATGAATATGTTGTATAAGAAAACAATGGTGTGAAAACATTTTTTTTTTATTGAGCTCGACAAAACGCAGAAAATTTACACTGCCGCCCAAAAGTTTGTAAACACTCGCTCCGATTCCACGCCGCACAAAATAAGTTTCACTGCTCTTTAAAAAATGAAGATATTTTGATTCCCCAAGCGGAGTTTTAAAGGAGACATATTCAGCTTCATTTAGCTTTTTTGAAAAAAATTTTGCGATTTTTTTTTTACCCGGTACGCCCTTTGAAACATGGTCGTTTTTCGGCTTTTTTTTGGCATTGTAATTTTGGCGCACGACCCTTGAAAATTTGGTTCCACTGTTTTTCGCATAAAAAACTTGTCGCGGGGAGTATTAGCTTCAATTTTTTTTTTAAAGTTTCGTACGATTTTTTTTCGCAAAAATATTCAATTTTTTGCAAAAAAACGACCATATTCATAAAATGTAGCGTAAATCTAAAACTACTGGGTTTTCGTGAAATTACCAAGAGGGTAAAAAGTTGCATACAATCATTCTGGATTTAATGAAATTTTTTTAGAATTTTTTGTGCAATTTTATTTTTCGAAAATTGTTCCTGTCAACGATATTTTTCTGACTGAAACAATTGAGTCCGTTACCTCATCTGCACGGGTTTTTCGATGAAAAAGCCACGTAGATGAGGTTTTTCGATGAAAAAGCCGTGGGGATGAGGTAGGAGACCCGATTGTTCAAGATAAAAAATATCTCGTTTACAGAAAAAATTGGAAAAAAAAAATTTCGAAAAAAAAATCTGGGAAAATTTCATTGAACCCAGAATGATTGCATGCAACTTTTTACTTTCTTAGTGATTTCACGAGAACCCAGTAGTTTTAGAGTTGCTCTAAATTTGATAAATATGGTCGATTTTTGCGAAAAATTGAATATTTTTGCGAGAAAAAATCGTAGGAAACTTTTTAAAAAACGAAATTAAAGCTAACGCCACAAGTTTTTCATGCGAAAAACAGTCGAAAAAAATGTTTATAGGTGCGCCAAAATTACAATGCCATTAAAAAAAATCCAAAAACGACCTAGTTTGAAAAGGCGTATCGGGCTGAAAAAAAAGGCACACAAATTTTTTGGAAAAACCGAAATCAAGCTGAATATGTCCCTTTTAAAACGCCGCTTGGCGAATCAAAATATCTTCATTTTTAAAAGAGCAGTGAAACTTAGTTGTGAAACTCTCTAGACCAGAATACCGCCTTAATTCAAGGGTTTTTGGTACTTTTTTAGCCATTTTTCTTCAAATTGATGGATAGATGTGGAGATAAAGCTTAACACCATTTAATGGACGTTTGAACAGAAAAGTTAAAAAATTGTTGAATTCATTTGAAAATGAAGCTTCCCACCATTTTTGAGATGTTCGAAGAGAACAATTCCGGGCGAAATTTGCGCACAAAGCATTTTGTTGGTTATAAATCGCTTCACTGAGCGTAGAATGACTTTGTGTTCCCGAGACTTTGCGAAACCCCCCTAATTCTGCTGAGGTGTAGCGAACACAGAAGCACAAAAATCCATTGCCAACACGCATTTAAAGCGTTTAAAAGTCCCCAGGATATCCTCGACAGAAATAGGGCCCATGATCTCTCTGCACCTTTCTTCGAGAACGTCATTATAAAATCCTCGAGTGGAGAAAAAATAAATGGAGTCAAGGAGAGAATGAGATTGAGAAAGAAGGGATATTCATAGCGAAGGGAGATTTATTTCGTTCGAGTTGCCGGAATTGTTTTAAGGCCCAAATATCGTTTGGATGTTGCGTGATTTTTTTTTGGGCCAACCTTCGAGACGCAGATCACGCACGATAATTTTAAAAAATCGTCGAGCAAGTCAAGGACTTGCGAAATCTTCTCGAATTTTAATGGTATACTCAGGATATAGGTTAGCTAAATTCGGTACAGCTTTAGTGAAACATTTCACTGGCAAATTCAACTTTTAATTTCAACCTATAACCTCTTGATCGATTCTTATTCAATTTGAAATCAAACCTCACCAAGTGCATTTCTGCAAAAAAATGAGCTTGACAGCTTCAAAAATACAAAATTGAGAGCAACCACAAGGACAAACACACCAATTTGACCTGAATTTTTTTTTTCAACATGATTTTTAGATGTTCAAGACGATTCCTGTATTAAAAAACTACAAATTCGCAAAGTTTCCTTTAATGACGACGAAAAAATGAAAAATGAGGACAAAGATAACATACCATGAAATCATATATTCCGAGCATTATTCGCGACAGAAAGGACGAACGAGAGGGAACAGAAGGAGGCAAGAGAAGTGATGAGTTCGGAACTCGGCGCGTCACGCGCGGCAACCACGCATTAACGTCCGGCGATGTTCTGCACCCCCGCGACCATCATTATCTTTCCGTGGATGAGGATTCACGTTTATAGCTAGCTATGCGAAAGGACTGAGACCGAAAGAGAGAGGGAGGAAGAAAGAAGGAAAGGAGCGTAGTAGTCTTCGACGTCGTCGTCGACGTTGGAGGAGAATATCCTCGTGGCGTTATTATCATCAAACCTCTCCTCCACAGCCGCCCCTCTCCCTCCTAGTCCACTATATATGGGGCGTTTCATCCCACATCGGACAGTTTGAAAAACTTTTTTTTTAATTTCCTCAATTTTTTTATATTTTTGAGTACCCATCAAAAGACCCTTCCTGTTAAATTTTGAGATTTTTTCGATTACCCGTTCAAAAGATATTAAATGAACAAAAAAACCGCTCTTTTTTTTGGTATTTTGGTCATAACTTCTTCAATAATGGTCCCAATTGAAAGTTTTTTTTTTCAAATGTTTTATTTTTTTATGGCCTTTTTAGAAAAAAATGCAACAAAAATATTCGACTTGTTTTCAAATGAGTTTTTTGAGTTTTAAACGTTAAATCGCGTTTTTAAAACTGAATGTCATTTTTTATTTTTTTTTTAATTTTTTGTTTCAAAAATCTTTCTATTCAACAGTTTTTAAGACTGGTCCGATCGTGAGATCTCAATAACTATTCTTCTTTTTCGATTTTTGAAAATTAAATTTTTTTTTTTACAAATTATTATGAATACCAACTTTTGTTACTGTATAGTATTTTTTTCAATATTTAGAATTTATTTTGACCCAATTTTTGGTACTTTATAGTATTTTTTTCAATATTTAGAATTTATTTGGACACTTTTTTATTGTTAACGGGTTCTTAAAATTAATAATTAATCGTTAAGTCTGTTTATGAACAATAATAACGACAGTTCTTATTTATTCACGTATGTTTTTGAAATCTTACATATACGATTATTTCAGAATTTCAATCAGAATATTCCTTTGCTAATACGTTTCCGTTGCTCATTGGAATAATTGAATGAAATTTTTGTGTCCCTCTGTCATTGACTTTGCGGTATTTTATCGCAAATAAAATCTTTCTTTTGCATCTGAATAATGTTTCTCATGTGAAAATTTGACAGCAATATTCGGTACACTATTTAGGTTCAATACCCACTTATACAATTCTTGAACTGTTGTTATTTGCTCATCGATTAATTATTAATTTTAAAAATCTGTTAACAATGAAAAAGTGTCCAAATTAATTCAAAATGATTAAAAAAATACTATACAGTAACAAAAATTGGTATTCATAATAATTTATTTAAAAAACAAAACTTTTTTTCAATTTTCAAAAATCGAAAAAAATAGTAGTTATTGAGATCCCACGATCGGACTAGTTTTAAAAATTGTTGAATAGATAGATGTTTGAAACAAAAAATTTAAAAAATAAAAAATGACATTCACTTTTAAAAACGCGATTTAACGTTTAAAACTCAAGAAACTCATTCAAAAACGAGACGAATATTTTTGTTGTATTTTTTCTGAAAAGGCCATGAAAAACAAAAATTTTGAAAAAAAAACTTTTAATTTGGATCATTATTAAAGAAGTTATGACCAAAATACCAAAAAAAGAGCGGTGTTTTTGTTAATTCAATATCTTTTGAATGAGTAATAAAAAAAATCTCAAAATTTAACAGGACGGGTCTTTTGATGGGTACTCAAAAATATAAAAAAATTGAGGAAATAAAAAAAATAGATTTTCAAACTGTCCGATTTGGGATGGAATGCCCCATACACTAGAAGGAGAGTAAATCCAGAAGGACGAAGGATGCCAGGGTAAAAAATACAGCGATATTCCCTGCTCCCTCTTCCTCCTCCTCTCTCCTCTCCTCATCTCTCCATCTCCTTCTTCCTTCTTACTTATTAAGGGGATTCCCGCGAACTCTCTGATGGCCTGCGAGACCATCTCCAATAAACTTAGCCCCTCCTCTTCACGATAATACCGAATCCGGTGCATTTTCTACAAAAAAAAACCGATTTCCTTTCGTTAAACAAACATCGATGGTTTTTTTTCTCATCAGTTCAAGAGGAATTCATTCGACGACTAATCTTCGCAGTCGTAAACAAAATGGCGACAATTAACCTCGCACTATTGGACAAAAAAGTCCCCGGCGAGTGCAATTGTGCACGCACACGTTTTTTCTACCTCTCCAATTCCTCCGAGGAGCGGGAGTGTGCATCGTGCAGGATCACGAGAGTCACGAAATTACGCGGAGACACGAGATACGCGATGGAGAAGGATAAATGAAGAATAAAAATGATCTACGCCGGGGCGTCACGGTGAGATCCTCCGCAAGCTGCACTCCCTCCTTCTCGCTTCTTCTTTTCTCTTTGGAACAATCTCCCTCTCCTTCACTGCATTCGTCCCTTCGGCGAGTGTTCTTACTCCACGAGGATATACACCGAGAGGGCAAGAGGAAAAACTCATGTTATTAAGCCGCGGCAAAAGTTTGCTCTCCGTTTTCTCTTCCTCTATTCGCCTCCTCCCGTGCTCTCCCGTCCTCTTTCACCTCGAAACGTTCTCCCGTCCCCCTCCCGCTGTATGTTGTATATCTGTACGATAAACTGAGCACCGTAGACATTCCCTCAGCTCTTCCCTTCGCGGTCTAGCACTATCTCGGGGAAAAGGGAGCTGAAAGACGAGAAGGAGGAGGGAGCTCGATGGACCTCCGCTAGATTAGTTCATTACTCGACCAGCGGTAACGCAACAACGGAGGGAGATGGAGCACCTCTTCAGTTTTTGCCACAGCGTGTGGAAATAGATTTGTTGCAGATCGCCGTCGTGAAAACTCCTTCGTCTCCTTCTCGCACCCTCCTCTTTCTTCTCTCCTGCTCTCCATTTCACTTTCGTCTCGCTCCTTCGTGACCTGCGTTTTCTTGCGTATGAGCGATGCAATGCGGAGGTACATACTCCTCCGGAGAGGCCTTTTTCCTTGCTTTGCGCTCTTCTCTCCTCCTTTCCCTCCTTCTTGCCTCCTTGCTTCTTTGCTCTTTCTTTTCTCGCTCCGGTTGACTTTATGCCGATCGCCCCTTTCTCAAAATCGCGTTAACACCGGGTGGTCCCTCCCAGCTTCTTCAGCTTCCCCGTGCGAATCGCTCGATCGTTCTTTTTTTCTACCTCTCCCTGTTCACTCTTCTCCTCCTTCTCCTCTCACTCGCGCTACGTTCGTAAACTTCCGTGGGATTTTACGAACCCTCCGCGCTTTTTGCACAAAAACGAGTGTATTAACGATTTTCTTAATACATACATTAGAAAGTCCATGGATTTTATTGGCGTGCAAGAAAATTTTTCCGGACCCTCGGGAGCATCGAGAGAGGGCTTTGAATATAATTACATCTTAATCGTGGATTATGCACGAGAAAGTGGGTAAATACAATTTGCATTAAACGTCTTTCTTCTTCCTCCTCACATGTTCGGCGTGTATTGGACGAATCGTAAAAAAACAGGGCGGGATTTACGAGCCAATACAGTGATTCTTCTCGATGAGGAAAGAAAATTAAGGGGGGACGCCACTGTGACGAGGCTAAAAACAGCCGATTTTCGGGAATTTTTGTTTGTAAGTAGGGATAATTATTTGACGATCAGACAAAAATCCATTTATTAAGTATATATTTAACTATATTTATACAAATTTTTATTGAAGAATATTAAAAATTGACAAAGTTATTGCCATTAACGCAATGACATAATAAAAAAAATGACTCCTGGTGGCAGCGATACAATAAAAAATCAGGTAGTCCCAAAGGATTACCTGCTCTTCTTTTGGGTATATCCCAGTCAATTTTTTAGATTTTGTGTTAAAAATTTGTTGACATTTTTGAATAAACAGTGCCGGCCAAGATTTTGGAAACACTCGCCCCGATTCCACGCCGCACAAAAAGTTTCACTACTCTTTGAAAAATGAAGATATTTCGATTCGCCAAGCGGAGTTTTGAAGGGGACATATTCAGCTTCATTTCGCTTTTTCCAAAAAAATTTTGCGATTCGTTTTTAACCCGGTACGCTCTTTGAAACATGGTCGTTTTTTGGATTTTTTTGGCATTGTATTTTGGCGCGCGACCCATGAAATTTTTTTTCGACTGTTTTTCGCATGAAAATCTCGTGGCGAGGAGTACTAGCTTCAATTTCGTTTTTTACAAAGTTTCGTACGATTTTTTTTCGCAAAAATATTCCATTTTTCGCAAAAAACGACCATATTTATAAAATGTAGCGTAACTCTAAACCTAGTGGGTTTTCGTTGAATCACTAGGAGGAGAAAAAGTTGCATACAATCATTCTGGATTTAATGAAATTTTTTCAGATTTTTTTCAATTTTTTTTTTTTTTTTTCATCTTTCCTGTAATCGAGATATTTTTTTATCTTAAACAATCGGGTCTCTTACCTCATCTACACGGCTTTTTCATCGAAAAATTTTATCTACATACTTTATTCATCGAAAAATCCGTGTAGATGAGGTAAGAGACTCGATTGTTTAAGATGAAAAAATATCTCGTTTACAGGAAGAATCAGAAAATAATTTGAAAAAAAATCTGAAAAAATTTCTTTGAGTCCAGAATGATGGTATGCAACTTTTTACCCTCTTAGTGATTTCACGAAAACCCAATAGCTTCAGAGTTGCGCTATATTTTATAAATATATGGTTGTGTTTTTGCGAAAATTTGAATATTTTTGCGAAAAAAATCGTACGAAACTCTGTAAAAAACGAAATTGAAGCTAATACTCCCCGCCACAAGTTTTTCATGCGATAAACAGTAAACAAAAAAAAATGTATGGGTCGTGCGCCAAAATTACAATTTTTTAAAAAATCCGAAAAACGACCATATTTCAAAAGACGTACCGAGTAGAAAAAAAATCGCAAAATTTTTTTGGAAAAAGCAATATGAAGGTGAATAGTCCCCTTCAAAACACCGCTTGGCGAGTCAAAATATCTTTATTTTTAAAAAAGCAGTGAAATTTTTTGTGCGGTGTGGAATCGGGGAAAGTGTTTCCAAACTTTTTGCCGGAAGTGCATAATTTAAGAAAATAAAAAAAAATTTCATTTTTTTGACCAATCACAGGGGCGTTCCCCCTTAAGAGGAAATCGATGAAAATTCGTGCTATCAAGGAATTCGAGCGCTCGGGCTTCTCCGTTCACATTTTTCGTTTTTCCTGCTTCCAATACGCAATATATCACATCCGGGAGAGACCTTGAGGCGGAAAATTATCAATCATTATAACAGTCATCTGTGGGAGATTTTTTATGCAGCAAACACTTGTTCAAATCACCTCGTAATTTACCAAACAGGATATACATCGATAATAAAACACGTAATGGCTCAATTAAACAAGTCATTCGACCTGGAAATTAGTCCGACTTCTGTAATAATAAAAAAAAGGAAAAAGTTCTTTATTGCGTTTTCCAGTCTCGTACCGACAAAAAAAGTCGACACGGGAAAATCCCCTGAATCATGTACGATCTCCTCTGATCATCGTCGTGATTTCCATTCAAACGAAACGCATAATTCAAAATGATCATGACAATATAATTATCACGAGGTGAAATTACAACGTTTCACCTTTTATTATTCGTCGGGTAAAAATATTGGACGTCCTCTTTTTGCTTCTTTCTTAATGTTTAATCATTCGCTGCCGCATCCTCGACGAAGAATCCAGCGGAATCGCCTCGCAGCCTCTCCGAGGAAATCACCTCTGACGCTTCTGCTACCAATAATTTATCAATTTGCATCTTCCGTGCTCGGCTCACTGGATCATTTCGCAACGCCCCGTTATAATATACTCCCGTATTTATACAGAGAACATCGCGGTAAGTGCAATGATAAAAAAAAACAAAGAAATGCGAAAGGAGCGAAATTGCATCGACGCAGGAGGCACGAAACGCAAAGGTTTTTTTGCTCTCCTCCTTCTTTTTTTATCTCACTGATAAACTATCGAGTTGATGGTTTCTCGTAAAAGGGGTGTGCACACTCTGAGCCCTTTATCCATATACCTCCCTCTCTTTCTCTCTTTTTCTTGCAAAAATGCAACAACGCGCTGATGATTGGAGCGCATCAAAAACGCTCAAGACTTTAACGCACACCGCTAAACTCTTTGGTGCACAAACACTCGAAACATGGTCGCAAAATGCTCCGTACACGCTGCAATAGCGGATACGAAGAGTTTGTAGGCTCAATCGTGTGTCTCTTTTGCTCCTGAGCTTCCTCTCCTCCTCTCCTCCTCCTCCTTCTCTCCTCCTCCTCCTCTCCTCCTCCTTCTCTCCTCCTCCTCCTCTCCTCCTCCTCCTCTCCTCCTTCTCGCCTCCTCCTCCTCCTCTCCTCCTCCTCCCCTCCTCCTCTTCTTTCTTCAGCCTCGTCATCATCTCCAGCATTTTTCTCCGCTTTATTCTCTCTTCTACGTTTTTTCCCCCTCCTCCTCCTCCTCTTGACGGTTCACCGATGGATGCACGATATTACGCGCGTATGCACAGTTACGTTGCAACCGTGTCCCCCGATTACGTCGACCCTGATGCGCGCTGTAACGTTCGAGTTGCCTTCGCTCCGTCTATCCAGGGGTCTATAATAGTAGTAGTTTAACGAAGAGCACAGGCAAATGTTATGTTCCTTATACCTATGCTCATATTATATATGTAAATATTTATATGCATGCAGGAAAAGTGTAACGCCGAGCTTGAAGCTGAAGAAGGAAGAAGAAGGAGGCTTATGTGCTCGTGGAAGCTGCACGCTCCTTTTTTCCTTCCCTCTTTCTGCGCTCTGGAGTCTCTGGAACACACTCTGTCAGAGAAGTCCGTGTAACGATAATTTTCAACTGCGATGCTGAAACTGTTGAACCGTTTACCGATATCGTCTTCCCATTGACTTTTGATTGCAAAATTTGTACATGAACTTTTACATGAAATTGGATACAATTACATGTGGATAGAAAAATTACACAGGGAAAATGGGTGGCATTGAGTGGAACAAATATTTGTTAACATTGATATTGAATTTCCCGGGCTTGAGAGGAGAAAATTGCAAGGGTTTGTCAAAATTTGGAAAATGGAATTTCATGGGAATGCAATTTGAAACTTTTTTTTGAAGCTGCCTCCCTTTTTATAGGGTGAAAATTAAGGCTAAGCATGCGATGCTTTTTTGAATATTTTTTTTTTATCGATTTACTGATAAGGAGACTGATAGTGACGATAAAGGGGAGGAAAACTTAGAAGTTTCGTACCTTTAAATAAAAATAATAAATTTTAATTTAAATTGTAATAATTTAAATATAAATATACCTTTAAACCAGCTTTTGAAGATGAAGGTCGTTTTATCCAGCGTCTCCAATATAGTAGTAAAGTAACGAAGAACACAGTCAAATAATATACTTTTTATATCCATATTCATAATTTACATGCATGAGAATAAATGTGATGCAGAGCTTGAAGCACAAGAAAGAAAAAGGACGCTTATGCGCTCATAGATGTTTTCAAAATTCTAGAGCCTCTGAATATACACCGAAAAGTTTCCGGACAAAACTTCGAAAAATGTCTGGAACGTTTTTTTATGCCATTTCGCCGAAAGTCAACGTAAACTAATTTAACAAACGGCATTTTAAAGGGAAAGAATTTTCTTCCAAATTTTTTTCGTCGACATTTCGTCACAAAAATTTGGAAAAAAATGTGAAAAAATGCAATGTGTTGAAAATGGTAAAATAAAGTATTTTTCCCTCTTGAAATTTTATCAATAATCCCGTAGTTCTCGAGTTATGGTAATTGAACGATCTGAGCTCCGACCCAGAAAATAAAAATAAAAACTTTGAAAAACAAATCTGAAGAAATTCCTCTGAATTCAACAAAAACAGACGCAACTTTTTGCTATCTTGAGGTTTTTCATGAATCCTCTTTGTTTTCGTGTTATACGGAATTTTTGAAATTTCTTCTTTTTTTACAAAAAACAGAATAACTTTGGAAAAAAAATCGCTCAAAGTTTTTGAAAAAACGAAAGTCAAGCTCAAACTTTCCCTTTTATGGATCCATTCGTAAAAATGTATTTTAAAAAATTCCTCTGAAGATGAGTACACCTGAAGAGAGGGGGGGGGGGAGGCGAAAAACAGTTGTTTTCAAAATAGAGTCCAAATCTAAAAACAAACTGTAGAAATAATTCAAAAAACAGGAGCCGAAGCCGAATTCTTCCCCTTGAAAATACTTTTTGTTAAATTAGTTTACGTTGACTTCCCGCGAAATGGCATAAAAAAACGTGTCAGACCTTACTTGAAGTTTTGTCCGGAAACTTTGATTTTAAAATTGTTACATATGAAACGTTTGCCCAGAAAAATTATTCTGAAAAAATGGGTTACTCGGATTCGAATAAATATTTTATTACTTTTAAATGGAATTAATTTATCTCATTTGGGAGGAATGACGTGTTACTTCCTCAAAAGTAAAAAAAAATGAAATCTTATCGCAAAACATTTTGAACCTTTTTTTGTGGTCACAGACTTCTCTTTAGAGCACGAAAAAAGAGGATAAGGACTCGACTCTTTTTTTTAAATAGTTTTTTTTTAATCGATTCACTGATGAGGAGTCTGATGGGGGCGATGAATGTTCAAAAACTTGCGAGGGGTCGGAGGAAGGGCCAGAGGAAGAGGTGAAGCTCATTTAAGCTCGGTGCGGTATCCGGCAAAAGCGTGTGTAACGCGGTTATCTGCCGCAACGTTCGATGTGCTTACCAATATTCCCACGGAAGAGGGTGGTCGTGGGTGAGAAAACGAGAGAACGATGCCGCAGACGAGATTATGTGTATATGTAATACGTATATGCATGTATATTTTATGTGCATTAGATAATGGAGAGAGGGAAAAGCGAACGCTGTTAAGGAGCGGTAGAGCGAGTATGAGACGGTGGAGACGAAGGGAAGGCTCGTTTTTCGCCAAAGTGCTTATCATTATCGATTCGGGTCTACATCCTCATGCCCTCCCTCCCTCCCTCCCTTTCTCTCTCTCTCTCTCTCTCTCTCTCTTTCTCTCACTCTCTCTGACTCTCCTTCCTTCTCTTTCAACTCTCATCACTCGAGGTTGGTACGCAAATGAGGACGGAATATAGATATATTCATATATATAGGAACACTGATTCAGGGTCTCGATTTCATAAGGACGGTCGAGAAGATCCTTTGAATTTACTATTTATAGTACATCCATTATCCGACACTTTTTTTTTATTAAAGAAATGAAATTAACAACGAATTAAATACTTTGTCGCATTGAGCATTTTCGATTTTTGATATGAAAGAAGCTATTTTTTTTTTTGTAATTACTTCGTTATAGAGGAAATTTTGTTTTGAGTGAAAAAGTAGCTTTTAGAGATTTTTATGCCGGAATTTTCAAAATTTTTCAATTTGGCGAATAAACACATTTTTTTTAGATTTCCTAGCGAATATTTGTTTTTATTGGCGGAAAATGTTAGTGAAGGGTCTAATTTTCATAATTAAATTTCATAATAACTTTAGAAGCTGTTTTTGTATAAATTTTGTAAAAATTGTTCCAAAATTCAAATAATATTTGCGAACTAAAGTCAATTTAAGACTTTTTCCACAAATAGTCTCTAAAAAGAGTCTGAAAAAATCTGGAATTCCAAAAAAGCTTGCAAGCACTCCATCTTTCTAATTCTACGGTCATGGATCTAAAGCTTCAAGGAATCCCAATTAAATTTGGAATTATCGAGACCCTGGCTGTTTTTTCAAAATCTCCAAGAATAATATTTAGGGAAAAGGTTTTGTGTGGGTTGCAAAAAATGCTTGTAAACAATTCGTCTGTCAATTAAATTAAAATTCTCTCTATAAATATACAAACAATAAGCAAATTAAATTTCCTATCAATCGCATCAGGGTTTTAGATTTTGGAAAAGGACATGGTAAATTTTCTAAAAATGAGGGCAGATTCTTTGAAATGTGTGTTTCACCAATTGATCTAAAAATTGGAAACCGCAACCAAATTTGGAATTAAATGGAAATGAGGAAGAACTAAATTATGCCCATTGACCGAAACATGCTTCCTCATAATTTTTTGCTATTTCACAAAACTTCCGTTCTGATAAATCTAAAATGAAATAGCAAAACATAATTAAGATCAAGTTTTCATCGATGGACCCCATTTGCTTATTTTTTTTTTTTTTTTTGAATCTCGAATCTGTAAATTGAGACAAAGTAGTGGAGATACAGAGAGAGGCGAAATGGAGAGAAATCAGGTGTGTCCCGGTGGCCCGCGCATTCTCGTCGAAAGGACGAACCGGAAGTAGTAACCTCTCGGTCCATTAATTTTCGTTATGGGATTGCCCGGCAAATGGGGCTCTAGCGACGAGAGCCATTCGGCCTCTATCTCTCCATTCGTGTTGCTGCTGCTGTTTTTGGACAAAGTGGTCCAGCGACGTTTACGATTCGACGCCATACCAGCGGTAACATCCCTCTCTCGGTTTATACACCCCCGCATGCAGTCCCCATTCGGATGCTTTTCCATCCGCGTTTTGTTCAACCGGGCTTTTCCCGCCTCGAACGAGAGAGGGAAAGAGAAAGAACGAGAACGGGCGAGAGATTCCGTGGAAAAGGAAAAGGGAGGCAGAGGGACAGAAAGAGAGAAGCTGCGAGAGGGTTAACGCGTTTTAACGTGTGATTTACGGTTTAGTGAGTGCCAACCTGTGTCGAGGAGCGAGAGGATGACCCAAAAATTCCAAGAGTGCACCGATAGTTCTCCGTAACTTTCATTTTGTATTCTTGCATATACACTGTCGTCCAAAAGTTTGGAAACAGTCGCCCCGATTCCGTTTCATACAAAAAGTTCCACCGCTCTTTTAAACATGCAGATATTTTGAGTCAACAAGCGGCGTTTCAAAGGGGACTCATTCAGCTTCATTTCGCTTTTTCCGAAAAAAAAAATTTGATTCGGCGCGGAATCGAAGCGTTTCCAAAGTTTTGGACGACAGTGTAATACTGTGCCGTTACACGTTACGGCGCGCATTACAGCGCCTATAACAGTCGGTATTTTCCAGTTTTTTTAACCACTCCCAGTTGTAATGACGGTTCCTTTTGATATCATTAAAATGGTCCTGATTCACTGGACCGTATCCAAAAAAAATTATCCCTTCGGAATTTCAGTTTCAGATTCTCGGGATCCCCAAAATAAAAAAAGACTCTGGAAAAATACGAAAAATTATTGACAACGCATTCTGCACTATATATGATATCCGTATTTATACGGATATAAGAGACATCGGAGAATTATGATATCGCTTTATGGCATAATAACAAGTTTATTAACGTGAGATACGATGCGAGAGATCACGCCCTCGAACTTCTTCGGACATGACCAGGCTACAAGCTACGAGACTTCTATCTCTTTCTCTTTGATTAATTTCGTCCTAAGAGCTCGTGTGTGTATTGCGAGAGGGAGAGAGAGAGAGAGAGCGAGAGAGAGAGAGAGAGAGAGAGAGAGAGAGAGAGAGAGAGAGAGAGAGAGAGAGAGAGAGAGAGAGAGAGACGAAATCATCGACGGGAGAGCAAGATCGGCAGAAAGGTGTAACGAGAAAGTGAGACAGGGAGAGAGATGCCGCCGCGTATAGCAATAATACAAGACGCGATGTTACAAGACTCGTTCGACAAGCCGAACGAGGCGGCGGCACGCCTCTCTCTCTCTCTCTCTCTCTCTCTCTCTCTCTCTCTTTCTCTCTGTATCGTTTCGATCCTCCGTGTGTGACTTACCTCTTGTTTCTTCTTCCTACTTCTCTTTCTCTCATATGCTCTCCCTTCCTCTCTCTCTCTCTCTCTCTCTCTCTCTCTCTCTCTCTCTCTTCCATCTTCTGTGAGCACGTGCTTTTTTGACCATTGCCGACGGCCCTCTTGTATAAATCGGTACACATAATCCATTAACATGGCCCCTGGGACTACTCCGTGGGGACCCTTTTTCAAGGGATACAGTCGAAGTCCCCATTTCTTAACCCCCCATTTCTTGACCGCTCCCACATCTTGACTGGGTTACCATGGCAACCATTCCCACATCTTGACTTCTCCTATTGATGGTTGCACCACTCTATAACACAGTAGTTTGTAGGCGCGTGCGCAAGTGTGCCGAGATCAGAACAGCGCGTGCGCGCTCCCACGAGCATGCGCGTGCTCACACGAGCATGCGCGTGCTCACACGAGCATGCGCGCCTCTGGCGTACAATATGACGTCGTATCGAAAGTGGGGACTGTAGGAGAAGTCAAGATGTGGGAATGACCTACATTCGTCTGGTCAAGAAATGGGGACTTCGACTGTACATTGATTTTTAATTTCCTCGCTTTTCTAACGACTTTTCCTTTCCATTTGAGGCGTTTTGTTTTTGTTGCATTTTTTTCACTGTTTCCACTGTCAAAAATAGAGAAGGATCAAGAATTCTAATTTGCCAAAAATTAAAGAGGAGAAAATTGGAAAATTAACCTTCAAAATGATTTTGAAAGCATTGTTAATAGTTCTTTTTATCTCGAGGGAACAAAGTTACAGTTTAAAAAAATTCCTATTTTTTAAGCTTATTATTCCTATTCTTTTAGCAAATTTTTCGTTCTCTAACGGAATCTCAAAGTACCTCCTAATTGCAGATTTTCGTGGATAACGAAGAACATACTGTTTCGTCTAATTTCCAACTACTTGGCAGTCGGAATTGATGACTAAAACAATTATACTAATGAAAATAGCAATCTGCACAATTAACAATCATACTATTTGAAGAAAAAACAATCCAAGCACATTTTTATTTTATTTCTATAAATTTTTATGCCTGCCTCCGTCTTTTATGAGCTTGCCTCCACGA
The DNA here is from genome assembly GCA_946863875.1 of Alloplasta piceator. Lineage (NCBI taxonomy): Eukaryota > Metazoa > Arthropoda > Insecta > Hymenoptera > Ichneumonidae > Alloplasta > Alloplasta piceator. Next base: position 8,598,895 of record OX333077.1, on the reverse strand, counting down.
TTTATGTAACAGCAGGTACAATTCCGATAAAATTAATTGGTCTTTCATTGTTTTTTGAACTCGAGGATTCAAAATAACTGAATGAATTAATGAAATTAATTAATTATGTATATAATCAATTGATGGATTATGAGAAATTGATGAACTATAATTATTAATATGAAATATTAATTAATATAATAAATATAATAAAATTGTTTATATAGTATATTATTGTAATGAATGACTTGAATTACCGAAATTAATTAATTAAAAATTACTACAAAATTGGGGCGAAAAATATTGAAAAGCCATTGCTGAAAAGTTGTCAAATGTGGCGGATGCTCCAAGGATGTCTCGCTATTCGAGTAATTAGTGATTTTCATCATTTTCCATTTCGCGAACGGACCTTGCCGTTGAAAATTGCGTGGGAACCGGTAATCTGGTGGCTTTGCTGTAAAATCTGCATCATCATCATTGCATATGCAGAAACAGACACAATCGTCGTGTTTGTATTGATGCGTTTGTAGCGTGCAAGGTTTATAATATATATAGCGCATCGTAACCGTGATGGCAAAGGTTAACCGATCTTTTTAACGCATTCTCAGAGTTTGTAAAGTGTAAAACTCTTGTGATATATATGGTTAATCTTCGTTCATACACACCTACACACGAATTTGCATAATTCAGTGGTTTTATTTCTGAAAAAAAAAAAAACATAAACGGAAGTTCTTTATACACATAATTCGATGAGAACGTACGTCACGCGGTGTGACGGTTTTTCATAAAGCTCTCGACGATCGTCGAGAATACGTAATATTTTTTTAAATAGACCGAGCGATGTGCGTCCCTATTATTTTTATTAATACGTGACATTCTTTAGAGCCTTGTTTTTATTTATTCCCTTCAATTCCGCATTGATTCATCGATCCATCGAGATTTATTTATTTATAAATATCGTATAGTCGTATAGAGATTTTTCAACAAGCTTGTAATATTTTAATCTCATTTTTATATTCAATTTGGCTTTCTGATGAGGAAAGCTGTTTTGAAAACATCTAGAAATTATTTTTCAAAAAATTTAGCGGATTGTTGTGTGATTTTGGCTCGATCGGTATTTTTCAGTTTCTCCATTCGATGTGATCCGAGTATGGTAAACAAGATTGGTTGCATTATTTCATGTTTAAAAAATTTATTGATATCGTTATGAATTATTAAAAATATTATTATCAATTATTCAGCGTCGATTTTTTCCCATTTACTTCAATTTTCATCGAATCCTTCAACTGGATTTTTCGCACGAACTATTTCTGAAAAATGTTCTTTCCTGAAAAAAAATTTATCAGAATTATCATAATCATTAAAAATTAATTATTGATTATTCAGCGTTTATTTGTTCCCATGCGCTCAATTTTTATGGATTAATTCCCTCAACTCGATTTTTCGCACGAACTATTACTAAAAAAAGTTATTTAAAAAAAAATTATCATGATTATTATAATCATTATTATAATCATTTATTCCCTTTCGCCTCAATTTCAAGGATTCCCTCAACTCGATTTTTCGACCAATACTGTTTCTAAAAAAAAGTCTAAAGTCTAGTAAAAAAAGTCTAAAGACTCCTAAAAAAGTCTAGTTACATTACTATTAATTATTAAAAAAACATTATTAATTATTCAGGATCCATTTTTTCCCATTCACTTCAATTTTCATGGATTCCCTCAACTCGATTTTTCGATATTCCCGAAAAAAGTCTTCTAAAAAAAAAAAAATTTATGAAAATGAGTTTGAATTATTAAAAAAATATTGTCAATTATTCAGCGACGATTGTTTCCCATTCCCTTCAATTTTCATCACTTTCTTCTTCTGGATTTTCCGCACGATCTATTTCTAAAAAAAGTCCTCTCCAAAAAAAAAAAATTAATAAAATTACTATCAATTGAATTATTTTAAAAAAACATCATTAATTATCCAGGATCATTTTTTTCGCATTCACTTCAATTTTCGTGGAAATTCTTTTAACTCAATTTTTCGCACGAACTATTCCTAAACACCAAAAGTCGGTTATCACGTATATCGCGCGCGTACGAATTCAAAATCGGGAAGATCGAATTGAGGGAGGGGGCGCGAATAGGAAAACACGCAGGTGCGATCGCGCGAGCGCGTAATCGGCGAATATATACCTGCGGCAAGCACGAGAGGGAGAGGGGAGAGAGAGAGAGAGAGAGAGAGAGAGAGAGAGAGAGAGAGAGAGAGAGAGAGAGAGAGAGAGAGAGAGAGAGAGAGAGAGAGAGAGAGAGAGAGAGAGAGAGAGAGAGAGAGAGAGAGAGAAGAGCTAGGCAAAACTCTTTCACGCGCCTGGACCGTTCTATCTCATTCGACGTCTGTATATCTGTATGTGTTAGCCCGTTCTCTCGCGGGCGCGCGCGCGTTCGAAAGTTCAAGCAGGCGATTCTAATGACGTGGGAAATGCGCGCTATAAGGAGCCCCTCTAGTGTTATATACCCGTAAAGATCGGCTCCTGCGCCAGAGCTCTCAATGCACCTCCGATCGTTTGTGCCTTCTTATTCTTTCTTTTTTCGCAAACTCTTATCCCCCTCCTCTTTCGGCTCATGTGCCGATCGTCTCGAACACTTCTCGCGCGGCGAGTTTTGCCTCGCTTAACGCGCGATGTTACACACTCGCCACTTAATATCACAGCGGCAGTGCGCGCCGCACGAAGGAAAAAGTCAGAGATCGAACAAGCGGCCGGTCGTTTCAAAGCACAGACGCACACACACAAACTTCTGCATCTTCATGTGTATATGGGGCATTCCACGTCAAATCACGCGGTCATCGGCCTGACCCCCTCGGATTTTGATGTCCAATGAATTGTTGGTTTCGTTTTGCCCAAAATATGACCTCAAATTTTTAGAAATTTTTATTTCATTTTTTAGGGGTCGTTCGAGCTAAAAATCATTAAATTGAGGAAAAACATAAGGGGGGGGCCCTTTTTCAAATTAATCAAATTTTTTTCACAGAAACTAGGGCCCAAATCAGATATTTTCGTCATGGTTTGATAATGGGCCAAAAATAACTACTATTTTTGTAAATTTTAATTTTTCAATTGTGTTTGAATCATCCGTTTTATTTCAGGTTGTCGAGGCTAATAAATTTTCGAAAAATGTTGTGGTTTCACTCTTAAACCAAGAAAAAAAAATCAAGTTTCACTGGAAAAATATTTTTGTTGTTGTTATTCTCACTGCAAGAAACAATCAAAATGAGGAATTATAAAAAAAAATATATATTCAAACAAAAATTGCAATTATTTTTGGCCGATTATCGAATTAAGACGAAAATATCTGCTTTGGGCCCTAGTTTCTGGGAAAAATGTTTTAAATTTAAAAAAGGCGCCTCTTTATGCTTTCCCTCAATTCGATGATTTATTAGCTCGGGCAACCCCTAGAAAATAAAATAAAAATTTCTAAAAATTTGAAGTCATATATCAGGGGGTCAATCCAATGATCGCCTGATTTGACATGAAATGCCCCATATATATAGAGATAGATTTAAACGCGTTTATGTACCGACCGAGATATGTACAAAGATATATCACGAATTATAAACCCGTTCGGACGCGAGCAAAAATCTTCTCGCACGATCGTAAAGCGTACGCGGAGAAGAGGGAAAAAAGAGGGCAATTCAGTGTCCCGTGCGTCGATATTTCTGTTCCTTTTTCGTGTCACACGCGGTTCGTCCATGTGCGACATATTTCAGGGCTGAAAATTCGCTTTTCCTAAATCAATCTCCATTGGCCCTCGATATGATGCCGGGAAAATGTTTTTCATAGCTATTTCCCTCGATGGGAAAATGTGATCGGCGAAGGAGAAGGGTTTATCGATGTTACCGTCGATAACCGAATTTAATTCGTAATTACATTCCATACGGCCTCGGTGAATATGTATATCAAAGTAGTTCTAGAAAAAAAAATCTTTTTCTAGAAAAAATATTCGAAAAAGAAAGTCCAATTGGAAAAAAAAATTTCTTCTAGAAATTTTTTTTTCTCAATTGGACTCTTCATCCAGATTTTTCGATCTTTTTTATAAAATATAGAAGATGTAGGAGCCTGTACGTTTTTTTCCCCTCAATATCAAATTTTCCAAAAATATCATTTTTGGAAATTCAATTATGCGAGAAAATCCCTCGGTGTGTTGATAGTTGTGGGAAAACCAGAGTTTTTTTCATATCTTGACTATTTGCAATTTTTCCAAAATTTCAATTAAAATTTTCTATTTCAGATATGATCAGGAAAGAAGTAACTGAAACTAAAATTTGTCATATGTTTCTGTTGCAAATCTATTGCAAAATATCATACACACAAGAATAAAAAGCAGCAGAATATAATTATTGAAATGAAAATGAATTTTTTAAACAATTTTAATTTTAAACAATTTAATTTTAAACAATTTTTTTGTCTTAAAAATTTTATTTTTATTCAAATCATTATTTCAATTTCGATTGTTTTCGTTTGTTTAATATATTTTTATAATGTCCTCGAAGTTCTCAACGTTTACCTCACCGGAAAAATCGGTAATTTTTCCAAACGAAAATTTGAAAAAATGCACTAGCTGATACTCACTAAATAATCTTGCAACTTTTTTTTTATATTGGAGAAAGTCATTCAGCAATATCACCAGGGTATTTCAATTTGTTGTAAAATATCTGACGATTTTTCGTTCAGCTGAACGTTCAGAATTTTAAGTCTTTCCCTGTTTGTTTAAAATAAATTTTATCATTTATTAATTCAATGTTTATTCCAAATTTTACTGGATTCAAAATTTTTTGCAACAGGTAAAATTTCTTTTCAAACAACAAAGAGTAGAGAAGTTATAAAAGTTGAGCTGATCGAAAAATCGAGGGATATATTCTTTTCATTTATTAATTCAATATTTGTTCCGAATTTTACTGGATTCAAAATTTTTTGCAACAGGTAAAATTTCTTTCAAACAACAAAGAGTGGAGAATTTCTAAAAGTTGAGCTGATCGAAAAGTCGACGGGTATATTCTTTTCACAAAAGATAAGAAAAATATGGATAGGTAAGTAGATCTGATCCGAGCCAAAGAGTGAGAAGGAGGTAAGGGAGAATCGCAGTGTGTGTGTGTGTGAAAGAGAGGGTGGAAAAAGGGGTGCGACGAAGTTGTATGAAGGGTTGCGCAGACAGACAGACAGATACAGAAGAAGGGAGCGAGAGAGAGAGAGAAAAGGAGCGAGAGAGAGAGAAAGGGAGCCAGAGAGTGAAAGAGAGACAGAGAGAGAAAGAGAGGCAGAGAGAAAAAAGGGGGATGACTGAACTCTGAAATACTGGAGGGTGCTCGGCAATATACGTTGGGGTAGGTCGGGAAGGGTCGCGCAAAATTCGGTCACCATTTTAATATCGATCCGCCCTCGCTGCCAGTACCAACGAAGCTCATGTCACCCCCTCATTTCGCATCTCACGATGTTACCCTTGTTCTTTCTCGTTTCATCCCCATTGCCACCTAAACACAGCAAATTTTTCCACCCCTTTCACACCAGATACATTTTTCATTTTCCTTTTTCCATCGCAAATGTCCGCATCAATTGTCACAAAATTAAAAAAGCCATTTAAAATAAATTTTTAAATTTTAATTTTAATTAATTTAATTTTTTAATTTTGACAACGGTGAAATTCAAAAACTTCTAACTTTTTTCATAGTTTCCCATCTCTCACGCACGAAATGCTGTTCCTGCAATTAAATCGATCGATTTTTAATTCCCATGAAAATGGGACTCGACGAATCGAATTAGAGTACAAAAAAAGAACTTTCTCAATGGTCGCGATTATTTAATTATTCCTGGGAAGGGCGTTCGGTCTCGCGTTGTTAAGGGGGTGTAAGAAGAACAAACTTTTGCATTTACGTCTGTGAAACAAGTGCGAGGGAGGAACGCGAGACAGGGGGTGGAAAAATAAGCGAGAGGGAGCACAGATTTAATTCCAGTGCGCTCGTCGGACAGTTTAACCTCGGTTTAATTCGTCCTAAGTTGAGTCCGAGCACGCGTACATAGCGAGTGGTCGTGGAACGGGGAGAGCGTCGCAAAGTTTCTGCATTAACGGTGGACGACAACGAACTAGACTTACTACTATGTAACTACACGGAGTTCGGACTTACGGGGGTTGAAATGGGGAAGTGAGGAAATACGGGGATGGAGGAGGAAACCCTCGACTAAGTGCGCTTGCTGGACTCGCTATTCAACGGTAAAAACTTTTCCTCACCAGCTAATACACATCTGCAAATGTATATTCGTGTCTTGGAGGCAAAAGGGCGTAATAGCCGAGCACGCGTATCGAAATATTTGCCTCTTTGGCCCGAAAACCTTCGAAACTTCTTACCGCCTCTATTTTACCTATCGCTAACGTTCTCGCTCGATTGACGGAATGGAGGCCGATTCGCCTCTTCATTATTCACAATATATCCAGAGCAGGAACAGACTCTTCGTGGTCGTATATATAGAAAACGTTGCTTCGCGGTAACGTCGATTCTATGGACATTATTTTTTATACCTTCAACTAGAGACACGGTTGATAATAATAGATATTACGAGAAACGGAGCGGAGTTTCGTTACTGTCAACGATAATTCTGCTCGAAGGGAAACTAAGCATTGAAATCGTGTTAAGTGGTCGTGGACATTGCCGATCAGACACACGCGTTGTGTAATTGCTTCCCAAAAGCGACACTGACGAAAATACCCGGATGAAATAAGGCTTGGTACGGACAGTCAGATTTTGGGGGATTAATCACTGTAGAGTGGATTATTAATAGTGGAATTTATTATTAATAATGGCTGGAATTGGCCTCAATTCGGCAGAAGGATTGGCTGAAGGTGGTGAAGGATCGAGCGATGATGATGAATAAATTTCGGTCTCATTCGATGTTTTAATCCTGATTAGGATCTTCGGCTGAAGATTTATTAAGATTTATTTATTGATTGATTTACTATTGGTTTATTTATTTATTTTTATCGGCTGAAGATTTATGATTTATTTATTTATGATTTATGATCAATGAAGAATTTTTTATAAAAATAAATCAACAACAATTACAATGTGATGTTGTAAGCTCGTAAATTTGAAAATTTTGCGCCATGTAAATATAAAATCGCTCGAGGGCGCCAGCTCTCGAAGAAAGAAATTGTGACGCGAGAAATTGGGCGTATTGCGCGTGCTCCGAAAATCTAGCGAGTCCTCGTCGATTAAATCAACGACGAGCTCGCTCTCTTCCTCTCTGGGAACGCCGACAAGACGGACGTCTCTTTCCTGCTCTCATATTTGGGGATCTTTGCGGCCTCGTTGTCCGATTATTAGGACCATATCGACCGGAGTTATCCATCTCGAGGCCTTGGCCTACCTCGAGATATCCGGAGTCCGTGCGGATTCTTCTAACATCTTTGCATAACATCTCCGAGAGAAAAGTCAACCCCAGGGAGGAATAGAGCCATCGATTTTCGCCCACGATATCGAGATAAGTACTTTCTTTGTCGAAAAGTCTCAACGAAAAAATTTTATAAAAAAAAAATGAAATGAAATTAAATTGGACGAACTTGGTCTTGCAAGGACATTGTGAAAAGAAATTTGAAAAATGATTGAATTGAACGATAATTTACGTTATAAAAAGAGCGGGTGAAAATATAATATGAAAGAGAGCGAAATTGAATGAGAGAGTGATATTGAATCCTATGTGTATTATTTATTTGTGTGCATTAGTTGTGGAATATCAATTGATTGTATTAAAAGATTTCTTGTCGACAGTAAAAAGATCTATATTTTCGAAACACGTAATCTTACAAAATGGCGCCCAACAATGAGGCCCGATATAATCGTCAAAATTCAATTTTAGTGATATATATCGGAAACCCAAGAATTGAATTTTAAAATTGATATTTTATTGAAATAACGTTTAAAACAAATATTTTGTGAAATTTAAAATTGAGTTAAATAATAAAGAAAAAGTATTGTGTATTTGTTAAAGAATGTTTGGCCAGAAAATTTAATTTAGAATTATCTGAAAAAGTATTATGACGTTAAAATGACAAAAATGTTTTGGAGTAGGATTTAAAGTCGTGCATGGCCGAAAAAAATAGAATATATGTGACACAATCAGGCAGAATATCGAAACAAAAATTTACGAGTTATAATTTCTCAGGAAAACGAAGTGAAAGAGATAGAGCGAATATGCCGATAATGAATGACGAAGACGCCGATAGGCGCAGACAAATGGATATGGAACGAGAGAATTTGGCGCGGCAGCGAGAAGAGCTTGAATTGCTCCGAAACGAGTTGGAACAACAGCGCGTTGCCCTTCAGCAGCAGCATCGGCAGCCGAATCAAAATAATAACGCTGTTAATCCGCCTATCGAGGCGAACCAAGGCCAGCGCGACAGAGACATTGAAGACATTTCGACGATTGTAAGTAGTATGCAGAACTTTAACGTGGATTTGAAAATTCCACATTTTCAGAATGAAATTGAGAAAAATCCCGTAGAGTTTCTTGAGGAATTAGAGAAATTTTTCAAAGTAAAGAACATAAAAAATGAGCGTAAAATAATTTTGGTCGAGCATGCGTTGGACGGCAAGGCCGCAGTGTGGTATCAGTTAAAGCCAGCTTTCGCGGATTTCGAGCAATTCAAACGAGATTTTTTAGCAGAATTTTATTCAATTCCGACGCAAGTAATGTTCAAAAATCAGTGGTTGGATCGTAAATGTAATATGTACGAGGAATCTCTACAAACATATTATTATAAACAAGTTAGAGAGGCGAGATATTTTACTCCACAAATGACGTCGTACGAAGTGAATTATAATATTATTCAGCAATATCCGATGTGGGTTCGCGAAACGTTAGCAACGGTAAACTATAATGACGATACGGTAATAGGACAAACGTTAGCGAGTCTCGACTGTATCAGACGAGAAAAGGCAAAATATCGCGACAATAAATCGTTTCGACCAGAAGGCCCGCAAAATCACGCGAATCCGAAAATACGACAGATGACTGCGAGTCAAAATGTAAACAATGACAACCAGTATAGGCGCGGCTTCGCGGGGAACCGGTATAACGAGCGTTCTTATGGGTACAATAGATACGAAAATCAGAATAATAATTCGAGATTTAATCCATACCGGCAAAATAACGTTCAATTGCCTGACACTCGTTTTCCTCCTCCGAATTACGTGCCGAATTATAATAATTATCCGTCGTACAAACCTTCGCGGAACGGTAATTCGCATTTAAACTAATGTCCGACGCGTTGAAAGGTGGTCCGGCGACGCGTCGAGGGGACTTTGATTTTGTAGACGAGCTTTCTAGAGGGATAGAGGGTATAAAGGACCGCCATAATGAAGAACCTTGTCGACCGTTAGCTCGTAGTCCTCATTTTAAAGTGAAAATTTTCAATAAAGACTTGATTGTTATGCTCGATTCTGGTAGCCAAATTACGGCTATATCAGAAGATTTTTTTAAAGTAATAACATCTAACAATCGTTTGAATACGTTGCCTGTCGCGAATTTGTTTGTTACAACAGCGATTACAAAAAAATCAACTGCAATAAAGCGACAAGTTTGGCTCAATATTGAAGTAGAGGGAATGAGACTCGCGTTTTGCTTTTTAGTTGTGCCCTATCTCACTTCCACCGTGATACTAGGCAATGATTGGATGTTGAAGAATGAGGTGATATTAAATTATAAAAAGAATACGATCGAAATTGCCGGAAAGATACTTTCTGATTCGACGGTGGTGTTCGATCGAAGCGCGCCTGAGACTCTCCTTTGCTCACGAAAAGAAGAAGGGACGTTTATATACGTCATTAACCTTCGAGATATATCCCGCGAAGAAAGTCAAAATCGCAAAGAAATTCTGAAAATCGAAAAGAATTCCTTAGAGCACATCTGCTCTAAGGGGGAAGAAATCGCGGTCAAAGATAAATTAGAGGATCGCTTAAAAATCTTGAATTTACCGGAGAAACAATTAATCGATGAAATAAATATTAATTACATTTCGGAGAATTGTAAACCGAAGGATAATAGTAATCCAATAAATAACGAAATCGTGAGTGAGGAGGGGTTTACGACAGCGCTTCGACCGATCGCGTATTCACTAACATCACTAGGAGATTCGGAAAGACAAATAGTTATCGGTATGTTACAAAAATTTCGCCTTTTATTCTCCAACAAGCCTGGCTGTGCCAAAGGGTACGAACATAGATTGAGTCTCGTCACCGATCGCCCGAGCATACGCCACACTTATCCGGTGCCATTTAACTTGCGCGAACCAACTAGAAAAGCGATAGAAAGGATGATCGAAGACGGGGTAATTGAGCGAGCGATAAGTCAGTATTGCAACCCCTTGAGAATAGTGGGAAAAGAAGATGGCTCTGTTCGAGTTTGTTTAGATGCGCGATTTCTCAATAAAATGATCGAGGACGACCATGAGTCGCCTCCATTAATTAATGAATTGCTTCAAAAATTCCACGGAGCTAAGTGGTTTTCGAAATTAGATTTAACGCAAGGATATTGGCAAGTTCAATTGCACAAAGAATCTAGACCGTATACGTCTTTCATGTTTGACTCGAAACTTTATCAATTCCGCCGTATCCCTTTTGGACTCAAGACGGCCGGAAGCGGGTTTATAAGAGCCTTGAGTTACGCGTTGGAGAATGAATACGAAGCCAATATCGCCTGTTATATTGATGATATACTTATTGGTACCGAAACGTTCGAGGATCATATAAAAGTCCTTTCGGGAATTTTCCAGCGCTTAACAAATTATAATTTTTCAATCAAAATTTCAAAATGTAATTTCTTTCAAAAATCGGTGCAATTTTTAGGTTTCGTGATTTCGGAAAGTGGTATCGTCCCCGAGCCTAGAAAATTGGATTCCATTATTAATTTCGAAGAGCCTAAAAATAAAAAACAATTGCAACAATTTCTGGGGGTATGCAATTACTACAGAAATTTTAACGTTAATCATAGTCGCTCGGTCAGTGACCTTAGAGATCTTTTAACGAAAGAAAAAGAATGGATTTGGACGGATAAACATACGAGGGCGTTTAAACAGCTCAAAAGAGACCTCGCGAGTTTTATAGAGCTCAAACACGTAATTCCAAACGTTCAATATCGATTGCAAACAGACGCTAGCGATCAAGGAATAGCCGGAATTCTTTATCAAATAGATCAAAACGATAATCATAACATCATAGGACTCGTAAGCCGTTGCTTACAGCCGTGTGAAATTTTGTATACGACAACCGAGAAAGAATTGATGGCGATAATATATTCGATCGAAAAATTTAGAGTCTATCTTATCGGCGGTCGTTTTCGCGTTATCACGGATCATCAATGCTTGACTTTTCTAAATTCAGCGTCGTTTCTAAGTTCGCGTGTCACTCGATGGAATTTGCTTCTACAGCAGTATACTTTTGACGTTGAATTTTGCCGAGGAGTAGATAACATCGTGGCAGATTTTTTTAGTAGGAATCCTGAGGGAAAGTTTTATGAAGAATCGCCGCATAAAATCATGATTTCAGCGCTATGCGCCGGCATGATGCCGATCGAGAATTATCCAGACGATAGTGCACTCGTAACTTTGGCTCTCGTTAAGAAGGGGAGCGAATCTTTTCGGGGTTTTAAGGAGTTAGCCAAATTACAGAGTGCAGATACAACTATCATAAAGATACTCGAGAAATATGATTTTGATGCGGAAGATTCCCAATTCACTCTTCACGAAGAGATTCTATTCTATAAAGAGAAAAATAGTGACGTCTGGAAGATCGTGATTCCTGAAAGTATTCAAAAATCACTCATAGAAACTATTCACGTGAAATTAGGTCATCCAGGAGTTTACAAAACGCTTAGTCATTTGAAGCGATTCTATTTTTGGAAACGTATGGCAGATCAGGTCAAGCAATCGGTAAAAAATTGCGATCTATGTCAAAGAGTTAAATATCTACCGATATCCATGGAAGGAGAATATAACTTTGTTGAATCAAAAGAGCCGAATGAATTGGTGACAGTTGATTTTTACGGACCGCTACCTATGGGTTGAGGCGGGGCTCAATATGTGTTCGTGATGCTTGATGCGTTCTCGAAACATGTTAGCTTATATCCGATGAAGAATGCAACGGTTAGAATGACTTTGAAGAATATTTTCACAAAGTTCATCCCAAAATTCGGTACTCCAAAGCGAATACTTTCTGACCATGGTACGCAATTCACTTCTCATCTTTGGAAGACAGAACTTGCGGCGAAAGGTATTAAAGTTCTGTATAGTTCGATACGACACCCAGAATCGAATCCTACAGAACGCGTGATGAGGGAGCTCGGTCGTTTATTTAGGACATTGTGTGCCGATAAACACACAAAATGGGTAAACTTTATTCCTGACGTAGAAAACATGCTTAACGTGACGGTACATCAGAGTACAAAGTTCTCGCCTCTCGAACTTCATTTTGGAAAATCGATTGATGAAGAAATCCACAGGGTTATAAAGTTTCCTGAATCACAGCCGATGCCTCACAAACGTATGATTGTTTTAGCTCGAGAAAATCTTCGAAAAAGTTTTGACAGTAGGAAAAAATATCAAAAACAAGGCTCGAAAGTCGAATTGAATGTAGGAACGAAAGTGTTGCTTAGAGTAAGGCACCTGTCCAATGCGCTCGACAAAGTTATTAAAAAGTTCTTTCACCTCTATGAGGGACCCTACGTGATTGTCAAAAGAGTAGGAGAAAATGCGTTTACGATAGCGCATCCTGAAAATTTATCGGAGGAGCTTGCTACTTACAATCGTAAAAATTTGCGAAAATATTATTGTTGGGAAGACACTGGTGATGATGCTGGTGCTGAGGGCAAAGAAAACGATGTAACTTGAATGAGTTAAAAAAAAAAAAAAAAAAAAAAAAAAAAAAATCATTAAAAAGAAAAAAAAATGCAGCCTCCCCGAATTCTCTTGTACATCTTGTAAATCTATGTATATATAGGTGTATATATGTAAATATGTGTAAATATTTGTAAATAGGTGCGTTTAGTTCTGGTATAATGAGTGTGGAGTATGAGTGAGACATGGATTAAGATGATGCGGTGATAAAAAAGATTGTGTAAATATGTTAAAGGCGATGAAAGACACGTATATGAAACCTGTGTTTTAGACAAAGCTTTTCTGCTGCGTACGATAAAATGCACTCCACAGAAAAAAGGGGGAGATTGTAAGCTCGTAAATTTGAAAATTTTGCGCCATGTAAATATAAAATCGCTCGAGGGCGCCAGCTCTCGAAGAAAGAAATTGTGACGCGAGAAATTGGGCGTATTGCGCGTGCTCCGAAAATCTAGCGAGTCCTCGTCGATTAAATCAACGACGAGCTCGCTCTCTTCCTCTCTGGGAACGCCGACAAGACGGACGTCTCTTTCCTGCTCTCATATTTGGGGATCTTTGCGGCCTCGTTGTCCGATTATTAGGACCATATCGACCGGAGTTATCCATCTCGAGGCCTTGGCCTACCTCGAGATATCCGGAGTCCGTGCGGATTCTTCTAACATCTTTGCATAACATCTCCGAGAGAAAAGTCAACCCCAGGGAGGAATAGAGCCATCGATTTTCGCCCACGATATCGAGATAAGTACTTTCTTTGTCGAAAAGTCTCAACGAAAAAATTTTATAAAAAAAAAATGAAATGAAATTAAATTGGACGAACTTGGTCTTGCAAGGACATTGTGAAAAGAAATTTGAAAAATGATTGAATTGAACGATAATTTACGTTATAAAAAGAGCGGGTGAAAATATAATATGAAAGAGAGCGAAATTGAATGAGAGAGTGATATTGAATCCTATGTGTATTATTTATTTGTGTGCATTAGTTGTGGAATATCAATTGATTGTATTAAAAGATTTCTTGTCGACAGTAAAAAGATCTATATTTTCGAAACACGTAATCTTACAATGTTTTGAAGACGAGATACTTCTGATGCATTTGCTAGATTGTGTTAGTTTTGGAAGCATGTGTAAGTATTTTTTATTACATGTTTAAAATAGATGCTTAAAATTTATTATAATTTTTTTTTAGGATCGCAAAACACTGTTTTAATTTTTTGTTCCTTCCCAGGAATTAACATTGCTAGTCTAGGATGAAGATTCTGAAATTTTTTTTAGGATAATGATTTTTAGGAGTCCTCGAAGCTATTGAATTGATTTACGTTAAAATTAGAATTCTCAAAATTTAGATATTGAAATACTGACTCTGTGTCTTTTTCATTGCGATTCGTTGGTTGTACATTTTCAAAACTCCTTTATTTTGATTTGCAATAATGTTTTTTTGGTTTTAATCCATTCTTCAATATTATTAACTTCATTTATTAACTTCAAGTACATGTGAAAAATTGTATTTACAAAATAGTAAAGTAGATATGCTGAGTATTATTGGTTTTTCTGTAAGTTATCAATCATATGAAACAGAAAATTGATAAATAATTTTAAAAAATATCATTGTTGGAAAATCAAAATTGCAAAAACCTTACAATTTGAAGGAAATCAATAACTTCTTGAGTCGGAGAAAATAGGATATAACTTAGGTCAAACGTAAGCCTATTTTGCCGACGAAGGATTTCCAATTGTCCACATTTATTAAATATCGATATTCAGCAGTATCCAAAATTTCAGTCCCTTCAACAATCTCCAAGCATACTTTTTCTTCAATAAAAATTCAAGGATCTATCAGAAGAAAACATAAGCCATTTCCACTACAAAAAATGACTGCTGGAACCCAAAAAAGGGCGTCCCTAACTAGATTATAAATTCAACAACAAAGGGGTGCCCCTAATTCTAATCGAAGCTCTTTCTTTGTATTTTTATAATATTTTAGAATGAAAAAAATCAGTTTGAGTCTCTTCCATCCAAAACCAACAGTCCTACAATAATTTCTACCAGTAGACGATTTCTCCACTATACTAAAAAATTATTTGCTCTACGAAAAAAAGGACAAAAAAGCTTCGATAATAGGATTTTCCGGGAGGACGACAAAAAACCCGCAGATGAAGAAGAAAACAAAAAGTAACGGTTCTATATTTCGAAAACAGTTATTTGTGGTCGATCGGTCCTTCGGGACGTTTTTTTTGGTGCTATTCTCGTATTCGAAGTTGCGGTGATTCGTGAATTGTCATTGCCGTTGCAACAATATGGCCGTTTCGCCGGGAAATATCGATTACGATCGATGGTTCGATTTTATTACAATGCTTATAGACATTGTCTATAGACATTAGATTCGTTCCAGCTTCGCGAAACATTCGCGCTCGTATTCGACGCTGTATTCCCATTTTTTTTTTATCCTTCCATTTTTCCGCTGCGTTTTCATTTTTCCAATGCTGTTGCATACACGCGGAAGCTTGTATCAGCTTTTCGACGTTGCCGCAATGTAATCCCTTGGCATACCTCGTTTATTAATTCTTCGCATCCAGACTTTTGCGCCCTTTTGCGTGTGAGCTCGTGTTTCGTGTCTCTGCAGAAGGATTCTTGTTCGCTATACGTAAAAATAGAGTGTTGCCATACCGACAACGATATCAAAAATACACACACAAACTACGTACGTGCGCACTTTGAACAAAGTCCAGCAGCGTGCTTTTCATCGCCTCCATCTCGCCATTCTCTCTCTCTCTCTCTTCCTCTTGCTCGCAGTTTCCTCTCCTCTTCGTACCACTTTACAGTCCATTAATTTGTAATGTTACCATTATCTATTATGGCCTATCAGGGCGAGAGCTCGTCTCGTATAGTCGCCTCCAGGTAAGCAAGTTATCGCGCCGTTGGTACTACCAAGCAGCGCGACAACCGCACCGACCGTAAGTTTAGCAAAATAGCGCATATAGGCACAAACACGCAAGCTTCGGTACGCCGTATACGCTCCTCTCCTTTCCGACACGTTTATTATACATATATGCGCAAGCTTCTCTTCGGGCACCTCGGATGCCCCGCCGCAATTTTAATGCAACCACCTCCTCTTCATCTCGTCTTTCTCATTTCCTTCTGCTCCGCCTCGTATTATCTTCGGGTTAAATTGTAACTCCGCAACCAAAATACGGGAAAAGCTCCGCTTTCCTGTTCCAGTCCTCTCATAACTCCACTTATGGATGGGCCTCGATGAGGCCGGAAAAGAAAAACCCGCTGGTGTCTCGTTTTCATTTGAACCTCTTGTCAGTCCTCTTGTTGTTTGAGCCCATTTTCATTACCGAGGGAATGATTGGCACGCTTCTCATTTGCATAACGATGATGCATGATGCCCAGCTATTCAACTAAAATGCTCTCATGAGTTTGGAATTGTCGTTGCAATACGTTGACAAACAAAATTCATGGAGGAAGTGACCTTTCGGTCCCTCGTGCACAAATAGAGTATGGAGGGAGCTTTGAGCCTTCGAGGGCACGTGCTCTCGCAGCATCTCGTTCGTGTATTAAACATACATATCCTTTCGCCGTTTCTCAGCGCTAAACGAGCGCGCTGGATGGGCTGTGCGCTGTAAATGTCGTGTGTTACACCAACATGCACTCACCGCACTCTACTGTCAATTTACGAACAAAGTGTATATAAACACTGACCGATACAAAGTTTCGCGTGCAATATCCACTTTGCCCTTTCCTCATTCCCTCCCGCATCCACCTCTTCACGCCTGACGAACTTATTAAGCAACAGCGCAGTCCGCGCGTGTTTTGTAATAACCGTGCGATGACGAGCAAGCGCATGACTACATAAATTACGAAACAAGTATCGCGCGAACGAAGAAAAGAGGAGAAAACAAAATCCTGAATGCAAATTACCGCTAATAACAATGGTCGTTCAAACTCTTTCAAACCCCGCGCACTCGAATTCCTAATAGCAGTATTTTTCATCGGGGGATGATTTTTTTGGGGCGGTTGAGAATGACGACCCACCGATGAATTCCCGAATGAACCGCGCCAACCCTCGAATCCTCTTTCCACTGATTTACCTGTCCTCCCGTGCTTTTCATTTCGTACGCTTGGCGTGTTGGAAAACAAAAGACGGAGCATCAACCCCTCATTACGACGGGGGATGATGAAAGCCCCAACGATCATTATGAATGGCTCGAAACTGTAGGATAGAAAAAAACAAGTACCCTCAGCTCCGCCAAAATAAATGGCTCCCGCAATAAATGCCCAACATTTTCGACAACTGTTCGTCACCGCATTTTTTCACCCTCATCCCCTCACCCCTGGGAAATTTCAACCGATACAACCGTCGCGTTTTTTCCCCTTCAGTCACTCCGCTCGTTCAGTTTCGCAAAACCCATCGTTTCTCTCACTTCGTTTTTCTGTTCGCGATCCATATATGTAGGGGAGCGTGGGGCTTGTTGTAACAGTTTTTGGAAAAAGGCCTGTATTGCCTAAAATATGTATACTTTTATGATTGTGAGTAAGAAGGTCTATTAAGTACATATCCGAGCACTAATTCCATTTTCAAAATAATTTAAGATCTTTACCCATCTTTACACCAGATACTTGAAAAAATGGGAGTTGTTACAATTGGGTGGGGGTCGAAGAGTCGACTAACCAATATTTCGAACGGCCGAAATCCCGCATTTCACGATTACGAGCGTTCGAATAACGAAGCGCCGAAATCCCGAACGCCAGAAAAGCGAAAGCGGAGAGAGCCGCCCCATGCGTAAGAGAGAGAGAGATGCGCCTCCTCTCTCTCTTACGCATGGGGCGGCTCTCTCGACTTTCTCTTTTCTGGCGATCGGGATTTCGGCGCTTCGTTATTCTAACGCTCGTAATCGTAAAATTCGGGATTTCGGCCGTTCGAAATATTTGTTAGTCGACTCTTCGACCCTCACCCTTACAATTCTTACCCCATGTTTGGGGCTCGTTGTAACAGGCTCGGGGCAAGTAGTAACAATGAAAAGACTATATTCATAAGAAAGAACACATTTTTATTGGTTATCAGTGTCGTATTATCCATGACTTACAATAACTTAGCGTATTTTCATGGGCAATATTAGGGTAAAGAGGAATAAAAGAATGCACAAAAAGCCGCAAATAATTTTTAATACTATGTAATCACTAGAGTTGTAATAATATTATATATAAAAATACACGCACACTTATTAGAGAGCAGAAAAAAATACACGCACACGGGGCAAGTTGTAACATGTTACAACATGCCCCTGCTTTGTGTTACAACTTATTATGTCTACTCAATGAAATATCTCAAAAACTACAAACTTTAGAAGAATTTTACAAAAGCAAATGAAAGTCAGTTAAATTTACATTGTAACAGTGAAAACGCAATGAACAATTATATAGAGTCAAAATCGAAATTTTTGTAAGTATTTTTTTTACGATATCTGGCCGAAACAGAGCTGGCGTGCACGTCCTCTCGTTTCGATATTTGGCGGGGCACTAAGCGGCGTTTACTATATGCCTCAAGTTATAAGAAGGATATTCAGCAAAAAATTGAAATCAAAATTTGTTAAATTCCCGGTCAAAATTGAGTGTTACTGCTTACCCCTGTTACAACAAGCCCTAGGCTTCCCTACGCTGCGGCGGTCGTTGTACATGGTGCGCTAACTCTTTTCTCTGTGTCTCTCTTTCTATGTATGGCGTTTGGTTAAACTCTCTCGTGCACGCGGGTGCGAGACACGCGGTACAGACGGGGCGGGGTGGGGGGGGGGGTGGTCGGGGGAGGGTTTAATGCGAGACTGGCTGATCGGTGGAAATACGTAGGGGAAATCGCATGTTCAGGCCGCGATAAACGAAATAAAAAGTTGCTCGGTGGCTATATCGAAGGAGCAAAGAGAACGATGCCAGGGGTGGAGGAGGAGTGCAAGGGGGTGAAGGCAAAAAAGAGGAGAAGTAAAACACACGTAGGGAGAAGGGAATCCCCTCACCTTTTCGCTTTCTCGTGCGGGATGTGTAGAGAGGCCGGTGTGCGGAGGAATATACATCGTGGATGAAAGGGCAGCAGGGGGAGGGTGGAGGCGAACTCCGAGAGGGTGGCTGATGCGGATGGGATCATGTATATATATATATATATATATATATATATATATCAGTGTGTACGTAATGCCTACGCCGTTGCGGCGAGGTCGTCGTGTGTGTATATAGCGTGAGCTGCATCCCCACACGCTATATACCAAACTATAGTTTACGGATTGGGGAGGGTTGGGAAATATGGTCCCCGCACGCAAATCGGTTCAGCCGTTCCGTTAGATTGATGCTTCCTCGAAACAATTCGACATCCATCACTTTTTGTCTGTTTAAACCCGTAGAAGGGCTGGAGAAGTCCTTTCAGGATTAACAAAAAAATGGTCGCACCCTTGTGGAACGCTTCTTGGGGCTAAACATCCTTTGTCCAGAATATGGCAAATCTTGGTTTCCCCAAAATTGCTCACATTGAGGGCTGCCGTTAACTGTTTGAGAAAGTTGGGTTAACTTCGTATCTGAGAAAGTTTGGCCATTTCGAGACAGAATGCCAAGCCCCGGCAATTAGTTACGTCATCGGCAGCCTTGGCCACTGCTCCCAATTGCCGAAAAATCAAAGACGTTGGGAAAGCATGGCTGGTTTACCCAGGATGTGAAATAATGTTTATAGCACTGAAGACATTTCAACTTTAGGGCTATGAAGAGCAAAAGATTGACTTGAGGCGGTATTCTGGTTTAGAATTTTGGAAAAAAAACAATTTTTATTGCATATTTTGATGGTCCAGACCTTCGAAAATATATGCTCGAAAGGAAATTTTTTAATTTCAATAATTTATAGAGTCCAAGCTATTTTAGTGATGTAGTACGCATGCCCGTTACGTCGGAGCGTAACTTTAAGGGAGGATTCTGGTCTAGAAATTTGAAAAAATCTATTTTTTTCATATTCTTGAAGTTTAGACCTTTAAGAATATATCCTCCAAAGGAAATTTTTCAATTCTAATAATTTACGGAGTTAAAGCTATTTTTGTGACGCAGCAACTATGCCCATCACGTCGGAGAAAAAGCTGTAAAGACCCTTTTCTCAAAACTACTTTTGTCAACACGGCTGACATGATATCTCAAATTATACTGAACCCATTTACTTTAAATTTTTTACCAACACCCCTACTACTATTGTATCAAAATTTTTATTTTAACTATTGTAAAATATAATTAAAAACTATGGCAAAAAGAGTCAAAAACGCCTTTTTTTCTTTGAACATTTTTTTCCCCATTTTCTCTGGGAAGGGGCTATAACGCGAGATTCGTACTAATTAAAAATCTTTTTTTTAATTTTGTATCGGATTACTACAAAGACTTCAATCGTGTCAGCCAGCACACCCCTTTTTTTAGCCCCAACTTTACCAGCTTATAACTTATTCAATTTTTTTTCTAAATTTTTTTTTGTTTATTGTCAAAATATTTATAAATATCTTGTGAAAAAAAGAATGGTAAAAATATTTTTTTATTATTATCGAGTTCGACAAAACGCTCAAAATATATGTCTCTAGCCCAGAATACCGCCTCAAACAAATGTAACCCCGTATAAATTCGACTCAGAGGGTGGCTATGAATTTTATCGGAGAGGAATAAGAGTGTTCCATGTTTTCCGACGCTCTCCTTGTTGTAGGTGGGTAATATACCGACCTTTTCTACCTTCGGCCTAATATACGTGTACTGCACACCTGAATGGTGCTGGTGGGTGCGCAACTGCCCTCTCTCTCACTCTTTCTCTCTCCCCTGGTGCACGACTAGAGGCTGCCAACTAACTTCTACTTCTTTTTGCCGAACCAGCAGCAACGGTAAGCGCTACATACTACCAAAAGCACACCCACGCGCGCGCGCGCACACACACACACACACACACACACACAAACGCATGTATATACGGAAACCAGCAACCAAAGCACAAACCCTGAAGCGCGCAAGGGTAGTCGTTGGTGCGAGCGAGAGCCTCCACGCGCGATCGATACGCCCGAACTTATTTTGGATTATTTTCAACTCTTCTCGTGTGCGAGGGATGATGGCTCAAGGGGGTGGTCGGGTGAGGGAAAGGTTTCAGCTCACTCGCCACGAACGCGAGCACACGCCGCTTTTCTCATCGGTCGAAGCTTTTATGTACGCCTATAGATATACGAATCATTCTTCGGAATAACAGCAAGACATTTGGACCCAAATTTGTCTTGGATCTTGTGGTAACACCTTCTTAGGTAACTAAAACAAACCTACCATAATTTGTAATATTTTTTAGGAATTTTTATATTTCATATTTTGGTATATTTTCCAATGTTGACAATATGAAGGTGATTAGTTTACAAATGAATTTATCTCACGATAAGTGATGAATAAATATTGAATATTACCTTCAAATTTTTTAAATCCACACTGAGTAAACAATTTGAAGGTAAGTTTCAGCGTTTATTTATCACTCCTCGTGAGATGAATTAATTTATAGTTGGCACTTTTACTTCAATATTCTTTAACTGTTACAAAATTTGTTAGTCGTTGAGAAATATTTTGCTCGTGTCAGAATAATTTATTTACTATTGTGACAAAATTGATTTCACCATGTTCAACTTTACATTTTTTAACAGTTAGTCAATCCTGGTACATTGTTTTCTCAGTGCAATATTCGAGTTGGAATATAGCCAAATAATCAAGGGTGCAATCCACAGGTAAAAAGATTTGAAAATCTTTAAGGAGTCTTTCATAATTTCTTAATAATAATTTAAATAATTTTAATGCTTATATTCCGAAGAATCAGTGATGCAGCACGTTTTTGTACGTACGTACGGATATACATAAATATACTTCAGGGCACAAAAGTACCGATTTCTCTTACACAACATATACATTGAGAATTCCATAGGTCTTGCTATTATTTCTTCATCGTTCTTGTTTCCAATATATCGGTATTTTTTTTCTAATGGTCTCTCATTTTTCGAAGAAATGAACCCTGTTCGAAACTGGAAGCTTATTCTGACAAAAATGACAATTATTATTATCATTTTGATGGAGGAAAACAATTGATTCACTCGGTGAACCGATCGTTCGTGTTTTTTTTTTTTTGGATAAATCCGCTGAATACATGAAAATTACAAGAGTTACTGTGATATTCATCCGGATTCAAAATTTCGTTATGGACCACGTGTTGGTCGCCTCTATTCGTCCTGTACATAAATACGAAACTCGCGGTGCAAACTCTGTCTGCATTTCTCTCAGTTTTCGCTGCCCTTTCTCTCGCTGGAAAAAGAGCCGCGAGAGTTGGCGTTTCGCCGCCGACGGTGCAGTTTAAATCACGGTATATCAATAACGCGATACTCTTTTTTCTCGCGGCATTCCATTGATTTCCAATTCACCAGAGAGCGAGCTCGGAGCCTCCTGGATGCTTCAGGCTGATCGTTGTACGGATATACGTTTGTTATCCAGTTTGTTTATGCGTTTATACCGGTCAACAGCTGCCGATCTGACGAGAATTGCAAGCTCATCGCTACTCGGTTATTTTTTTTCTCGCAGTTTACTATCAGAGACCGAATCACACGTGCATACTCTTTTAGGGTTTTTTTTAAAGATTCCATTTTCAATCTTGCTCCCCCTCGTATACAACAATGTATTTGATTAGACTTTCCCTTATAATTGACAACTTTACCGCTTTATTGACTGGATGCATTTGCTCGATGAATTTTATGCCAAAATTCGACCTGTTTCTTTATTATTTTTATAATAGTAAAATAGTAACTTCACCAGATATATGATCATCAAATATTGTTTTTAAGAATTATATCCTGAAATCGGATAAAAATTAATTTAATTTAAATAAAATAAAATTTAATGTTATTAAAAATTCATCTAAATAATTTCTATTATGATTTAAATAATAATTAAGTATTAACTTTTCCGAAATGTCATTCTCAAATATCATTTTCAAAGAATTTATATCCTAAAATTAAGCCACTACAAATATACAATAGAATAGAGGTGCCGGTTAGAATAGAGGACTGCAAAAATCGATGGGCGAACTTTAAAAATCTGCGAAAAATCGAAAAATCATCAGAATCGGATAAACTATGTGGCGTTCTGAAGCTTCAACGATTACGAAGAGAATCAGCGCAGTCTAGGGCCAAAGTTTTGAGTAGAAAAAAAATAACATCTATTTTAGGCGACAGATTCAATTTTTGCCAAAATGCAAAAAAAAAATTTTTTTTTTTCCAAACTTTATTTCGATGTATCTAGTCCCTCTGAACACGAATCTACTAATAGTTTTGTCAAAAAATCAAAATTTTTATGAATTTTCATCAAAAACATTTTTGCTCAATTTTAGCCCATTCTCAGAAACCTCAAAATCGCGAAATTTCAAGCGCTCATAACTTTCGATCGGTTCGCCCGATTCGAAAATTTCTTGTTCGTATGGAAACCTTGTCACTAAACTTAAAGAATGCCATTTGGTTCATTCTGATAGATGAATTTTTGTAGGAATGACAACAGTTTGAAAATGGCCGAAAAAAAACAGAAAGGGGTGTGCCTAACAAAATTTGCAAAAATCGATGATAGAACTTTAAAAATTTGCCAAAAATCGAAAAATCATCAGAATCGGATGAACAAAGTGGAGTTTTGAAGCTTCAACGATTACGAAGAGAATCAGCACAGTCCAGAGCCAAAATTTTGAGTAGAACAAAAATAACATCTATTTTAGTGGTCTGATGCAACTTTGGCCAACATACAAAAAAAAAACAAAATTTAATGTTTTTTTTTTCAAACTTTATATCGATGTATTTTGTTCCCCTGTACACGAATCTACCAATAGTTTTTTTTTTTAATAAAATTTTTTATGAATTTTCATCAAAAACATTTTTGCTCAATTTTAGCCTTATTCTGAAAACCCTCAAAATCGCAAAATTTCATACGCTTATACCTTATTTAGACGAAAAAGTCACTATTCTGCTATTTTTGACCCTCTGAAACGCTGGCAACCCTGTTTTCAACATCGTAAATTTATTTTCCCCTCATCGTCAATGTCCTCGATTCAGTCGGTCAAAATTCTAGCTGGTTTTCCTAAATATTTTTTACACCGTAAATTTCGTTAATCAGGTGTTTTTTTAAATCAATTAAAATTCGGTTTGATTGAAATAAATGGTTTGTGTGTGTATATTTGTTTGTGTGAAACTCGTTTATGATCCCTTTCTGGGGAGGGAGAGAGCGAGAGGTAAGACTCACGTTCGATAATTATTGACGCGGGTTATCTTCGCTAATTGAGAACCAGTTGGACATCCTTATGGTCTTAACACGCCTCGTTGGGAAATAAAGTCAGAGGGAAGGCGGGAAATATTCGATTCGTGCACGAATCTCGCCGCGAACCCGGCGATGCCCGGGAGAATCTCTCTCTCTCTCTCTCTCTCTCTCTCTGCTATCATGCAGCTCGTATACATTTCAGCCATAATATTTATTTTATTATTACCTCCTGGAGCTCGCACGCGCGTTATCACGGCCCACCAAGTGAGACGTATCAACCCACGCAATTAAGAGTTTCTCCCGGTACTTCGTATTCATCGATATATACATATAAATACAAATGTAAATGGGAATATAACGATCCCGATGAAATCGAAATATCGACGTGTTCACGTGTCGACGTGTATCGATATAAATACGACAGTAATCAGCCAATCAGCGAATCATCGCACGCAAGAATGATTCTCTTTGCTCCGAGGATTATATTATCTCATATGGAGCAAAAGGCATTTACCTCTCGCGAGAAGAATGTCCCTTAACTAACTGAAATCAATTTCACGAATATTTATTCCTGGGATGGGAGGGATAAAATGATTTACAATGAGGTTTGGTTTTGATTCGATGGATTCATTAAGATACGAGTTTCTCATTCTCGGAGGATTAGGTAAAGGATATGAGGAATTGTTTTGATTGGTTATAGAAAAGCGTGTTGGAACAAAATTGAGCCAAAATATGAGCTACGAGCCATCTGAGCAAAAAGGCTTCTCAATTTTGAGTTTTTGGTAGAGAAAGTTTTGTGAAGGTAGAAAAATAAGGCAATGACTATATTAAAATTTTTTTTTTTATACTGTATATATTAATGAGATTTGTTGAAACAATATTGCTAAACTTACGCAAATGGAGGGTGATTATATATATTTTTTTAGAAAAATAAAAAATTGTTGGAAAGTCAAATCCTTGAAGGGATTATTTAAATGATGTTTATACATTTTATTTAGCCTATGATTGCAAAATGTGCGGAGATGAAAAGTGGTCACCTTCTTTTTTTTCTAAATATGTTCGAAAAATTTTGAGATTTCAATAGTGTGTGCTCAAAATAGCTTAAAACGTTGCAAAATTATAATTGGAAAAAAAATTTCTCAATATATTTATGTGACGAAATATTTGTGGTTATCTAATTTCCGTAATTTTGTAGTCATCGAAGTCAATTTTTTACACATAGGCACTAAAAGATAAAGAAAAGAAAAATTAACATTTCTAAAAGAGAAAATAGCTCCAACTTATGTATGGGTCATCCCATGTCAAATCGGCCAATAGTTGGAATCAACCCCTTTAAATTTCGATGAAATTTGGTCAGAAGTTTTCTTTTATCATAAAACGAAGTTCTACCGAAGGAAAAAAATGAAAATTTTTTGTTTGAAAATTGAAAATTTCACAATTTTTGTCAATTTTTCCAGTTTATTTTTTAAATATCTCGCGAACTATTATAGTTACGAAAAAATCGTTCTGGGTTAGTCTTATTATTCCGAAAAAAATTTGAAAAATGATGAATTTGTAGAATTCTGAATTTTTAAAAATCGTGAAAATCCAGGATTGACATTAAATTTTTGGTTCAATTTTTTTAATATAATACCTTGTACTGATTTTACAAGATGCTGAAATTTTCAGAATTGCGTTTTTTTTCTTCAAAAACATGAATTTTTGAATTTTGGTAAGTTTTTTTTTGCCTCTAAGTTAAGTAAAGATGAGCGATCATGTAATTTTTACTGCTCAAAATTACAAGATTACATGATTACTCAAATTTACTTTGCAATTGAAAGGGGTCGATTCCAACTATTGGTCGATTTAACATGGAATGACTCGTATATAATTGTTGAATAAATTTTACAGGAACTATAAAATTGAATTGAGTCTCAATAATGTAATTTTCATATGATAAAAAAGTCCCATCACTTTTAAATTATTTTGAATCGATCTAGAAACTACTCCAAGCTCAGCAATATCGATTAAAAACTCATATTTGATGAAAACTTGATCAAAGATTGGGTCTTGCATTGATACTGATTACAATCAGCAATTTGACCCTATAAATTAATCCATCTTTAAGTTTAGTCATCTATTTGGATAACTTTTGCTCACTTCCTTCAAGGCCTTCGACTTCAGCGAGAATTTCAATATTTTTCAAATGACTCAAGACTAAAAAAAAAAGTCACCTGCTAATTACCATTTCCACAAACATTTATCACGAACGTACATCAATCCCTTGCTCCAAATATTTAATAATCCTTCCCTCCCTTCTCCGGAGTCTCTAATATCCTTTTCCCTTCGTTCTCTCAGGGTCTGCGCTCATTTACAAAAATTACGAAGGTCCGAATGTAGGTAATAATAATACATGCGGGTTTTTTTGCCCCCATATATATATATATATATATCTATATACGGGAACGAAGAATTTTCTGCGCCCGGAGACCCGCGAGGAACGTGCCGTCGGGAGTTTTGCCGCTCTGTGGGCCTTATTTCCCTTCATCTTTCTCGCTCCTTCTCTCTTATTTTTCTCTCACTCGCTCGTACACGTTTTATAGCCACCGGGCGTTCCGCAGCGACTTCATTCCGGCCCGACGGATCGAATTAGCGTCCTCTCCTTCATTCACCGCTCACTTCGCGGTGCGTGAGCAATTAACTTCCCTGAGAAATTACGAGATTGCGAAGATAGCGAGCGCGGGGGCGGTGAGGTGAGGCGAAGCAGCGAGAGAGAGAGAGAGAGAGAGAGAGAGAGAGAGGGAGATTTAAAATATAGGAGGCAAAGCGCGCATCGCGTTCTCCGGAGTTACAGGAAGAGCGTAATTCCTCGGACCTAGCAACCGAACGCGGGTGTTCCCGAGATTCTACTGCATACGATACACATATACTTTGACATCGACCGCTGACAATCAAAGTGCCATGATTTCGAGAATTCAATTCATCAAGTTCCGCCCTTTTGTTCGTCCGTCAATGATTGATGCACCGATGTCTGACTAGTGCAGTACCGTATCCAAACGGACAATGAGAAAACAGTTTATTTGTGGTAAAGAAATATATTTAGTTGGCACTTTTACTTAAATGTAACAAAAATTTTCGTTAAGAAATATTTGTTTAATTTATTAATTGTTAAAAAATAATTGATTTCGCCATATTGAACTTTGCATTTGTTATAACAGTTAACAAATCCTGGTACATTGTTTTCTCCGTACAAGAGGTTTTGTACGCCATAGCTGCTAATCAAAAAGTCCCATTAACTTTTATTGGGAATTACCCGAGGTCGAGGCTTTTCGTTCGTCAATGGTCGATACGCGATTGTATTGATGATTACCATTCGATCGTTTTATTGGAGTCAGAGAATTTAGAGTGAAAACGTTGAGAAAAAAAACCAAGTTTCATTTTTTTGGTTGAGTAGAAGTAAAAATTGATTTACAGTAAATCAGAAAGAAGATCTTTGATGGGATTCATTGTCCAATTGAGTGGAATTTTTTAATTTTTAAATTGCAACAGCAATTCTCTATTAAAAATTCTTCTGTTTCAACGGAAAAAAATCATTGTTTCTCTTTCAAATCGTCACAATAATAATTATAGTGGAATTTTAAAAATCCAGATTGCAATACAAAATATTGTAGAAAGAGATTTTTCAGGTACCAATAAATATTGATGAATGGTAAATTGAAAAGAAGATATTGTACGAAATTGTTGGTCAAATGAGTACAAAGAATTTTTCTATTGCCACAGATATTCTTTGTTGATAATTCTTTTGTTTCAATGAAAAAAAAGTGATTTTTTTCAAATCGTCGGAATAGTAAATATATTGGAATTTCGAAAATCCCGATAGTAATCTAAAAATTCTGGAAAGAGATTTTTCCAAAAAGCGTTGTTTCATTTTGTGAAAATGCATACATCATTTTTTAGCTTCAGATCAAAATTGTTTAAAACAAAATCGAAGAAGCTATGTCCACGTCCATTCTTTTGGGATTTTCGCAATTATTATTTTTTTTGCGTTCAAGATTGTGCTTGAAGCTTCTTGATGAAATTATTAAGGCTCTCAAGAAAATCGTTGTGGAACTTTTTTTAGCAATGTTTGTAAAATAAATGCTTCCATTAACATTCCTGGAGCAACGAAATAAATTAAGGGGAGGGTGACGGCCCCTCCTGGGGCACAACGTCCCCCCTTCGAAAATTTGGACAAAAAATTTTGGTATCTCGTCATATTATCAGCAATTTGATATATTGACTCATTTTCAGGCCGATCCGCGATATCTGGGGCATAATGGACCATCTTAAAAAATTGGGTCAGGAAATGTTTCCTTTGCTTCAAATTACAATGAATTTGATGTATTCATTATTTTTAAGACCGATACGTCAGGGGTAAAATGGACCATCTAAACGAAAAACATTTTTAACGTCATAACCATTTTTTTTAAGATAAAAAAAAATGTATCATTTTTTAGAGGAAGGCCGTCGTGCCCCACCTTCTCCCAAAGATCGCCAAAAGCATGAAATTTGACAGCTGTCAAAGATTTCTCTGGAGCAACGCTGCCAACTCTCATATTACGAACAAATGAGGCAATTGATAAAAGTAAAATAAGTATGTTTCAAGTTTATCCCCATCGATATTATGGATAATGAGATATTAACGTAAATTGCGAGAGAAAAACTCGAGTATCCTCTTTCGAGAGATCGTTACTTCGGGAGTATTCGCACCGAGAGAAATATCCACAGAGAGAAAAATCGGCCTGTGCGTTTTACCGCGTTTTGTTGCATCAAATGAGTCTCGGGGAATCGTTCGCGAGTTGGTGGCTGGCTCGAATCCATTTTGCAGAGCACAAGAGAGAGGGAGAGAGAGAAAGAGAGGCTGTAAACGGTTTAACGGTTCGTTACGACCCTCAGTTCCGCGAGTCTGTATCAGGGCTGCTCGCAATGAAAAGGGCGCAAGTAGCGGACCTTAAATCATGAAATCGCGCGGTTAACGCCCTTCACTTTTCTGGGGAAGTAACTTCCGAGCAGAGTACAATATAAACTGTAGACAATTCGAGTAAGTACATACCTATGATCGTCGACACGCCGTTGAAAGAAATTCAAGCATCGGGACAAAACTTGCGAACAAAAAAAAACCCAAGAAATCTCGACATTTCCAGAAAATCTTACGCGTCTCCGTCGTGTATATTTATCACTCCTCGATCTTCTTTCCCTCGTTGCTTTTTTGCAATTTTTTTTTCCACAAAAAAACGCATACAGCAGCGTGTCCTTCTGTGGTCAATTCGCCGCGCGAGAGTCTCAAACGTTCAGGACCTTCGCAAAGGTTTCAAAGATCGTTTCGCCAATACATATACCCTTTTTTTTCTCCCGTGAAATCGACAAAAAGGGTCGTAAGATAGTTACGGTATGAACGTGGCTTGTATATATATACTTTTGCAAGCGTCTTTACTATTCGAGGATTCCGGGTGAGGAACTTTTACGCTCTTTTACTAACCCGACAATGGAATTTTTGTACTGGCAAAATAATGGCGATTCTCACCACTGCAATTCTCGGCGCTCCCTGCTTCTCAGCGATGTAACACACAAAATGATCGAACACGTCGATCACTGGCAAGGGATGAACGGCCTATTTGGCATGGACTCGCTTGGACGTGTGAAATTCCTTCATTGATAAAACAGTTTATTTATAGTTACCAGGATTTGTTAATTGTTAATAAATAGTAAAGTTGGATATGGCGAATTCTGAATTGTGACAAATAAAGGTTTGGTAATAGCTAAGAAAGGGCATGTTCCATTCAAGTACCGATTTTTTAATTATTACCAAATCTTTATTTGTCATTGTATCCAACTTTACCATTTGTTAACAGTCAACAAATCCTGGTAGGGGAGCGTGGGGCTAGTTGTAATAGTTTTTGGAAAAAGGCCTGTAACACCTAAAATATGTATGCTTTTAAAATTGTGAGTAAGAGAGTTTGTAAAGTATATATCTGAGCACTAATTCCAATGAAAAAATAATTTAAAATCTTCACCCATCTTTTACACCAGACGTTTTTTGAAAAAATGGGAGCTGTTACAACTTATCCCATGTCTGAGGCTAGTTGTAACAGGCTCGAGGCAAGTTGCAACGATGAAAAGACTGGCAACATTTATAAGAAAGAACACGTTTTTATTGGTTCATAGTCTTGTATTATTCATCGTGGTTCATTCTTGTGATGATTATATTCTTTGGTAGTCTCTCATGCTAAAAAAAAATACAATACAATAACTTAGCATATTTTTCTGGGCAATATTAAAGTAAAGAAGAGTAAAAGAATGCACAAAAAGCCGCAAATAATTTGTAATACTATGCAATTACTATACTACAAGTTGTAATAATATTATTTATACAAATACATGTAGAGAGCAGAAAAAAAATACACGCGCATGGGGCAAGTTCTAACATGTTACAACTTGCCCCATGGGCTCATTGTGTCTACTTAATTAAATATCTCAAAAACTACAAACTTTAGAATAATTAAACAAAAGCAAATGAAAGCCAATTTACGATGTAACAAGGAAAAACAATAAACAATTAATTTAATTTTAATAGTCAAGATCAAAATTTGCGTAAGTATTTTTTTTACGAAACCTGGCCGAAATAGAGCTCGTGTGCATATCCTCTTATTTTGATATCTCGCGGGGTATTAGCGGTGTTGACGTTATGCTGGGTGTTATAAGAAGCACATTCAGCAAAAAAATTAAATCAAAATGTTTTAAATTCCCGGTCAAAATTGAGTGTTCCAACTTACCCCTGTTACAACTAGCCCCCCGCTCCCCTATACGGTTTTTTTTAATTTTTAACTATTTTTTTACTATTAATTTTTAACTATTTTTATACTATTACCAAATATTCAATTTGTGACAAGTCTACGACTCTTTTCTTGCAAATAGGGCCAACATCTTGAATAAAGATTCATTAACGACTAACAAATTTTGTAACAGTTAAGAAATATTTCAGTAAAAGTGCCAACTAAATATATTTCTTAACTATAAATAAACTAGTTTTCTCTGTGTTCCTTTTCCCTCTCAATCGTCAATTTTTGTTCTTGTGGCTCTTTCGAAATTTCTAACTCTCCGACGCGCACAAAGTCAAAGAGCCCATCGCTTCGTTCAACAAGTGCCCAAGATCCGACGAATGACCATTGGTGAGCGATCGTTATTGCAATGGTTGCTCTCTTTTTTCTCCCGCTTCCTTTTCGTTTTTCTCTTCCATAGATCATCGAAGCGAGAAGACTGCTCTGTTTCCGTAGACAGTAGGAAAGTTCTCTCGCCCGGGTGTACATAAAATATCGAAGAGACTGCGTTTTATCGTCACTCTTTTGCCAACTGCGTCGGCAATAACTCTCGTCACAAGTATCTTTCGACGAAAGACCGCCAACGCCATTACAATTTATTGTTTATTTCTCTTTCGGCGTTTTACCACAACCGGATATCCTTCTCTATTCCTTTATCTTTGGCTTCTCGAGTCATTGGCGGAGCTTATCTCTGAGATTTAATGCACGAATGTCTCTTTAATGACGGTAATTCAATTAGTGCCGTTCGTTTCAATTTAATTTATTTCATTTTTTTGCTAGTCTTGAACTCGTGTTGAATTTAATGTAGAAGACTTTTCATACGAATGTAGACGTTGAAGCTTTAGTTCTTGCTCCTGGATTTTGTTCTCAATTTTTTTTCAGTATTTTGGAATCAAGACTCAAATTTTGGTTTGGGAATTTGTGTCTGAATTCAAACTTCAGTACAAATACTCTGAATCAAAAGCACTGGTAAAAATTATTTTCTCTAATCTTTTAACAGCTGATTGCGACATAAAGAATTGAAAAGGATTTTTCGTACAGTAATAAAAAACTAACAAAATGACTAGAATTTTATTTGAAAAAAATTATTTTATAGTGTGAAAAAAAAATTTCAAAACCATATTTTTAAATATTTTGATACATAAAAATATGAAGCCAATAGAAATGACTTCTTTACATGGGAAAAACGACTTGGCCTTTAAAAAGTTAAACTCTGCGAATATTTGAGTTAGGCTGAATAAAATCTCGGTAACTTGGAAAAAGAAGAAATAATTGTTGCGCAAATTTCTTCGACTTTGATAAATCGGCTTTTTTATGGGTTATAAGGGCGCGGGAATTTTTCTATTTCACTCTTGCATCGTGCCACGGGTGTATATATATATCCAACGGGCCGTGCACTTGCACTCACGCGAATAACAATTACAGCTGCTCTCGCGCGCGTCCCAGCGAAGAAAACCGAGCTGCAATCTTCGAAGGTCGGGACGCGCCACTGCTTCCTCATTGTGAGGGTATAAGACAACGTATACACATTATACACATAGCCGAGAGATCCCGAGAGAACCTTTATTAACTTCACGCCAACCCACCGAGCAATACTCAAGACCCAGACACCAACGTCCAATTCGCAAGCGAGATATTTCTCTACCGACGGACATTTGGCTGTCCATCGAGAATACCCTCGAAAAGTCCTCCATCTCTCAGCTACTCTCGGGATCCATCAAAATTTCGAATGATCCAAAATTACAATAGAAAAATGACAATTGGAGGTGGAACAAAAAATTAACTGGAAACGTCTTAGGCCCGAATTTTAAGTTCTCAAGATCTATCTTAGGACCGATCTTAAGATTAAACTTAAGATCAAACTTTCTATTGAACTCAAGTTGTGTCTTGAGATCGAACTTAAGTTCCAATTTAAAATGAATCTTCAGTTTGAACTCAAGTGTTATTATAAGTTCATATACTTAAGTTCAAACCTTACTGCGAACTTCAGATCGATCTTGAGTTCAAATTTAAACTTGACTTGAAGTTTGATATTAAGATCCATCTTGAGCTTGATCTTAAGTTCGATTAAACTTCTTTCATCGCCTCCCTTTTTGCCGAAAGTAAAAAAAAAAAATTCTGGGGCACGAGGCCCTCCTCTACAAAATGATAATTTTTTTTTATCACACAAAATAATTGAACAATTTATCACACAAAAGAAATTAAAAAAAAAACAATCGTTCAAAAGTTGAAAATGATGATTGCCATTGTTATTAAAAATGTTATTTTTGTTACGTTTTTAAACAATTAACATAAATCGTAATCAATATTATTGTTTATTTGTTTAACATAAAAAAATAGATGAATTAAAAATTCGTTAAATAATAAATAACTTCTATATTTTTCAACTACTTTTTTTTAAACAAAAAATTGTTTTCCTTAATTTTTTAGATAATAGATCATTTTGTTTTCTTTTGAAAATTTTTCAATTTTGTTAAAAATATTTTTTTTTCAAATTTCGTTTGATGGTTCATTTTATCCCGGATGCATTGCCTAAAAATGGATGAATCCATCGAATTTATGATAATTTGACGACAAACTAGAAAATTCTGTGATTTAATTTTGGGATGATTCAGAATGAAGTGTAAAATATTGAGAAGAAACCACTGGAAATGCAAGTGTCTCGTTTAGCCGAGCGGAAATGAGATGCCACTCAAATCTAATAATTAATGTCGGAAGTATCGAGATAGCGAATTACGACTTTTCCTTAATACCTTTTTTTCTTTCTGTTCATTCTTTATGTAAAGTACGGGTGATAAAAAAATAAGGGAGCAAAATGAAAGCCGTTAAGAATTGCCACCAAACTCGGGGACACGAGCGCCGTGGAAAATTTTCATTACTCAAATTTATTTATGTCGACGATGGTGCACCAAGAGTTTCGCGAAGAGACACGAGAGAGCGAGAGTATATATCCGGAATACATAATTCGATAAACTTCAGTGAGCCCGCGCGCTTGGAGCAAAGGGGAGGAAAATCGCGAACGAGAAAATTCTCATATTCCTGTTTCTCCATCTCTTCCTCTCCTGTCGTTCGAAGGGGGGACTCTCGATCGGAGCCGCATAAATCTCAGTCCTCCACCCTTAGGGCCCTTTTTCTTTTTTATCGCGTCGATTGTTCGCGCGGTTTTCCGCGTATTTTCCTCAACCAAATCGATCAAGCGTGAAAATAAAAAATTCTCACTGAGACAAACATTTCTCTGTATCCTGCGGGGTAGGCAGGGGCAATTTGGGACACGATACAATCTGCAGTTAAAACATGAAATATTGATGATGCACTTTTAAGGGTCCAGAATCTCTGACTCCATTTCTTTGTGGCAAACTTGACGCGATTTTGTTGGAATTTTATCTAATTTCGCGTCTTCATTCCGGACTTTCCTTTTCGAAAAATTTGTTTGCACTCTTCAACGTTTAATTATAATTTTTCAACCCCGAATATATCAAGTTTTCTCACTTTGGGATGTCCGAGAATATCAATGGGGCTACAAAAATATGGGGCATCATCAATATTCATTTGCAAACAAGCTATAAATGAACGAATCTCAAAAATTGGTACTTGCCATCGAAAAAAAATATTTTTCACTGAAATATCAGTTCTATCGGAATAAAAATTGAGGCGCTCCTAGAAAACACTTTAAGAAATTTTTCAGCATTTTTCCGATTTTTTTCGTTTGTTTATTTTTTAAATATAAATAAATAATACTTGCGTATCGAATTTCATCACGAACGCCATATTAAATTTCATAATTTTGCTTATGCATAATTTTGCTTGAGAAACCAAATTTCAAATTAACTGGGAGTAAGAAAAACATCCATGCTTCAAGGGGTTGATTTTTTTTTATTATTTTGTAATAAAATAAGAAATAAATAAACAACTGAGACCTTCCAAATTTTCTCTAAAATCCAAATAAAAACAAAATAACTAAGGCCCAAATTTTAAGACCTTAAGATCAAACTTTCTATCGAACTTGAGGGTCATTATAAGTTCATGCTTAAGCTCAAACTTTAATGCAAACTTCAGATCGATCTTAAGTTTGATCTTGAACCTGGTTCCAAGTTTGATTTTAAGCTCCATTTTGAGCTTGAACTGAAGTTCAATCGAACTTCTTTCATCGCCTTCCTCGACCGTGTTCCACATACCTCATAATCTATTCGGGGATGATTATTATATTCCGTCTTAACTTTTTCACCCAAGCTTTTTTTTTCTGCAGGTCTAACAGCATCGATCACTTCGCTCTCCATCACTTCGTTGTATTTTTTTTAAGTGTCCAAAAACACTTTTTTCCGAGAGTCTAACTCTTCCGACTCATTTTCACATTAAAGTCAAATTTATGACATTACTCAGATTTATGAGCGAAGAAACAAAACACGGTCGAGAAAGGCGATGAAGAATTTCGATCGAACTTGAGTTCAAGCTCAAGATCGATCTCAAGATCAACCAAATTTAAGTTTGAACTTCAGTATAAATTTATTATGACACTTAAGTGTAAACTTAAGATTCATCTCAAGTTCAACTTAATTGAGTTCCAACTTTATTTCGATGGAAAGTTTGATCTTAATTAAGATCTTAAAATTCGGGCCTAAGAATGTGAAAACAAAAAAAAAGTCGCATAATGTCAACACTTCTAACGATAAATGTTGTTAAACATTTTATAGATCCATGACCAGGAATTCAGTTCAGAATATTGGATAATCCGAATTACATAAAAGGCAGATGGCCTTTTCATCGCGACTGTGAGTAAAAATTCTCTTTCCAATTACAGATTTTGCGCAATCCTCGTTAACTATATTCCAGTCCTAATAGCTCTCTCTCTCTCTCTCCCTCTCTCTCTCTCTCTCTCTCTCTCGCTCTCTCTCTCTCTCTCTCTCTCTCTCTCTCTCTCTCTCTCTCTCTCTCTCTCGCACTGTTAAAAACGAGGTAGGAATGATCCGGGAGGAAAGTCGCATGCTGCAATATCGAAGCAGAGTCAGCGTCCCGTCATGATAATTCGCGAACGAACGAGCCCAAAATATCGTCTTCGCCGAGAGATGCAAAACATTTTGAATCCCTCGAACGATGCGAGGACGAGACCTTTTTTCGTGGATGCGGGAATGTAACATGGTTGAGATTTTGACGCTAACGCGGATCGGTACCAGAATTTCGCGAGTTTATCCGCGACGGAAGGACAGGCCATTGTTATTTCGAGGGTTTTATCGATATTCCGCGAGGTAAAATGGTCGTATCGTCGAGGAGATGCAGAAAACGAAAATAGAGAGCCTCGTTCTCATACTTCGTTGCATCTCGCTCAACGATCCTTCGGCTTGCTTAATTTTATTGATACACCGAGAAATACCATTATTAATGCCATAATAACGATTGATAATTCGTTTATCAATTTCTCGTCCCCCGGTTTTTGCCTCTTTCGCGTTGACGTGCATGTCAAGATTTCTCGAGATTCCATCGCGATATTAATCACGTTCAAATATCATCGAATTATATATCCGAAGGGACAGTTGACGAGAGACGGAGTTTTTAATATCGAATCGAAGAGAAATGGAAATCATAATGCATCGGCTAGCCGTTTCGATATGACATTTTTTCCGATTTATCTTCCTCTTCTCTCTCTCTCTCTCTCTCTCGCTCTCTCTCTCACGTCGTTGAAAAAAGTTGAGACGAAGGAACTGCAAACAAAAAGGCAAAATTGTCGATGAGGCGAAAATATCGAGGAGACGGGTGAGAGCTCGATAATCCCGATGAATTTTCGATTCGGTCAGTCTGGCGACGAGGAAAATATACAAACAAGAAACTGGGTACAAAATACCAAAAGTTCATCGAGCATTTCAACCAATAGAGAAGTTTATGCCGTGAATTATTATCGAACGCTTTCCTGCTCTTCGGTGACTAAACGTTGACGTTTCGAACAATCTTTCTCTTTCTCATTCGCGGTGGAGACTATTTTCATGAGAGCGACGTGTATGCAATCACGAAAAAAATTTTACCGGGCACAGAATCAAGCTCGAACGCTTCGATATCGAATTACGAACTATTTCAAGCTTCGGCGTGTGCAGCGATTTTTTTTCTCCGTTTTTTTCCATCCTCTGATTTTTTTCCATTCTCTCTCTCTCTCTCTCTCTCATCCTCACTCTATCTCGCTCACTCTGTCTCTTTTCCTCTCTCGATTATCCATATATATATATATATATATATATATATATCGTTAACGCGAGTCGACCCAACGGGGCATCGTGACGATCGCTGACGATGCCGATGAATTGATAAAAACAATTTTACACTCGATAAAAGTCGACGTGTGTGCATCGATCGTACGGACGTACAATTTTACAGATATATTCGTATGCCGAGACACGTAATCTCCTATATGTAACATACATGAGCACGCACCGCCATCCACAGTTAACTCTCGTTTCATCATCTCGATTTCTATGTACAAATATTGTCCGTAACGTCGATCACATCCATTTTCCGAGCAATTGTCGCGATATCCGAAGTATTTTTTATTTTATTCCCCCGAAATATTACACCCCAACCGAGCAGTATGTTTGAAACGAAAAAAAAAAACGGAAATAAAGATGTTGCAAAAATAACGTTTTACAAAATGAAAAATCGATCGTTCTGAGTTTTGATTGTCTCCGCTGAATGCGAAACGTTGGTACATTTTTTTTACAGTCGTTTAACGAAAAATAAATGTCCTTTGGAAGTGAATATTGTAGTGACCGACCATATTTTCGAAAAAGTTTAGCGCAAATTATTGATTAGTTGAAAAAAGATCTGAGTTGTTATGTCTTTCTCATTATTTATTCATGTAATCACGGAGTAAAAGTAAAATCTCAAAAGGCAGATTCTAAATTAGTATTTCCGGTGACCAAAACGGTAGTGTCGATTTTTTTTTTCAAAATACTGCAAATGTTTAGTACGGGAAATACGCCTGTTGAAAGATTCATCACGATTCTGGAAATAAACGGAGTTTATTTCAGTCTTCGTTCAGTATCCGAGAAGCATTATACTATATATTAATTAAGAATTTTTAATTAATTAAGAAGAAAGAATTGGGTTTTTCGTTTTAAATGTCATGAGAGCGATAGATCCAATTTTTTGCATATCCTCATGAAATGCAGTATCGACTACAGCGTTCTTTTAGCACTGATCTTTTATTTTTAAAATTATGAAACCTTCCCTCAATTTGTATAAATATATCGAAAGAAATCTCAGCTCAAAAAATCTGGTCCCAAAAAATGTCCAGTCAAGTAGGCTTGTGGTTGAATTCCGTTCTTCAGTCGCTTAGAATTTTGTTTACAGGTGTCCAGGATTCTTTAGAGAATTGGGAACTTTTTATTGATAAGGCCAACCTTTTTTGATACTTTAAAGCCGGTATTCTGGTATAGCATTTTGAAAAAAATAATTTTTTTGCATATTCTTAAAGTTTTGACCTTTAAGAATATATAGTCGAAAGGAAATTTTTTATTTCCAATATTTTACGAAGTTATAGCTACTTTAGTGATGCAGCAACTACGTCCGTGACGTCGCAACGTAACTTTAAGGGGGTATTCTGGTTTAGAATTTTGAAAAAATCATTTTTTTTTTGCATATTCTTAAAGTTTAGACCTTAATGAATATATCCTCGAAAAGACAATTGTTAATTCCAATAATTTAAGGAGTTATCGCTATTGTAGTGATACAGCAACTAAGCCCATCACGTCGAAGCAAATCGGACTAAATCTCAAAACTACTTTTCTCAAAACGGCTGACATGATAACTCAAGTTCCACTCAACCGATTTATTTCAAATTTTTTGCCGATCTTCGCTGTATCAAAATTCTATCTTTTGTATCAAAATTATTTTTTTTACTATTGTAAAAAAATTAAAAACTATAAAAAAAGAGTCGAAGAATGCCTTTTTTTACCCAGACAGCCGCCATTTTCGAAAATTTTGGTTTTTTTTTCGTTATCTCTGAGGTATCGGCTATAACGACACACATTCATATTAATTAAGAATTTTTAATTAATTAAGAAGAAAGAATCTCGTTTGTCGTTTTAATGTCACGAGAGCGATAGATTCAATTTTTTCATGACCTCATTAAATGCATTACCGACTACGGCGTTCTTTTAGCACTGATCTTCTCTTTAAAGAATTTCGAAACATTCTCTCAATTTGTATCAATATAACAAAATAAATCTCAGCTGAAAAGATCTGGTCCCTTCTTTACCTTCACACCAGAACATCGTAAAAATTCCTCTCTCAGATTAGCAAACAAATCACTTTTTATTAGGTATTCTTGAAAAGTCAACAATTCCATCAAAAATCCTTCAAACAAAAAAAACTTCAAGAAACATCCCCGCACATATTACATAATCAATCTTTAATATCCAAAGAAAATGGCGAAGCCAAGGAAACCGAGTAAATTTTCATCAATCAAGAGAACGAATTTCCCGAGCAAATATGAAATTCGCAGGGACGTGCCACGAAGATGCAGCAACAAAGTGTCCATCATACATATATGTATAACCTTGTACGTATTTTATGCCCCGGTAGATACGACGAGTGTTGGGTAGCCTTAAGGGGCAGAGGGGGGCGTCGCGAGGGTCCTTTCTCCGTGGACCCAGCGAACGAAATGAACTTGGCCTGGGGCTGATGATTCAAGGGTTTTGCACGGTGTTTACCTATCCCAACGTGTGGGCGTCGCACCGTGCACACACCCGCACACTTTCATTTTCCCTGTCTGTGTGTGTGAGCATCGTAAAGTGTTGCACTCTCTCTTCCTCTCACTCTCTCATCGTGAGGTTCGTGCTCGCGCATACTGTTCCTCCAGGTCTTGCCATGAATTTGCCGTGCATCCCTTGAAAACGTTGGCTGATACCCAAAAGGACGTGAACCCAGTAATTTATTACGCAAAAAAGGGGTCCGAGGAGCCCTTCACGATCGTTGAGACGTGGATACCTGAATGCAAGAGTTAAGGTGCAACCGACAGCGAGCTCGAGGTCCTGCAACAGTGAGGATACGTGCGATGACTGCTGCTCGATCCGCTGTTGTATGCTGGTGGGCAAACGGTAGCCGTTTCGCACACACCCGCCGGCGACCGTTCATTCCCGAGTATGCATTCTCCTCTTCCTTACATATATATTCTCCTCTCTCAACGGTTTACACATATACACTCTGTTGAGCGAGAGAGGGAGATGAACGAGTGGGAACGCGTAGAAAAGTTGCCCCGACGTTCGTCGTCCACAGGAGAATTCGCAGCTACACACGCGGAGATAAAGCGCCTGGAAGAGGATCAGCGAGGATTCGAAGAGGGAAAAAAGAATAGATAGAAGAGAAAAGAAATGTTGGAAAATGCAAGCGCAATAAGATTTTCCACTCGCGACGGATGCAGC
The DNA here is from genome assembly GCA_946863875.1 of Alloplasta piceator. NCBI lineage: Eukaryota > Metazoa > Arthropoda > Insecta > Hymenoptera > Ichneumonidae > Alloplasta > Alloplasta piceator. Next base: position 8,558,443 of record OX333077.1, on the reverse strand, counting down.
GAAGTAAAGAGAGTGAACAACCCCCTATAAAACAACCCCTTTAGGAATTTATCCTGAGGAGGAATGTTTAATAGTGAAGAATTTGTCTGCAAATGGCTAATGGCAATTCCATAGCAAAAGGGATATCGCAAAAAGGATGTAGCGTAAAGGACTCCATGACCCTCTAAATGACAGGACAATTTGACCATTTGACTACGCGCTGATTTTGTGGCCTCAGATAGTGCGGAATTCACGTTCCGCGAGAGAGAAAAGGAGAACATACGTTGATGGTAGATTTCGAGATAGCCATCAGAGAGAGTATACGAGAGATGAGGGACAAACGAGCACCGGGCGCGGAGGGGCATTCACGTTTATGGATGGCTCGGAGCATCTGTTGGTACAAGACGGACGTCCGTGGCATTACGTTACACGACGTTACGACGCATTATGCCTGAATGAGCTACAGTGGGCTTGGCAAACGAAAGAGAGGGAGGGGGGCCCTCACACGGATCTATTGCATTGAGATGCAATCAAGGTTCACATACACGCGCTCCGACTCTTCCTATATTAACATCAGGGTGGTTTGGGGAGGATGCGTTACTCTTCGATTGAAAAGCTCATCGAGATTTTCGTTGCTTTCCCCTGAAAAATGGACCTTGCGCAAGTGGACGCCATTTTTTTTTACACTGCCGTATTTTTTACATATTTGGTAAAACCTCGTTTTTAGGGATCCTACAATTATTGCATCACAGAATTTATATATAATATATTCAGCGTATGTTGCCGAATCGCTTTCGGTCGATTCGTGATGAAGGCAATTCAAATTTCACGGCATTGTTCTCAATATTCTGTCAAGATGTTGTCTAAATCACGCTGGTGACGAAAAACAGATTAAAAAATTGATTCCGGACCAGCTTGACCAAAGTTGATTCGAAAATATACCGCCTTTCATGATGGACAAAAAAAATATCCAAGTTTCAAGTACTCAGTCGATTGTAAAATACTCGCTCATAACTAATGTACCATTAATAAAATTAAATTTCCACGCAAATCTGGTGATATTGCCAAAAAACACGATTTTTTAATACTTTTCGACTTAAGCCAAGGTCACCCGAAGTCGGAACGCTCAAAACTTCACGGCGTTATCTTCAATTGAGATTCAGGCAGCGTCCTTCATCTGATCCAGGACAAAAAAAAGAAAATTGATGTTTGCAACATTTTTACGGCATCCTTTTGATCGTCAATTTTCTGCGCTTGAAAAACTTCTCTAACGCCGCCAAAAATCAAGATATCGGGATGAATCTTGCGCTATTCTCCAAGTCATCGCCTCCTTTAACGACTAAAAAGAATCCTAAAATTTTTAGTTAACAAAAAAGATGTTCCTGCACATATTAACTAGAAAAAATTATATTTCACAGTTGAATCTTGATTGCAAGAATTTGGAGGCTGCTTACTCGTTCCCAAAAATTCCAAAGAGTGCCTATTTTACTAAATCTTTTGCTACATCTTTAGTGCGAAATTTTGAAGAATATTTTTGACGAATTCAACGAGGGAGGTACAAAAATCTCGATGAGGAGGGGTAATCAAGATTTAAGGTTCTTTTTTTGAGCCACACCCTGAGAAAAATGTGCGCTTACTCGTTCCCAAAAATTCCAAATGCCTATTTTACTAAATCTTTTGCTACATCTTTAGTACGAAATTCTGAAAAATATTTTTGACAAACTCAATGAGGGAGGTACAAAAATCTCGATGAGGAGGGGTAATCAAGATTTAAGCTCCTTTTTTTGAGCCACACCCTGAGAAAAATGTGCTTTACAAACGTTGCTGTTAGTGAGACAGCCGCAAATAGAGAGCTATACGAGGTCGGCAAGTCCTTTGCACTGTGCGTAGATCCATACACTCGCTTGGACCGCCCGAGGTCTGAGCGATACTGTACGTACCTACTTGCACCGTCGATTCAATGGTCATCGCCATTCTCCCTTGACCGCGTTCTCATCCATTGCTTTGATGTTTAGCGCATCCGCCACATGCAGCCGATGAGCATTTCACTGCCCGGAAGTGATTCCGTTCATCGTAATTGGTCAATGCATGCACTTGCAAACAAATGCGTGTGTCTCACGATAAAGCACAATCACGCCTACGAATTTTCATACTTCATGATTCCTCGTGCAATGCAATTTCACGATCTCTCATCGCAGCATTCGCGTCACCGATATCGAGAAAATCGTGCAAGCACCTTGACGCTCGGTTAAACGCAAAAAAAAAAGAATCCGCAGATTGCAGAGCAAAGCAATGAAACGCGATGGCTTTACGCACGAATAGTCGTAAGCGACGAGTGTGCGGCTTAATTGCAGAATTTTCGTTTGAGCGATACTTTAGAAAATCTCTCAATCCTCGTGAACCCGGGAGCATTTGACCGGATCGGGGAAAAAGATTGAGAAAGAGAGAGAGACGAAAAGATTGAGGGAAGGAGAGAGATTTAATGGCGAGCGTTCGTCGATCCCTGACCGGGCGATGACAAAGAATGAAAAAGTGCGCTTGGACTTTGCTGACGCGATCTCCGAGTGAGAAAGAGCGAGGGGGAGAGGGAAAGAGGGACAGAGAGACTCGATGAATTCGCGTCGAGGTGGAGGACACCCGGACAACGCGAATAATCAGGCGTAGCATGCCCGAGCGGTGTCTGCTTTTTCTCGACGAATTAGCAGACTCTCTCGCGAATATCTCTCTTATATAAATACATATATTTATATATACAGTTATGTACAACCTCTGTATACATGCGAGACTGTGCGGAGTCGCGATCTCACCCGCGGAGAGGAAGAGGAGGGCAGTTGACAAAAAGTTAGAGAGAAGTCTGCGGCCTCGGGAGTTGAAATGTGTGGGTCATTCCATGTCAAATCGACCAATAGGTGGAATCGACCCCTTTCAATTTCGATGAAATTTTGTCAGAAGTTTTCTTTTATCATAAAACAAAGTTTTACCAAAAGAAAAAAATTAATCAAATTTGTTCGAAAATTCAAAATTGCACAATTTTTTAAATGTTTCACGTTTACTTTTTAAATATCTCGAAAACTATTTTAGTTATGAAAAAATTGTTCTGCGTCCGTTTTAAAAAGCATACATGGGGCTACGAAAAAGAAATATTCCGAAAAAAAATTTGAAAAAATTATGAATTTGGACAATTTTGAATTTTTAAAGGTCGTGAAAATCCACGATCAAGATTAAATTTTTCGTTCAATTTTTTTTAATACAATACCTTGTACTGATTTTAAAAGATCCTGAAATTTTCAGAAAGGTGTTTTTTTGTTTCGAAAATTTGAATTTTTGAATATTGCTGAAATTTTTTTTTTTACCTCTAAGTTAAGTAAAGTTGAGCAATCATGTAATTTTTACTGCTCCAAATTACAAAATTACATGATTGCTCACCTTTACTTAACTTAGAGGTAAACAAAAATTTTTTTTACCAAAATTCAAGAATCCATATTTTGGAAACAAAAAAAAACACCGTTCTGAAAATTGCAGGATCTTTTAAGATCAGTACAAGGTATTGTTTAAAAAAAAATTGAATCAAAAATTCAATGTTGATCGTGGATTTTTACGATTTTTAAAAATTCTAAATTCTCCAAATTCATCATTAAAAAAAAAAAAAAATGTTTGGAATATTTTTTTTTCGTAGCCCTAAGTATACTCTTTAAGATGTAGCCGGAACGATTTTTTCTCAACTATAACAATTTTCGAGATATTTGAAAAATTAACTTGAAAAATGGAAAAAATTGTGAAATTTTGAATTTTGCATAACTTTCTAAAAAGAATGTTTACATTTTTTTTTTTTTGGTAGAACTTTGTTTTATGATAAAGGAAAATTTCTGACCAAATTTCATCGAAATTGAAAGCGGTCGATTCCAACTATTGGTCGATTTGACATGGAATGACTCGTATACATGTTATAAGTCCAACAAGAAGGGCTTAATTCCCGCAAATTGACCGGATAAAGTTGTGAATTGTGCCCTTCTATTTGCCAGGAATGAGCGATATAATTCTCATCGTGTCGCAGGCCTGTGTTGCCGTTTGAAGCAACTTTATGCGCCGAGAGACTCGCGAGTAAATCTCTCGTCTCGCTGATGAAACACGCAGTACGAAGGGAAGGGACAGTGGGAGAAGGGAATAGGCAAAAAGTGTGTGTTCGCCAGGATGCAAAACGAGGAAGAATGACACACTGTGCGCGATGTTCCTTCACGTGTGCAATTTTATGCGTCGCCGAATTAAATCAAGATGTTCATCCGCGTGCTTTCTCTCTCTCTCTCTCTCTCTCTCTCTCTCTCTCTCTCTCTCTCTCTCTCTCTCTCTCTCTCTCTGTCCCTTTTTCCTTCATCCACTTTGCTGCGAATTGAAAGAACAAGAAAATAAATTGTCCGGCGAGAAAGGGTGGGAGGGAAAGGGGCCAACTTTGAGCGAAAAACATCTGTAGCCATTATGACAATTACGGCAAACAACTCCACTAATGCGACGTTTCGCGAACTAACATGAGAGAAAAAAAAAGAGAAGCCACGGTGAAGCGACTAGAAGGAGAGAAAAGGGAGCAAAGAACGATGAGGAACGAAAATAAAGTGCAATATTATTATGGATAACTGAGCTAACAACGCACACACCGCGAAGGGGTGGGCAAGAAAACACGCGAATGCATTTCTTCATGCTGGTTTTTTATTTTTTTTTCACTACCGGGCAGAGGAATACATAGTTGCACGAGAACTATTATGCACTTTGGAGTATTGTAAAAGCTGCGTGCCCCGAGGAGTGAAAATTCATGAGAGGTTCTGCACTGTGCGAGTGAGGAGGAAAGCTGGAGAGAGAGAGGGGGGGGGGGTTAAGCCATATTAGAGTATCATCAGGCTTACATAGTTTTACGTATTACTTGCTTCGGGGCAGAGGAGAAAAGCGCGTAATACGCGGACATACCTGGCTGGATAATACTCTAGCTTCGTAGGATTTATTCTCCGGAATAATAGGATAAGTTTCACCAGATCTGAAATTTGATGCCGAGGCCTAGTTTAGATACCTTCAGAAGCTTGTGGGATTTTTTTTTTGAATTTTTACTTCAATCGATTCACCTATTGGTCAATAATTTTTAGCCTTGTGTAGTCTTTTAGAAAATAATGGTACCAAAAAATGTCCAGTCAAGTTGTGGCTTAATTCCGTTCTTCAGTCGATTGGAATTTTTTTTACAGGTGTCCAGGACTCTTCAGAGAGTTGGGAAAGGTGTTGTTGAAAAGGTGAAGGTTTTTGAGACTTTTAAGGAGGTATTTTGGTGTAGAATTTCAAAAAAATTCATTTTCCTGGCATAATCTTAAAGTTTAGACGTTTAAGAATATATCCTCCAAAGGAAGTTTTTTAATTCCAACAATTTACCGGGTTATAGCTATTTTATTGACGCAGCAACTACTTCCGTCACGTCGGACCGTAACTTCAAGGGGGTATTCTGGTTTAGAAGTTTGAAAAAAAAAAACAATTTTTTTTGCATATTTTTCAAGTTTATCGTCAGACCTTAAAGAATATATCCTCGAAAGAAAAATTGTTAATTCCAATAATTCAAGGAGTTACAGATACTTTAGTGACACACTAACTACGTCCATCACGTCGAAGCAAATCGGATTATAAACGTTTTTCTCAAAACTACTTTTTTCAATACGGCTGGCATGATTTTTCAAGTTCTACCCAACCGATTTCAATGTATCGCCACTACCACTTTTGTATCAAGATTATTTTTTTTACTATTGTAAAAAAATTAAAAACTATGAAAAAAGAGTTGAAAAAGGCCTTTTTTTGTTCAGACGGCCGCCATGTTGGATTTTTTTCTCGTTATCTCTGAGGTATGAGCTAGAATGACATTTTTAGTAATTTAGAATCTTTTTTTAAATTTTTAGCCCCAACTTTACCAGCTTGTAACTTATTTGATTTTAATTTTTTTTCTCGACAATTTTTTTGTTTATTATCAAAATATGTAAATATGTAATTTCAATAATGTAAATAAATAAATAAATATGTCAAAAAAATAATGATAGAAATATTTTTTTATTTTTTTGATCGAGCTCGTCAAAACGCTGAAAATTTATGTCTCTAGACCAGAATACCGCCTTAAGTACTTGCCCGATTGTCAATTGGATATTTCGAAGAATCAGTCATAGTCAGCTGTATAGATTGCAATAGATGCGGTTGAACTTCTGTGTGAGCATGTTTATAGGTGTATACGGTAGCTCAAAATATTCTGCTGAGACGCTCCACGCGGTAATCTTAAACAAATTATTGCGTTAATGTAGAACGCTCGAGGGAGTAAGATACGAAGAGCGAGACCTGCGGATTTTCCTACTTATATACTATACACGTGCACCGATGTTCAGAGAGGGAGATTCCATGGGCGATTCCTAGTCCATTCGACCAACATTTGATTCGAGGTGTCTTGGATTGCATTAATGATTTTTTATAGATTCTTTAGAAGGAAACTTTCGAGCCACGAGCAATTGTGGGAAAATTCATTTTTGTACTTGAAACACAATTGATTGATTTAATGATTAAACAAAATTCTAATAAATAATGTAATTTAAAAAAAAATCAACACACGAAGATTGCAGTTATAAAATTTTCTAATTTTTTCTAATTTCACCAATTTAAGCTCATAAATTCTGTTCTAAAAAGATGTTGTCTCAAAATATTGAAATATCGAACTCATACTTTGCGAAAAAAATTGTATTGACGGATTTTTGCAGGTTTTTCAAATTTCAGCGGCTCTTTTTGTTTTCCACAGTCTGTTGAAAGACAAAAAGCGTAAATTTTTGTAGACCCACTAAAGTTCTAGAAAAAAAAAGTTCTTCAAGGTGAGGGTGGAGTTGATTTGGAACAACCCATATGTATCTTACTTTTGCACTTGAGATTCTGTTGTTGCTGTTTTCGCACTCGTTTTAACTCCCAGTAAAACATATACGTTGTCTTTCCTCATCGCTGATACCGCGCTCATCCACTCTCTGTGTGTTACTTCTTCGGCTTTCTCTCTCTCTCTCTCTCTCTCCTTCTTTACGGAACGAAAACGTTTCGTAATTGGAAGCGTACGGCAGCGGCTACTTCCGCTTACCAGCCACCGCTATTTACGAGCCAATAAAACAAAGCGCGAGAGAAGGAAGGGAGTTTGGATGGCCAAAGGGGGGAATGAAGAGGCACGAGAGAAAGAGATGGATAGCACTGAGAGAGAAGAGAGGAAAAATAAAGCGCAAAGCAGAGGGAGAGAGAAAGATGGAGCGCAAAACTTCAGCGTCTCTTCTTTCTTTTCCCTTTGGTCTCTACTTGACTCTTTCTCTTTTGCAGCACGCCCCTCGGGCATACAATTACGTTAGAATCGTCGAACGAACGGACGGACGGACGTATACCGGAATGAGGAGAGCAGGCCATGCGGATTCTTCTCTCTTCTCGACGACACGTACCCATAAACGTCTTCCTTATGCTTTTTAACGAGTTGCAATTCCACTCGTTCGCGAATCCTTCTCTCTCTCGCTCTCTCTCTCTTGATCCCCTTGTCTTCGGCTTTAAGACAGAAAGGATTTTTGCAACCAACAGCAGCAAAGCCACACAGGCCCGGGCTCCTTGGCTCCTTATCTTCGTCACTCTGATCGAAAGATCGACAGGATCTCAATGGGCATCGCGAAGAGAGATCTCTCCTGTGCTCGAACTTCTCTCCGATCTTCTTTCTCTGCATATATATATATATATATATAGTTCCACTTGTTCGATTTTTTCACGTTGATCTCTTTCTTTCCCGCCCTCTCCCCTTTCTCTCTTCCTCTTCTATGTGAACGGTCCATCGTCTCGTTAGAGCCGAGCCGTTGATGATCCGACAGAGCAGCTCTTGCTCCTCTTCTTCCCTCTCCGATCCTCTCTGATAACCCGGAATGAAATTGCTCGGATAATAATTCACGAATCATTCCGAGTCCGCCTAATTATCCGATTGGCCTTTCCAGAGATTGGAAATTCATTTTCTACCAACAAAAATGGGAAACTTTGATCGAGGAGAGCGTGGGGCTAGTTGTAACAGGGGTAAGGTGTAACACTCAATTTGGACCGGAAATTTAAAACATTTTTATTTAATTTTTTTGCTAAATGTGCTTCTTATAACTCGCGGCATAACGTAAACACCGCTAATACCCCGCGAGACAACAAAATATGCACACGAGCTCTATTTCGGCCAGGTATCGTAAAAAAAGTACTTACGAAAATTTTGATTTTGACTATTAAAATTAAATTAATTGCTTATTGTTTTTTCCTTGTTACAATGCAAATTTAACTGGCTTTCATTTGCTTTTTTTAAAATTATTCTAAAGTTTGTAGTTTTTGAGACATTTCATTAAGTAGAGATACTGAGCCCATGGGGTAAGTTGCAACATGTTAGAACTTGCCCCATACGCGAGCTTTTTTCTGCTCTCTACATGTACTTGTATAAATAATATTATTACAACTTGTAGTATAGTGATTACATAGTATTACAAATTATTTGCTGCTTTTTGTGCATTCTTTTACTCTTCTTTACTCTAATATTGTCCAGAAAAATATGCTATGTTACTTTATTGTATTTTTTTTAGCATGAGAGACTACCAAAGATTATAATCATCACAAGAATGAACCACGATGAATAATACAAGACTGTGAACCAAATAAAAATGTGTTCTTTCTTATAAATGTTGCCAGTCTTTTCATCGTTGCAACTTGCCTCGAGCCTGTTACAACTAGCCCCAGACATGGGGTAAGTTGTAACAGCTCCCATTTTTTCAAAAAACGTCTGGTGTAAAAGATGGCTGAAGATTTTAAATTATTTTTTCATTGGAATTAGTGCTCAGATATATACTTTGCAAACCCTCTTGCTCACAATCTTAAAAGCATACATATTTTAGGTGTCACAGGCCTTTTTCTAAAAACTGTTACAAGTAGCCCCACGCTCCCCTAGGTATGGAGCAGCCATCCACCGACAGCTATACAAAATAACGTTGCTGCCGCAATCCGGTACTTTTCAGTGTAGATTCGCAAGTTTTTACGATTTTGTAGTCATTCGAAAAACTTGAGCTCTGTAACGCGGTAGAGAGAAAGGAAAAATTGCCAAAGGGGGTGAAAATAACAAAGTCAAGGGTGTTTAGAGGGTATTCAGAGAGGCGTTGACGTTGACAACAAAAGAAATTGTGAAAGCAGAACTGTATAGATAATAGAGACACGCTAAAACACCGTTCCGGCGAGTAATAAAATCCAGCTTATCCATGAAACTTCATGGAACTCTACATATTTCGTGGGGCCATGTGTGAAAGGCGTAATACGTGTTTTAAATGTAACAAAAAATCTCTCGAGCGGACTGCGCCACGATGATTAAGCGCAGAGGAGAAATGCTCTCTGCCACTCTTGGGCTAAAGAAAAAACGTGCAATCTGTTTGATCGTTAAACCTGTGAGAGAACACGCGAGCATTTAGCGACCGGATTTAGCGAGCAGTTTATCCGTATGTGTGGTCCACCCGACAGACATCAGAGACAAGAACTTCATGCGCGTTACACGTACTTTCAAATCTTTGGAATTTTACCTTCCAAACACAAGTACGATTCTTATGTTCTTCAGGACATTTCCGATCAAACGAGCCTCACATTCTTCTAATAGGCGAGAAAAGCTCGTAAGAGTCAAGTGGGCCTTAATCGGGATCAGTATTTCGCACTTTCTCTGGTGGCGACGATAATTAAGATATTGGGATATATTTAGATATTAGATTGATGAAATTCGAATTATAGATCCTGCCGAATTAAGAGGTTCAAAAGTTTGGAAACACTCGTCCTGATTCCGCGCCGCACAAAAACTTTTTAAAAAACGAAATTGAAGCTTACACTCTCCGCCACAATAGCTTTTCATGCAAAAAAACAGTTTTTAAAAATATTCACAGGTAATGCGTCGAAATTTCAACTCCAAAAAAAAAAGCCAGAAAACGACCATGTTTCAAAGGACGTACCGGGTTAAAAAAAAATGGAAATTTTTTTTTTGGAAAAAGCTAAATGAAGCTAAATATGTCCCGTTTGAAATGCCGCTTGTTGAATTCAAATATCTTCAATTTTAAAAAAGCAGTGAAACTTTTTGTGCGGCGCGGAAACGGGGCGAGTGTTTCCAAACTTTTGGACGGCAGTGTATATCCTCCAGATCCTCCTCAATACGATTAATATTCTTCGTCGTTTTGCACACTAAATTATACGTACTTTATCATATTAAAGTGTGTTTATCCATGACGTCGAGTCCACTTCGCATTCCTTTTTTTGGCTCAACGTTAGAGTATAAATACACATATCTATGCATAATGCATATATATATATATATAACACATACTAGACGAGGGTGGACGATATGCAACGTGCATGTATATCGCGCACAGGTAGCCGGAGGCTGAGCTCATGGCTGTCCGGTATAGTTTGTACGTCGAGTCTCGTCTCTCTGGTTGTTCGCTCCGCGGACTCGCCGTAGCGTCAACATACCGCCCCTTGCTTCCGCCCCCTGGTGAGAGCGACAAACACCCTGTGCACATGCCTAAAAGGGTTTTCGTTAGATTTCATTTCACACCCAATTACACGACACAAACGCGAAGCAGGTGGATGATGCGGGAGATCCAAAGAGAGAGAGAGAGGGAGAGAGAGAGAGAGAGAGAGAGAGAGAGAGAGAGAGAGAGAGAGAGAGAGAGAGAGAGAGAGAGAGGGCAAGTTCCAAAGAGAGAGAGAAAGAGAGAGGGAGTTGGATAAGGTAAGGCTTATACACGCTCCTCTGCTCGCGGCATATACAACGAGAGAGGATCCGTGAATCAAAGGGGGTGCGAGAGGAAACGTGTGTGTATGTGAGAGTTGATAGAGAGAGAGACCAGTGAAAGTAGAGCGAGAGAGAATACGGGGTTAGAAAGGAGAGAGAGAGGTAGAGAAGAGGGGTGGGACGCTGCAAAGAGGGCGACTTTGGAACTTCGCGTGGTAAAAATATACACAAAATGCTTGCGAGAGGGATGAGAGGGTGATACAAGGTGTAGCTTATACATATACATATGTATATATTAGGCCGTTAAAAAAAAAAATGTTGTTTCTTCTCCCAAACAGGCTGAAAAGTTTCATTTAGGTATAAGAAAAGGTCTGTGAAAATATGAGCTCTTAATATTAATATTAACATCGTCCTCATCGCACTTTTCGATTTTCCATAAGAATAACATGGGAAAAATTATATTTACGTCTTCTGATTCTTATAACTAGCAAACGATCCATCATACGGGAAATCTAGACATATCTTTGTACAGAATTGAACACTCTACAAAAAAGGTTCCGAGTAACTTTTTGATAAGTCCACTCGTTCAAAAGTTATTCAATGTTCAAGTTCAATTTTTCGTAAATTTTGCTGAGTTTTGGATATTACACCGGAATTACACCGGAACTAGTTAGTTTTATCGACAAAATGTGGATGAAATTTGATGTTAAACATAAATTAAACTTTCGACAAATGTTGACCAATATTTCTCACTGTAATACTAAAAAAAATAGAACGCTTTAAAAAAATTGTGCAGCAAAATTTTGCTTAAAAATTTATTTTTCTATTAAGAAATTCATTGTAGTATATCAGTACATTTTTATTCGTTTTTATATTTAAATTTAAAAAAAAAAACAAAAAAAGTAAATTTTGAAGCTATAATTTCTGCTGCACAATTTTCTTAAAGCGTTCCATTTTTTTTTATTATTCCAGTGAGAACTATTGGTTAACCTTTGTCAAAAGTTTAATTTATGTTTAACATGAAATTCCATCCACATTTTGTCGATAAAACTAACTAATTCCGGTGTAATATCCAAAAATCGGCAAAGTTTACGAAAAATTGAAATTAAACATTGGATGTTTCGAACGAGTGGACTATCAAAAAGTTACTCAGAACCTTTTTTGTAGAGCGTTCAATTCTGTACGAAGATACGTTTCTTGATTTCCCGTATGATGGATCGTTTGCTAGTTATAAAAATCAGAAGACGTAAAAATAATTTTTTCCATGTTATTCTTATGGAAAATCGGAAAATGCGATGAGGACGATGTTAATATTAATATTAAGAGCTCATATTTTCACAGACCTTTTCTTATACCTAAATGAAAATTCTGAGCCTGTTTGGAAGAAGAAACAAAAAAAAAATTTTTTTGAAACGGCCTAGTATATATGTATGGTTGGACTATGTGAGTCTCGCGGTACGCGCGTTCTCGCGCTTCAGCACCTGTCGACCCGCGCGCGACGTGTGCTCGCCGCAGTTATATACTACCCCTGTGTATTTATATCTATACATATATGTGTGTATATATACACATATAGAGATATCTATATATATATATGCACCTGGTAGCGATGCACATCCGTTTTGGCCGATTATTTTCGCTCGGTTTCCTACGAGACCACTTTTCAATCTATATTGCGCGTGCGTGCTTTCCGTAGTATATATATATACAATGTATACTTGCATCGTGCCGAAGATAATCATCTTCTTTAGTTTGTCGGTAGTTTGACAAGATAATCCCCGTGTATACCAAAAATGAAAATGACCGCCTTGGCATCCGTTAGCCTCGTGTTCTTGAGAAATAATGAATATAATAAAATGTGAAAAAATAAATAAGAGAAGAGTGTTGGAAATGGCACGATCTTTCGAGATTAGGGCGAAGGCGCAGCTTTTACATTGCACATTGTTAGTCTTTTTTGGAATCGGCACTACATAGTGCGACTCTTCCTGCACAGAATTGTGGCAAAAGGGGAGGGGGAAGTTTGAGTCTTGGAAAAATATTCGGCGTTTCAGAAATATGCGCAATAGCGTTGGATACAGTAAGATATAGTTGAAAAAACCGCACTCAAATAAATTTTTGCTATTTATATGCAGAGTTGTGTCAATAGTAATGTAAAAGTAATCCATTACGCATTACCTGAAACAAGGTGTATGGGACAAGTTTTCCATTACAAATTTCAAAAGTAACGTGTAATAAATGAATGTTCCATTATAAATGAAAATAGCAATGTGTAATGGATGCGTGTTCCATTACTAATAAAAAAGTCATGTGTGATGAATGCATGTTCCATTAAGCATAATAAAAGTAAAGTGTAATGGATGCATGTGCCATTACGAATAAAAAAAAATAACATGTAATGAATGAGTGCTCCATTATAAACTACAATTGAAAAAAGTAATTTGTAGTGGAGAATATTCCATTACAAATTACATTGCATTACATTACGGACCCTACCTGCTTTTTTCCATCTCAATTTGTTTTGAGTGAAATAAAATAATGAAACAGCAATGTGCAAGTTTCTAATGCGAGCATAGCAATTTTTCTATCTGTAATGGAATATTCTCCACTACAAATTACGTTTTTTTCCAATTGTAATTTGTAATGGAGCACTCATTCATTACACGTTATTTTTTATATTTGTAATGGCACACGCATCCATTAGACATTACTCTTTTTATTTGTAATGGCGCATGCATCCATTACAAATTACTTTTTTTTATTTGTAATGGCACATGCATCCATTACACATTACTTTTTTTATTTGTAATGGAACACGCATTCATTACACATTACTTTTGTATTTTGTAATCGTACACTTATCTATTTCACATTATGCAGTGTAATGGGTAATGATTACAGTAATGCATTATTAAAATAGTGCATTACTTACAACTCTGTTTATATCATTTTCGTTCTCATTTTTTTCGTTGCATTGCAATGGTTGGATTTGGCTAAATCTAATATGAAATCATTAAGTTTGTAATTTTTGGTTAATTAAAAAAGTTTTTGGTAATGCTAAAAGGTCGCAATTTTTTCGGAAAAATTTGTGTTTGCGCTCAAGAATGTATGTTTTTTTTTTTCCATCTCAATGTGCAGTTATCTGTCCCAGCACACGGAAATGTAATATTATAGAAAAATGTACTTGCACTAATTTTTGGATTTAATGTGTTTGTAGAAGAGGAGGACATTTAAGTGGAATTGATTGAAACAAAAGTTCACATAAAGAAAATATTGATTTCGTTACCTTTAAACTACATCTTTCCATAAATGTTTTTGAAAAATTCATGCTGTTTAAAAAAAATATCCGCAAACATCATATTCGTGTTACCCGGAAAATTTCCGATCCAAAACATGAACCTCTAAAGGGTGAAAAAAAATAATTTTATTGTTCTGTTCGTGCTTATGAACATCTCAAGGGCTATATCGATGTAATTCGGATGTATGACGTACAATAGAGTGAGAGCTTCATCGTTTTGCCAGTAACTTCAGAGAAGTCACTCTGAACTATAGACTCGTCGTAAATTTCCTCGGAGAGAAAGAAGAACGAAAGGATTTTCTGTGGCTGGTTTCAAATTACGCTCAGCCGATTGTGTTGCATTTCTGTCTAACGTTGCGCTTCTCTAGCACCGAGCAAATCTAATTCTCGCACCTCCTCACCCCTTGTCTATCCTCTCTCGAGTTTTTCCCCATCCTCGCTGTTTCCTACGATCTCTACCTCTTTATTTCGCTATATGCACTCGCAATTCTCAATTTGCCTATTTTTCCCCGGTTCTATGGGATCCCGTGTCTTTTTTTTGCATCCCTTGCGGTCCCTTGCCTCCTCTCAATCTTCCAGGTAGTCTCTCTTGGATTTCTTTTTATCTCTATCGCTATTCGTCTCCCTCTCTTTCCCTATTCGATTTTGTCGATCGGCGTTTAATCAGCCGAAAGTTTTATGTCGCGGTTTGGCTTCGTTTAAAGCTCTATTTATTTCGCTCTGGAATATTTATCCGTCGATTCAATTTTAATTTGGAGAGACAGATATATTTAATTCGAGTAAAATTATGTATTGCCCTCCGGACGTAAAAGTGCCTTTTTACGCCCATTTCGTGGGCTTAAAAGGCACTTTACGCCGTCGGGTCATAATGTACTATTAATCCAACGCTATTCGTTTAAATTGAATTCGACGGAAAAGGGTTCATTCGAATCGAGTGATTTCACGGTTTCTCACTTTCTTCGAATCTCGCCAAAAAGTTTGAAAATTTGATGTATCGCTCGTCCCATTTTCAACATTCTCCTCCTCTGATATCTCAGGGCCAAAAATGATTAAAGCTTTTTCTTATGTTCGTCGTGTTCGACTTTTGTCGGGCAATTTTTGTTCTCCTTGTTTTTTGGCAATTTCCCCGACATTCTTCTTCACTCTCGTCTTTCATCTTTCTCGTTCGCGTCTCTGTACTTTTGGTCTCAATGGCCTACGAAAAAAGGATGAAAATCTCCGGGGAGATGGACCGCGATGCGCGAGCTTTATAAGACGATCGGAACCGTCAGGGAGAATATTCGACAGAGGTAGACGTTACCCCGTTGGCGCTGCTGAAGAAAGCTCACGGGGAGCATCGCGGCTTTTTTTTGGTTATATGCTCTTTCCTCACGGGAAATCGAGGCCGAAATGCTTCGCCGTCTCGCCGGAATGCGCTTTCGCTCTATATCGCTTAAATGTTCGTATTGCAACGTGTACGATTCACGGCTCAAAAGAGAATTGTTTTCCCGCTGCGAAATTTTTTTTTCACTCTCACATCACGTACGAAATATGAAAAATAAAAAATGTATTGCAACAACAAAGGTGAATTGCTAGTCAACTGTGAAAAAAAACGTTGTAAAATGGCGTGACTAGAATTATTTAACACTGAGAAATACTTTGGCTGAGTCCTTTCGTTCATCAGAATTCGTTGCATTGTTATGTGTATCCTGCGAAATATCATGTAGCCATCTATTTTGTACCTACTCGTCAGTACATATAATTCTGGTCCTCGACGTGGATTCTGCATTATCTCGCAATTACGATGTCGACTTCCTCCAACCTCCCTTCTTTGCCCTCCTGCAAGCTCTCTCTCTCTCGCTCTCCTTTTGCGCCCAGAGCTGACTTCCCCAAGTTCTCTCGTTTCGCGGATTATTTGGAGAAATTCAAGCAACTCACTCTCACCAACCCTCTTCGCTCTTTCCCTTCCAGGGTTAACGAACGTTCGCGCCGACTCAGGTGGGTCTCGTATTTGTACATCTATAGATGTGTTTATATACATATAAATATATGTATATGGGGCATTCCATCCCAAATCGGACAGCTTGAAAAACTTTTTTTTATTTCCTCAATTTTTTTATATGTTTGAGTACCCATTAAAAGACCCTTCTTGTTAAATTTTGAGATTTTTTTGATTACCCGTTCAAAAGATATTGAATTAACAAAAAAACCCCGCTCTTTTTTTGGTATTGTGGTCATAACTTCTTTAATAATGGTCCAAATTGAAAGTTTTTTTGTCAAAATTTTTGTTTTTATATGGCCTTTTCAGAAAAAAATACAACAAAAATATTCGACGTGTTTTTGAATGAGTTTTTTGAGTTTTAAACATTGAATCGCGTTTTTAAAAGTGAATGTCATTTCTGATTTTTTTATTTTTATTTTTGGTTTCAAACATCTATCTATTCAACATTTTTTAAGACTAGTCCGATCGTGGGATCTCAATAACTACTATTTTTTTTCGATTTTTGAAAATTAAATTTTTTTTTAATTAAATTATTATGAATACCAATTTTTGTTACTGTTTAGTATTTTTTTCAATATTTAGAATTTATTTTGACACTTTTTTATTGTTAACAGGTTCTTAAAATTGATAATTAATCGTTAAGTCTGTTTATGAACAATAATAACAACAGTTTTTATTCATTCATGTATTTTTTTGAAAACCTTACATATACGATTATTTCCTGAATCATAATATTCCTTTGCCAATACGTTTCCGTTGCTCATTGGAATAATTGAATGAAATTTTTGTTTCCCCCTGTGATTGACTTCGCGGTATTTTATCGCAAATAAAATCTTTCTTTTGCATCTGAATGATGTTTCTCATGTGAAAATTTGACAGCAATATTCGGTAGACTATTTAGGTTCAATGCCCACTCATACAATTCTTGAACTGTTGTTTGCTCATCGATTAATTATTAATTTTAAAAATCTGTTAACAATAAAAAAGTGTCCAAATTAATTCAAAATGATTAAAAAAATACTATACAGTAACAAAATTTGGTATTCATAATAATTTATTTAAAAAAAAAAATCAATTCTCAAAAATCGAAAAAAATAGTAGTTATTGAGATCCCACGATCGGACTAGTCTTAAAAATTGTTAAATAGATAGATGTTTGAAACAAAAGATTTTTTTTTAAAATCAAAAATGATATTCACTTTTAAAAACGCGATTTAACGTTTCAAACTCAAAAAACTCATTCAAAAACACGTCGAATGTTTTTGTTGTATTTTTTTCTGAAAAGGCCATAAAAAAACAAAAAATTTGAAAAAAAACTTTTAATTTGGACCATTATTGAAGAAGTTATAACCAAAATACCAAAAAAAGAACGGTTTTTTTGTTAATTTAATATCTTTTGAACGGGTAATAAAAAAAAAAGCTCAAAATTTAACAGGAAGGGTCTTTTGATGGGTACTCAAAAATATACAAAAATTGAGGAAATAAAAAAAAAAGTTTTTAAAACTGTCTTGTTTGGGATGGAACGCCCCATATATACATATAGACGAGAACCGCAAAAGCACAGGAAGCCCCATCACAACGCTGTATAACGCAGAAATTCACCCCGACTTTGCCCCTCTGTCCGCCTCTGTACTTGTATCTCGCCGGGCGCTCTTTACTATATCGATTGCAAAATAATTGTTGACTCACCGGACTAACGAAGCTACGTACACGTAACCGGAAAGTTCACCGTTGTTGAATCGCTATATTGAATTTATATACAAGTTAAGTGGGCACAATTTGGAACACCCGGATATTTTGACTCAAGAACGACAGAATGTAAAGTCTGAATGTAGAAATCGTTTTCTCCTAAAACATTAGCAGAGTTTGGCAGAATAAATTATAAAATAAATTATTTCATCTCAATTTTTGTGGATTTTGCGCTGGATGTGAATTTAGGTCTGAAAATCTTTTGGGCACAAATGCCTTGAAATCGAATAGGCGATTATAAAACTACCTGAAAAATGTTAATCCTCATTTCCTGATGACCTGTAGATAATAAAGAATGTCTAAAGATATTCAATTAAACTTTGTAATTTTTTTATTGAAACTATTAACTATGAATTAACAAAATATCTGTTTTATTTTGATTTCAAATGAGTTCGACAGATGTCCTTAATGCTGCACGTCCTACGATATGCATTTTATTGTGAATTTTTAACGCCATGTTTTTTCATTCTAGTTATACATTTTTGTAACATCTTTGTAAATTCATAATTTAACAAATTTAATGAAAAAATCCGCACTTTGATATTCTTCTTCTGTGTGCATAAAAATCATCTGCTCTTTTTACGTTCTCAGCAGAACTTTTTCGTAAAAATTTCTGCATTTGTCATTCGAGAGTTCAATAGACAAAAATTATGAGGGTTTTTTTTTAATCTTAATTTTGTTACCAATTTTATTTTATTTTCAATTATTCTCGAACTTACCAATCAGAACTTTGCTCCAAAAGGCAAGAACTTATTAATTTCCGAGAATTCCATTGAAAGACTTTGCATCTGTCATTCGAAACTTCACTCGTAAAAAAAAATACAAGTGCATCGTTTGTTTATTTCTTTTGTCCTCCATTGACGAAACTCCGTGGATCGAGCGTTGCAGATATTTTATTTTTTGTTTTTCCAACGTGAAGGATTATGACGACACACGCAGAATGGTGTCGAATTTGCAGAAAAGCGGTGGTGAACTGGAGAATTGAATTGGAGAACTTGTCTTATAAGCATGGCTCGCGCGACCCTAAACTCTGTTAGGCAACACTGTGTATACATAAAAATTGCACATGTATGTAGCCGGAACTTTGCTCTTATTCCCGGAACTCCCGAGAGGCAGAAACACGCGAATGTTTCTGCTGTCTTTGCATTTTGGTACCAATGTCAGTGGCCATTCGTGGGCTAAATCTGTATTCAGGGGTAATGCGGGTCAGCTACAGACGCAGCGAGTAATGCGGCAGGTAGATTGGCTTTTTTTTTTAATTCTCAGTATCTCTCGCATTGCATGCGTTTTTTTTTCAGTATCTCTCACGTTGCATGCGTTTTTTCTTTTACAATTCGCGCGACTGTCGCGGCAAAAGCGAAGCTCTCGCGCTGTCACAGCTCTCTTTCTTTCGCTAAATGTATCCGATAACGCGATTCTTGTCTCTTCATTTTGCGAATATACCACATTACACGCGTGTTCTTCTGCGTGTAAAACTTACGACCACTTCTCGTTCTATTTCATTTTAATATTATTTTTTTTTATTCTCAAAACAACCGCAAACGAGAAATACAAAAGACAATGTAATGAGATAAGAATCCTCGGAAATAGTATCTTAGGGCGATATTCTGCTTTAGAGGCATATATTTTTCACAACATATTTATTTGATACTTTGATAATAAACAACAACAAAATGGAGAAAACATGAAATTCAAATAAATTATAAGCTAGTAAAGTTGGGAGTAAAAAAAAGGATGTGCTGGCAGACACGATTGTAACCTTTGAAGTCATCGATAAAAAAATTTAAAAAAGATTCTTAATTAGTAAGAATGTCGTTATGGGAGAGAGAAAACGTTGAGGAAAGTAGTTTTGAGAAAAACGTCTATAGTCCGATTTGTTGCCTCACTAAAATAGCTATAACTCCATAAATTATTGAAATTTAAAAATTTTCTTCCGAGGATATATTCTTAAAGGCCCAAAATGTACGAGAAAGCATAAAAATGATTTTTTCAAAATTTCAGACAAAAATACTCCCTTAGAGTTACAGTCCAACGTAACGGGCGTAGTTGCTGTGACATTAAGATAGCTATAACTCCATTAATTATTGGAATTAAAAATTTTCCTTTCGAGAATATATTCTTCAAGGTCCAAACTTAAAGAATATGCAAAAAAATGATTTTTTTAAATTCTAAACCAGAATACTCCCTGAAGTGAGAAAAGAAAGAAAGTGAGCTCGAAATCTACAATCGTGCTTAAATCTTTGGCCAATATTTTCTGTTGTTCTGCTGCATCTTCGAGAGATTGATATTAGGGAAAATATTTTTTTTAAATAGACAAAATTATGTGGATTTGATTTTGAGTATGCCTTGATGCAGGGGAAAATTTCGGATAGTATTTGTTAAAAACGTAGAAGATGAAAAAATGAAGAATTAAATATGTCGGTTCAGAAAAAGTAACGTCTATTGGACGGACCAAAGTACAGCAATTGAAATAGTATCAATAATATAAATGGTAATAAAGATTTATGAGATTTTCCATATCCACAAATCGTTGTTTCGCATTCGTCGTCTCTATCTTCAGTGTCCTGGATTCGAGGTGCAACCGCACGTAATAAATCCTTCGCATTCTTCTGGCTCATTTTGAAAATGGTACGTGTTTGCAGCTACTCTTCCTGGGATTTCGGTAAAATGACTATGTAAACTAGATATCCTCTTTTCTTTCTCCTCTCCCTCTTTCGTTTGTTTTCGTGCGTTTTCCGAGTCCCGGATGTCGTCCTGGCATCAGTTTGCAATGGATGCCACATCATTCCATTCAAGCATTTATCCCGTATCTCTCGAAAAAACTTTGAGAAAAATAGAAAACTATTGAAGGAGAAATATCAATCCTGGTAAATGAAGAAATGGCTGAGTGAGCACAAAATAATACCGGGAAAGAAGCGGAACTGCGAAAAACGTAATTGAAACAAGGGGAAGATAATGAAAAGACTCAAGGAAGTCTTCAAACGAGAATATACATTTATATATTAAAGATAAGAAGAAAAAGAGAGCGAGCGATAAGTGGATAAATAATCAAGATAAATAGCGCGAATAAAGAGATAGAGAGAAAAATATCTCAGTTTCGTCACTCTTGAGCCATACGAAGGGGTGTTGCGTTGCTCACGGGACAAACCGGGAGATCCCCATTTTCCAACGAGAATGAGAAAGAATGAGAGAGAAAGAGAGAGTGAGAGAACAGACGCTGTAAATTTTATCGCTCGGATAAGAGGGAACTTGTAGAGAATGCCCATAAAAGATGCTTTACTGTATATTTACATCCCCCGATATAATACGTAACGTGGGCTTGATGCCCAGGCCGTTTAAGTGAATTGAACGACTTGGACGATGGTTCTTGCAAGTGTGCTTTGAATTGCTGTACGCTCTCTCCGTCGTCCAACGTGTTTATTTCTCATATTTTTCATTCTAACCAAGAATTATAACGGCGTCGACATATGGGCAGTATTTCGCAGGCATTAATATAGTCAACTAAACCCTGCTGTCAAGTTAAATGCAATAGATCGTCGAGATTGCTCCTCTCTTTTGGTAAAAGGCTGAAAAAGAGGTCTGGGTGGTTGAAAAAAAATCTTTGGGATTGACTCAATTGGGAATTTGCGTTGGTTAAAATAATGCACGGTTAGGTAAAAAAAGTTCAAGTATTAATTGTTGGCACGTTTTACGTGGTTTTTATTTTCAGTACCTCTTGCTTGTTTTAAGCATTTAGAGTTCGAATAGCTTTATGGAGACACCGTTTTAACGATTCAACGATTTTGTACTTTGAGAACTTGTTATTAGGAGGATGAATTTGATTGAAAGTAATTTATTTTAATGCCATTCCAATGATGCAAACCTCAACCTCAAGTATATTGAAATGAAGATTTAGAATTTAAAGAGAATTTAAGAATTAGAATTTAAAGAATTTTATCCCTTTAATTTAAAGAATTTAGTTTATTAACACGCTTTTATTAGTTTCACCTGTATGTATGTATGTATGTATGTATGTATGTATGTTAGGGTGATTCGTTATAGGGCAACTTTTTTTTTTACCCATCGTGCCCGAAAACCTTTTGTTGGTACCCAAAAACGAAGTTTCGTGAAAGGGGGGTGTTGCCAAAAAATATTTAGAGGTCGCGAATCAAAATTGAAGGTTTCCCATTTGATTAACATTGAAAAAAAAAAATTTCTCATTATTAGTGTTACCATTCCGCGAATTTTGATATCGCGATATTTTCCAAGTGGTTTTTTATAGGAAACATGATACTCTACAATAAAGTTCATTGAGCCATGTCCGTAAATTCAACCGTTTCAACGGTATCATTATTTCAAGTGAATATTGTATGAAAATATCTATTCAAACGGCTGTAATGCCTGAGCTATTGGATATATCGAAAAAATCCAAATGAGAACTTTGTAGAGAAAGTAATTTGCTACAAAAAAGTCTGAAAAGCCGAGCCCGTAGATTCAATTCATTCTCAGCTATAGGTGAATGAAGTAAAATAAATAGATTTTTTGTTTGTTTCATTCAATCAAACGAACTCCATTTCCTATGAGATAGCATGTAAAAAATCATCAGAAAAACCATTCAACAAATGTCACAAAGAATTCCCTATGCAAATAAATCAATAAAACAAAAACAAACCCCACGCTTTTTACAATAAAAAATATTGTATTATTTATTTCTAAATAAAAATTATTTTTTACTTTTTGGTTCGGTTTCCCTTTAAAGCGTGGTTTTTTTAGTTTTTTAAAACTATAATTTTTTTATTTTATTTTATTTATCGCTGATAATCCCCATCGAGATTCTTCCGCCTTTTATTTAGAAACAGCTCTTCGATTTTCTTTATCGTTGAAGTATTTAATACTTTGAGTTGTCTGAATAAATGTCCTCGATGAGAGAGGGTGCTTAATTGACGTAATAAATCTATTTTGGTCTTGATTTTCAAAATTTGTCTTTATCCTTCAATCCAATGGCTCCGATCATTCTATTTTCAGGAAATTTTGAGAGATCCAGACCCTCAAGTTCCACTTTATTTTCAAGTTATTTATAAATAATACAAAACAGATCCCTGTTACACTTATCTATAAATATAAATTTGAAAGGCGTGTCCTCATTTCATAAACTTCATACCGCACATTAATACAATTCTATCACGGATATATATTCTACAGACAATACCGTTTGTACATGTTCATGGGATTGAGGTACACGTGGCTTTTCGAGCCGTCGGCACTCGCGAGGCGGAAATACAATTATCGGAGGATAAAATCGGCTGCCGACGATGTGACAGAGAAATTCGCCTCTTATCCCCTTTCCAGCCTCTTTTTCTCTCTCTCCCCTTCTCTCGTTACGCTCTTTTTCGTATCGCAGCCACGATGAGAAAGACGGGGAAAGATAAAACAAAGTGGAAGCGAGCCCGGACGATACAGGGACCACTGAAATATGCATGGTGAGAGAAAAAGGCTGATATATAGAACGGGAGGAGCGAATGAAACGATAGAAGAAGAGGATGAGAAAGAGCAGAAAGAGTGTGAGAAGGAGAGATATCGGAACGAGAAGAGAGCGAGTGAAGATCGAAGGGGTATATCGAAGGGGGTTTGAACACCCTTGCGCATTTCATCCCTGTCTCTGTCTATCTAGAATCGTTCCTCCCTTCGTACCAACCCCTGTACCTGAGGCCTCCGATGGCGCAGCATCCTCCTCGTCTCGCTGGAGCGGAGCACGAGGGGTCGGGGTTGTGCTTTCGACGACGGAATCGACGATATTTAATTACCAATTTCGCGGAGCTAACGTCAACGCTCGACGTTCTCTGGTCTAGACGAGCCTATATATATAGATATATAGATATAATGTGTATCGTACATGTACATGGACCAGCTCCGACCCACCATAAATCTTCTCTTTCCAGATAAATGAGAAAAAAAGGTTACACGCATACACGTGGGTTTTTATGCAGCGAGGATTGCGAAAGAGTGAGAGGGACAGCTGACAATAGAGCCTCCACCAGTTCGAGACAATCGCCCGGTGCGAAAGGCCGGGGTTAAGAATTCAACCCATCTCCCTTTTTATCCCTCTTCTTCCCTTCCTTACTTTTTCTTCTCCCTCCTACTTTGTACTTTTCCTTCTTCTTCCGTCCTTCTTCTCTTGATTCTTCTCCCTTCTACTTTGTACTTTTCCTTCTTCTTCCGTCATTCTTCTCTTGATTCTTCTCCCTTCCACTTTGTACTTTTCCTTCTTCTTCCGTCCTTCTTCTCTTGATTCTTCTCCCTTCTACTTTGTACTGTTCCTTCTTCTTCGTTCTTTCTTCTCTTGATTCTTGTCCCTTTTCCTTGTGAGAATAATTTTTTTTTCCTCGACTCTATATTCGTCCTTCGAATTCTCCAAGTCTCTTTCCCACTTTAGCCCAGTAGCGAGTATGATAGCTCGAAGCTTTGTACGATTTATGTACTATATATACGGGAATACGATGATACTGACGGTGAACGCGTTGGTGGCGCTAGAATTGATGGCTCCTCTCGTTCTTTCATAAATATTTATTCCTCCAACGTATATGCCTCGTTGAATCCTCACACACAGACGAATGGACGTGGGAATAAATTGTCGCGAAGGCGTCCTTTTATTAGGCTGAATTTTTCCTGCAAAAACTGTATCGGTGATCGCGGAAATTGAGATTGCTGGGAAGGATTTTTAGTAATGTGCAATGTATTGAGAACAATTTAGTCAAGTTAATTGAAGGTTAACCCACCGTGACGGGTTCGAAAAATTAATTTTTGTTTACTTTTTTCGCAACACAACATCTTAAAAATATGCTCTAAAAGTTTCAGACCGAAATTTAAAATATTTTTAAAGTTATAGCCAAAAGAAGAGAGCAATTAACTATTAAGTTATTGTTAAGTTATTGTTAAAAATGATTAATTACTACTGTTTGGCAATCACCAGAAACTGTAAATTCAAAGAAATAAAAAGAGCTTTGAGATAACTTTGATGAAATGAAAGGATTGCTCTATGCACCAGGCATAGCTGATTAATCTAAGTATAATTTTTTCATACAAAATCTGTTGTCAAAACTTTTAACGCGTTTTTCTCGAAACTACGTTTTCGAAATTTCGGGGAAGCACCGACTAAAAACTGTTCAAACGATTTGGCTAAAAAATTTATCCGTTATTTTAGACAAATATAGCTAAATACCTCACCTCTAAAACATTCAATTTTTTAATAATAAATGCATTTTTTTAAACAATTTATCAAAAAAATAATTCGATTTCGAAGACTTTTTTGTTCACAAGTCCGTCATTGGATTTTTTTTTCTTAAAACATGCATATTATAGGTTAATTCATTAGAATTAAGCCCACAAAACAATAATTTCTTTGGATATTTGACTTCAGATGACTACGAAAGGTGTGTGCCTCCCTGAAACAAGTCACCTTTTTTTTTTTGAGGAATCAACTTTGACGTACAAAATCATAAACAAATTCATGTAAAATGAAGTGAACAAAAAATTTGTTGTACTCTTCAAGATATAAATAACAATATTTAAAATTTTTGAAACGATCGCATTTTATTTTGTTATTTCAGAAAATTAATGAAAAAACGTCGAAATTTCGGTCGTCACAGTGGACCCTTACGGAGTTACATCGGTTGCATATTTTCTCTCTTTTTTGTATACAATAAATAAATTATTTTATTCAAAACTTTGAGCATATAAAAGAGCAATATTTTAACAATAATTTATAAAATTTTCATTAAAAAATTTTGAAAAGTCAGCTAGTGGGTCCTGGTTTCCGGAGACTCCTTGAAGAAAATGTCCTTGTGGTGGTCATGATAGCTTTATCTGCAACTAAAAAACCAAATTTCATCCCTTAGTAAATAAGTCATAGTTTGTATTTGAACGGAGGGTTAAAAAAAAAAATTGAAATCGAAACAAATTGAAAATTATAATTTAAAAAAAACGTTCGTTCAATCACTAGTTAATCCTTTTTTGAAGTGTGCCAAATTTCAATAAGATTAGTGCACTGGTTTTTGAGAAATCGTGTCCACCGACTTCAAAAACAGTGTATTTAGAAAAAAGCGATTAAAGTTTTCTGCTTCAGGTTGGTCTCAAAGGCTCTTTCTTTTAGACTTTCACTCCAATCTTCATGAAACTTTGGGAAAATATTCTCGACACATTATACTCTAGATTAAAAAATCAAAAAGAATGGTTTTTTTTTCAAACCTATATGTAACCCCGCAAGAGTTTAAGAAACTGGTACGATTTGCGTTATCTTTTAGCATTTTTTACCCAAACACGTTGTTGCAATTTCTTTAAAAAAAATATGTGATCCTTTAGATCCGATCCTTCACACGTCTTTTTTAAATATTCCTGTGGCAACAATAATTTCGATATCGCGGTAACTCGAGCAGCATTCTCCGAGTCTATTTTTCCTTCTTGAGGGTTCGCATTGCCGCAATTTGACGCTTTTTGCATTTGGGTCTGTGGAGGGAACCGCGAAGTGGAGGAAGCCACACACGAGTGGCGCTGAATGCTCATGCTCTTTGACGAAAATACGTGTCTCGCTTAGTCTCTGTCTCTCTCGCTCCCTCTGGCGTCTCAAAAGTGCGCAGCTCCATTTCATAGCCCAATATATATATGAACACATGTGTTAAACCCGTAGGGTGTGTAGAGGTAGAGTTGGTGGAGGAAGATATTGCTGGCGGTATAATTGACGACTGTGCTTCCTCGTAGTTCTGCCTACCAGGCGGTGGTTTCTCGCTGTGGGAGGACAACGACGACGACGTCCCGACGCTATTGTCCAAATGTCACGCAGCCAGTCGACTGATCATTGAGGAGGGAGAGGTACGAGGTTGGTGGCCTATCCCCACCCTGTTTCCTTGAGCGCCACTTCAAAGACGACGCGAGAGAGCCCGTTCGTCCGTCAGCAACCATTACTCGTCGTCGTCACCACCATCGTGGCCCTTTGAGGTCCGTTTCTGCTCTCTGGTTCCAAATGCCACGAGGCAACCCACACACGCTGTCACCGGAACACCCACACGACCAACTTCTCTCCCTTCATCTTGTCTTTCAGTTATTCATGCCCGGAGCTGCGTGTGTGTTCGCAAGATCGCGATGATTACAGCCACTCCTCTTCATCCGGCATATCAGAGCCTTCCCCCAGAGAAGGCTCGAATAGGCATATACCGCTATGCGGATCCTGCGTGAGCCTCAAAACGAGGAAACTCATCGGGTAGCCCAATCGCGTGTGATTGAATCCCATCATGACTCTTCGGTCGATCGAACGAATGGGATCAATGAAAAATCGCCGATTGACTCGTATTTTCGTTATCCGATGTCAATATCAATGGGCCAAAGCCCAGAGGAACGTACCAGGCTAGGTTTGTACACAGTCGATACGTCCCGATGAAATTAAGCCATCGATATATATATCTATATATATATTTATGTATACATCCATCCTCGCGAAATCCTCGAATGGACCACCACCCATAAATCCTTCTAATAACCGAGTACGCTCGGTGTACGTGTACACGATATCCAACGCGCACAATGACAATAACGTATCGTAGTTGGCGTAACTGTTGTAGATCGGTGGGGCAAACCTGGCGTCATATCCCAAATCGAAAATGCGGTTCTCGACCGGTACAGTGAGAACGCTCGGGGGATGGGGCGGGGGGTGGTAGAGACTCGTTGAGGGAGCAAAGAGGAAGTTGGAGGTTGGGTGACGGCGGCTCGATATTCGGGGTGCGGTCCCTACACAGAGAGAAAGAGAGAGAGAGAGAGAGAGAATGGGACGGAAAACGGTTCGTAGGTCCTGGGGGCTTGCGTGAGAACCAACGTCAGATGTATATATATATATTAACCTATACATATAGATATATAGGACGTGAAATCAAGAGAGCGAAACCAAGACAAGAGCGTAGACGAGAGATGGAGAGAAATAGAGAGAGAGAGAGAGCGAGAAACGAAAGATCCTTCAGCAAGGCTAGCAAAAGTGAGAAAGAGAAGAAGAGAGATCGAGCGGCCATCTCGCTCTTGTGCGCGAGAGAGGGTTTGTTGGCTGTGCCTGAAGCAAGAGAGGGTTGAAGGCGTGACGAGGAAAGAGAGGGTGGTATAACGACGGGGGCAAGAGCAGAAGCAAGGGAATCGTGCAGCGACCGAGAGAGAGAGAGAGAGAGAGAGAGAGAGAGAGAGAGAGAGAGAGAGAGAGAGAGAGAGAAATAACCTCGGTACGACGGCGGGCGCCGTGAGACTACACGACGGACGGCGCGGGGAAGGTCTGACGGAGGGTGTGCGAACGGAACGACGGCGGGGAGAGGGTGGTTATAGCGAGAAAAGGGTGGGTTAGGTGGCCGTGGGCCGTCGACGATGTTGGAGGCAGAGTGCAGCGATGGTGGCAGCGACGGTGGTGTAGTATAACGGACTGAGAGAGAGGGACAGAGAAAAGTTGGGTACGGGCGCCCGAAGTAGTAAAGGACACGCTGACGACGACGAGAAAGGAGAGAAGGAGGCGAGAGACGAAACTGGGCAGAAAGAGAGGGAGAGAGAGCTACGGAGAAAGGAGAGCGAGCGAAGGTGAGGAGGAGAGAGGGAGAGGATGAGATGTTCGGAGGAGGAAAAGGGTGGGTGTGCTTGCACGCGTTGTGCAGTGCGGTTAACGGCGTGTGCGTTGCCGCTGCGCCGACGGCCAACGGGATTCGAAGCGGAGCGGAAGGAGAGAACCCTGATGGCACCGGCAAAAGCACGAGAAAGTAGTCTGTGTATGTATGTGTATGTGTGTGAGAGAGAAATCGTAGCTCAAGCGAGAAAGCTCGAACGAAGAGAGAAAGAAACAACGTTGGAGAGAGAAAGAGGGAAGGAAAGAGGCAAAAGAGCGAGGAGGAGAGAAGAGGAGGAGGAGGAGGAGGAGCAGTGTGGTAGGTCCAACTGCACGCGCTTGTAAGGGAGATCGCGCCACGTGGCGAGAGTGACAAAGAGAGGACGGTGAGGGAGATGGAGATGGTATATCGAACAGGAGGAATGAGAGAAGAGAGAACTGAGAG
This sequence comes from Alloplasta piceator, assembly GCA_946863875.1. Classification (NCBI taxonomy): domain Eukaryota; kingdom Metazoa; phylum Arthropoda; class Insecta; order Hymenoptera; family Ichneumonidae; genus Alloplasta; species Alloplasta piceator. The sequence goes on along the minus strand of OX333077.1, from coordinate 8,529,597 downwards.
AGAGAGAGTGAGAGAAGGAAGGACGCGGGCGTCTCGGCTCGGCGTTCTGGCAGACGAACGCATCGATCCCAGGCGGGTCAAGCACGGAATCTCTCTCTTCTACTACCACCCTACACCTCCCTTACTCTCCGCTACTCCTTTTCCTCCTCATCCCTCTTCCGCCTACCCGTCGCCCCTTCAGCTGCTGCTGCTGCTGCTGCCTACACAAACCCGAACGACCATCAACCCACCCGCACTATCCCCGGATTCTAGCGTGTGCACCACCATCAGAGCCGAACTGTATAACCACCCTCACTCTTCTGCCCTCGCATTCTCTCACTCTTTCTCGCACCCCTTCTCTCTATCTGTGTATATATCGCTGGCCTCATCCCTCTCGTTTGGGCCAAAATGTGTGTGCGCCCCATCCACACACTTACGTTTCAGTATGTGGGTTTGTGTGCGCTTTCTCGATGTTTATATACATATATATTGCCACTCCACCCTCCCAACCACCCGCAAGTACCACGCAACTCGCTCGACTCACCCCCGCCAGACAAAGACAAATTACGCTGCATTTTCAGAGCCCCCAAAGAGCCCTCCACCTTCTTCTTCTTCTTCTTCTTCTTCTTCTTCTTCTTCTTATGCTTCTTCTTTCTCTTCTTCTTCCATGCTTCCAACTCACCCTTTTTTCCACCTTCTTCACTTCCCTCCCCTTCTCGCATTCTCGTCTTCCACTTCATGTTCCTCTCACCCATTTTCTTCTGTCCTTCTGCTTCTCAGCCTTCACTGACGCAAGACGAACGACTAAGGCTTTTCGTTTTAGAAAGGACGGTCGCTATAGTGCAGCTTCACACAAATTGAGAGAATGCAGAAGCGCCCACTTCTTCTTCGTCTTTGCCCAGCAGCGAAACTGCTGAAGCAGCCTTCTTCAGTCTTCCACTGTGACCTCATTCATCGTCTTTCCCGCTCTTCGTTGTTCCGTGCAAGTGTCTTTTTATTGCGTCTCTTCGTCTTGGGTTTGGCTCGTATGTAGGAGATTGAACGAATGTGCACCCCTATGGATTTCCACAAAGGAATCACGCTTTGTTCTCGAGATTTCACGGTTGATTGATGATTTTATTCGGATGGAAGATTGTTGATCAGTAATGAAAATACACTAGAGTCCCAATATAACGGTAGCCAGTATAACGAACAAATCTTGTGGTCGGCGGGATTTGTTCGTTATACTGGGAACCGTTATGTATGGCGCAGTATTGTTCCGTAACGAACAAAATGGGGGCTCTAAACTCCCCGTTCTGTTCGTTATACTGGGACTCTGGGTTTTGCGTATCGTCGACTATGAACAGGATTGCTCTCTTAATCCTGACAAATCTAGGCATTTATCGCACGACTGCATCCCTCAAACTTTCACAAGAGTCAGCGGTGTACCTGCTAATGGCTCTTCGATTAATATAATTTAATCAAGAACGTTATAATTAGATGCAAAGTTTGTGTACCGCCTTGTGAACGCACAATTTCAATGTCAGGGTGTCGACGAGGTGACGAAGGATCTCTGAGTTTTGTCCCACATGTGCGAAGCTTCAAAGCCTACCTCTCTAGCTCTCTCGCCCTCTCTCTCTCTCTCTCTGTTCCTTCCTCGAAACAACCCTCACAACTTCCTGTCTGACGAGGGAAATCGCACACGCCTGCACGTATACAAACTTCCCTGTGTGTCACACAGATACGCCATTCACCACACCCCGAATGACTGTATAGTGTGTTCTCATCACCGCGAAGCACATGCCAACCCCCGTCGACGCACACTCTGCAACCCTTTTAAACTCGCGTCATTCTCGGTCTATTCCCACGTACGAGAGAGCGTAATTGCCCATTGAGGATCTTCTTGAGGGCGTCGAAGGAGTAAATATACTTCGAGTCCGCTGGAGGGAAATAGAGAGACGAATTGCCGTATAGTCACGGGGATAAGTGTGTCGAGACTTCCTTTGCACGTACTTGACTCGAGAGGCGAATTTGCACCCCTCGCCAGAAGTCCTGCGAAGGGGACGTGAAGAAAAAACAGTATGAAGAAAGAGGAAGTGAAGGGGATATTGATAGCGCCGGAACAATGAATTATGCCACCAGAAAAAAAATTATGACAATAAGAGAGAGTGGAAGAGTTGATGCGAGGGGTAAATTTAATTTACGGACGTTTATTATCTTGAGATAATTTTCACTTGATAAATTCAAGTCGAATAAATGTGATATTTCTCGGAATCGAAACTTATCGTGAGAAAAAGTGTCACTGGCTTCTATTGGACCCTTTATCAGAATTTTTGGCAATATTTCTGAGAGAAAATTTGTGCCAAAAAATTTGTCAGAAAGCTTGCAAGATTCTCCGCATTTTACGTTGAATTATTTATTGAAGGGAGCTTTCATTTTGAACTAGCACTGCATATTGATATCAATTAAGAAAATTCTACTTGGTCACCAAAAAATCTGGTAAAATTAGTGGAGCATGCGATAAATGTGTATATTTATCTTCGACCAAACAGCGTGGTGAAAAATATAAGGCAAAAGAACGAGAAGGGTGAGAACCAGAGTTGTCGGTTGGCTACAAAAAGGTGAGCGAACTTTCCGGTCCGGGATCTTCCTGTGGAAAGAGGATTCTTCCGACAAACTGAGTTTTCCGAAACTTGTACGTTCGACTGGAACAACCAAAGTCTCGATTCTCTTAAATCGATAATATCGTCGGTAATAATTCTTCGTCGATACCAATACAAGAGAAATGAGTTGTTACATTCTACTCTATTGCAAGTGTCGTAAATGAAATTCTTTTTTGATTCAAAATTTTAAGTCGAATATTTCATAATTCGTTCTTTTTTATTTTTCTTATTCGATGTCCGGATACGAGTGAAGCATTTTTTGTTTAGGGCCATTTTTTCAACATTCTTTTGCGTCTTTTTCTTGATCGGTCAAAATATTATTCAATAAACTTGCAATTGATTAATTTTTCAATAAGACATTTTCAAAAAGTGTTTTTCAACTGCACATTCCCCTTTTTCAACCAATAGCTTCTCCCTCTTGCGGTAATTATTTTTTTCAAAATAGAAAAAAGAATTTATCGCTCATATTTTCATCACAAAAAATTTTTTTTAATCTCAAAGAGTTCATTTGTGTTACGCGAATAAATCAAATACCTCTTTTTACGAAATGCATATTTCGTAAACATTAATTCAATTATTAAATACGTTTTTTCAATCATTTTGTGACATGAAAGTTGAAGTCAATTTATGCTGTAAAATTGTCTTTATACGTAAGACCTTTTACAACTACTCGGTTTCCCTCGATAAAAAGAAATGCCGCATTCTTGCCTAGAAAAATCAGCATTGGAAATAAGCTTAGTTTTGAACTAGTTAGCACTTCCATCTCCACCAGAAATCCATTGCTATCGTAATCAATCTTTACTATAACATGTCTACGCTGCAAAGTTGTAATAAGAATGTATCTACGATAGAAAAAGCCCTGGTAAAGCCCGTAAATGTTCTAAACGGTCAAGTAAGAATGATGTCAGTCGTGTAAAGTAGACACTATGATTTTATACACTGTAAGAATGTACAAAGTCCTGTCACTCTTCGCTAGTAAATTATACGTACGTCGTACACGTGCCTGAGTAAAGTTTTCACAGTCAAGAGAGAAAGAGGGAGAGAGAGAGAGAGAAAACAGTATGCAAACCACTGCACTGAGAGGCTATGCACACGGGAAAACTTTCGCTCAGGGAATTGTCGAGTGTACACTCGGTAACGGAGTGTTTTCCCACTCTCTGTTTCGCATACGTTTAGCTTTCACTCATCTTCTCATTCGACGTGCCTAATTTCACGATTCTCAAGGGATATTCGATGATATTTTATTATCCTGAAAACTATGAAGCGAACTCTGAAGAAGAACAAAAAACACATTGGCGAAGAAACGAATTTACATAATACACTGCTGTCCAAAAGCTGAATATGTCCCGTTTGAAATGCCGTTTGTCGAATTGAAATATCTTCATTTTAAAATGAGCAGTAAAAGTTCTTGTGTGGCGCCGAATCGGAGCGAGTGCTTACAAACTTTTGGACGGCCGTGTATAAAAAAGCTCACAGTGTTATTTTAACGTCATGTTTTTGTGTCCGATGGCCGGAAAAATTGTCCGATGGGTGATACGCGGATTTTTATTTCTGACCCCGTTTCATCCCTCTCGCTGACGTCGTCAATGGAAAAATTTACAGTGAACACAAACACAAAGACATGCAACCGTGCACGCGCACAGACAAACTCTTGTTACGAGAGTATGACAATGACCCAATTCCAATATACGCTGCCACAGAGCTTTCGCTCTGCTGCAGTGCATACACATATTTATTCGGTTGGAACTCTGTGTGAGCATAACAACGATCGTTGCCAAAAAAAATCTCATATTTCCCTTGCTCCTCCGTATTCAGACTGTCCAATCGCTCCACAATATCTATACACCCAAAAAACCACGTACCATTCAAGGTACCAGGCAATGGAGAAGCCTAAACCAAAGAATAAGAAGTACGGTATAATGTCAAAAGAATTTCTGTCAAGCGGTCGATAATTTCGATAATCTGTCTTCGCTGAATGACGAGTCTGCTGACTGCGCTGAGATTAATTCACGGAAGAAAAATATACTTGAGTATTCAGCAATCTCGTGTACAACACAGATATTCCACGCTGAGCTACACTCGATACTAATCCAACTACCACCAACAGCGCTATTCTACGCATTCCCACGGTCTCTTCGTCTCTGTCCTACGGGCTTCCAGAATCAGCGATAATTAAAGACAGGAGCGTTTCCGGGATTGGCCTGCAGCTCGAGGTCGTGGAGGGGGCGTAAAGGGCAGAGTAGAATCCTAGCGCGAATATCATAGGCTATGTGTACCAATACCAGTGGCTCTTTCTCTGTCTGCTATGCGCTGAAAGTGCGGGCGACATCGAGGAGCCAGTAGCACAGACTCCCTCCCGTTTCCTCTTTTCCTCTTCCTATTCCTCTCGTCCTCCTCCGTGCAATTTAGTACCAATGCACAAATACGTGTGTGCGTGTTGCCTGCAATATCCTCGACCTGACGATTTCTCAAAGTGTGCTGGCCTGTGTGCTCGCTTGGTCGACGAGGGTTTGTATCTCAACGAGAGTTACACATACACAGTGGAATCCTCCGTTCATTTCTATATATACGTGGCTATGTCGTATTGAAGCCGTGTTAGTCGTACTGCTATGCGATCCTCTTCCACTCTTGCTTCTTCCGCCGTGGCTTAACGCACGAATACTAGTACAAGACAAATCACACACAGACGTCTCATAGCCACTGTGGTACCAATACCAGTGGCCCTTGTTACCACCCTTCTGGTGCGCTACTTGATGCTGCGTGGCCTTCCTTTGGTAGTGTGAGCTTGGAAGTGCGAGTGATGCCTAGGAGCGCCTCAAGAAGAAGAAGGTGGAAAGCGGTCGATGGGTGGCGATGAGGGTGGCTTTGGAAGAGAAGGCGCGGTTGAGACGAGACGAGCCAGAGTGCGGCTCTGGTGCGCCGACGAAGGAGGAACGCAGAAACAGAAGTGAGAGCAGAGAGGATCAGATAGAAACGACGTGAAGAGAGACACACAGAATGAAACGTCAGTGGTATGGGTCGATTTTCCACCAGCATAGCGCTCAGCAAAAGCAAAAGGAGAGAGAGAGATTGAACGACAGAGTGAAAGGTTGGGATGGCTAGAGGATGGCCGGGCCTCTGCCTCGCTCGATAGAGGCGCGTCTCGTCGTCCCATGATTGGAAACCAAATCGCCGCACATCCATCCCCCTTTCCTACGTCTCGTACCACCGCGTCCTCTACCAAGTCCCCCAGACTCGGCCCTCTTCTCTCGTTTCTCCTCATCCTCATTCCTTTTGCTTCCTCTTTCTCCTAGGTAACTACCACCCTTGGAGCAACCTAACCACCCCCGCTATACCAACACCGAGAGAGTTAGAGAGTGAGCGAGATATTCTAGCCCTTTTGCAACCCTATACCCGAGCACACGCTTACTCACTCTTCCTCTCTAATGCTCTCACACCGTGTCTTCCTCTTTATCCATCTATCTTTCTACTATATACCGAACCTTTCTCTTCGCGACAGAGGCAGAGCTCCTCTCTCAGCTTTCTCTCCCAGCTGCCTATATCCTTCGTCCTCTTCGTCGTTTGCTTCCCCCCAACCACCCTTCTCGTTTCGCCCCTCTGGTCGACCCACGGGGACGCTAATGTCGAGCTAAGTCCTTAAAACCCCTCAGCCGGAGGCAGCTCTGCCGGCGGCCTCGAGCCCGCAGACCGGAATGGCCTCCATAAGTAACCGGGTTTACACACCCCAAGACCCTATTTCTCACCGTGGAAAAACTGCACCACCCGCGTGAAATTCACCCTCCCCCCCCCCCCCCCTCGTTTCCTTCTCTCCTATGTTCCGGCTCTTTCTATCTTTTGCCCTCTTTGGCTGCAACTGCTTTCCACCATTTCATGCCACACTACTCTTTGGACCAGAATTCTAGAGGTTCTACCGTCAGGCTTTCCCAGGGAAAAGCTACGCTCTTCGTATCGACACTGCAAACCCGCACTCATTCTATTTTCCTCTATCTTGGCTCTATCGCACTGGTTCTCTTAAGAGAAGGATTAGGAAGATGAGAGACGGGGGAGGCCATCCAAAGGGAGTTGGTTAGGTCGGTTTCCGTCGCTGTATATACCCTCCTCTCTCTTTCCCTCTTTCTCATCCGCACTATGGCTCAGCTTCGAACAGATCTATATAAGCGCACCGAGATTCGCTCCTCCGCAACCGCCATCCCGAGAGCGCATCCACGAGAAGCTGGATAATTTCTCTTCGTGGTGAGTGAAACCCTCGGCTCATGGCTTGCTTCTATACTGCTTCGCGAAAACCCTGGCGCGCACCGATGGATGGACCGGCGAGATTGTTTCGGCTCCGTGCGAGTTCTCGACTCACCCCATGCACCGATGAGTCTTTCGCCTTTTACCCATCCAGCTTGCTCAGATACATACATACACACACATATATATATATATATATATATATATATATATATGTATATATATTTATTTCTCCAAGCACCTTTAAGCCCGGAATTATCGTGGAAAAGTATTTCCCAGCTTGCGGGATTTTCTAGCCAAGGATCGAGAGACGAAGAAGAACCGAGAAATGCTTTTTCTCTTTTTCGTGGATTACACATTTTATGCGAATCCCTCGCTCTATCTTTTATCTTCCATCGATTGAGCTATTTTTATTCCATTCACAGGGGGAAAACAGGACGTTCAAGAGTTTGCATTTATAGCTGTGTACTTTTGAAATTGACACGCCGGTATTGAATTTTCATTGAAATAAAACGCGGCATCCAACCCCATCCAACATTTTTCTTTCACGGGCAAACTTTGGCTCCGGTGACGTTACCACTTTCACTCTCGATCGTTCTCGCCTTCGTAATGCTTATTCACAGCGGAGCAACGGAGAACTTTCCCGTAGCAAAGTGTAACACCCTCCCTCCCGGCGACTGTGCGGCACAGCCACCGGCACAATCGCAACAGGGGTGTGGGATTGAGGGAGGGAGATAGGGTTGAGTTTACCGACTTGATCTGGCGCTTGGAAGCGAAGAAAAAGTTTAAATCCTGTGTGCTCTACACGTCATGAAAGGAAAATTGACATTGCCCGAGGCACTTGAATCTTAGTTATTGCTGTACTTTGTTTTACTTTTGTATACCTTCTGTTTATTTGTTGACGGTTTATCTTCATTAAAATGTTACTTCAACGCTTCTTCATTAATTGTGATTTGAATTCCACGGGCAATGAGAATAGATGCGACGATCGATAAAAATAATAAAATCACGATTCAAGACAGACAAGTTAAAGAGTGAAACTGATATTTCATGAAATATCTTGAAAGCGCAGAGTCTTTTCCAGCATTCGATCGTGATAGGCAAGAATCGCCGAATTATGCAATCTCAACTTTGTACAATGTACCTTGTAACTTATACTATATATATATATATATGCAAAGTGGAGTAGACGTCAAGTCGAATTTGTTATCTTGAAACGGATTCTGCGTCTTCCGTCAAATCGAATCCTAACTTTACATACGTGAAAATATGAGGTGTAATCTAACATCCGGTTTGATACGAGTTTCGTATAGCTGAAAGAATCATTTTTGGCAAGATGATAATGACTTGAAATAATGTCTAATCAATTATGAACAATTCAAGGATAGAAAGAGTCAGCAGTCATTAATAAGTAATTGAGAAATCCAATCAAACAACCTGATGGGAAATCGCAGGTCCTTAATAAAGACCTCAAAATGAATTTCAAAGATTTTCCGCTTCGAAAACTCCGTGGGAGAATAAATGTTATTAAAAAAATAAACCGTTTCCGTTGAATTCAAACGATGTAAACTTCAGCCTCATGACTATACAAGTGTCCAACACTTCTCCGATTACCCTCTTTTTCCGATTGAATTTGTAGTCCACATTTCCAGTGTTTATCCATCTCGTTCGACATACCAACCGGTTGTTCGTGTGCGTGGCGTACTCCAGATTACGTCACGATGTCCTTTGGAAGAGTATAAAGTACGCTAGAATGTCCAAGAGATAGGAGAACGGGTCAAGGCGCTCGTCAAATCACCGACAACGATCTCTTTCTCACCATTCACGACACAAACCCCTTCTCTATCATCCATAAAGTTGAATAGCCACTGTGTCTTCGCTTTTCCTTCCGCCTGGCAGCCTACAATCGAATGTTTCTTCGTGAAAAATACAATGGAGTTGTATTTTTCCGCTGGAAATGTATTCAAGGAGAAATTCTACTGGCTCGGCAGAAACGAGAGATACCGAGGATTTAACAAATACTCAATCATGCCAATCAATCTGATATCGTCGAGTCGCGAGGGCTGCTGCTGCGAGAAAACTCGTCCCATTTCATTTGTTTCCAGATATATTACTGTCCAAGCGATAAATCTGTATCCCCGTGTCTGCGAGATCGGGAAAATCCAATTCCCATAGTAAAACGTGAATTTATTATTATCGATGCGGCGATGCGATGCGAACCGGAGGGTGTAGAATTTCCACGAGTAATGGATACCACGTTTGTACGAAGCAAGACAGTACCGTATAGCCACGTGTACGTGTGTGAGTGTTCGTGTGTAGTCGATATTCCGCAAGCCAGAGCTTTCAAAGTGTCGTTTACAAACTGTGCTCAGGGGGTTGCCGCGCAATACTCCTTCTTGTCAGGATACCAACCGTATAGGGTCTATACACACCCTTGTGCCGTTGGTATCCGAGAGCTTCGCGTAAAGTTACATGAGAAAAGAGAGGTAGAAGGGGGATGGCACTTGTTCGCGATAGCTGACTGAGAATCTGCAAGCGAATGGCAACAGGTATATCGCACATAAGTTGGTAACTTCTGCAAATGACAAAGCTTCGAAAGATGTGTTTTACGCCATTGAGGACCCGTGAACCGAATTACATTGCCCACCAGCTACGAATTAGTGGTGAAATACTCGTTCTATTCGTCGAATGCTTCATTTTCACGCACCAATTGGAATTAAGACGTCGTCTCGTCGAAATAGACATTGCAAAAACAGACTGGTAAAAGGGTTGAAAAAGAGTACTTGCTATCGTCTATATCCTTTGTTGAGTATCTAAAACTCGAAGAAGTGTGTCTCTGTGGCATCAGAATGGGGTGTATTGTACCACAGTTCACGGGAGTAGTCTCCCTCTGGGAATCCACCATCGAGACACACTGCTCCGGTATAAACGGGGCTGTACACACCCTCATGCGGCTCAAGTCAGTCACTGGTAGGGTAGGTCCAGGTCGTCTGCCGCGGGTTCTCTTGCCAGTTATATAGTGGTAGCGCGAGGGGAAAGTGTGATAGCTTGGAAAAGGGGTGAGTTTTGAGGTGGAGCGGAGAGGCAGATGGAGATTGACGAGGTGTAAGTGGGGAAGAAACGCTCTTGAGGTGTAGGACGAGGGGTGAATTTCGAGAAGGGAATATGGTTACGAGAGGGAGAGGGAGAGTGAATGGTGGTTTTACGATCCTCGACTCTCGGTAGTGAAAGGGATCGTGAAGGGCGCGTGGGAGAGTCCTCTCATACAAACACACCCCATGCCCGACATACAACCCTCGTTTCGCGCTCGAGAGGGGCGCTTACAGTTGGAAGACACGTCGAGTTAGTGCCCTGCCTCATTATTATATCTCCACCTCCACGCTCTTTCTCTCCATACCTTGCGCTTGGTCACCCTTAGTCCATGGAAGCAAGGGGATGAATTGCGCCGGTGATGCGCTACTGTAAATCGTGATACAGTACTGTTCGGCTACGAGGGTGGATCGTGCACTGAGGCATATTCGATGGATTATAGGCCGATGGTATCCTCCTATTTCGAGTAAAATTGAGTCGAGATCACTCGATGACGACGTATACAAGAGGCAATCAGCTCGAGGGCTGATCCACTCTGAGCCCGATGAATATAGGTCCAGTTTATCTCTTTCGGTGTGGGTGAACGTACACATCATGTAACTCCGTGTGAGTGTGAATGGACATGGCTAGCACGTGGGATAAATATGTGGATGGAAGATAGAGCTCGAACGATTATACACGGCGATTAAGCTGTCGATGACCGATGACTAGGATCAATTTAGACACGGAGATTCGGGGTGAAAGAGAGGCGCCAGTAACGGGACGAGGGATGAAGGGTTAGAAAATTATGTGGGGATGAGAAGTTGGGGAATAATAACTCGACGTTAACTCCGTGGCTCAATATAATCGGTATTTCATTATTTATCGCTGGAGAGTGGATTCTCAATTGACCCCGAGGGTTCGATTATCGTAATCGATTCTAACGCGGCAACGATAATTTATATTGAAAATTTACACAATTCTCGCTGAGATTTTGCGGGGTCATTGATTGAGTGAGGATTTTAATGCCGCTGCATAAACGCTTTGGCATTCTCGATGCACTCCGGCGACGAATCTGGTGGAAAAGGGCTGCAGCAAAAGGAATGAGAAGAAAAAGAAGAAGCAAGTGAAGAAGAAGGAGAGTCAGGTGTATCGAAGATGGGAGTGAGAAGAGAAATTCGAGGTGCGAGAGTATCTGCGGATGGGGGCAACGGAGAATGAGGAACGTGAGAGGGATGGAAGGGGTGCGGGGGAGAAACGAGAGAACGAGATAGTTCAGCAACGATGCATCGAGCGAAGTACCATCGCATAAAAGGGCTGTAGGGAAGAGGGAGGGAGAGAGAGAGAGGGAAAGAAAAATAGAGAACAAGAGAGGGACGTAGAGAGCGAGAGGAGGGAGAAAAAAATCCGAAACTCTCCAGTAACGAGACGAGGAACAACGAATTCCGATGTGGAGTGATACATGGCCCTGGCAGGGCGCCAGGGTTTGCGCTGCAAAATTGCGCCGCGTCGCTAATGCGACCTGCTGCGATTCCACTCGTCTCTCTGTACATTCTCTCTTTATTTCTCTCACTCTCTCTCTCTCACACACTCTCATTCGCATGTGACCTGACGTTCCAGCGTACGTCTCTCTCACACTTTTTCCTCCGCTTTTCTGTCCCTTCCAATCTTTCTATAGCCTGACCGAGCTCGTCGAGCCATTTTACGAGATTCGTGCACACTTGGTTCCAGGTCGATTGAGCGAGGAAAATGAAAGACTCGCTTGCGACGGAAAAAAACAAAAAAATTGTTATCTCTTTCTCGAAATGCATGGAAAAATATATAGGGCACGGTCGTTAATGATACTGTAACGCGCTGACCTCGTATTTGGTTAAGGGGGATCGCCACTGTGACTGGTAAAAAAAATCGAAATTTTTTGTTTTCATTTTCTTAAAGTATATGGGGTATTCTAGGTCGAATCACGCGGTCATCGGCCTGATCCTCTCGAATTTCGTTTTCCAATGAATTGTGAGTTTCGTTTGGCCCAAAACATGACCTCCAATTTTTAGAAATTTTTATTTTATTTTTTAGGGGTTGCCCGAGCTAGAAAATAATTGAATTAAGGAAAACATAAAGAGGAGCCTTTTTTAAATTAATGAAATTTTGTTCATATAAAGGAGGGCACAAAACAGATATTTTCATTATAGTTCGTAATGGGCCAAAAATAATTACTTTTTTTTCTATTTTAATTTATTTTTTCAATTAATTTCTTATTTTGATTTTTTCTTGTAGTGAGATAACAACAACGAAAATATTTTTCTAGTGAAACTTGATTTTCTTTCCTTGGTTTGAGAGTGAAACGACAACATTTTTCGAAAATTTATTAGCCTCGACGACGTGAAATAAAACGGATGATTCAAACACAATTAAAAAGTTAAAATAAAATAAAAAAATACTAAGACCTTTTTAAAATAAAATAAACGCCCAAAAAAATAAAAAAATTGAAATCAGCGTTATTTTGTGGAAAAAATTTTTTTAAATGGCTGCGTTAACGATAGTGACTGTTGCGTAGATTAAACAAATATTTGGTTTTTTTATTTCGGATGATTTTTTATTGCTGTATATCTGCCACAAGGGGGAGTCATTTTTTTATAATGTCATTACATTCATGTTAATAACTTTGCCAATTTTTAATATTTTTCAATTAAAATTTGTGTGAATATAGTTGAATATATACTTAACAAATTGCTTTTTGTCTAATCCTCAAATAATCATCCCTGCTTACAAAAAAAAAAAAAATTTCCCAAAAATTGGCTATTTTTGGACCCGTTACAGTGGCGTTCCCCCTTAAGAATATAAGGGGGAGCTGACACTCGATAAATATTGTCATGCTAAACTTTTGTCGGTATTAACGTCTGTATATGTGTTTGTATGTGTTTGTGTGTGGGAGTGCGGTTCGGTGCGCAAAATGGCCAATATAACGTTTCTCGGAGCGTTATCGGCGGGGTAAAGCGAGAAGGAGATTAAGATGCCGATAGAGAAAAGAGAGTCATGGGTATGCCGAGGTTATGCTAATGCGGGGTGGTACGCGCTGAAAATCTCTCCACCCGCGCCATAGCTTTTGCACCGTTGCCCTCCATCTCTCTTCCTCTTCTTCTTATTCTTATTTTTCGTCTCCTCTTTTTCTCTCCGTTTCTTTATCTCACTCCAATGCTCATTCTCCTCTTTCTCTTCGGGACACGCGTTCCTGACCCGGCGCTGTCACGACTTTAGAACAATGGCGTCGATATACATGTCTCATTTATATACACACTTGCATATTTATATACATGCATATATATATATATATATATATATATATATATATATATATACATATATATATATTGGTGGTTACCATTGCCGATACATCGGCTCGCAAAAATCGTTCGAGAACGCGCCCCGAGAGATCTTTTTTCCTCTCTGCTCAATTCTCCTCTCTTCCTCCCTCTTGTCCTCTCTCGGTCTCCTCTCATTCCCACACTGAAATACCTACATACACACATATGTGCGGTCGTTTTTCTCTCTTTTCATCTTCGTTTCGCTACCGGTTGCTATATACAATCGCGTACTGTCGGGATAGAGACCGAAGAGAGGGGGATAAAATCCCTCTGGGGAATACCGGCTTAACATTTAACCCGATCGCTCGGGCAGATCGCGATATACGACCTGTCCAATGGGCACGATCCTCCGGAACGCGTACGCATCGCAAACGAGCGATCGAGAGAGAGAGAGAGAGGGAGAGAGAGTGGATAAGGAGAATTTCCGGAAAGCGACAAAATCGAAATATTGATTTTTGAGATGTCGATCGGTGTGATCTACCACGGTCATAATTTAGCTAGGGACAATCATTGACAACCCTTATTTTGTTCCCTACTTTATCTTGCTCCAAATTGCCCCGACACCTGTCTTATAGCTGCTGATGGGCTTAACGCGAGGTTAGAGAGCATTGGGATAAATGGAAAAAAAGAAACATCAATTTTCAGTAAGCTTATGGATGCATTTTGCGATATGCATTTTGCTCGTACGGCGAAGCAAAGCCCGCAACCCCTAACTTGTCATTATTATGACCATTCTTGTTTTCGTCGTCGTCACTCTATTTTTCCAACCCGTCATTTTTGCGGTAACACACGCATTTGCACACCCGGCAAAATGGTCGCAGTTCTCTGCACGTTCTTGTAGAATTGTCAAGCGAAGGTGGAGAGATGGAAAAAGAGCGAAAGGGTCGAAAGGTTGGAGACCGAAGACATAAATACAGACTGGGCTGCTGCTGGCGGGGGATCTATACCACGCAGAGACACTTTTTCGCATATTATGCGGTATGTAGGTCTCTGCGCTTACTCGTGAGCTTGCATGAAAACGCATGTATGAAGAAACAGAAACGAGACTGAGAGAAGAAGAGAAAAAAAGGCTCGAAGGAGGATGTGGAGAGTCGCATCGTGTTTGGCTCTCGTGCAGCCATTTCGTGGCTTCGGCATTCTAAGAATACTCCCCGGTCATCCGCCCTTTTTTTTGACCTGCACTCTGTGCACCCACATTCGAATCACGTACACTTCGCTTGTCCATTGTGCACGCTCCTACGATTTTTTAATCCCTCTTGATCGTTTCACTTGGAAATCTTCCTCGATGTTTTCTAATTATGGGATTTAATTTTCAAGGATTTACATTGATTCGGTCGAAAATTGAAGCAGATTCAGCAGGACATTGATTTTGAACAGGACCAACCTTGAAGAAAGGTTATAAACAAAATAATAGTTATTGAAATTTTTTGAAAACACTTGATTTTTTCAAAATTCTTCAACAGAATACTGCGTTAAACTAAATAAATCATTTCTCTTAGTGTACAAATGTTGCAGTAGCAAGAAAATTATCCGGACGTCCCCTAAAGCGAGTTATATTATTTATATCAAAGGTACAATAATGTCAACGTGGAAAATAATTGGGGAATTTTTTCAATAATTACCCTAATATAATTTCTATACTTGCAAAGTGGTTAGCGCTGGGAGCTCTTGGGTAGGTGCCGCGTGCGCGCGCGTTATAATGTTCCGCAGGAGTTCAAACGATCATTCTATCGCGCTCTCTCACTCCTCCCTCGCTTTGGCAAGCTCGCGCGCGTCCGCGATATATGTAAGAGGGGTAATTTATTAGGGCCGGAGGCGCGCGAGCATAGGCGTGTGCTTATGGCCCATAACGTGTATGGGTGAGCGTCAATGACGAGGTACGAGTCTGTATGGCGGTTAGTTGATCGTTGTGGGTGCATCGCAGAAGACCTGCAGTGTCAGTAAGAGAGAAAGAGGGAGAGAGAGAAAGGAGAGTTGCACCTCTCCGCAAACGAAGAGGTTGAAAAGGATACCGCAAGAGTGTGAGAGAGGGAGAGAGAAAAAGTTGCGCTGGATCTCGTTGCGTGTAAGAGTTCATGGGTCACGCGAGAATCGTGTGGACCTCTATCGCGAATACATAGAAGAGTGTACGAGACCGCAAAAGCGATATACTTAGTACAATATACGTATATTGCTCTCGTGAAAGAGCTACGTACGTACTTTCGTAGTTTGGGGGAGCGATCGGGGCAAAATGAGGTACCCAATAATTTGTCGTAGTTAGGCGAGTTTCATCAAATATATACTAATTGTAAGATGTCAGTTCTCCGATGGATGAAATTTTCGGAAAATGTATCGCACATACAATTTAAATTGTTTCGACCCATTTGAACGTTAAATTTAAACCTCAAAGTTGAAGACCTTCAAAAATTTGCAAAATTTGTTCAATTAGTTTCAAACCACATATGAATGTATTTTTTCCACTGAATATGAAACTCCCAATAATTTCTCTAAATACTCAAAATTTGTATGAATTTTTATAAACAAGACATTGTTTTTTTCATTCTCCGAACTTTTTCTCATGAATAAATTTTTTTTCAACAAAAACTTCTTGATTTGCAATCAACTGTGAATTTTTCATTAATATCAGGTTTGAAAACGATAAAAATAAATAAATAAAATTTTTTGCTGATTTTTGGACGACTTTTCGGAAACCGCAAAATAGCGAAATTTCCAGTGCTCATAACTTTATTTTGGTTTGACCGATTCTAAAATTTCTATTTCGTGCTTGAAGGTTACCACTACACTTGGAGAATGGCGTTTGGTCCATTCTGATAACTTAATTTTTCTAGAAATGAGAGCAGTTTGAAAATCGCCGAAAAAAATGGAAAAATCGATGGTCAAACTTTTAAAACTCTGCCAAAAATCGAAATTGGATAAACCAAGTGGGATTTTATAAGCAATACTTTCATGAAGAATCAGTTTGGATGAGGCTGCAAATAAGGTCACCATGAAAGTAATAGTTATTGCAAAATGGCTCAGAATTGACTCTCTTCAACCCATCATCTATAAAGATTGAATTTTCTATATTTTCAGCTGGGTTTTGGTTCATTCGGTTCCATTTAACCCTTTTTCCTCCCACGAATCATCTATCCGCATTGGCCAAGATCAAAGTTACGCACTTCTTTGCTGTCTAGGCTACTTATTACCAATGCCTGTTGTACGAGGAAAGTCAGCGCGGAAATATTGCATTGCCGCAATATTCACGTCTTAGAAATCTCTCGCTCAAAGTTCTCATTAACAGAACGACGAGACTGGAGGCACGAGTTCACTCATCATTTTAAGGTCTCTCGCGAGTAAACTCAGTAAACGCTCACATTAACATGCCCTCTTCCCTCGCTCTGCCACAGCAAAATGCATTAAACTGTACGTTTAGCGAGAATATAAATAGTATTATTTAGAAATGATACCCCTTATACATTATATAGATAGAACGTATAAAATATGCATAAAGCAAATATCCGCGCACGCTCGTATATTTCACGTAACCATTATCAATTATGCGTCGTTAAATAACTCGGGATTATTCCCGCTAACGTCGACTTTCGTAAGATGTAGCAAAATCCAAGATCGCGTTCTCTCCAATACAATTAATTCGCTATATTTTACGATGCGTTGATAGGTGAACAGGACAATTGATCAAATTTCCAATTAACTTCGAATTTCAATATTAAAATGAACGATCAAGTTGGCATATGAGAATAGGCAGGCATTAATGAGAAGAATTGACGAGCAAACATTTTCGCACGGTGAAGAAGTAATGTTTGAGATCTTGGTTCGTGATCTAAGACTTTCGGTCGAAGAACGGACATAATTGGCACACCCGCGTAATATGAGCTGATTAATTATTGGAAAGTATTTCTGTGACACTTTATATGAGAGGGAAAGCTTTTACAAGCATTCATTGAAATTGAATTCAATTCGATTGGTTGAATATGCAAAATCGTTAGTTGAATACGGGCAACTAAATATTTATTTGGTCTAACAAAATAATTAGTTTCTGGAATAATTCCGCGATTCGGTCGACCAAAATATTGTTCAGGCAACAAAAATTTGGATTGTATAACTAAATATTTAGTTGCACGTATTTAACTAAACGATTTTGCATATTCAACCATTTTTTTTTCTCAGTGCAGCAATAATAAAAATAATCATAGCGCAACTTCTGGCAGAATAAATTATACTCTCATAAAGTTTTATATTTGTGGGAAATGTATTTTCGAAAATTTCATAATTATCATTTCTTGAATAAATAGGGGATTTGATGTCAGCGGAAAATTTGTGATCGTTGAAGATCTCAACATTTTGTGGAAGCAGAAAAAAATGCTTTTTAATAGTCACCATTTTTCGAAAAGCGACTACACCTTTTATGATACCACGACAGCTTTTTGTGATTTCTTCATTTATTCTAAAACAACTGACGCTTCAAAAGGAAGAAATCCCTTATCCCATGCTCCATGAAACGAAGGATCAACCAATTGTCTTACGTTTCCCAAAATATTCAGAATCCAAAAATGTACAAGTTAACATGAAATCAACCAACCGAGTCGTGCATAATTCCCCCTCAAGAATTCAATACAACCATGGAAAGCTTAAATCTCTATCATGATTTTTGTTCTTGGTGGCATTTTGTGTCTTGAGAATCAATCGAGGGAACTTGCTTCCGCGACAGCAGATCGTCTCCGCGTCGAATCGTTACTCCCTCGTCCATTCAAAGCTGACCAAAGGACAGTTGCGCTTGAGGGAGTAACGAGATAGGAAAGTGATGAACGTAAAAAGAAGAGGAAAGGACGAAACGTTTCTTGAGGTTAGACATGGTCCTGCGTGTGTATTAGTGTGTGTCAGCGTATGTGTGTATGTGCGTGTGTGTGAGAGTTTGTGTGTGTAATGTTTATAATCGGAGGGAAGTAGCTTAGACTGCAGGACACCTGGTGAGCTCACTGGGTCTCTTTCGGAGACGTTTATGCTCGCGCTTGAATTGCTCTCTGTGGCTCCGATCCCAACCATATAGTCTTGGCAATACCCACACACACACACACACAAATACGTATTGCTCGTTTTCTCGACGTCCGCATATACACAGACTTAGTGTCCCGGGCGCGCGTCCAACGTGTCTTATCAACCCGTGGGCTTCGTTGCTGCCGCTTCTGCTGCGGCTTGATCCACAACCCAGCACCTGCATCGTATATCTGTGTACAAGCTTGGATATATACCGAGAGGAAGAGGGAGATACGTGTTATATAACGTATCTATATAACCCTAACACGTGTGTGCACTCGGTTCTAGCCTCGATCTTCCTCTCTTGTGCTGCCTCATCGCCTATATACGCTCTTCGACCTCCTCTTATCCCCCTTGCCCAGACATCTACTCTTCCTCGGGCCTTTCCTACACCCGGACACATATAGGTCGCTTCACTCTCCGGTACAGCGCAATGGCGTTATATAAAATCCACCCGGGGATTCCGGATGAGGTCACAAAACCGAGGAATCAGGGGGATTAGAGTGATTTTCCCGGTCCACAGGGGTGGATTCGTTGGATGTATGGCTCATCCTGTATCTATGGTGCAAAAACATTGAAGAAAGTATGTTCCTTATTACGTTCCGTGCGTCAAATATGCTGGAAGAACGACGGGAAAATAGGTAAAATTGGGGAAAAAAGATCCATGCACTTCCTGGACTTCAAACGCATCAACCCTCCCAGGGACACGATATTTTGTATGGGAATTTCCACCAGCTGATCTTAACTATGACTCTGGAAGCTTCTGATTTAGGACTGAAGTAACTGAGCTGGAAGATCGTTTCGGAAACGCTTCACTTCTTTTGCTGCGATTACCTAAAAGAACCGTAGAAGGATCTTGGGCAAAGTGAACGCAGAGACGATTTATGAGACAGGAAATTGGAAAATAGAAGCGAATGAGCCAGCCAATGAAATAGGAGACAAAACGGATGTCAAGACACCCAGAGTCTCCGGATCAGGTCACAAACGTGAAAATCATGATCATTATAGAGATTTCCAAGATCTGAAAATGGTAGCTCAATAAATGGAGATACAATTTTAATCTTGAAGAAAATCTGTTTCGTATTGGAACATCCAAATCAACGTATACGTTGGAAAAGTGCATAGAAATGGATGAAATTGTCACAAATCAAACAATGTACATCTAGTTTTCGTCCAGAACATTATACACTTTTGTAGGAAAGGTGGCATTCCAAGTCAAATGATTAAGGGAAAGGTCTCCAAAATCATTCCCTAAGGGGAAGAATCATTTGAAGGCGAACCGACGCACGATCATGGTGACGGAGCATTGTATCGAGTATGGGAAATCTTCCACAAAGTTAGGTTGGAGAAGAATTACGTGATACGAAGGGCTGACATTAGAAAAAAGAAGGGAACGAACGAGCTATAGTGAAGATTGGAGTGACATAGAACAGACGTTGCGAAGAAAATGAACATGAAGGTACGGGGAAGCTGAAAGAAAGAGGAGGAAGAGGAACACCTCTATATAGAATACGGTGGAGGAGAGAAATGGTGGAACTATACGACGAAGGTGGCTCGCTAATGTCACGCCGCGTTCCTGGAACCCTCTGCACGCTGAAATTAGATTACCGCGAGATTGCTGCCCTTCTCCCTCTTATGCATTGCAACTTACTCTCTCTAACCCTTTTTTTCCCTTCGCAGCGAGCCACCGTCTCGTCGACGTCCTCTCATCTTCTCTCTCGCTCTCTTCCTCCTTCGAACTCTTTATCGCGGCTTCTTCGTCGTGTCCTGCCGAGTCCACCACACGTGTGTGCTTGTACGTTTTATTCGTACAGGTCGTTTCTCGTCTTCGTCTCGCGCGTCTCTCATCCTCCTTCTTCCCAACGCATCCTCGTTGTCTCCTTCTCTTTCGTCTCTATCTATCTATCGGAAAGAAGAAGCGAGAACGAGAAGGAAAGAGGGAGAGATGTCCTTTAGTCCTGGCTACCTTCATTCCCAGAGAGTCAACCCTTTTCTCTCTTGCTCTCCTTCTTGTTCTTCTTCTTCTGGTGTTTGTTCCCCGACCATTTTGCGTGGCCCGCACAGAGTTAGCTTTGGTTCCGGCTAAGAAGACCTACCTGCTTTTCGTCTCATCTGATTCCATCTCTCTCTCTCTCTTTTGGCCCTTAAGACACAGGAGGATCGTTTTTTTGCTTCTCATCTTGCGTCCCTCGATCTTTCGAACTGCGTGTGTGTCCACGTGCATGATCCGCGTGTCCCACGCACAAGAAAGAGAGAGAAAGAGGGATGGAGAGACCCTGCACCGATAATCAGGCCTCGGGGCTCTCCCGACCCAGAGAAGATTACAAATTTCATAGAGGGACAAAAAAAACCAATAGTTAAAATGAAAAATGGCGACGCGTGATGCAAATGCCTGCGCGCCGTGTCTTGTGAGTAATACAAGCGACGGTTCAGCTACCTTATAATGTTCAAAGCGCATACGAGACGTTGATATAGGATATACGGTATGAAATATTCTTGACATAAATGTACGATGCTTATTGCCGCATCGCATACTCGCGTAGGAAACGCACAAATGCTCTTCTCACCTACGCCAAGAGTAGATAGAAGAGAGAGAGAAAGATGCTGACGTTGCACGAGGAGAATCCTCATGGGAGGAGGAGAGTAACAGAGGGCAAAACTCTCTCTGAGGTACTCGTATACATGTATTCATGATGAAAACGGTGTATGACGGGAGATACGCGCACGCCATTTCCGAGAAATCATCATCTCGCACTCACTCTCCCATTCTCTCAATCTCTCTCTTCCTCTATCGCGCCTCCTCATTTCTCTCTTTTGGCTCCTCTTCATCGTTGATTTTGCTGATGCGCGCAAACGCGAATCCTCGCACGCACGCACGCACGCACGCACGCCTCCACGCATCTATGCCCGTCGTGGTGTTATTTGAAAGCGAAAAAGATGAGAAGAGGAAGAGAGTGGAGAGAAAGAGGAGAGTTCCTCTCTCTTATTTCTCTCTCGGCGCCAGAGAGCAAAAGGCATTGGCATATGATCGCAGCAAGATCATGCGAGTAACGGATGGAGCATGAGGAGTTCAGGTCTTGGGTTATGCGTGCGTGTGCGGAAGAGTCTGTGGGAAAATAAGCGAGAAACATTACTCGTGTCCCTCGCCGTGGGGCTGTCTCTGAGAGCTCCGTTTTCCCTCTTTCGGTATCTCTCATTTTGTATCGATCTTTTTTACCTTTTAGAAAAATCTGATGGTGCTTAAGATGCTGGATTAAGGGGCTTTCTGGTCTGGAATTTGGAAAAAATCATTTTTTTTGCATATTTTTAAAGTTTAGACTTTTGAGAATACATCCTTGAAAAAAAATTCTCAAATTCCAAGAATTTACGGAGTTATAGCTATTTTAGTGAAGCAGCAACTACGCCTATCACGTCGGAGCGTAACTTTAAGGGGGTATTCTGCTTTAGAATTGTGGAAAAACTTTTTTTTTTGCATATTCTGAGAAATTTAGACCTTTAAGAATATATCATTCAAAGAACATTTTTAAATTCAATCTATTTACGGAGTTCTAGCTATTTTAGTGACGCAGCAACCCGTCACGTCGGAGCGAAACTTTAAGGGGGTATTCTGATCTGGAATTTTGAAAAAATCAATGTTTGTTTGCATTTTCTTGAAGTTTGGAGCTTCAAAGATATAAGATAAATGTCCCAATTATTGAACAGGTCCCAATTATTGAACACTATCTTGTATTTTTATTATTTCTCATCCACCTGCATGCATTTACTCATTTATAAAAATTTCATTACATGTATGCAACTTTTAGCTATCGAAATGTTACCTTACTTGTGCAAAAAAAGCTTTAATTAATAGAGAAAAAACTATTTAATCAGCAACGGTGACCCGATTTGACGTCTTGTGGTAACTGCTTATCGTTTTTGCTAAGACGCGCCTTCATGCGTAAGAGAATAAAAAATTCAAAAACTAAATTTTCAGGTTCCTCAGAAGATTCCTTACAAACAACAATTTAAAATTTTTTTTTTCAATTTATTATTTGTTAAAAAATACGGTGTTCGATCATTGGGACATAGAAAATGCAGCCTGACCCAATTATTGAACACTCGAATTCTCCAAGATGGCGTCATTAAACCCATCAAAACATCGAGACAGTTAACGTGTGACAGATCGTGTGAATCGGCTTTATTCAAACAAAAACTGTAAGTTCCTGAATAAATTTACCTTTATTCTTTTAATAATAACTCTGAGATCGTCAAATATATTTTTTATTTGTATTTTCGCGCAATAAACATAAAAAGAAAAGTAAAAAGAGAATATAACCTAAATGTAACCTAAAAATACGAATGTAATGTAATTTTTGCTCTCCGATATTTCAGTCGAAAAACAAGAAAGCTGCGACAAAATTAAACAAAAACAGAACATAAAAACGAGGAAGCTAAAAATAAAATAAAGTTCGAGTTAAAAAGCAAAATAAACCAAATGCGAATGAACCAAAAACCTGTCAAAAGAGACTAAATATATATTTTTGTATTTTTACATAATTAATAAAAGATTATTCAAGTGTTTGATTTTGCTTTTATTTCTTAATATTGTACCCAAAATAATATTTTCAGAACGGAAAAAAAATTCTCGAGAGTGTTCAATAACTGGGACATGCCTGTTCAATATTAGGGACACAGGCACTTCCAGTGTTCAATAATTGGGTCATTTGCATGCTTCACATTGTTATTCTTTTTTTTCATTTGAAATCATTTAAAAATAATTTAAAGAGTGATTTTTCGAAAGTAAAAATATCAAAGTATCATTTGAACATGAAAGCGATGGTTTTTTCTTGATTTTATATTTTTTTCTCACCAAATTCTATCCCCAGATCCTTAGCTGTTCAATAATTGGGACATTTACCTTATCCTCGAAAAGAAATTTTTTTATTTTAATTATTTAGCTAGTTATATAGCTATTTTAGCGATGCAGCAACTACGCTTGTCACGTCGAGGCTTAACTTTAAGGGGGTATTTTGGTCTAGAATTTTGAAAAAATGAATTTTTCTTTGCATATTCTTAAGGTTTAGATGTCTTTACATAACTCTTCTGTTCCGTGTTGATGTTTCGTCAATTGTCCGCCGCCAAAACGTATTGAAAACGGACCATACACATAAACAATTAAATAAAATCTGATTTATAATAGAAAAGGTAGAGAGGAATGAGGGGAACAAAAATGAAGTTGCATGATAAAAGTTTAACGTGGAAAAGTAAGCGGGCTACCGATATGTGTATAAGACCACCGTTGTCTATTCCAACAGCTGGACCTTGCAGACGAACGTTTTGCGGTCAAGTCTGCGGTCGAAGCCGCGGAGGCATTCCAAGATGAACAATTAATTTTCCTTAGCCGTACGGCAACGACCGCCGCGAGGCCTCCTGATAATGATGATGATGATGATGATGATTCCTACGCGAGTTCTTCACGAGTGTAGTCCGGCTTTATGCATATTTTACACGAACGGTAGCAACATTGTGTGGCCGGCAGGTGATGAACATAGAGGAAAGATTGACAAAACGATTGATTAAGACTCTTCAATTTTTTATTCTCATTGAGATTTTTGTATCTTTTCCCTAAAAAATTGACTCCGAACACCGAAAGGTTTTTTTCCACAATTAAAATTAATGTTCCATAATTAAAAGGTTCAGATATCACAGATTTCGAACTCACTCGATGTCAAATTTATTGCAATAGTTTTTTTTTCAATTTTTCATGGTAGATTTTGTAATAGATTTTTAAATTTTGTAAATTTGTAATACATTTCCTAATTGTTCTTCATTTATCTCGTTTTGAGACTTTGGAAGAATTTAGGAAATCGCTGAAAATTGATCTGAAGGATGTCTTAATTTCGTGATTTCTTTTTTTTTATTTAGACGAGATATCAAGATCTTGGTCAATTCAAAATTTCCCGCAGATGATGGGAATTCATCCTGATTCTCAAAGTTTTAATTCAACTTTTATTTAAGATTTGACAGCTGTCAAAGTTTTCATTGGAATATCTTGGCAAATTGATTGGTCAAACGAGTCGTTTTTATAATTGGAAAACCCACTTTATCCAAAATCTTCGAGAATGTTCAATTCCTCATCATTTTATGCCAATGTGATTCAGCATTGGAAGAGCGATTCCGTCAAAATTGTCGAAGAAATTCAGATTTTGAATGAGATATTAGAAATTGTCCCAGTTAGCCACACACTCTCTCCTACTCTCTGTGTAAAAAAAAATAAAAACTAAAACGCGAACTCAGTCGCTCGTTAATTTCGTGCGAACAAAAATTATATTCGCGTTATTCGAGAGATGCAGAAACGCGGCGAGATAACAAACAGCGTCGCGTGCTTTAATAATAAACTCTCGTGTCCCATCCCGTCTCGCTATAATATTCTCGGTAATTTCGCGTGTGTGACGCGATCGGCGGAGATACGAAAAAATTCTCGTGATAAAGAAGAAGAGGAAATAAAAAAAAACTTACACACACACATCGTGCTCGTAATAGAATGCATAATGGCATATCGAGTCATCGGGAGCAGGGACGAATAATTCGATGTAGGCACGTGAAAAAGGTGTTTCACGAGAGATCACCTTCGCGATAACATTTTAATATTTTATTCAACAACGAATCCAACGCGGCAAAAAGTTCAGATGAGTTCATCGATAAGAAACTTTTTGACGGATCGAGCTCGATTAACATCCACAAACGAGTTGTTAATTAACCATGTGAGAGCCGTTAAAATTGTCACTTAAGAACCGTTTAATTTGATTAATTCCTGAAAAAGCAAATTAGCAATGGTTCGATTTTAGAGGACAAAAAAATCCTACTCTCAAAGTATAATATCCAGATTGCGATTGAATTTCAATGAATATTGTTAGGATTGTTTTCGTGGTTTAAAAGGGTCAATAATTAATTGATTGTCGACGACAAAAGAAATCAGCAATATCATTAATTATCATTAATTATTGGACAGTGATAAATATCACTCTCCATAATTTTAAAAAACATTGCTTTTTTGATAACATTCTTTAACAAAATTATAATTAGATTTAAGCACAAAAGTTCTAACGATTTTAAATTTTTTCTAAATGTGACATCACAATAAAACGAATTATTATGAATTTTACGATTAATTATACAAATTGGCAATGGTTCGAGATTTTAGAGGACAAACAAATTTTACTCTCAAAGTATAATACCCAGATTGCGATGGAATTTCAATGAATATTGTTGTGATTGTTTTCGTGGCTCAAAAGGATCAATGATTAATTGATTAACAAAAGTCAATTGATTAATAATTGATTAATTGACAAAAGAAATCGGCAAAATCGTTAATTATCGTTAATTATTGGACAGTCATAAATGACTCTCCATAATTAAAAAAAACATGTGTAACATTTTTGATAAAATTTTCCAACAAAATTATAATTATATTTAAGCACAAAAGCTCTAACGATTATATAACTTTTTTCTAAATGTGAAATTACAATAAAAACAATGATTATGAATTTTACGATTAATTATTCAAATGAGCAATGGTTCAAGATTTTAGAGGACAACAAAATCTTACTCTCAAAGTATAATACCCAGATTGCGATTTAACTTCAACGAATATTGTTAGAATTGTTGTCGTGGCTTAACTTAGTAGTTTAGGTAGTATCTTACTGTGACGGGTTAAAAAAATCGATTTTTTTTTAATTTTTCGCAAGATAAACATCTTAAGAATATACTGTAAAAATTTCACACCGAAATTAAAAATGTTTTTAAAGTTATAGTCAAAAGTAGAGAGCACTTAACAAATAAGTTAATATTAAAAATAACTAATTACTACGGTTTGGCAATCACCAAAAACTGTAAATCTCTCGAAGAAATAAAGAGAGCTTGAGATAACTTTCAGGAAACGGAAGGATTGCTCTATGCGCCAGACATAGCTTATTAATGTAAGTACATTTTTTTACATAAAATTTGTTGTCAAAACTTTAAACGCGTTTTTCTCGAAACTACGTTTTCAGAATTTCGGGGCAGCACTGACTAAAAACTATTCAAACGATTTTGCTACAAATTTTACCCGTTATATTAGACACATATAGCTAAATACCTAACCTCAAAAACATTCAATTTTTTTATAATAAATGAATTTTTTTAAACAATTTATCAAAAAAATAATCGATTTCGAAGACTTTTTTGTTCGCAAGTCCGCCATTTCGTTTTTTTGTCTTAAAATATGCATATTATAGGTTAGAGCACTAGAATTTAAGCCTGCGAAACAATAATCTCTTTGGATTTTTGATTTGAGATGACCACGGAAGGCCTCCTCGAAACAAGTCACATTTTTTCGAAGACTTCACTTTGACATACAAAATCATAAACAAATTCATGTAAAATTAAGTAAACAAAATTTTTTCTAATCTTCAAGATACAAAGAACAACATGTAACATTTTAAAAACGATCGCATTTTATTTTGTTATTTAGAAAAATTAATGAAACAACGTCGCAATTTCGGTCGTCACAGTGGGCTACTACCTTAAGGTTGTTTAGAAGCAAATCACGTTTAATGAGAAAATTCGGAAAATTTGGTATGTTTTTCAATGAAGTATTTAAGAGGTCGTGTAAAAATTTCACGATGATGCCGAAGCTCGTTATCGAATAATTAAGATTAACAAATTAAATAAAATTAAATGTAGTCTTATGGAAACTGATATAACTTCGCGATAAGTTTTTTTTTGACCTCTCAATTTTTTAATATCCACAATATACTGAAAGCAACGGAAAGAAAACGAAGTTTATTGATAAATAATTTTTTTATTTGTTTAAAAAATTGTTTTTAACAAAACAATAATTTCTTAATAACGAGCTTCCTAATCGTCGTGAAATTTTTACACGACCTCTTAAATACCTCATACAAAAACATACCAAATTTTCAGAATTTTCTCATCATTTTTTATTTTAACCCTTAAGGAGGTTGAAGTAATGATAATAGAATTCTGAAAATTTGGTATGTTCTTACATAAAGTATTCAGGAGGTCGTGTAAAAATTTCACTACGATTAAGAAGCTATTTATTTAACAATTAACATTCAAAGGTTTCATAGCTTCTAAACAATCTTAAGGACATCCATTTCTTTAAAAAAAAGGAAAAAATGCTGAGGTAGGAATAATGGGCGGATAATTTTTATAGAACGAGGGAATGGAAATTTTGAAAGGTCGAGTAGACTCTGAAAAAGGCGATTGTAGCGAGATGCGAAATGAGCGGAATATATCCTTTTGCGAATCCTACGTCCGCAAGGACAAGATGGGATGCACGAGGGAAGCGTTGAGGAAGAATGAGCGAGAGGTTTGCGGGATGTACAGAGATATAGAAAAGGAGGGAGAGTTGGGTCGGGAGCTTCGGGTTTCGTCTTACGGATTACGAGGATCTCTTTTCTCGCTACCGTGTGTAAAATCTTCTGCTACCGCGCACACACAAACATTGAAGGTATTCCCTCGTCAGTATCCTCGCAGCAGCCAGTTGCAAGCTGAAAAGAGGAACGAGCTGAGTGAACGAGCGAGGGTTTCTGAAAAGTGGCATCGCATTACACCTCCCGCATTTCTCTTGTATTACATATTGCTGTATCTCCACGCGTATGCATGTGTATATGTGTAATGCACAGTTTGCAGTGAGGTTACACGTACGTGTATTTGGCATTGGACAAAACGAGAAGAGACGAATGAAAGAACGATGGTGTGTATGATGAAGAATACGAGAGACGCGACTCCGCGAGATGTGTCTCGCTCGTTCTGAGCTGACCGATGTGCATCACGATGCATCCAAATGGCACGCGAGGAAAGGTCATTCTTTATCTCTGACCTAAACTCTTATCTGCATGCGTTATATATATGATCCTGAATTCCTCTCGCCATCCTGACGAATTATGAATAAAATAAAATGAAAAAAGCGAACTCGCACGGAGGAATGAAATTAACCAAGCCACGCCCCTACAGAAATTATTTATCAAGTTTTAATACATTTATACGAAAGTAATGAAATTGTATTCGAATGATACTTTGTTAGGTCTTTTATTGGGCCAATATTTAAATTAATAGGAGAAATTCATTTTGATCAAATAAATCCCTTGCTCGATCCTTTACTCAAAGTCCATTCATTATTGTTATTGAAATTTTTTTTGCATCTGAAAATGTCTGATGAGTGAATTTTAGGGTCGTGAAATGAAACCGATCTCCAGATTTTAATCAAGATTTAGGAACCCCTTGTTTCAATAGTAACTGAAATTGAGAAAATATGAAAACCAGGAGTATAAAAATTATAATTTTAAGTGCATTTTGAGCCTTTTGTTGAGCTCGACAAAAAAAATATTTTTTTACCATTCTTTTTTTGTAACATATTTATTCATATATTGACAATAAACGAAACAAAGTTTTGATAAAAAAAAAATTAAATAAGTAATAAGTAATATAAAAAATAAATAAGTAATAAAAAAATAATTTGGATACAAAAGTGGCATAATATTTTTACAATAAACAAAAAAAAATTCTAGCAATAAAAATGAAAATTACATAAGTCATAAGCTGGTGAAGTTGGGGCCAAAAAAAGGAGTGCGCTGACACGATTGCAACCTTTTTAGTCAACCGATATAAAATTTAAAAGAAGATTATTAATTAGTAAGAATGTCTTTACAGCCCCTACCTCAGAGAAAACGGAAAAAAAATCGCAAAATGTTAAGAGCCATAGAGAGTTACACATTGAACATTCGTTAAAAATTTGAAGTACATCGGTTGGGTAGAACTTGAGATATCATGTCAGCCGTGTTGAGAAAAGTATAGTTTTAAGGAAAACGTCTATTGTCCGATTTGCGTCACTAAAATAGCTATAAATTCATAAACTATTGGAAATTGAAAATTTCCTTTCGAAGATCTATTCTTAAAGGTCTAAATTTCGAGAATATACAATAAAAAAAAATTTTTCCAAATCTAGACCAGAATGCCCCCTTAAGTTATAATTTTTTCAGTTGGGGTTGTCATATTTTTTAAATAAATTGATAATGATTATGAAAATCAGTAACTATCAAAATAAGTCAAAAACTACACACTACAACTCAATGTACAAATGTACATTCATGGAATAAAGAATAACAAAATTTGAAGATCTATATAACATATGAAATAAGTGCGTTCTCAAGATCGAACTTAAGGATTTTGAGTCCCAAATCGTAAATGATGAGAAAATTCTGAAAGATTGATATGTTTTTGGATGAAGTATCGAAGAGGTCGTGTAAAAATTCCACGACGATTAGGAAGCTCGTTATCGAACAATTAACATTAACAAATCAAATTAAATTCAATGTAGTCTTATGGAAATTGATATAACTTTGCGATGCGTTTTTTTTTAACCTCTGAATTTTTTTATATCTACAATATATTGAAAGCAACGGAAACAAAACGAAGTTTATTGATAAATATTTTGTTTGTTTGTATAACAAATTGTTCTCAACAAAATGTTAATATTTTAATAATGAGCTTCCTAATCGTCGTAAAATTTTTACCTGACCTCTTTGATACTTCATACAAAAACATAACAAATTTTCAGAATTTTTTCATCATTTTTCATTTTAACCCTTAAGGAGGTTGAAGTAATGATGATAGAATTCTGAAAATTTGGTACGTTTTTACATGAAGTATTCAGGAGGCTGTGTAAAAATTTCACGACGATTAAGAAGCTATTTATCGAACAATTAACATTTAAAAGTTTCACAGGAACTCAACATCCTTAAGCACAATGTAAATGTTCATCTCGCGATAAATCATTAAATCCTTGTATAATTTAACGACTGAAAATTCGGGTCTAAGTCACCCTCTATCTTTCTATCTCTTTCACCCACGCACTCAAGATTTATTTCTCTTGTCAAAGAATATCTATTTGAGGATCATAAAAAAAATATATTTCCGAACTGATCCCCGAGGGGGCGTTTGCCCGGAGGTTCGGGAGCGTGATGCGAGGCTATGGCGTGCATCCAATGATCGTTTCACTCTTGATGTACTTTATATAAGTATAGATGGAACGACGAGTCGTGAACACACAAGCACATATAAATATAATCATAATGATTACAATCATATATGAAGCATTCTCCATCAAGCCCAGTCACGTGATTTGGGCCAGAGAGGCTAAAATTTCCCTATACATCCCAATCTTAATAAAAATCTGTCATAGCAACCCAAAACAACTCTATCTAAAAATAATTACCCAACATAGAGGTTTTAATTTAACCAAGTAACGAGCCTATGAGCATTGATCCTTATTGAATAATAATCCTGTCATTACAAATCCTTGCCGCATAAAAATTCTCCCAAAATAAAGACATTCCGGGACATCTCTACCAGATAACACTTCCACCAATTTACAGCCCCAGGAAATGCTCTGGAATGCCCTGGAAAGTGTGCTGGAGACTTATAATCTTAGCTTCTAAAATGGAAGATTTTCGATATTTCTCGGTGGAGATGAATTCCAATCAGCTTCTAATTCGGTAAATACATCAGAACGCTGTAACTTGGCAAAAATATTCTTCGTTAGAGTTGTTATTCGGTAGAGATGTTTTATGGTAGAGCTGCAAATGTGTCAAAATATCAGATTTTGTAGGTAAAAAAGAACGAGACGTTTTTAAAAACCGTTTTCCGACATGAAAATTTGCATCGACATTACCAAATGTATGTGATTAAACAGTATTTCGCATGACTATGAACAATATCGTTGAGGCTCGTTGATAAAAGTCGTCGACTTGGTGGATAATACTTCATAGATGGATCGCTGACTGGCAAAAGGGCCTCAAAACACGCGGGACGACGTGTTAAATCGTGCGAGTCCCAACTTTTTGTTTTCTCGCAATATCCATGTCCGTATTATATGTACGGAGAGTTTGATCCTGCGGGCGTGGAGAGTCGCAAGGAGTCTTAAAACTCGGCGCCGTATAACCAGCACGCGGATCCACTTACGCCTCCGAGATTGTTTATAGCGTGCGTGTCATAGGTCAGCGCTTTCTGTGCGCTCTTTGCGCGCAAAAGGGAGAGAAAAGGAGAGGAATAAAGGACGAAGAGGCAGGAGGAGGACCGTGGTGAAAAGGACGACCTGGCAGCTGTGGGTCTACCGCACACGATCGCGAAAAGATTTTTTTTTCGTATGCGAAAGTATACGCAGCCAGACTCGAGGATCTGCAGCTGCAGCATATTCGTCGTCCTGATGACCGAATACTATTTTCGAAAAAGCAATATATGGGGCATTCCACGTCAAATCACGCGGTCATCGGCTTGACCCCCTCGGATTTTGAGGTCCAATGAATTGTGGGTTTCGTTTGGCCCAAAATATGACCTCAAATTTGTAGAAATTTTTATTTCATCTTTTAGGGGTTTCCCGAGGGCATTAAATTGAGGGAAAACATCAAGAGGGGCCTTTTTTAAATTGATGAAATTTGTTCACAGAAACTAAGACCCAAAACAGATATTTACGTCATAGTTCGATAATGAGCCAAAAATAATTACTTTATTTTATTTTATTTTAATGTATTTTTTTTATAATTTCTTATTTCGATTGTTTCTTGTAGTGAGAATAACAACAACAAAAATATTTTTCTAGTGAAACTTGTTTTTTTTTCTTGGTTTAAGAGTGAAACGACAAGATTTTCGAAAATTTATTAGTCTCGACGATCTGAAATGAAACGGATGATTCAAACGCCATTAAAAAATTGAAATTAAAAAAGTAGTTATTTTTGGCCCATTATCAAACTACAAAGAAAATATCTGTTTTTGGCCCTAGTTTCTGTGAAAAAATTGCGTTTATTTTAAAAAGGTCCCTCTTTATGTTTTCCCTCAATTTAATAATTTTTTAGCTCGGGCAACCCCTAAAAAATGAAATAAAATTTTCTAACAATTCGAGGTTATATCTTGGACCAAACCAAACCCACAATTCATTGGACATCAAAATCCGGAAGGGTCAAGCCGATGAACGCGTGATTTGACGTGAGATGCCCCATATATATCCTTAAGTGGGTGCGCGTGTGTGTGTTTGCATTGAGACTCGTATTACCGTCCATACGCGATATATCTCGTCAGAAAAGCGACGTTTTGTTGGTATTACTGTCATGGAGTTGACGAGCAAAAAAATCGTTTTTTCCAGGACTTCTGGCCAGAAGAATGACCCGTTGGGAGGTCCAATAAATTATCGATGGATTATCCAATAAATGTCAATGCCTTATGTCAATACTCATCTGAATATGATTTTTTTCTATTTGTTCACTCGAGAGAATTCTCCTGCGATATTACTTCTCGTTGATCCAGTTACTTTGATACCATTTTTCTTTAATTAATTTTCTCTCCGTGAAAAATCTATTGGCATTTATTTTTTCAATACACATTTGTTGATAATTGAATGGTTTTTTATGCGCTGTTATTGAGTTTCAATTATGAAATTTAATCTTGCAATTATTATTTAAAAATTGAACGATAGTTTTTGATAGAAAATGATTTAAATTACCATTAAAATATAGTAAACAGTCTAATCATTTGTAAAATAAGGAAATGAACCCCGAATCATCGTAATCGAAAAAAAAAATGGAGATTATTATTTTGGATAAAATTGTTCGAAATCATTACAGTTTATATTTTCAAAAATCCATTGCAATTAACATTTATCAGTGGAATTTGTTTTTCTAAATTCTGCACTGATTTATTTAGTGCAAAGCGATTTCTGCAAATGTTTAGATTTAAGCATAACTAATGGAAGACTATGAGCTATAAATTCGTAAAAATCATTGTTTTTTTTTTAAATAATAAACATCGAATTCTTCTATAATACTTCCAGCTGGTCCAGTTGCTGCAAAGTGATTTCTTTTTCGAATAAACATTTCGATGAAAAAACCATCCAGTTTCTCCAATAAACTTGTTCGTAAACGGACGTTTTTCCAGTCGCTGATATAGAATTTCAACGATCAAATTTACTGTTACAACGTCCATTTGAAAATTGATCGATAATTTTTAATAAATGGAAAATCATTTAAATTGCCATGGACTGAGACCTGAGTACGGTATATTCATAATTCGCCTACTCCTTACGAGATCCTTGCACGGAGTGGATAATCTTCGGTTCGCAAACCACACGATGCGACGATTAAACGTGGAAAAAATGTACCGACCAGGAAGTGCGGTAGACAGGGAGATGTGGTATTACACACAAACACAGAGACACGCTGGATGCACTATGAAAATGCGTGTATGCTGGTGTTTCGCGGCAACACTTCTAATTAGTGACATCTGCGTACCACAAGAGAGAGAGAGAGAGAGAGAGAGAGAGAGAGAGAGAGAGAGAGAGAGAAGAGAGAAATACCAAGCTTAATCGTCGTACGCTAAATCAGTGAATTGCAAAATGAGAGGTCATTTCTAAATGATACTGAAAGTAAATGGCGAGTGCAGCAAGCCCTAATAAGCCAATAATGTGCATAAAAACAGGAAATAAGAAGAGAGACCTCTCGAGGCATCGACGATCGCAGAAGTGGGAATAAACGCCGTAGAAACCGTGAAAGAATCCGATCTTTCTCGAATTTCTCCTCGTCCTTTCTTTGAAGCAAAATGGAGGCGCGCACAATAGTCTCTTCCCAGAGCGAGACTCACTCACTGATTGCGTCCGTGTCCTATAATAGAGATTTTAATTCCTATGGTAGCAAACCGTTTATTAGAGTCGCGATGCGTCACGTGCCGCGTCTCGCGGTTCTCTTTTCTCGAGAAAGAAAAAAAAATAGAGAATGAGACGGAAAGAGAGAGAAGGGCTTTTTCGCTCACGATGGAAAGTCTGCCTACATTCGTCCGTTTCTACTTCTCGCTGAAAACATTTTTTTCTTCGTATAATGTATTCTCCACTAATTGGGTCTCCGTTTTTCAGAGACTTCCCTCGGTATTGCTCATAGTGATATATTTGGAGAGGTTGGATAGTCACGATAGTCAAATGAGAATGAAATTTCAGGAATTGTTTCTAAAAATGTTTGTACATTAATTGACATTGATGAAAGGCAGATGAGAGTGCAACGTGTAGTTTTGAGGTTAGTTTTTGACTTTTTGAGTTTGAGGTAGTTTGGAGTAGGACAATAACAATCATCAATAATAATATTGCCCAAAAGCCATTACAAAATTTTTTAAACAATTTTTTTCAACGAATTATTAATAACTTTCGGGCAATAATATTATCGATAATTGTTGTTTATAACATGCCAAATGTTGCTGAATTTGTTCAGATTTTTATAGTATCACGAAGTATGGAAATTTCAATCAGATACAATTTTTTGCGGGGACGTCAACGTCAAAGTTTTGAGCGAAAATAGTAAAAAAAAAAAATTTATGAGAAAATTCTGAAATAATACCAGACGATTCCACGTAGATGTACGCTACTTTTTTCATACTTGACATTTTCTCTTTAACTCTACAGTTTTTGCATCTTTTAAAATTTGTCTTGTTTAGCCAAAAGTGAAATAACTTTGTGAGAAAAAATCGTACGAAAAATTATAAAAAAAAAACAAAAATGGAGGGCTTGCTAACCCTTTCAAATGTACCGTAGATAAAAAAGACAAAAAAAATGTCCTCAAGCTGTGCACCCAATTCGCGATGGTCGAAAAAAGGTTAAAAAAAACGATCACTTACAAAAGTGCGTTCCGTATCGAAAAAAACATTATAAAAAATATATGAATAAAAGGAAAATAAAGCTGAATTCTTTCGCGCCCTTTTTTTAAAATTCGATTATCATTTTTTTTTGACGGAGTTATGCAACTTTTAGTGCGGCAAGAAAATTGACTGGCGTTTCCAAACTTTTGAGCGGGAGTATATGTGTAAAAAATAAATTTCAAAATTTAGCTCTGAATTATCAGAGATAACCATAACTGTAATGGTCAATATACGAACTTCAGTTTACTCAAAATAATTGCAATGATAGAAAATAAAAAAATGACTCGCAACGATTCCATTTTGCATTCAATTATACAGTAATTATTACTAAAAATGAAAATACATTTGCTCAGAAGAATTATGATTGAAGAATTGACTCGTAATTGTCTTAAATAATAATTTTCGTACCTTACTTAAATTGCAGTACTTCAAACTTTTATAATTTTGTAAATAAAAATTATCTAGACTAATGGTAATTAAAATGGCAATACCACAAATAATTTCTGCTGCTCGCGGTTCCAACAGTGTTCATAACAAGGATTCACGAAGATTATGATAAACGTTGATATGGCTCGTTTCTCGCCCGAAGCATTCAACATTTAAGTGTTTTTGGCGGTTCCTCCTCCAGATTATAATGTAGAGGATGAAAAATGTCTGTCATGTATACCGAGCACGATAAAGACAGGTGTGAACAAAAAAAAAAGAACCAAAGAAATACACGGAAATGTTGTGAAACGAATGTTGATGATAAGGGAGTAGAGTGCGAAAAAAGAAATGGCGAGTGACGAACGGAAAAAATGAGAGGGTTAGAAGTGTGCAAAGCGAGTATAATGGCACGAGGACCTATTGGACGAGCCACCAACCACTCATTGCCATTGCGATAATATAACGCCACTCTTATCCGCTCCCAGTGTCTCGTTGTTTAAAAAAAAAAAAAAAAAAGATTCCACCGAAGAGGGACAGAAATGCTTGTATCGCGTCCCTTTATATGCGCTGTACCTTACAATTTCGTGCTTTAGCGCGAAAATAGTTGGTCCCCCCAACTCCGCCCTTCACTTTCCGCCATGAAACTTGTTCGCTCTCGCGTTCGCAATGTGCGACGCCTCGTAAAATGAAAAAAAAAACAAAAGAAAAAAAAATACACGAAAGTGCCTTATAGGCTCTTTTTCGCCCTTTTAACATTCTCGTTTTTCTTTCCTCCACATGGATATTCGCCCAAGAGAACTTTTTCTTCCTTTTTGGCTGCAGAAATAAAATGTATCTGCCTTTTTGCACCCGATCGATTTGCCCTCTCGATTACCCCCCCCCCCTCTCCCCCTCCCTCCCTCCACCCTCTCTCGCCATGCCGACCTTTCTCTCTCTCTTTTTCTCTCTCCCACGAGTTTCGGTTAAATCAACGCTTATGAAGTTATGCGAGAGAGGAATGTACGCGAAACACGATGAATCGAATCGCGGAAGGACCCCCGAGGCTATCTCACACTACTCACGTGTGCGTGCGAACCGTAATTTACTCGTACAATCATTTTCTCTTGTACATACAAAGTTGTTGGGATACACAGCGTTGCTCGGCTACCGTTTTTCGACGCGCTACTCCTTTTTTCACGTTCAATCGCGCTCTTGCTTTTTTTTTTATCTCTCTCTACATCTCTTTATAAAATCGTTCGGCGCTCGAGGAACTCTCGAGATCCTCATAATTTTTGCTTGTACCTCAGAGGTTAATCGATTTCATTAACGATTTTTCATTATTTTAACCGGAAGTGCAGAAGGGTCAAAGAGATGAAGAATTTCACGAGAACCGCGATGAGTCAATATACGTTGAAAGAAAAAATAAATTGAG
The DNA here is from genome assembly GCA_946863875.1 of Alloplasta piceator. Taxonomy (NCBI): domain Eukaryota; kingdom Metazoa; phylum Arthropoda; class Insecta; order Hymenoptera; family Ichneumonidae; genus Alloplasta; species Alloplasta piceator. The sequence continues at coordinate 8,492,731 of OX333077.1, read as the reverse complement.
AATGATCATTATTTATAAAGATGCAAATATCTGAGGCATTATTTATTTTATTTTTAGTTATTTATTATTAGTTTTTTTTTTCATATAAAAAATCGTATGAAAAATACTCCATGTTATATTATTTTGCGTTGATCCAGTTTTTGATGAAAAATCCATCCAATTTCTCCAATAAATTTTTGTTAATAATTGGAGGTTTTTTCAGCCACTGATATAGAGTTTCAACGATCAAATTTACTGTTACAACGTCCATTTGAAAATTGATCGATGTAATTTTTAATAAATGAAAAATCATTCAAATTGCCATGGAGTAAGACCAGAGTACGGTATATCCAAAATTCGCCTACTCCTTAAGAGATCCTTGCACTTGTTATTTTTTCCCCGTGGAAAAAATCGTATGAAAAATTCTCCATGTTCGTAACAGCATTCTGATCATCGAAATAATTCCCAAACAAAAATTGAAAAAAATTAAAATGTTTTTATTATTATATTTTTTTCATATTCCTTATTTGAAGAAATGAAACGATCCTTATCGATTGTTTAACTGAAGTTTTTCGCACAATCAGGATACTGCTACAAATAGTAAATTTCTCTTTATTTTACAGACTTTTTTATAAATTTGTAATCAATAAAAATAAATGAAAAATCTAAAATCCGAATATGGATTGAGTAACGAGGAGTTTTTATTTTATGAGGAGTATTGCGAAATTTTTTTTCTCACGCCAAGATAAGGATATATATATGAAAAAGTACTGGATTGTCCAGTAATGTGGAGGAGAGTCGAGCAAAAATGCCAATGGTCTCGTTGCAGTGACTCAATTATTGCTCAAAATAAAAATTACGGTTCGATAAAAAATAATGTGGTGCCACAGTTGTAATTATTATCAGCCCAGTAAAAGGTACTAATCAGTCCATGAGAAATGACTATTCAATCCATCAATGATGTCTCTTCGGTCGAACACCGTTGTAATGGTCAAAAATATATTGCGAATCAACGGCAATATAATGCTATGCAAAACAATAAAAAATACACTGCTGTTACTAATTATAATAATTTTGTATAATTCATTTTTATTAACGTTTTTTTATTCTGACAAATTTCCGACTCTTAATTTATATTGTAGTTGCACTTTACCAGATCTTGGATAATCTCTTGTACCAAACCAGTAAGTATTACTGGACTGGCACACAGTAAAGTGGGCTGTTTATTGGACTCTGGATTATTTCCCGTTTAGAATTCATTGGGTGCTCCAGTAATTTTTCCAAGGCAGCTCCAAATGAAATACCACTGGATTTCCAGCTCAGAATGTCGTACGGATTCTACACGAATAATGATTAATTTTTAATTACTACGCTGAGAAAATTTTTTTGTTGAAAGTGCAAAAATTTGTTTGACTCAACAAAATATTTGTTTCGTTCACCTCATATCTCATGGTTAACCAAATCCATTTGTTGAATCAATTATAGTTTCATTATTTCAAACAAACTAATATTGAATCACCTAAATTCTTTTCAACTGAATGGATTTAGTTGTTTTTACTGAACTTTTTTCTCAGTGTAATCGCACTAATAATAATTTTTTTTTCTCTTATTGACAAATTCGCAAAATTTATCGGTTCAATTTTTTGGATGTTTCAAATTGATCAATCATTTTGAAAACGTTGGAAAATCTAAAAGATTCTGGAGTTCACACATTTCTATGTTTGGTTCACATAAAGCCACCTCATTTGTGCTGCGTTGTTCGGAAAAGAATGGGTTCTAGCGAGGAAAATGCGATCGATCTCACTCTCTCGTTTTCTTTCTTTATTTTTTTTTAAATTTTTGAATATACGAGACACGATGGTGGAATAGCGCTTGGCATGGAAGAAGAGCAAATGAATTGCCGCATGGCTGGTGTTTCTGTGCTACTGAGAACGCGAAAGGTAGATAAAGAGACAGAAAAGAGAGAGAGAGAGAGAAAGGTGGGTAACGCGCACGAAGCGTATCCGCGGAGCATGCAATACCACGCGTATTAAAAGTCGGCTAATTTAAAATCGAGCGAAGATCTGCGCGCGGGGTCGGAATCGAGGGAGGCAAACTCGCGAGCGAGCGAGCGAGCGGGATCTCTCGCGAAACCACCAACGGCACACGGACTCTCTAGCTGACTCACGATCTCACGCTGCAATGGCGTAAATAATGGTGGGCCTTTGCACGAAATTTTCCATTATTGATGATCTATATCGCAAATAAAAATTTCACTTTTTTCAAAAAAAAAAAAATCCTTGTGAAAATCTGGCACAATTGCCAGTTACTCAATCAGAAGGACATCCTTATTACAATGAAAATTGACGGTCACATTTTTAGTCAGTAGAAACTCTCAAAATATACGTCTGCAAAAAATAAGTATGTATTCAGAGGAATCGTGTCTGGTTTTAAAAATTAAAAATTAATTTTCAAAAAACAATTTTCTGACACTATTTTATTGATATTCAATAATTAGACAGCAATTTTTTCAAGATTTGAGAGCAAGATATACTTGAAAACTACTGCATCGATTTTTTGAAAATATTTGGGCCCCTTTTTAGATACTAAAATATAGTGTTTTATTTAAAGATTTATTTTTTACGATGGATATTCTCGATATGATGAATGAAAATGCCATTTTTTTCGCAAAAATCAAAACCCTCACGGTAAACACTCGCTATTTTGTTTCAATTTTAGATTTTGTAAATTGCTTTCATTACAGTATAGTTAAGTATAAACCTAAATAAAATAACGAAATTTGTTTACTTTTTTATTCCGGATGATATGATTTTGAATGACTACAGCAAAGCACCTTTTCGAAAAGTGCTCAGCAGACATCGAGTGTAACTCCGTTAAAATTATGTATAAAAATTTTAAAAAATTACTGAGCGTTTCAGATGTTACTTTTGAAAATACCAAACTTCAGTAAAATTATGTCATTAGTATTATCGAATAAAAAATTCTCAAAATTGGACATTTTCGTCCACCAGACAAGGTATAAATCCTCGAAGTAGTCCTTCCAGTATGAAGCAAATCAATTGAGTAGTGTGAATAAAAAAATTGTTTCCACGCTTTTCAAGGCAGAATTTCAAGCCAGTGCGGATTAAAATGGATCTGGTTTAAAAACTTCCTCAAAATTGTAAAAAAAAATATAACAAAAATAACTTTACAGCACATTGACTCAATTCACGCCAATAAATGTATGCCCCTATTTTTACTCAGTGATTTGTGAAAAAAGGAGATGATTTTTACATGAGGAATTTGATTTTTAAAAAAGTGAGAAATGTAGAATTACAACGAGAATATGAACGAAATGGAAAATTGCACGTAATAAATTCATAGCTACTTAAACGCCGACGTATTTATTTATATCCCAGTGAGTGAATTATTTCCCTCTCCCCCCTTTTCCGAGTCTCTCGTTGTCATATAGATTTACGTGCGATTGGAGGTAGCGACGATAGAACGGATTGCAGAGAGACGAGTGTTCACCGTGAGAATTTCGTGTAAACGTCTGAGACCTGCATCCGGATGAGGGTTTAAGGGGGGATTGGGAGATGCGGAGAATGCTTGCCGTGGTTGCCCTGGATGCGCATGATTCGCAGCGATCGAGAAGGTTTCCCCTCCCCCAGCAAGAAATCGTGTACTTTCTTGCGAGAATCTCCGTGGCGCGAGAAACGATACAGAAGAGAAAAAAGAAAGAGAGAGAGAGAATGAGCAAGAGCGAGTTTAAACTTAGGGCTTGAGCGAAGAACGCAAATAAACTTTTCGATGTGCATGTATCGGTCGATAGCAAGCAAAAGGGCGTAAAGTTGCATGAATCGCCGCCCTAATTGTGGTCCTTTTGTCAGCTAAAAATCGATACGTATACAGAGAACAAGAGAGAGAGAGAGAAGAAGGATAAAGGGGGTGGAAGTGAATGTGCGGGTGGATTCGTCGGAGCCTGGGGGCAACTCATCGGGTAAAGCTCAATCACGATATTTACACATGATAATTATTCCATAATTTACCCACGTTAGAAATGATACCGGAGACTGGTATCACATGTGCCAGAGAGAGAGAGAGAGAGAGGGAGAAATGGCGGAAGAGAGCAGTAAGCGATATTTGCGTTATCGAAATTCAGTTTTGCTGCCTACCAAATACATTTGTTCGCAATATAAATAAACGAGGAAACCATGACAAAATAACCGACCGGAAATGTCTAATGGAGAAATATCTCTGTAGAATCATAAACGAGTGAAAATAACGTTTTAAAGAATTTATAAAATCAAAGGAAATCAAAGATCACCTGAAAATATCGATAATTAGGTAGATTATATTTTTAAATAATTTAAATATAATGATTAACGATTATTTCAAAAGAAAATTCTTGAGACAGATATATAAAAAAAATTTTAAGAGAATTTTTTGGTATAGCATACGAAACACTTTTTGTATTTTAGTTGCTGCACGAAAAAATTTGTAGAATTTTGTACATTTTTTAAACTAAAGATAGTTAGAGCCTAAAGATTTTTTTAATGGAAACTTTTATAGCAAAAATACTAATTAATAAATATTGAAAATTGATTCAATTCCGCCTCTTAAAATCAATTTGAGAATTTTTCGCCTTCTTTTTACTTTTCTGGCGAATCAGAATTGTGCTGTGCGAAATTGACTCAATTTAACATAAAAACATCAGATGCGAGTTATACTTGCAAACTCTCGCCCTTAATTTATGGAAATTTAGTTTTGAAAATTTACATTTCAAAAACCAGTGACAATAGGGACGTATTGAGTGCGGAGACAATTTATACCCATAGTCAAATAATCTCTGTAAAACAGCACTGGCCTTCAAAAAGGTAAAAAAAAGTGTAAGACCATTTTAAAGGTCCAACATTATTTGTTGAAATTTGCATCAAATACTCAATAAAATATTCTACAAAGAGTACCTTCCTTCCATTCATGTTATTAATTTTGCAAAATTTAGAGTCTCGATGAGATTATTTAAATGTTGGTTTAAAGATTATTCTACTTCATCCATGTCCCGCAACAATTTTTTCATTTATCCATTCGCCATAATATTTTCGAGCAGGAACTAAGATTCAAAAAATAAAATAAATTTAAAAAAAAAGAAAAAATAAGCTGCCTCGATGCTTACATTTGCAAAAAGCTGCCGAACGCCTAAAGATATCCACAAATTCGAAAATATTGGTAGAAATAAATTTGCAAAAGTTTGGAAAAATCGACATCAATGAGACCGAGAGGAAAATTTTTGGAAAAACTTGCCACCATAATGAATCCATTGGCAATTATGATGGTGCAAGATAGTAGCCCTTCGTGCCCTGATGTCTCGCGAGAGAGTAAGTTCAAGCAGCTTTGGCGAACCGGATCGACGAATCCCCATAAATCATCGTGGCTCGGTGGATAAATCGATAGTTCAACTTACCAAGATATATATATATATATAGAGAGAGAGAGTTATTCTCTTTTACTCATCTCTGTCTCCATTAACGATCGTGTACAGTCGTAATAGAGCCGTTGTATCGCTAACGTTATTGGTGTCGTCTTAATAACAAACCATCGGTTAGGGATCCCTCATCTCGCGCCCCGAGACCTCCTCGCAATAATATAGGGATCGAGATGCAAAGTTGAGTTATGACGGCGGCAGTCAGGAGTCAGAGCAAAGAAGTTGTTTCTCTCGCTCTCTCGCTGTTTCATCCCTCCCTATCAAAGAGAGACCCTCGATCTTCCCTCCTTACTTTTTTGGTTTTTTTTATTATTATTATTTTCATTTCTCCCCTTTCCAATCGCTCGCGGCTCCGTCGCGGCAAACGTGTGATCTTTTTGATCGATTTTACCAATAATCAAACATTCACCTCGAAACCCGAGAAATTTATATACGTAAATTTTCGCGATGAATTATATTCGTTGCACGAACACGAGCGCGATTTAACATTTTTTTTTTAGCCTTCTCCCTTTTATTTTTATGATTTACTCCTCATTAATGTCAACGATCGGACGAGCTAATTCGACACGACACGGCGCAGGGTTGGTGTGTTCGAAACGAGAGAAATTGGGCGGCGGTTATGGAACGTGTTTTGGGGTAAAATGAGGATGAGAGAGATAGAGAAAATTCTCTTGAAAATTCAAAATGTCACACACGTTAATACGAGAGCCAATCCTCTCTCTCTCTTTCTCGCTTTTCATGCCACACGTCGGCTAATTCGGTAATCCGAAATTCGTCATACAATAAATCAATTGACGCTCGAAAATGCTGGCTCATATGTGAGTGCGTGTGCGTGCGTATGTGTGTGTGTGTGTGTGTTGGTTCGTGAGTGGATATACAGTGGACAACGAGAACAGCGTGTTGATGCTCCGGGCAATTTAATGCCCGGGTGTTAAATTGTCACGAGTCCAGACCAGACTACTCATCAGACTAAACTCGTTACGGATTTTTAATAGGCCGAAAGAGAAGGAGAGAGAGAGAGAGAGGGAGTGACCAGGGTTGACGAAGTAGGGATGATGTGCGAGATAAAAAAGGGAGGAGAAAAGTTCGAACGTGTGGGAACATTATAATTGTGATGCCGGAAAAAGGAGAAAAGGGTCTGATATAAATTGTCCAGCATTATTGTAGAATTAACTTGCCCAGATTGCGATCAGACCCCATCGACTCGTCATCGATCAGAATTCAAAACCCTCGATGATCTGTACTTGAAATTTCCACAGAAAATTGAGGTTTATGGTAAATGTATGAACTTAATGTAAGGTTAAAAGATCCTGCGAATACGGGCTGAATGATTCCGTCGAATTATAGCAGAAACGTGTCTAAAATGAACCACTTGAGTTAAGGATGTTGAGTCCCTATGAAGTCTTTTAATGTTAATTGTTCAATAAATTGCTCCTTAATCGTCGTGAAATTTGTACATGACCTCCTGAATACTTCATGTAAAAACATATTAAATTTTCAGAATTCTATCATCATTACTTCAACCTCCTTAAGGGTTAAAATGAAAAATGATGAGAAAATTCTGAAAATTTCGTATGTTTTTGTATGAAGTATTTGACAGGTCGTGTAAAAATTTCACGACGATTGGGAAGCTCGTTATTAAAATATTAACATATTGTTAAGAACAATTTTTTAAACAAATAAAAAAAATATTTATCAATAAACTTCGTTTTGTTTCCGCTGCTTTTAATATAGTGTAGATATTAAAAAATTGAGAGGTCAAAAAAAAACTTATCGCAAAGTTACATCAGTTTCCATAAGACTACATTTAATTTAATTTAATTTGTTAATGTTAATTGTTCGATAACGAGCTTCCTAATCGTCGTGAAATTTTTACACGACCTCTTAAATAATTCGTCCAAGAACATACCAAATTTTCAGAATTTTCTCATCATTTGCGATTTGGGACTCAACATCCTTGTAGTTATTTAATATTTTTACTATTTTCATAAGTTGTTGTACTTTTAATTTTTAAGTTTAACAGACTTTTGAATTTCTTTAGAAGGAATTTTGAACAGACGTATGGACAGATCGATTTCCCTTAAATGGGGTTAAATCATCCCCCTTGGGGTAAAATGAACCCTGAGTACCAGGTATTGAATTGAATTGATTTAACACGATTTTATTTCATTTTATTATAAAAAATGCAGACAGTATTAGACATTACAAAAGTCACATATGAATCTACAACATCTGTAACAAAGTTAAATTCATTTGTCGTCGTTTGCTAGATTAAGCGAGTAGGCTCGATAAAATCAGTAGGGATCACTTTGGACACCTTTTCCTTTTTGAGTGAAATTTTAAGGATTATTTACTAAGTTTCAACAGGGTCTTTAAATATGTAGTTAAATTAATAAATAATTTGTTCATCATTCGTTCTGCTCAATTTGATTAAAATTGGGACGACTCAGAGGCCCAAATTTTCGATCCGAAGGGTGGTTGAACTCGAATTTGATGTGATGATCGATCCTAAGCCGAGACTTAGCTCAATCAGAGTGAACTTTCCTCATTGCTTATTCCAAACACGTATTATTTTTCTATTCATAAACCACTCTAAATATTTATATTATTGTTAAAATTATAAAGTATCCAAAGGAATCAAAAACATTTCTTCATTGTTATCCAACTTCATTAATAAATAATTACCCCTATTTTTTCTACATACTTATTTCCATATTTAAAATTTCCATATTTATATGATGATAGGAATTATATTTATTGGCTAAAACAAATTTGCAAGTTCCAGATTCAATTAAAAATAAAATAAAAATATGGAATTGAACTATTAAACCACGCAGATTATTGATTCAGGAACCTAAAGAATTTAAATGGAAATAAAATTTTAAAATAGTCACTTGATGACAGAACGTTCGAAAGGATTTTAAACAAATTCACGACACATCGTCAGACTCGAAAAATAATACTCTCTCGTCATTTATTTCATAACAATCTGAAAGCTATATACCCGATTCCGTCGTGGCTGCAATTTTGTTTCCGCGACGATGAGGAAAATCGAAATGAGAGAGGATCGAAGGCGAATAAACTGGAATTTTCGATTGGTACGGCGCGTATGATTGATGCTTTCAACGATCGTAAAATATTTTCTCGATTAAAATATCGTTTCAGTTTCAATCTCATCGTTCGACTCGAATTGTTCGTTGCACGAGCACAATATATATATGCGGCTATCATATTCCTCATCCAGAGGGATATCGTACAAGGAAAAAAAAGAAAAAAAAATATTTACACAGATATTTCGGCACATGTGCATGGGGAAGTGAGATCGAGAGACAAAATCTCGTTGTGGTTTTGCCATATATGCTGCGGAACCATTTCCGAGCTAGACGAGTCGGGGGTGGCTTTTACCACGAGTCTGATGCCTTCACCGCGCGTGTAAAACAAAACCACCCTCATACAAATATTATATCTATATATATATTTATAAAGCCTCGTTTACGTACTTGTTTTGTGTCTCGTGGCTTGGAAAATAACAATTTCCCCCGAATATGGTCGATGGCGGAAGGGTTAAAAAATAACGGTAAATCAAATTTCGAGCAAACCTAAAATTGATTAAGGCGGCACTCTCGTTTAGAGGAATATATATTTTGAGCGTTTTGTCGAGCTCGATAGAAACAAAATATATATTTACATTCTTTTGTTTAAATATTTGATAATATTTTTACAATAAACAAAAAAAATTATAGCAATAGAAATGAAAATTACATAAGTTGATAAAGTTGGGGCCAAAAAAAGGAGTGCTCGATTGCAACCTTTTTAGTCAACCGATACAAAATTTAAAAGAAGATTATTAATTAGTAAGAATGTCTTTATAGCCCCTATCTCAGAGAAAACGGGAAAAAAATCGCAAAATGGCGGCTGCCTGAACAAACAAAGAAGTTTTTCGACCTTTTTTCATAGTTTTTATTTTTTTTACAATCGTATAAAAATAATTTCGATGCAAAAATGTTAAGAGCTATAGAGAGTTATACATTGAAGATAGGTAAAAAATTTGAAGTAAATCGGTTGAGTAGAACTTGAGTTATAATGTCAGCCGTGTTGAGAAAAGTAGTTTTGAGAAAAACGTCTCTCCTCGGATTTACTCCAACGTAGTTACTGCGTCACTAAAATAACTATAACTCCGTGAATCAATGAAACTTAAAAATTTCCTTTCGAAGATATATTCTTAGAGGGCTAAACTTTAAGAATATGCAAAAAACATTGATTTTGTCAATATTCTAGACCAGAATACCCCTTTAAAGTTACGCTTCGACGAGTCGAGTGTAGTTACTGCGTCACTAAAATAACTATAACTCCGTAAATGATTGGAATTTTAAAATTTCCTTTCGAAGAAATATTCTTAAGGGGTTAAACTTTAAGAATGTGCAAAAAAATGGATTTTTTTCAAAATTCTAGACCGGAATACCCCCTTAAAGTTACGCTTCGATGTGACCGGTGTAGTTGATGCGTCACAAAAATAGCTATCACTCTATGAATTATTGGAATTCAAAAATTTCCTTCCGAGGATATATTTTAAAGGTCTAAACTTTAATAATATGCAAACAAAATTGATTTTTTCCAAATTCGAGACCAGAATGTCCCCTCAAAGTTACGCTTCGACGTGACTGGCGCAGTTGCTGCGTTACCAAAATAGTTATAACTCCATAAATTATTGGAATTAAAAAGTTTCCTTTCGAGGATACATTCTTAAACGTCTAAACTTTAAGAATATACAAAAAAAATTTTTTTTCGAAAATCTAGACCAGAATATTGCCTTAAAAAAATACAGATTCATCCAAGAGCCGATTACAGTTTGAATAATCATTTCCCCATAAGCTTTGTCAAATCATCCTCGATGTCTTTCTGGCCAGTCTGAAAAGCTCTTCATTTCTCCAAAGGTGATAAAAAGGGAAATAAAATAAAATAAATACCCGTACATCCACGTGTGCGTGTGTATATAGAAGCATCAGCGTTGAAATCGTCAAGTCTGAAATGAATTCGCAATCGTTGGGTCCGCACTGAGAGATAAAGGAAGGAGGATTTTCTATATATATATATATATGTATATATTGAGGGGTCACGATCGATACGATCGAATCGGCATCACGGTCGAGCGGATTCTCTCTCGCTCCTCGACAACGAAGATGGAAAAAAAGCGCGAGATGAGACACTGTGTGGTGTTATAAGAATCGCACATGAAGAAATAAGACACTGTGTGTGTATGTATATCTTTATACATACAGATATAAAACGCAGTATGTACAGCAGTGAAAGAATGAGAGTCGAATAGTGGTAGGAGACATAAAGACGTCACGTCGGATCACGTCGAAGATTCGAAGAGGGAAAAAGAGGGAGAGAGGGAAAGGGTAAAAGAGAAGATCGAGCTGTGATCAGCTTGCTCGTCGCTCCACACGAACTTTTCTCTCTCTCTTCCTCTCTTCCTCTCTCTCTTTCTCCTTTACAGAGATATGAGACACGAATAAAGGATCTTGGAGCTAGCAAAAGATCGAAGCATCTCTCAGGATCTCTCTTTTTCTCTCTCTCTTTCTCCTCCTCTCTCCTTCTGGCTTCTCCTTTCCTCATCGGAAAGTCTCCTCGACTTCGTGAACACCGTCGAGAGCTCGGTTCCTTCGTTTTCGCTCTCGGGCTTTGCTGCGTGCAATGCGAAACGTGACAGTGTCCGCCCTCCCTTCGTCCGCCCTCTTAACAATACCCTCGTCCTTCGTTCCACACTATGCCAATGTGCGCTCCTCATCTTATCGCTCTCACTCCCTCTCACTTCCTCTCCGTCGCACCTCTATTTCATAGTTTTTCTCCCTTCCTCTCCTTTCCTCCACTTTACTCCCTTCGAGCAGCTCCCATGCTTCATCCGTTTCTCCATTTTTTTTTCGCCTGCCAACTCTCTTCACTCGTGTCTTTTCCTCGCTATTTTTTCCCCTTCATCTCATTCCCTCTTCCGTTATCTTTTTTTATTTTTGATCCTCCATCATATTTATCCCACTTCGCTGATACGACTCTCAGATTACCCTTACTTTGATTTCGCTGCATGTAAGATAATTCAAGCAGAAAATGGGACGTCTCTGGATCCTTCGAGCAAATTGATCGATTGGAACGGTTTCTTGATATTGCTGAAAATAGTTGGCACGGGATTATGGATACGGGCTTGAATAGGCGAAATGTTACAGAAATCGCGATATTGGAGCCTTGATGTTTTTGGATTTTGAGAGGTCGTGAGTGTTGAAAAGTTTTTTGGAAACGGTATTTTCTGACTCTATATTTGCTCGTAAATGTTCCCTGGAAATTTCAGAACGATCATTGCATCAACTAACATCCTTACGAAATGCATTTAAATTTTTTATATTCGATTACTCGTTTTCAAATGGCGTTGCCCATTATAAAAGTCCTTCTAAAGAAGTCCCAAAGTACCAGTATGAAGAAACAAAATTGAAAAAAAAGATATCCATCCAAAAATTTGGCTTCGATTTTTGGGGTTTTTACATAATTGAAAGGTCCTTGAAGTAAAAAATAATATTTTGATTTTTTACGAAGATATTTCTATACGAATTGTCTGCAAAATGCATCTCGAATTTCCAGAAATTATGAAATAATCCGAAAATACACGGCTTCAACTTTTCTTTTTTCTATTTTTTCCTCTTCATCGTCTCTCATTCCTGAAATCCTTCAGTCTTTTCTCTACCTCGTTACATTATTTTCTTTTTGCCCGGCTATCCGCTTCTTCTCTATTCTCGATTTTCCGCTTCTTTGATTCCCATTTCACCTGTTCGTACGATTCCCGTAAAGGAGCTTGGGGCTAGTTGTAACAGGGGTAAGTTGTAACACTCAATTTTGACCAGAAATTTAAAACATTTTGATTTAATTTTTTTGCCCAATGTGCTTCTTATAACTCGCAGCATAACGTAAACACCGCTAATACCACGCGAGACATCCAAATAAGAGGATATACACACGAGCTCTATTTCGGCCAGGTTTTGCAAAAAAAATACTTACGAAAATTTTGATTTTGACTATTAAAATTACATTTATTGTTTATTGTTTTTTCCTTGTTACATCGTAAATTTAACTGGCTTTCATTTGCTTTTTTAAAAATTATTCTAAAGTTTGTAGTTTTTGAGATATTTCATTGAGGAGACATAATGAGCCCATGGGGCAAGTTGTAACATGTTAGAACTTGCCCCATGCGCGTGTATTTTTTTCTGCTCTCTACATGTATTTGTATAAATAATATTATTAAAACTTGTGGTATAGTAATTACATAGTATTACAAATTATTTGGGGCTTCTGTGCATTCTTTTACTCTTCTTTACTCTAATATTGCCCGGAAAAATGTGCTAAGTTATTGTATGGTATTTTTTTTAGCATGAGAGACTACCAAAGATTATAATCATCACAAGAATGAACCACGATGAATAATACAAGACTGTGAACCAATAAAAACGTGTTCTTTCTTGTAAATGTTGCCAGTCTTTTCATTGTTACAACTTGCTCCGAGCCCGTTACAACTAGCCCCAGACATGGGGTAAGTTGTAACAGCTCCCATTTTTTCAAAAAAACGTCTGGTGTAAAAGATAGGTAAAGATTTAAAATTATTTTTCAATTGGAATTAGTGCTCAGATATAGACTTTACAAACCCGCTTACCCACAATCTTAAAAGCATACATATTTTAGGTGTTACAGGCCTTTTTTCAAAAACTGTTACAACTAGCCCCACGCTCCCGTACCTTTTTTTCGCTCTTGCATCGTGTGTTTCGTTTCTCTCCGGCAATTTCACTTTTCCGCTGGATACTTTGTTCTTTTCGAACGTGGTTATATTTTTTTCATTCGTTTTTTTCATTCACGGAGCACGGCAAATCGGTGGACCATTGTCGAATATGGAAAAAAAAATGAGAGACGGAGTCGAGTCGCGGAGTAAATTCGAGAAAAAGAGCTTGGTATGAAAATAATATAAAAAAAAGAGCTGCAGAATTTCTTCGATACACGCGCGTGTATCGAGTCTCATATTTCCAATGGGAATGAAATGACCCCTCGATATCGCGTGGAACACACACAGGACGAGAATAAAAGAGAAGAAATAAGGAAGGAGGGAAGAATCGACGAGGGATGATATGAGAAACGAAAGAACGTGAACGTGACGACGCCAACGACGACGACGACGACGAAAACGACGACGGGTGAGTCGCCACCAGAAAGCACGTGCCGGTTAAATAATAACGAGGTGGGGTGCAAGACGAGCTGAGGAAGAAATCGGCAGAGAAAAATATCCCCGACGATATGAGAAATCCATCTCTGTTTCGTGTACCTCGAATTTCCACATAAAAGTGTATTATTTCTATTTTTAAAAATATTGCAAAATGCCAATCCACTATAACTGATCGAATAAACGAAAAACCGATGAATTTGATCAACATTGATGCAATAAATCTTGACTGCATCTCGATATTCCCGATAATCCGATCATTCGAGTCTGTTTGCCTATTCGCGATGGTTCGCAATTTTGCATGCTCAATAATTCATCGATACAAATTCAATATTCAAGAAGCCCATTGGCCAATGTTGTCGGATTATTATTACAAAAAGTTCTTTATCGTGAAGCCAAAGTCGGTTCTTCCGCGCGGGAGTTAAATCCTGTAGTTTGAGGATCGGTTCGCGAAAAGCTCGAATTTTACGACTTTTCATATTATCACGACGTCCAGGAATAGTTCCCTCTTTTGCGTTGTACAAATAGCGGATCAAGCTATTTTCAATACTCTAATGCATGTTTACAGCTTTATCAGTTATTTTTCTCCGCTACAAAATACATCCTTGCCACGATGCAACGTTGAGAACGTCTCTGTCTTCGATGAAAGTAGGCGCGTTCACAACTCTACCGGATATTACTCCAACAGATGTTGGGGATATACTTCTGGCAGAGGTGCAGAGTTCTGGTAAAAATAACTGGTAGAGATGTGCCTATTGCAGGACGAAGATGTCCTGCACATTTTATTGCTGTAGGATTAGCTACGATGAAACATTGCCGTGACAACTCTACCATAAAAATTTCTGCCAAACGTCAACGTTGTAATATCGTTGCTAAATAATTGCCCTGCTAAAATTAACATCTCTAACCTGACTTTAAAAAAAAAGCTCAGCGTTGACATCTCTACCGCATAACATAAGTGTATCTTGACAAATCTTCGATTTTCCTAACGTGTAGTTGTTTTATTTGGACGTTTAGTTGGAAGAAAACAGTTTATTTGTTGTAAAGAAATATATTTTGTTGGCACTTGAATATTCCTTAACTGTTATAAAATTTGTTAGTCGTTAAGAAATATTTTATTTATGTCAAAATAACTTATTAACTGTTAAAAAATAATGGATTTCGCCATATTCAACTTTACACGTGTTAACAGTTAACAAATTCTGGTATATTGTTTTCTCAGTGCGGAGACTTTTGAAATAATAGACACGTTAAAAGGAGCAGCTAGGTTTTTCAGAATGGGGCTGAAATTGAAGAAAAATGTTTTTCATGAAAATTCATAAAAGTTTTGATTTTTTGAGAAAACTATTGATGGATTCCTGTTCACGGGGACAAAATACATCCACCTAAGGTTTGAAAAAAAAACTAAACTTATTTTTTCATTTTGGCCCAAATTGAATGTGTCCACTAAAATAGGTGTAATTTTTTTTCTACTCAAAATTTTGGCTCTAGATCGTTGAAGCTTCAAAACGCCACTTTGTTCATGCGATTCTGATAATTTTTTTATTTTTGGCAGATGTTTAAAGTTCGACCATCGATTTTTGCAAATTTTTGAAGGCTTTCCGTTTTTTTCGGCCATTTTCAAACTGCTGTCATTTCTACAGAAATTTATGTATCAAAACGAACCAAACAGCAATCTCTAAGTTTAGTGACGATGCATACGTACGAATAAAAAATTTCCGAATCGGTCAAACCGATCGAAAATTATGAGCGCTTGAAATTTCACGCTTTTGAGGTTTCTAAGAATGGGGCTAAAATTGAGCAAAATTCTTTTTGATGAAAAATCATAAAAATTTTGATTTTTCGAGAAAACTATTGGTAGATTCGTGTTCAGGGGGACAAAATACATCGACGTAAGGTTTGAAAAAAAAAAATATTTCAATTTTTTTTTGTATTCTGACCAAAATTCAATCTGTCCACTAAAATAGGTGTAATTTTTGTTCTACTTAAAATTTTGGCTCTGGACTCGGCTCATTCTCTTCGTAATCGTTGAAGCTTCAAAACCCCCCGCTTTGTTCATCCGATTCTGATGATTTTTCGAAATTTCTCCTCAATTCTAACCCGGACCTCTATTTTAACCACTTCTGAGCTCTGAAATAGTGACAATAGTGACCGAATATCGGAAAGAGTGATGATACGATTTTAAAATAGTCACCAATAGTGAGAATAGTAACTCATTGGCAATCCTGACTCTGCCGCAATAAAATTTCTCTCAATAAAAAAACTCTGTTGGTTCCATCTCCAGCAGAAATACACGATGTATTTTTGGTAGAGTAATAACCGGTAGAGTTGCAAACGTGCTCACTTTAATACAGGACGAAGACGGGGTCCGTCGCGAAGAAGGAGAACATCGGAGAGGAGAACGAGATCGTCCACTCGGCGTCTCCTCGCGTTCTCATTGCAAAAGATCCTTACATTTGGACCACCCTGTAAGACGTGAGCGAGGCGTATGATGGCGACCTCTACGGCACTCGCTATCTTACCTCACGATCCTGATCACGATCACGCACGCACGCGGAACCGCCCACTGCGTCCGCACGACTTCTTCTTCTTCTTCTTCTTCTTCTTCTTCTTCTTCTTCACTCCTGACTCTCTTTTTCCCTCTTATCTTCGAGCCTCTATGGTTTCCTCCTCGCTCTCCTTCTCGTCTCGTTTTCTTTATCCCCTGAGCTTTCCTCTCCCCTTCTTTCTCTCTCTCTCTCTCACATCGTCTCCGTCCTCTTGCGGTCCACGTACGGATTCTTAAGGTTCAGCGCACGCGGACGCACGTGCGTGAGGCCCCTCTGAGGAAAAGAGATACGCGCGAGAGGGGAAAAAGTACCGGAGATAAAGATGAGGCCGTTGCCAAGAAAAATTGAGAGAGAGAAAAATGCCTTGTTCGCCGCGCGTACGCCGTACGTGACCCTTGAAAATACTGTAGCACACAAATGGACGCACACATATCGAGCGATAATCACGCACTCGACCTCTACACTCGATGATCTTGTAGCGTAATCGATAAATTGGACCCCTTCATCGATCTGCCGGCTCGCATACGATCTATAAATACATATATACACATATATGAGTCATTCCATGTTAATTCGACGACGTTTTGGCGGTGAACCCCTTAGATTTTTTGTTTTTTTTTTTAATGTGTTATTATACATGCGAAAAGAAGCATCCATGCAAATTTTTAGCTCTCTATCCCAAAATTATTGATTTTTGTAAAAATATTCTTAAAACAATCATAACTTCTACAATAACCAAGATATTATAACTTGCTGAGAGGTCATTTTTTTTTGTTTTTCAATGTATTTTTTGATAAAAATTTCGAAAAAATAATAATTTAATGTCTTTTTGGCTGTTTTAAGCTAAAAAACTTGATTTTCTATCAAAGGGACGCCTTCGATTTTTTTCAAAAATAAAATAAAATAAAATTCTACATAAAAATTTTTTTTTCTGAGATTTTACTAAAGATGGGATTCAAATAACTTCTTATTAAAAAAAATTGTATTCGATTTTTTTTCGTAATTTTAATCTTTTTTTCTTCTATGACTACAATAGTTGATTTCAATGATATTAAAATAAATAATTTAACTTTTCTCACACATTTCCTTTGTAAATTCTAATAATCAACATTAAGAATTACAATTATCATTTAAAAAAATTGAATAAAGTGCAAAACGTACTTGAATTGTAATTCTTAATTGTTACAATTTACAAAGGAAATATGTGCACTGAGAAAAAAAAAGTTTGAATCAACTAAATCTACGATTCAATACGTCCAAACGAATATTTATTTGCTTTTAACTAAATAATTAGTTTCTTGAATATTTATGCCCTTCGGTTAACCAAAATATTATTCAGGCAAAAAAATATTGAATTGTACGAACTAAATATTCGTTTAGACGTGTTGAATTACAGATTTAGTTTATACAAACATTTTTTTTCTCAGTGTGAGAGAAGTTAAATTATTTATTTTAACATCATTGAAATCAACTATTGTAATCATAGAAGGAAAAAAAATCAAAATTACGAAAAAAAATCGAATAACATTTTTTTTAATAAGTTGTTATTTGAATCCCATTTTCGGTAAAATCTCAAAAATTTTGTTTTTTACGTAGAATTTTATAATTTTTTTTTTCTTAACGAAGGGGTCGCATTGAAAGAAAATCCAATGTTTAACTTAAAACAGCTAAAAAAACAAAACAAAAAATGTTTCTTCATTTTGGATATTTTATTTAAAAAGTACATTGAAAAACAAAAAAAATGACCTCCTAACGAATTAGAATATCTTGGTTATCGTAGAGTTTATGATTATTTTAAGAATGTTTTTTGAAAAATCAATAACTTCGGTATGGTTCAAGATAGAGAGCTAAAAATTTACATGGATACTTCTGTTTGCATGTATAATAACATATTGAAAAATAAAAAAAATCGAAGGGAGTCACCGACAAAACGTCGTTGAATTGATAGGGAATGACACATATATATAGATATATAAATGTATTCAACCATCTCCGCGGACTGCAAGTTCTTCAGCCCTCTGTCCTTTCATCCTCGGGTCTTTTTTTACCCTGCAATATTCCTGGACTTTCATGATACAGGTAATGGCATATCGATCATGCCGGCATTACTGTGCTAACCAACCTGTGACGTATAGACCTGCCGCTGAACAAAAGATCGTAACTCACATCGATATTGACTTGAAAACATTGGATTTGCGCCCTTTTGCTTGACAGTAAACGTTGAAACGTCCAGTTGAACATAGTGGATACTTTAATATCCCCTTGCATATTCCCTTGTATGGGAAGCACGCATAAAAGGGTATATAACCATGTATAAGGTATGCGCCTCCATATATTACTTAATCCAGATTCTAATCCTACGCTTATCTCTACCGCAGAGATTTCCTATCGCCCTCGACTTATCTCTTTCCCTCCTTCTCTCTCTCTTCTTCTCTTATGGTTTCCTTACTTCCACTCTATCGTGTCCTACGTGCACATACCTTTTTTTTCCTTCTCCAGTCTTATACAGCAACTATATGTGCCGTTTTGCACACTCGACGGAGAGACTTTTCTCCCTGGGCAACACGCTGCCCCATGAGTGTGGGAGTTGGAATATACGATGGCACTTTACTCGCCGACCATATTCCGTGCGATTCCAGCGCGTTAAAGCCGCGCAGATAGTGCGTAGATCGTAGATAGATAGAGCCAGAACTATAGACACAGCCTAGCTTTACATTTAATACTCTCCGCATTTAAAGAGAAGAGGCTAGATCCCGTGTAGAAATGTGATAGGGCAACCATTAGTTGATTCTTGCCCCTGATCCGCCCTGCCTGATCCGATTTTCTTGGCAGGGCCCTGACATGGAACTTAACGACCTGGTCCCTAGTTATTACATTGAAATAATCACTTATTACCAGTGCCCTGCATGATCAGAATATGAACAGTTTCCGACGATGTTATTTTTACACTTTTAAGCAAAAAATATTTTTATTTTATTACCCTGGCAGGGCTCTGATGTGAAAACTATTGGATTGCCCTGAGTATTTATTAAAATAAAATTATTTGTATATCGGCTTTCAGTAGTATAATAATAATAATAATAATAATAATAATAATAATAATAATAATAATAATAATAATAATAATAATAATAATAATAATAATAATAATAATAAATAACAATAATAGTAATAACAATAATAATAAATTAACAATCATTGCCTCGTTTATTATTATTATTATTATTATTATTATTTAATTATTATTTACATTATCACTTTTATTCCGCGAGAATAACAAGCAATTGTGCGCCTGTCACAAGTTCGTTACGTAGGCAGAGGATTATTATTATTATCACGACGAACCGCATCGCGTTAGTTCCGAGACTTGGCGCGAGATGGCGCAGGACAGCAACCGTTGAACTCGCATACGGATAATGTGTTCAGTATGCTTATATAGACGGGTGCGAGCACGGATGTTAGCAGAAGTCGGTGTCGGAAGAATCCATACAAGGAGTTCCTGCCGTCTTATGTAATTGTACTTATTTATTTAATTCTCGTAGAGAATTTCCGTTCACTCGGAATCTAATACTCTCTTCGAGGATTGCCAAAAGAAAAGTGTACCCTAAGAAAGGGTTGCCTCGAAATAAATAATAAGATGCATACATTGAAAAACCTCGTAAAAACGAATTGTTTAAAAAGCGCTTCGGTGTATGATCGCGACCGTGATCAGGGCCTTTAAGGGCATGATTCTAAAAATCTTAGGGGCCTGATCAGGATCTGCTAGGGCCGGATCATATCGTCATAGGGGCCTGATCATGATCGCCGGATCCGAAAATGGCCAGCCAGGTGTTACATGGCTAAACAGGGCCTGTTAGGATGAGCGGATCATTTCCCTACATTAGTTAGGGAGGGCAAGTCAGGGGCAGAAGTTTTTCCCCACCAAAATTTCTACACGGGATACGGGGCATTTCACGTTGAAACGAGAAACGAGATCTTTGGACCTCGGACCTGGTTCTAAGTTTTTGGACGGTCGTGTGATTCTGATAGGATTGCAATTAAGTATCAGGGGCTAGTAATTGATCGATCAAAGGCTGATAGGCTTGAAAGCTGAAGAGTTTTTAGTAGACTCTGCAATGGGAAGAGTTGTTTTTGAATATGAAAAAATGCAATGATGAGAAATTTTTCAAGCTCATTCCCAAAGTATTTTTCCTCTGCTTTCATGTAAAAGGAACTTTTTTGGCTCCAAAAAAACTAGTATTTTTTCGAAAATATGTTTCAATTGTTGAGAAAGAGGAAATAAAAAATATGTCCTGAGATTTCGGGATTATATTATCGAAAACGACGTGGCAATCTGTTCCTCTTTCTTCAGAGAAATTTTCATAAAACTTGCCAAATCATTTATATTTTAGTAGCATAATAAATTTTTCAAAATAATGTTTCTGGCTGCTCAAAGTTTCGTACTCTAGCAATACAGTAGCAATTCTAACTCTAGCAATTGAGGTTGGTTTCTTTTTAATTAAAAATACTCAAAGAGATAACAAAATCGACCCGCAATTTCGAATTTATTGCTGATGAGGACATTTTTTTGGTAATTTTGAAATTTTCCAAAGATGCTTGTAATCATTTTGACTTCCATAAATCAGGAAATAAAAAATGTCTTGAGATTTCGGGTTTATATTGTAGAAAACGACATTGCAATTTGTCCCTCTTGCTTCAGAGACATTTTCATGAAACTTTCTAAATCATTTTTGTTTAGAAGCATAATAAATTTTTCAAACAAATATTTCTGGCTGCTTTAAGTTTCCTAAAATACTATAGCAATTGAGTTTGGTTTTCTTTTTTAATAAAAATAGATAAAAAGGTCCACCCGCAATTTTGAATGGATTGCTGATGAGGACATTTTTTGGTAATTTTAAAATTTTCCAAAGATGCTTGTAAAAATGTTACCTTTCATAAATCTGCAACCATTGATTATATGGAACTAAAAAAAAAATATTTCACACAAATAGATTAAGCGACAAGTATAATTAACATTAAATTAACCCTAAGTCTTTAACGCAATTCAAAATAGATAAAAATTTCTTTTTTTTTAACGAAACAAAAATCGCGCAAATTCATAATTCGCTCATAAACGCTTTCCCTATATGATCGAATTTTTCACCAGCACGATTCTCCAAAACTTCTACCAAAAACAAGATCAGGAGATATCAAAATCAACAGCCTGGAAAGTCTCAAAATTTCAAAATCCAACAAACGAATTTCCAACGACCTTTCGACCAATTGCAAATAAACCTTAATGATGTGTTTAATCGAAAGTGCCTTAACCCTTAATAGTCCCACCGGGTGAAATATACCCCAGCCGTTTGTTGACCTGGAATACCTTCTATAAAATTCGAGAAAATAGGAATTTTTTTTTCATATTTAAAATAAAAAATTTCAAAAATAATCGGTATGGTCGCGTAAAAAAAAGTTGAAAGTACATTGCACTATTTTTTTTCGATACTTTATCACATTGCAAAATGATTAGGGTGAACTTCACCCCACAATGACTTTTACGTATTTTTCTCGAGGGTTACTATTAAGGGTAAACAAAAAATTATCTCCTATTCCCGAGTGATGAAGAAATACCAAGGACATGGCAAAAAAATAGTTGACGAAAATCTGAGATTTCGTTTGACGTTGATTTTATATTGAACGCCGCATGTGCATACGAGACAAAACGGGAGGAAAAAAAAGGTCTCTCTAGTATCGCTGCACAAGCTCCGATAGCTTTGCGATCTTTCCCCATCTCAGGATTCTCCTGCCATATTCACCGAGCAGAGAATACTGGTACGATCTATGTTACATGCGTACGTTAAACCAAGATACGTTTATCTCTGTATTGAAAATACACGTACTTGCGTGCGTATATTTCTGACGCTGCTGCCAGTGGCTAACGGTCTACAAATTTTTATTTCGCGGACCTCCGACGTACGAAAGCTTTTCCACTCTCTATTTTCTTCTCTCTTTCGCTCGCGATATAAATGCCGTAGGCACGAGCGAAAGACTCTCTCGATGTGTGCCCAGTGTGAAATGCGTAGGCGGAATTACTCCTCGCGTTACTCCGGCTGTTTGCGCCCTCCGAGATAAGATATCGAGGGGTTTCACAGACACATGTCTGCTCATATAACACTGGCATAACATTGCCAATCCCTGGAGTAACTTTAGTGCAAAGATCGGCGATTGTAGCGTTGCTAGTCAGCGATTAAAGGAATATTGGATATTTCTCAGTTTTGACCATTTCCTTGATACTTTCTTTTCGAGCATCATCTTGAGCGTGCGTTTCAGTGGCATCTGCATTTAGCTTAGATTCTTCACGTTTTCTATCGTGGAACGAAATTATCCTTGCACGAGTCGAGGAGATTCAAGGAGGAAGATCCTTTGGGTCAGATATGGACACATATGTCCAAAAGTTTGGAAACACTCCCCGATTCCGCACGGACAAAAAGTTTCACTGCTCTTTTATAAATAAAGATATTTCAATTCAACAAGCAGCGTTTCAAAGGGGACATATTTAGCTGCATTTCGCTATTTCCAAAAAAAAAATTTTGATTTTTTTTTAACCCGGTACGTTCTTTGAAACGTGGACATTTTTCGGCTTTTTTTGGCGTTGAAATTTTAACGCACAACCCATAACATTAAAAAAAAAATGTTTTTCGAATGAGAAACTTGTGCAGGGGAATAAGCTTTAATTTCGTTTTTTAAATAGTTGCGTACCATTTTTTTTTTCGCAAAAAATATTGAATTTTTTGGAACAGACGACCATATTTATAAAATGTAGCGTAACTCCAAAACTACTGGGTTTTTGTGAAATCACTAAGAGGGCAAAAAGTTGTATACAATTATTATAGATTCAATGAAATTTTTCCAAATTTTTTTTTCAAAATTTTTTTTTCGAGATTTTTTCCTGTCAACGAGATATTTTTTTTATCTCAAACAATCGGATCTCTTATCACATCTACGCGACTTTTTCATCGAAAAATCTCATCTACATGACTTTTTTATCGGAAAACCCGTGTAGATGATGTAAGAGACTCGATTGTTTAAGATTTTAAAAAAATCTCGTTAACAGGAAAAATTAAAAAATAATAATTTTGAAAAAAAATTCTGAAAAAATTTCATTGAATCCAAAATAATCGTCTGTACTTTTTACCTTCTTAGTGACTTCATGAAAACCCAGTAGTTTTAGAGTTACACTTCATTTCATAAATATTATTGTTTTCTGCAACAATTTGAATATTTCTGCGAAAACCAATCATACAAAATTTTCTAAAAAACAAAATTGAAGTTCATACTCCCCCCTACAAGTTTTCCATTCGAAAAAAAGTTTAAAAAAATTTTCATGGGTTGTGCGCCAAAATTTCAACGCCAAAAAAAACCAAAAAATGACCATATTTCAAAGGACGTACCGGGTTCAAAAAAAATCGAAAATTTTTTTTGGAAGAAGCTAAAAGAGGCTGAATATGTCCTATTTGAAATGCTGCCTGTTGAATCGAAATATCTTTATTTTTAAAAGAGCAGTGAAACTTTTTGTGCGGAATCGGGGCGAGTGTTTCCAAACTTTTGGACGAAAGTGTATGTACGCCTTGAAGAACGATGACAGGACTCTTTTGACCTCTTCGCTGACCCCCTCCCGATTATGTCTTTGTGCGCGCATTATGCGAATTTTTACACTGTCATAAGCGACAGAGCAGAAGAGACAGAGCGAGAAACCAGCAGAGGAAGGAAGCCGGAGAGAGGTTCTCAAAAGCGTTTATGTTCATCGCACGTCTGACCTGTCTTTTACGTTCTTGTGTCAAGAGGCCTCCACCATTGACGTCTAGCTGTTGGTGACGGATCAACGTGGGACACACAAACACGATAGGGAGAGATTCGCTGTGTGCAATCGCGTTTCTCGTAGAACACGCTGCTTTTCTCTCGTATCCTCGGTTGCATACGAATGACGCTCTTATTTTTCGCTAGTCCCGACGAACGAGAAGGGAATTGGCTCGCTAAACCCTGTCGTAGCTCCTTGAACGACCGTGTAGCATGGGAATCGAGCAATGAAGTGCGCGCAAGCGTTCCTTCTCCTGTTTTTTTTTTTTTTTTTTCGATGGCACGACGAGATCCGAACGATCCACGAAAAAGGGTTCTCGGTGGAAAATCCACGAGAAAGGTAATTTCAACATTTTTCGATTTATTCCGGAAATCTGGAGTGCAGATGCAACGGAGAGACATAAGGGTATGTATGTGTATGCATGTGTGTGTATATGTAGGATAAGTTCGATAAAACTGCTGTCGAATCTCGCGAGAATTCACGTTCGACCCTTCTCTGCGGTTTATACCCCCGAGCCTGACCTTTTTTCCCAAAGAAACATATCAGACAAATTTTTAAAGAATTAGAAATTCCAATTTTTTTCTTTTTTTCGCAGTTTCCTTTATGAGCGGGTTTGGGAGTTTCATTAATTTCGACTTTGTCATCGAGAAAGCTTGAAGAATCATAGAAGATGAAGATATGACCCCAAATTTGTAATTTATACATTATTCATCGTTTTTTTTTTTTTGGAAATTTAAGTATTTTGGAAAAACGAGCAAGAGTTATTCTTTGTAAATTTACTATCAATGATTCTTGTTACAGCGTGCATTTGTGTACGAATTTTCAGCTTGATATCTGCAAAATTACGAAAATTATAATTATTGCAAAAATTTTCTTTAAATTTAACTGTTTTTGGAAAGCGTTTCCCGAAAATTCTATGTGCCTGAGAACTCTTGGTGTAATATTTAAATAAAATTGTTCGAAAGGTTCAATTTGGAAAAAATAAATATAGTCGAAGAAACGTTAATTAACCCTTACTTGAGACACTTCTGCAGAATAACGTACACTTGACACACTGGGGTCGTTTGTACCCCAGCGATAAAAATTCTTATTTGCCATTTAATATTTTAACTTGAACATTTTGTTAGATTTTCTTAAGATTTCTAAAAGTTATACAGGATTTATAGTAAAATATCAGAGTTAAGTACGATACAAAATTTAAAAATCCAAAAAAATAGAAAAAATGACAACTTTTACGAAAAAAAATCATAGCTTTTTTATTTTTCAACAAAAATGGTTAAAAAATTAACTGAGTTTGCTTAATATATAGCACTACAAGAAAAAAATAGTAGTAGTAAAATAATACAAAAAAATAATACTCGAACTAATGACAGATGTCGTTATAGGTCCCATTTTTTTAAATTTAGGTTCTTAAAATTAAGGAAATTTAGGCCGGGGGTGTTTTGTACCCCAGTGTGTCAAGTGAGGGTCAATGAAAATAAAAGGAAAATAAATCGTGCACATAAGAATTCGCTCATTCCTTTCTCATGATTATTTTGCTTCTGCTTTGGTGGAACCAAAATTGAGAAAAGGACTTGAACCAAAAGCTTTGAGAATAGAAACAAATGATCAGGAATCGATAGACAAATTATAATGCATCATCCATATGAAAATGAAGATTCTTTTGTGAAAGATCAAGAAATGTAAGTGTCAAAAATTGCGCAGGAAATCAGGACTTATCCCCTTTGTTCAAGATCTGATTATTCACAGTCTGGACAATGAATTCGGGCCTGATAATTTTCAGTATTGAACTTTACTTCAAGTTTCCTCTGAGGCGCCAAATTATGCAAAAAATGGCATTATCCGAATTATCAATCAACCGGAAAACTAAAAACACCATAAAGACTGCCAAAGTAGAAGACTCCATCAAGGATCAGACACTCCACACTCTGCAGTTTTTTTTCTGCAACTCTCTCGGATATTCTGAGTCTAGAGGACATTGCGAGGATTGCGAGAGGTACAATTCCACGGTTTGCTTTGCCGATACAAATTGCTACTGTTGTTGGAAAAACATATTTGTCGTTTCGGAGTGGTCGTGGAACGCCCACGTGTATAAATATACATCGTACGACATTGTACATAACGTGTAGCTTTTATCCAGGACGATGTTCACGAAGACGCTCTCGTTAATCGAGAGCGAGTCTCGAAGATCTAGATAGTGAAAGGGATGAGCGAAAGAAAAAAGGATCGTTGGTCCTTAAAAGAGATTTGAGCGAGCGTGTAAGGGAGAGAGAAAGTCTCCCGCGGTTGCACCCAGGACCGTCTGCCCAGGATCTGTCTCAAGCTTTGCTCTTTTAAGTTCGGAGAAGAACAAGGAAGAGTGCGGAGCACAGACGCTTCCCGATCGAAAGGAATCCTTGTAGAACGGTCGCAGGGAACCCTTCGAAAAGTACACAGCGATTCATCTTTATCTCTCTCTCTCTCTCTCTCTCTCTCTCTCTCTCTCTCTCTCTCTCTCTCTCTCTCTCTCTCTCTCTTCTTATACCATTTCTCG
The DNA here is from genome assembly GCA_946863875.1 of Alloplasta piceator. NCBI lineage: Eukaryota > Metazoa > Arthropoda > Insecta > Hymenoptera > Ichneumonidae > Alloplasta > Alloplasta piceator. The sequence goes on along the minus strand of OX333077.1, from coordinate 8,466,118 downwards.
TCCTTTTGAGCGAAGCACACACACGGCGCTTGTATTTCCCTCCGGCAGCGGGCGCCCTGACCTCACCTGACCCACGAATGGAGGCGCCTTGTCCTTCGTCCTCGTATCGCAATGCACGATTACAAATAAGTGATAAGATCGTTGATCTTGGATCGATTATTCCCCATAACTTTACCAAGCGATTCCCCAGGAAAATTTCGATCCAGAATCATTTGCAGAATCATTTACTCTCATAAAAACCTCTTTTGAGTTGATAGTTTTTATCAGGAATACACGAAAAAAAAGAAAGCGGAAATCACAGCATAAACTGGATACTAAATAGAGTGACATATTTAATTTTACAGTAGAACAGAGTAATGTAGATCCTTTCCTACAAAAATGATGACTTTTCCTGTACACACTGAGATTTTGAGAGTGAACATGACTGGCTTAATCACAATTTGGTATGTGAATAAATCAGTGTTTCCAGTAAAAAATTTCTACTGTAGAATTTGAATGAGATCACTGATTTTTTTCCTACACGCAAACTGCAAGGGTTACTATGTACACTAGGGCGATTTTTTTTTTTACCTTTTTTATTTCTTTCACTCCCCACCCGAAATTTTGTTGTATATGTCTGAAAGAAAATTCCCTGAAAGTTACAGCCCTTAATATTAATATTAAGTACTTTCCCTTCGCGTGATAAGTTTTTCCATCCAAAATACACGTAAATAAAAAACTTTTTTCGTCAAAATCTTACCACTCCGCGTTTTTTTATGCTATCACATTGATTTTGGTCACAATTTACGTAGAACTAAACGATCTTTAAAAGTGTCCTGTACAGTGTAAGTGTAACTTACACTGGTGAGACGGTACGGGTCTCTAAAGTTGGTTTTACCCAAAATTCTCGATTTTTTGCTGTTATCTCCTAAATGATTAACTTAACCGAAAAATCGTAAAGGAAAATTTTGTTTGAAATTTAATTTCCTACAAAATAGGTCCTCTAGATCTAACTGCTAAAATGAATATTTCTTGAGATATTGAACCGTAACTCATTTATGGTATAAAATTAGTATAGTTTATCAAACCAAAAGTTTTAAATTGTTGATATTCCATATCATATCACCAAATCACGTATCATATTACCAGTGGCGATATGATATGGAATATCAACAAATTGAAACTTTTGGTTCGATAATCCATAAAAAATTTCATATCACAAATCAGTTCAATCATATCACGGTTCAATATCTCAAGAAATATTAATTTTAGCAATTAGGTCTGAAGGACCTTTTTTGTAGAAAATTAAATTTCCAGAAAAATTGTCCTCTACATTTTTTCTGTAAAGTTAACCATTTCGGAGATAACAGCAAAAAAATGAGAATTTTGTGTAAAAATCAACTTTAGTGAACCGTACCGTCTCACCAGTGTAAGTTACACTTACGCTGTTGGAGATGCTTTCAAAGATCGTTTAATTCTGCGTAAATTGCGACCAAAATCAATGCGATAGCATAAAAAACCGCGGAGTGATAAAATTTTCAAGAAAAAAGTTTTTGATTTACGTGTATTTTAGATGGAAAAACTTATCACGTGAAGGGAAAGTACTTAATACCAATATTAAGAGCTGTAACTTTCAGGAAATTTTCTTTCAGACATATGCAACGAAATTTCGGGTGGGGAAAGAAATAAAAAAAGTCGAAAAAAATCGAATGTACACTGTATTGAACATAGGGTGATTTATTGACTTTTACAATGTAACGCTGTAAATTCACTCCCCTTTTGACAATTCATGACATTATCCGTGCACGCTGAGATTTTGACATTGAACACTTGGTACCATTTGGTATGTGAACAAATCAGTGTTTCCAGTAAAAAAATATCTACTGACACTGTATTTTGGATTATGGGTTCCAGTAAAAGAAACTATAGGGTGGCTTGTACTGTAATAATGTAATAATTTACTTTGAACTCACTGCATTTTGAGCAGTGTATTTCGGTAAATATCGCTGTTTAATTACTCGAGTCCAATGCGAACTATTTAACCCCTATATTTTTTAATGTTTCTTTTTTTTCCGTGTACCGAAAACATCCTTTTTCCGTAGTGTTTTTGGGTCCGATAAATGGGTCCACTTCTCGGTGCGCCAAGAATCATGGACATCGCTGTTACAAGCTGAAAGTGTGGGTGCCAGTCGCAAAGTCATCGAGGAAAAGGATCGAAGAATGGCGAGAAGTTATATATAAACTGCGAGACAGAAAAGCGTGTGTGTTCGAATCGCGCGCGCGTTTGCCTCCGAGGCAGCAACATCAGGAGCGTCTAAGGAGCGCCCTCCATTCTCTGTCTCAGATTTTTTTCTCTCTCGCTCTCTCTCTCTCGTTTTTCCTCCTCTCTTTCTTCCTCTCTTACTCGAGAGGACAAAACTGGGCGCGTACAGAAAGACTCGTGTAAGTGTGTGTGTGTGTGTGTGTGTGTGTGTGTGTGTGCGAGAGGAGCGCGGACGGGGTCATCCTCAGTTCATAATTATTGCCTCGTCGTTCTGCACCCACGCTCCCTGGACGCTCCTGTCCTCTCTTCTGCCATCTAATTGGATACTCGAAGTGTGTAGAGGTGAGTTCGCGCGCGGTATTCCATCGGCGTCTCTCCCTCACTTCTTATATTCTTGCTCCGCGTCGTGTCCATCGCATATACACGTTCTCCGGACGTATATAGTATATAAATATACGTCTATATATATATATATAAACATATAAATCCCAACATGAGGGAAGAATGAAGGAAAGAAGAAATCCGACCAAAGGACCAAATTCCCTCTCTCTTCCGAGAGAGGGAGAGAAAGAGGGGAAAAGAGAGGGATGTAACATCAGCATCAACACCCCTCGTACTACAATGACAAGATTTTCTCCGATCTCCCATCGATTTACGAGTTACGATATTATTTCACGTGAATGCAGTGAATCCTTTCGAAAGACAGAGCGGACGAACAGAGAGAGAGAGAGAAAGAGAGAGAGAGAGAGAGAGAGAGAGGGAGGAGGGAAAGCGGGATTATCGAAGAATAAGATAAATAAAAATGTCTTAAGGGATGGGAGACAACGAGGAGACACGACGAATGCATCGCTGCGAGGTTCTCCCTGTTTTTCTTCCCGAAGAAAACTAACAAATATCGTAAATTCGCTCGATCGTGTGCGTTCGTATCTTTTATCATTATTATATTCTTCATCTTCTTCGTTAATAATTAACCACCTGAGGATTATTGCTAATTGGGCCAAAGGGCCCCTATATGTATGGGCCTTATATGCTTTAATCGTTATATTTAATTACGAGCTGTCGAGAGACATAGAGAGAGAGAGAGAGAGAGAGAGAGAGAGAGAGAGAGAGAGAGAGAGAGAGAGAGAGAGAGAGAGAGAGAAAGGGATGAGGAACGTTTAACGCGTTGAAAAAATCTTTTTTTTTATGTCTTTGGTATAGATAAAATAAATATATAAAAGAGTCTCACCCGGACGTTGGGCGTGCATGATCCTCGGAGCACTTTGCGACAAGATATATATATATAATGTTTGTATATGGGGCATTCTATCCCAAATCGAACAGTTAGAAAAACTTTTTTCTTTTATTTCCGCAATTTTTTTATATTCTTGAGTACCCATCAAAAGACCCCTCCTGTTGAATTTTTAGATTTTTTTGATTACCCTTTCAAAAGATATTCAATTAACAAAAAAACCGCTCTTTTTTTGGTATTTTGGTCATAACTTCTTTAATAATGGTCCAAATTAAAAGTTTTTTTTTCAAAATTTTTGTTTTTTATGGCCTTTTCAGAAAAAAATACAACAAAAATATTAGACATGTTTTTGAATGAGTTTTTTGAGTATTAAACGTTAAATCGCGTTTTTAAAAGTGAATATCATTTTTGATTTTTTTTTAAATTTTTTGTTTCAAACATCTATTTATTCAATAATTTTTAAGACCAGTCCGATCGTGGGATCTCAATAACTACTATTTTTTTTCAATTTTTGAAAATTAAAAAAAAAAAAAAAAAAAATTATGAATTATTATGAATACCAATTTTTGTTACTGCATGGTATTTTTTTAATCATTTTGAATTAATTTGGACACTTTTTCATTGTTAACAGATTTTTAAAATTAATAATTAATCGATGAGCAAATAACAACAGTTCAAGAATTGTATGAGTGGGCATTGAATCTAAATAGTCTACCGAATATTGCTGTCAAATTTTCACATGAGAAACATCATTCAGATGCAAAAGAAAGATTTCATTTGCGATTAAATACTGCGAAGTCAATCATAGGGGCAAAAATTTCATTCAATTATTCCAATGAGCAACGGAAACGTATTGGCAAAGGAATATTATAATTCAGGAAATAATCGTATATGTAAGGTTTTCAAAAAAATATATGAATAAATAAAAACCGTTGTTATTATTGTTCATAAACAGACTTAACGATTAATTATCAATTTTAAGAACCTGTTAACAATAAAAGTGTCAAAATAAATTCTAAATATTGAAAAAAATACTATACAGTAACAAAAATTGGGTCAAAATAAATTCTAAATATTGAAAAAATACTATACCGTAACCAAAATTGGTATTCATAATAATTTATAAAAAAAAAAAATTTAATTTTCAAAAATCGAAAAAAATAGTAGTTATTGAGATCCCACGATCGGACTAGTCTTAAAAATTATTGAATAGATAGATGTTTGAAACAAAAAAATTAAAAAAAATAATCAAAAATGACATTCACTTTTAAAAACGCGATTGAACGTTTAAAACTCAAAAAACTCATTCAAAAACACGTCGAATGTTTTTGTTATATTTTTTTCTGAAAGGGCCATAAAAAACAAAAATTTTGAAAAAAAAACTTTTAATTTGGACCATTATTAAAGAAGTTATGACCAAAATACCAAAAAAAGAACAGTTTTTTGTTAATTTAATATCTTTTGAACGGGTAATCGAAAAAATCTCAAAATTTAACAGGAAGGGTATTTTAATGGGTACTTAAAAATATAAAAAAATTGAGGAAATAAAATAAAAAAGTTTTTCAAACTGTCCGATTTGGGATGGAATACCCCATATATATCGCTTTCGTCTTCACTTCTTTGCTTCTCTCTCTCTTGCTTTTTAGATATATAGATATATAGTTGGGCCAAGATGGTGGTACGGGCTATATACATTATACTATATAAGCGCGGTAAGGTAAGCTAAGGTACGAGTAGATCATTAGCCATGATTTGTTGTCGGGCAGGCTGCCCAATGACCTCCGAGGCCCGAGCGTGAACTCTCTCTTTCTCTCTCTCTCTTGGGCCAGAGAAGGGAGTACAGAGAGAACGAGATCTCAGGCCCGATGATCTCTCTTACCGCCCGCTATATACCATCGACTTTTGAACGGAATGAGAGGTAGAGAAAGAGAGAGAGAGAGAGAGAGAATGAGGGAGAGATAAAGAATAGAGTCTCGAGAGTCTCTCGCGATCTCATTGCGTCCGAGTAGTATAAATTTCGATAAGTCGAACGAGAGAGAGAGATAGAGCAAAATAGTTGATCCAGAAAAAATTGATCCTTCTCTTGATAGGATAAGATAGTGTAATAATTGAGGCGGTCACGTCGGAGCGTAACTTTGAGAGAGTATTCTGGTCTAGAATTTTGAAATTTTTTTTTTTTGCATAATCTTCAAGTTCAGACCTTTAGGAACATATCCGGGAAAGGAAATTTTTTAATTCCAATAATTTACGGAGTTATAGCTATCTTAGTGACGCGGCAACTGTATTCAAGTATTCTGCTCTAGAATTTTGAAAACAAAAATTTTTTGTTCATAATTTTAAAGTTTAGACCTTTAAGAATATATCCTCGAAAGTAAATTTTTAAATTCTTCTTTTTTTCTTTACTATTGTAAAAAAATTAAAAACGATGAAAAAAACAGTCGGAAAACGCATTTTTTTGTTCAAACAGCCGCCATTTTGCAAACAGTTTTTTTTCCATTTTCTCCGAAGAAGGGTCTATAACGACATTCTTAATAATTAAGAATCGTTTTTTAAACTTTGTATCGGATGACTAGAAGGGTTGCAATCGTGTCAGCCAGCGCAACCCTTTTTTTAGCCCCAACTTTACCAGCTGATAACTTATTTAATTTTCATTTTTTTTCTTGAATTTTTTTTTGTCCATTGTCAAAATATGAATAAATATTTTGTAAAAGAAAAAGAATGGTTAAAATAATTTTTTTTATTGAGATCGGCAAAATATATATCTCTAGACCCGAATACCGCCTTAAGACGTTCGTTTTGCGTGGATTTATCGTCCGCGATGAAAATTCTTCGTCGATGGAAAAATATTGCATTCAGTCGCAATTGAAATGCAATGAAAATGAAGAATAGAAACGCCGTGTCCGTTTGAAGTCGTTTTGTTACACGAGTACTCTATTGGAGCGAATAAAAGGCGAAAAAAATGGCGTAGCTATGAGAATAAAGAGAGTTATGCAGAGCCACCCGAATAGCGGAAATGGATGAAATGTGAAGCTTATATTGCGCCTTCGAGCAATATATACATATATATACTCATGAAGAAATATGTATGTTTGTGTACCAGCATATACACAGCTGTAAAAGTATAATGGGAAGAAATATTATGCTTCCATTTAAATATTTATCTACGCATCTTCGCGTCTTGCGTAACGGTAAATTATATATTCACTCATCTTCTTCTTCTTCTTCTTCTTTAACCGCGTCGTCTTGTTTCGCCATCATGGATGCGTTTCGTTTGAGAAATAAAGAGGAGAAACAAGAGAGAGAGGGAGAGAGGGTAAGAGGGACATTGAGTGAGAGGGATACGAGATAGAACGGGACTAAAGTGCGTCAGGGTTCCGGTTTCTATTCTCTCGAACGATCCTCACCACTGTGAGTCTCGGATTTATCGTGCGTTTACGTGGGTTGAAGTAATCGCGATGATTGTCGGATTGTTCTTTCCCTCTCGCTCCATCGAGCCTCGACGATTAGGCTCGAAACTCGTGCATATGATAAATGTAAGAGAAAACTGACTCTGTGAATATCGGGAACAGGGTTGTAAATAACGCATTACTTTTTTTAATTCATTTGCATTTTCATTAACCATTAAAATTCAATGGTTAATGGTTAATAGAAATTATTTTCATTAACCATTGAATTTCATTAACCATTAACCATTAAATTTTAATGGTTAATGGAAAATATTTCCATTAATTCCATTAATTACGAGATTCCATTAATGTCCATCAATTACGAGACCCTTTTTAAACGGCCGGTGGATTTATTGTTTTTTTTTTTTTTTAAGTGTCGGATTTTTTCACAAAAATCATGATGGTTTTATAATTGGCGATCGATTTTTTGTAACATCTTCTTTCACTTGTGATGAGTCATATAGGATGATAGAAATGCATTGAAACAAACTTTTGGAGCACTTTTGAAATTTGGCATATACTTTGGAATTGATGCATTTGTAGATTATTCTCTAGTTCTCTAAATTATTTTCATTAACCATTAAAATTTAATGTCTAATGAAAATAATTTCCATTAACCATTAACCATTAAATTTTATGGTCATCCTATATGACTCATCACAAGTGAAAGAAAATGCTACAAAAAATCAATCGCCAATTATAAAACCATCATGATTTTTGTGAAAAAATCCGACACCTAAAAAAAAACAATAAATCCACCGGCCGTTTGAAAAGGGTCTCGCACAATGAAAGCGAGAGATTCGAGGATCGCGCGGGGACGCGTTTTCTCATGCGAGGAGTTCTCTTCTTCGCGGGTCGTGAGGATTTTACGCGCAACTCGCGTCTGGATCACGCGGCAGGGAATCCTCAGTCTCTGTATAGTTTTCTGCATGTATATATTTTTGCGCGGGTGAGCGAGCGAGAAAAGAAGCTGGCTGGGATGAAGAAGAAGAAGAAGAAGGAGAAGAAGAAGCTGAAGAATAAGAAGAAGAGTTGAGGTATACATCGAGTGTACCCTTTTGCTCGCGATACGCGCTCTCGATGCGCGCGGGACCGCGAACAGAGCCCAAGCATATATATATATATATGCAGCGTGAGGTTCTCCTCCAACGGCGCTCTCTTCAGCTCGCGGGACGCTGATCTGTGACCCGGATCCTCCCTACCTCAACCCCGACGCGCACTCGTTTGCCTTCTTCTCTTTCCTATCCTCCTCCCGCCCCCTCCACCTCCGCCACTTCTTCTTCTTCGTCGATCTCTCTTTACCTCCTTCACTTCCTCCAATTCTCGCGATCTCTCTGTCTTTTTCCCTCTAAAACGAGCACACGCGGTCCAAAGAACAGTGTGTCCCGTGCCAGCTCTCCTTAACTCTTTACTCCTTATGCATAGATATATATATATATATATATATATATATATATATATACATCGGTTGAGGCAAAGTCACCAACACACCTTTTACCAAAGATCCATACTTGTGTATTGATTATAAAGTCCAAATCGGCTGTGTGAGCGTTTTCAATGTGAGGGAAGGGGCATCTGTGTGCGGGAAAACCGTGCTGCACGCATTCGATGATGAACAAAAAAAGGCAGGGGCAGAACTCCAACAGGGCAAAGAGTAGAAGAGGAAGGAGAGAGAGAGGGAGGGAGGAAGAAGTTTTACCGAATACGTAATTCTACGGTCAGGGTTCGGGCAATAATCTGGTTCATTCCGCGCGCACACTGTTTTAACTCTTTCCTTCTCTCTCTCACTCTTTCCCTCTCTTTATCCATCTCCCTCACTCCCTCTTCTCTTTCTGTATCGCTGGAGAATCTTCCGCGTCTTCGAACGTACACGAGGTATGCCAGAGATCTCTGTAACTCTGTTATACACGCTGGCAATCTCATTCCAAGAGCCCATACGATTTTTCCCTCCCTGCCTATTCCTATATTTTTCCTCCTATCCCGCGTGTTACCTTGCTATATGTACCCTACTCAAGGAGCTATACACGGGAAAGACCTTCCATAGTTGCGCTAAGTATCGGTCTGCTTGCCGCGATGAGCCTCATGAATTCCTCGTGAATTCAGCGTTCACCAATCGTTTTGCAACGTCGAAATTTCCATGCCACTTTTTCATCATTTTTTCAAATTCATAAAAAGTCCTCCATGAGGAAGAGGGAACCTTACACTGAGAAAACAATGGACAAGGATTTGTTAACTGTTAACAAATGTAAAGTTGAATATGGCGGAATCAATTGTTTTTTAACAGTTAATAAATTAAATAAAGATTTTTTAACAGTTAACAAGTGATTATGACTTAAATAAAATATTTCTTCACGACTAACAAGTTTTGTAACAGTTAAGAATGTTGAGTCCTAAATCGCAAATGATGAGAAAATTCTGAAAATTTGGTATGTTTTTGGATGAATTATTTAAGAGGTCGTGTAAAAATTTTACGACGATTAGGAAACTCGTTATCGAAAAATTAACATTAACAAATTAAATTTAATTAAATGTAGTCTTATGGAAACTGATATAACTTTGCGATAAGTTTTTTTTTAACCTCTCAATTTTTTAATATCTACACTATATGGAAAGCAACGGAAACAAAACGAAGTTTGTTGATAAATATTTTTTTTATTTGTTTAAAAAATTGTTCTCAACCAAATGTTAATATTTTAAGAACCTAATCGTCGTGAAATTTTTACACGACCTCTTAGATACTTCATACAAAAACATACCAAATTTTCAGAATTTTCTCGTCATTTTTCATTTTAACCCTTAAGGAGGTTGAAGTAATGATGATAAAATTCTGAAAATTTAATATGTTTTTACATGAAGTATTCAGGAGGTCGTGTAAAAATTTCATGACGATTAAGAAGCTATTTATTGAACAATTGAGCTTAAAAGATTTCACAGGGACTCAACATCCTTAAGGAATATTTAAGTAAAAGTGGCAACTCAATATATTTCTTTAGTACAAATAAACTATTCTCTCAAATGTAAAAGCTTCTTACTCATGGTTTATCTTTCAGAGCACGCTTTTATTTCAATGACTAGTTGAGAAAAATTTATTCCATTATTAAGAAAATTATTGATATTAATTATTACAGTATTCAGACGGTATTCTGATCCAGAGACACACATTTTGAGCGTTTTGTCGAGCTCGATAAAAAAAACAAGAAATATTTGTATCATTCTTTTTTTACAACATACTTATTAATATTCTAACAATAAGCAAAAATATTTTCGAGAATAAAATGAAAATTAAATACATTGAAAACCGGTAAAGTTGGGGCAAAAAAAGGGGGTGTGCTGACTGACACGATTGCTAACTTTTTAGTAATCCGATACAAAATTTAAGAAAAGATTCTTACACTGTAAAAAATTGTTGTGTTAAATTTAATACAAAAATATGAAGTTTTTATGCATATACATTATAATAAATTTCATATACATTTACAACCATTTTCATATACGGGGATATTAATTTTCAACGTTCCCTCTTTCAATTTTAATATACAAATGTTAAATTTAAGATGAAATTGTTAATTGTTAATTGTATATTAATTTCGATTTCGTATACTTGTTATTGAAATTTCATATACTTTTGTATATTAAATTTAATAACATATTTACAGTGTAATTAGTAAGAATGTCGTTATAGCTCCTACCTCGGAGGAAAAGAAAAAAATCGCAAAATGGCGGCTGTCTGAACAAAAAAATGCATTTTTCGACTCTTTTTTTATAATTTTTAATTTTTTTATAATAGTAAAAAAAAATAATTTTGATACCAAAGTGGTATGGACGATAGTTATACATTGAAGATTGGTAAAAAAATTGAAGAAAATCGGTTTAGTAAAGCCGTGTTGAGAAGAGTAGTTTTGAGGAAAACGTCTAAAGTCCAATTTGCTCCGACGTGAGGGACGTAGTTGCTGCTCCACTAAAATAGCTAAAACTCCGTAAATTACTGAAATCAAAGAAATTCCTTTCGATGATATATTCTTAGAGGTCTTAACTTTAAGAAAATACAAAGAACAATTTATTTTCTCAAAATTATAGGCCAGAATACCCCCTTAAAGTTGCGCTCTGGCGTGACGGGCCTAGTTGCTGCGTCACTAAAATAGCTACAACTCCGTAAATTATGGGAATTTAAAAATTCCTTCTCGAAAGTATATTCTTAAAGGTCTAAGCTTTAAAAATATGCGAAAACAAAAAATTGATTTTTTCAAAATTCTAGACCAGAATACTAGAAAATTAATTTCTGGCATCGAAGTGCTGTACTGAAGTTGAGGCTAAGTCAGTGCTTGTTTAGCCTACCAACATGTTGTTTTGGTTGCTAATATTGCTGGGAAAAAGGCGGAGGAAACATTACAAAGCTCGATACGTAATTCCAGAGTAGAAGAGGACGGGACTGTCAGGGTTCAGCCAACAATCTGGTTCATTCGACGGACTATTGGTCGAGCACGACGACGTGAAACGCGTCGTGCGCAGCGAGATACTGCACTCTTGCATTTGTGTCTATATACATGTATATATCACGAGAAAAACTTCGACTTCTCTCCCACTGCCGTCTATGTGCAAGCATGCAGTCTTGCAAGAGGCTCATGTGCCTGATGGCAGAGTATAACGCTGTGCATTCTTTTGCCCCGAGGCAAACTAGCGAACGATCAAAGTACCGTGGAGCAGAGAAAGAGGAATGATCTTGGGGTTACACGCAGAAAGTAGACAAGAATTATGCCAAAGAAAAATAATCGAACAGCCGAGTCTTCCGAGCACAAAACTCAACGAGAATTCATGAAAATTCCCCTAAACTTTTGAATTATCATCCAAATGATGATGACAATCATTTACCATCATTATAGTGATCGTCATTACAAATTGGTGAAGAAATTTCGACGTAATCGTTACCAAACATAGGTGAGAATATTGAAAATCGGATATCACGGATCCAGCCGTAGATTCCCCATTTTTCAAAATCTTTATAGAGCTCGTAAAGTGCGTATTGTAAATATGTTGCATCATGAACATATTAAACATACCGACGAGATAAGACACGTGATAAGAACCACTTTCGAGTCTCTTGTTACCGGATTGGACAGCGTTAAATTCTTATCTTAACAGGCTCTGCAATAATTGGCGAATATATAGACACAGAGAGGGAAAGGTGTGCAAGGAGTATCTCTGAAAGCGGTCTTATCAGTTGGGGATAGACGTTTCCAGTCTATGGTCGCACAAGCGGCCTTCTTGGTCTTCGGAACTCGGTATTTGCCGTGAATTCTGTACGAGGTAGATCTAAAGAGGCTTTGCACCGGTGTATACCAATAACGAGCAACATCTTATACCTTGTGAGCTCGTTGGTAGTCGACCGGTAGCTCGTCCTGTGAGTTGTCCAAAACTGTATTGATAACACCCAAGAGATAGAGCGAGAGGGAGCCAAGTTTCTCTAGTTCTGAGACTGTCATAGGCTTTGCTAGACTATCAAACCACTAGAGATCATGTAGTCCTAAAGTCCTAAAGCCCTTCCGTGAACGTGTCCTTTGACAAGGGTATATGCTTCGCAGAATTTGCGGACGCTTAAACCGCATCGTCCATTCCTAATTTAACTACCATACAGAAATGGAGAAGTAAAAACTCGCAAGCAAAACTGATAACTTCCAGCGAATGTTTCAATGATCGTTATTTCATCGAACATCCATCTCTCCTGCACTCATCGTTGAACATCATGATGCTCGATGCTGAAAAGTTTCAGCAGCTCTCCAACACTCTTTCAGAAGTTTCGCCGGACGTCGAAAGACCGAACCGAGCGTGAGTTTGACGCATCGTAAAGTCGATAAGCGAATTAGAGGTCTTGGAATGCAGGGTTGCGAAATGGTTGTAAGATGGACGTTACACGGTGCATGGAAATTTTCAACGAGGTCTGTAGGCAAAGCCGGGAGGCAAGAAGAGACTGGAGTTTGGTGCAAGAACGATGAAGAGAGGGAAGGAGGACGATTATAAATGAGGCAAGCAATTTCCAAGTTGGCAACTTGACGAAGCCATGCGAGAGCGTAGCAGAAAGGGGTGTGTATTTGAAGACTGAGAGAGCATGAGACTGGGGGAGTTTGAACGGGACAGAGAAGGCAAGAAGGAAACCTTCGAGGCGTCCTCGTTTGTGGGGTGGTTCGTCGTCTTGGACGAGATATACCGGGCCCGAAGCTCAACAACTCGATGGTTGATGTGTGCGGAAAGGGGAATGCCAAGGGAGCATCAGCCTCCGTTGCACCGAACGAAGATGCAGGAGCCGAAGGGACGAAGAGGGGTTGAGCAGAGGGTTGTGCGAGTGACTAGACCGAGGTAGGCCAATATGGCGGCGATTAATGGCCTTAGTTACCACCAGACCCTGGCGATAGCCTCATCTCGACGCGTATCTCGCTACCAGAGAGCTTGTCTCCGAGCTTTGAGCCCGAACTGCAGCCCCAGCGCTACATGGCAAAGGAGATCGAGCCTCTGTCTTACGGGAGGCGCCTCCGTCAGGAGCAAGAAGGACGAGGCTTCCTATCTGTCCCGGCTGTCCTCAACCACGTCTACGATATAGTGGGCATTCGTCTGTGTACAATATCGTTGCGATATACGCGTTACACTGCCTCGGCTGTACGTGGCTCTTCGGTATCTGCGGATGAAACGTCCCAAGACGCTTCCAAATGTCAGCTGCGCCGCTGGTCCGTTTGAATAGAGAAATTGGGGACAATGTACAAACCAAGAGGATTCATTGGGTTTCACGTAAAGTTCAGACGAATCGAAGGAAGATTTATTCGCGACAAATCTTGATTTATATACAGCTTCTTTTTCACCATCTCCCGATTTTTCTGGCCAGCGAATAATCATCCGCAACGGATAACGGCACCACCAGACATTAGGTTCTTTTTCCACAATTATTCCGAGTACCAGCATTTTTTAGGAAAATCTCAATGGACCTCGTGTGGTTAAATTTTGACAAAAGAAAATGACTGTAATGCGCAGAAAAAGAGGGAAGCACACGAGGGACTCGATGACAAAAGACGAAATACATATTGGTCCCGCATACCATTCTCTATGTGTACTCCCGGTAATATCATCCTCATACCACCGATTATATTCTGTACTTCGCTGTGGATATACTCGCGCAATCTAAACCCCCGTGGCTCGTAATAAATATAAAAGTCTGGGCAAGCTCGCTGAGAGATGGATCGAGGAAGGGTGGGTGGAAAAAAAAATATAAAAAAAAGGAAGGGATGGCCACAGGGGTGGCCAGGGCCTAGTCACTGTGGGATTTAGGGTGCCGGTATATTATTTGGCGAGAATCCAGCCGGCCGCGAGGCTCACTTCATGTTTTTCATCTTAGCACTCGGTTTTTTTCTCATATTTCATACATGTGTGTATATAGTTACTCCCTCATCTCTCTCTCACTCTCTCCGACTCTCTCCATCTTGTTCTCTTTTCGCTGTCGACGAACAAAAGACAAATCCACGCGCATATTTCTTTTTTTTTCTCTACACGTGTGTGGTTGGCTCTGTTCCTCGCCGAATCTCTTTGTGGTACACGTGTACAAAAATTCTATACATATGTAATGTACACTACCGCTCAAAAGTTTGGAAACACTCACACAAAAAGTTTCACTGTTCTTTAAAGAATGAAGCTATTTCAAAACAACAAGTGGCGTTTCAAAGGGGTCATATTCAGCTTCATTTCCCTTTTTCCAAAAAAAAAATAGATTTTTTTTCAACCCGGTACGCCCTTTGAAACATGGTCGTTTTTCGGTTTTTTTTGGCGTTGGAATTTTCGAGCATGAGACCCATAAAATTTTGATTAAACTATTTTTCGCATAAAAAAACTTATGGGGGCGGGTATGAGCTTCAATTTCGTTTTTTAAAAAGTTTTGTACGATGTTTTATCGCAAAAATATTTAATTTTTCGTAATCATATTTATCAAATGTCGCGTAACTCTAAAACTACTGAGTTTTAGTGAAACCACTAAGAGGGTAAAAAGTTGCATACGATCATTCTGGATTCAATGAAATTTTTTCAGAATTGTTTTTCAAAATTTTTTCTCGGTAATTTTTCCTGTCCACGAGATCTTTTTTTATTTTGACCAATCGGGTCTCTTACCTCTTCTACACGGATTTTTTTAAATTGAAAAACCTCATTTCCACGGCTTTTTCATCGAAAAACCCGTTTCGATGAGGTGAGAGACCCGATTGTAAGATAAAACAAAAACTCGTTGACAGGAAAAATGTTAGAAATAAAAAATGTTTGAAAAAAAATTCTGAAAAAATTCCATTGAATTTAAAATAATTGTATGCAACTTTTTCTTCTTCTAGTGATTTTACAAAAACCCAGTAGTTTTAGAGTTAGATTACATTTTACAAATATGGTCGTTTTTTGCAAAAAATTGAATATTTTTGCAAAAAACGACTTGAAAAAAAAAAGAAATTGAAGCTTATACTCCCCCTCACAAGTTTTTCATGCAAAAAACAGTTTGAAAAAATTTTCATGGGTCATGCGCCAAAATTTCAACGCCAAAAAAAATGCCAAAAAACGATCATGTTTCAAAGGGCATACTGGGTTCAAAAAAAAACAAAAAAATTTGTTGGCAAAAGCGAAATGAAGCTGAACATTTCCCCTTTGAAATGTCGCTTGTTGAATTGAAATATCTCAATTTTTAAAAGCGCAGTGAAACTTTTGGTGCCGCGCTGAATCGGGACGAGTGTTTCCAAACTTTGTAGCAATAGTGTACATATAAAATGTCTTATGCGAGTGAAACGCGTGCCGTTCTCTTTCACAATGTATTTCAAATTTTTTTTTCCCCCTCGAAGCTGCAAAAGGGTAGATGAGCCCGCGTAATAAACCGAGAACTATTGAAATATATTGTACATCAGTAGAACTCTCTTGTAATTGCAGAGTCCGATAATTATCGAACGAGACAAGACAGACGGAGACGGAAAATCATGAAAATTTCGGATTCTCAATATCCCGTTCCTCGTTGTAAATACGTCGTCTCTGCGATTCCAATGAATTCATCGATATTGAAGGATCGTGGCAATTGAAACCTTCGGAATTTAGTCTCTTGTGATTTTCGAGCAAATCGAATTACTATTAATTAAAACATGACACGTTATCGTTGGAACTCCGGATTGTGGATTCCGAAAATGATGGTTCGTTGTCAAGTTGACTCACGAGTTAAAATTATTTCTGTTGATAGTTCAACGATGCTTTATCATATGTTAAAGAGACAAGAATGATTATCAAATTTGAAAGTCACACAGAAACATTTTATTCGACATTACGTCAATCTTATTGATGTCAAATTAGTAAAGGTATTCACGTACTACGAGAATGGAATGCTAACGAGATTTTTGCGAGTTACTTCATTGGGTTTGATCGAGAGTCACGTAATTTTTGAGTTAATCTCAATTAACTAAAAAGTTACGTGACATTGACATGTAATATAGAAACGCGTTTATTGCGAGGGGTTGCTCAGTTTTCCGGGTTCACGCGTGACGCGAGTACCTTTCTTGCTTCAACGAGTGCACACATGTGCATGCACACTTTATGCACTATAAATGCAGAGTAATTCCAGGAGAGTTGGAATACCCAATCGTTTGTAGATTTTCGGAGATTTTGCGTGCTTGGAGAATCTTCCGGTCTTTGAAAAAACAAACAGTTCTTGTCATCCAATATTTTTGGAAAAAAAATTTACCGCAATTTTTACAGAAGTACCAATATGGCATAAAGTGATTACAAGCATTTTATGAAAATTATAAAACCATTTTGAATAATGAACAATAAATAATTATGGATACTTTTAAATTCCCATAAACAATTTTTCAAAAGAGGTTAATCATTTAAGGTACTACTCTACTTTAGAAGGCTAGAAAAAGTCAATTTACAAGATGCGTTTGAAATGAAAATGAAAAATTGAATTTTTCACAATTTATTTTAAACCTCCGTCATTTTTTTTAAATAAATTTTTCATTAACGGTGGTAAATTGTTGTGTAACAAACCTTCCTCTTTAAAATGCTTTTTATTTTTTTATGAAATAATGTTGTAAAAACAGTTTTGTAGCCATTTCTGATAAAGGAGCTGAGTAAAAAATCTTGAAAATTTGGCTAGTACCTTAATCGTATGTGTTGAAATAATTATTATCGACCTTGGTTCAGCAGCATTTTGGCAATTTCAAAGTATCTCAAAAAATGCAATTGAAGTTGTCAACAAATACAGAATAAAATTATTAAATAGCAGTTTTGATAACTGCACGCCACAATAAGAAAGTTATTTGCAAATCCTAATTTTCAGATCTCTTTCCTTATTAATTTCATCGGAGAAATTCAAGCTTGATTCCATTGTTTTTATATTGTAGATCGATAGATGCAAAATTACGAATAGCTCGAGGAATCCAAATTATTTTTTGAAAAACTTCAAATAAATAAAAAATCTGAGTCACTTGAGTGATTCTTTTTAAATTGAGTGCCAGCAGTTCTTGTCATCCAATGACTTCGAAAAAAAAAATTTACCGCGATTTTGGCAGAAGTACGAAAATTGCATAAAGTGATTACAAGCATTTTATGGAAATTAAAAAATGTTCATGAGATCTAAACCACTCAAGCGATTCCTTGCAACTATTATATTGTAATTTGTATCTGGAACCTTTGGGAGATTTTCTAATAATTCTATACCAGTGATTAATTTTACTTAAAATATTTTTGTAAAAATTTAACCTCGATAAGTGCAGAATTACAAAAACTGTATAGAGCGTTCACAATCACTATTTTAAAATTCCCAAATTCGGGAGATTGAAAATGGAGCAGAAAATGGAGCTTAGTGGCTGTCAAATTACAAAAATGAATACTTTTTAATAAAATTAAAAAGAAAAATGATCCCCTCAAATAATTCTCCCCAAATTCAATACCAACAATGATAGCGTAACAACGATAAGATCTCGAGAAGTGCTCTCGATTAATCGAACAATAAAAAAAAAAAAAAATTTACCATCCTCAACCGACGTCTCATCTCTGCTGTAATTATCCCAATCGGAATGGAGAACCGAGAAGGATCACGCCGTCGCTGTAAACTCTTGGCGATCTGTGCGTACATCGAAGATCTACGCGCGCATACATCGATGATCTATGCACGTGCACATGCACACGGCGACTGGATGCATAAATGCGAACGGTAGATGGAGAGAAGGGAGCATAAATACTCGGCGGAGCGTATGTAAAATCGGAGCAAAGAGGGGGCGGTCTGGATCGCGGGTTTCGCGCAGCATCGAGTCACTATCAGACGTTAAAAGCAGGAACTATGTATGTATATATATAGGCAGAGATCACAGTAACAGCACAGCAGCGATCGCGGTAGAGACTAACTCGGCGATATATGGTCCAGAGGTAGCGCGCTACACATTGATGCGTGGGAACTGGAGCATTTCGCGTGTAGCCAAACGCCGATGACTCAAAGTACCAAAGGATAAAGGACACATCAGTATATACTACTGTCCAAAAGTTTGGAAACACAAAAAGTTGCATTGCTCTTTGAAAAATGAAGATATTTCCATTCAACAAGCGGCGTTTCAAAGAGGACATATTCAGCTTCATTTCACTGTTTCCAAAATTTTTTTTTGATTTTTTTTTAACCCGGTACGTCTTTTGAAACATGGCCATTGTTCGGATTTTGTTTGCGTTGAAATTTTCGCGCACGGCCCATGAAAATTTTGTTTAACCATCTTTCGCATGGAAAGCTTATGGGGGGGAGTATAAGCTTCAATTTCGTTTTTTGAAAAGTTTCATACGATTTTTTTTCGCAAAAATATTCAATTTTTCGCAAAAAACGACCATATTTAGAAAATGTAGTGTAACTCTTAAACTGTTGGGTTTTCGTGAAATCAGTAAAAGGGTAAAAAGTTGCGAATACTTATTCTCGATTCAATGAAATTTTTTCAGATTTTTTTTTCAAAATTTTTTTTTCAAAATTTTTGTTCATCGAAAATTTTTTCTGTTAGGGAGACATTTTTTATTTTAAACAATCGGGTCTCTTACCTCACGCGGGTTTTTCGATGAGAACGCCATGTAGATAAGGTTTTTTCGATTAAAAAGCTGAATGGATGAGGAAAGAGACCCGATTGTTACGGATGAAAAAAATATCTTGTTGGCAAAACAAATTTTTGAAAATAAATTTTGAAAATAAATTCTGAAAAAATTACATTGAATCCAGAATACTTGCATGCAACTTTTTATTCTCTTAGTAATTTCACGAAACCTAGTAGTTTTAGAGTTACGCTACATTTTATAACTATGGTCGTTTTTTGTAAATAATTAAATATTTTTGCGAAAAAAAATCGTACGAAACTTTTTAAAAAACGAAATTGAAGCTTATACTCCCCGCCGCAAGTTTCTCATGCGAAAAACAGTTTCAAAAAAATGTCATGGGTTGTGCGCCAAAATTTCAACGCCAAAATAAAAGCCAAAAAATGAACGATCATGTTTCAAAGGGCGTGGGTCCAAAAAAAAATCGAAAATATTTTTTGGGAAAAGTAAAATGAAGCTGAATATGTCCCCTTTGAAACGCCGCTCGTTGAATTGAAATATCTTCATTTTCAAAAGAGCAGTGAAACTTTTTGCGCGGTGCAGAATCGGAGCGAGTGTTTCCAAACTTTTGGACGACAGTGTACGTATATATATATCTACATACACACACGATTATACGGTATGGCGTATGGTTTTATATGGTATATTATACAGGATGCAGAAACTACACGGAGAGTAAGTAGCGGCGCGCGTGGACACCCTTTGCTACGATATAAATCACTTTGCTAAGCGAAACCGCACGAAGAAACACACACAGACCATACAGGACACATCTATCCCACGAAGAGGGCCACCACGCGTGAGCTTTTTGCCCGCTTTCAAAGCGTTTATTACCCTTCGATGTTGTCCAATTGCACATGGCAACTCCTTAGAGCGATTAACTTAACTCTAGTCAATTAACTCCCAATGAATTTTCGTCGATAAAATTTTCACGGTTCACTTCGCTCTTTATGATGATTGAGAGGTTAAGAACGAGTATCTTTTTAAATGGAACAACGGTAACTCTGTGATCTATTAAAAAGAGGAAAAAAAAGAAACAACAGCGTCTCCCGGTAAACAAACTTTTACGAGAGAGCTACTTGAAAAAAAGCAGCTGGAATTCAGCCAAGGCATCCGGTGAAAAAGAAATGATGGTTTTATATAAATATATATATATATATATGTGAGAAGGAGCATCGGGCAGCCGCAACCTGCGTTATTATGAGCCTCGAAAACATTTATTAACGCGGAGGGAGATGGCGCGAGAGTAAAATGCGGGAGGGCTGTCTAAGACACACACATACACACGGAAATGGGCTTGCATTATGGGAGCATATATATAGTATATAATACACAGATAGGTAATACCTGTACTTCGATGTTCGCTAAAGCTGCGCGATGGAAAATGCCGACGCCGCGCGCAGCGCGTCGTCTTATCGCGATGCACGAAGCGTAATGATAATAAACCACAACGGTTGCCCTCTCTCTCTCTCTCTCTCTCTCTCTCTTCCTCTCTCTCTCTCTCTCTCTCTCTCTCTCTGTTGCTCTGTGCTCAGGGTGGCGGTGGTTATGGTGCCGCATTCGATAGGCAACCGCCGCGAGAGATTTCTCAAATGCGACACATACATACGAGACGTTTCATGGCAATTGGACGATTTTAGAAAATGTTCGATATTGTCGATTGAAAAGTAGTTAAATGCACGATCAAGGCGGTATTCTGGTCTAGAGACATTCATTTTCAGCGTTTTGTCGAGCTCGATAAAAAAAAATATTTTTAACGTTCCTTTCTTACAATATATTATATTTTACAATATATATTTTTTTTTTATTTAATAAAAATGCAACTAACGCGAATATTCAATAACTTTACTCCAAAATAAGTCGTTTTTCACGTAGCGGAATAAATACCTTTTTTGGAACGCATGCATTTGAAGTATTCTTTTTCTTTAAGGACTATATATTGAGAGTATCGTGTAGAAATTTTTCTAAAAAATCTTGAAAATTGAAAGAGTTACAATATGTAAGTAAAAAACCGGATTTTCGAAAGTCTTTTCTTCGTGATTTTTTTTTTCATGTAAATATTAAAAGCAAAAAAGAACAATTGTTTCATATACTGAAATGTTCAATGATAATTCCTATATTTTTTTTATACAACCAGCCAAAAAGTCGGTCGGGTCAAGTTGACGCAGAGTGACCAGCTTGGAATTATTTTGAGGCGTGACCAGCAAGGGTTAATATTTGGACGATAAATAAAAAAAAATTTGGGAAAAAAAAATTAAATAAGTTACAAGCTATTAAAGTTGAGGCTAAAAAAAGGGTGTGCTCGCTGATACGATTGCAACGTTTCTAGTCATCAGATACAAAATTTAAAAAAAGATTCTTAATTGTTAAGAATGTTATTATAGCCCGTATCTCAGAGAAAACGAAAAAAAAACAATTTCGCAAAATGGCGGTTTTTTTAACAAAAAAGGCGTTTTTTACTCTCTTTTTCATAGTTTTTAATTTTTTTACAATAGTAAAAGAAATTATTTCGATAAAAAAGTGGTACGGACGATAGAAAGTTATACATTGAAGATTGATAAAAAATTTAAAGTAAATCGGTTGAGTAGAACTTGAGATATCACGTTAACTGTGTTGAGAAAATAGTTTTGAGAAAAACCTATTTTGCTCTGACTTGATGGTCGTAGTTTCTGTGTCACTAAAATAGCTACAACTCCATAAATTATGGAAATTAAAAAATTTCCTTCCAAAGATATATTCTTAAAGGTCTGAACTTTAGGAATGTGCAAGAAAAATTCATTTTTTCAAAATTCTAGACCAGAATACTCTTTTGAACGATAATGAAACGAACGATTAAAACCGTTTCAGGTCGAATGGTAGTCTGATCTCATTTCTACAGAGCTAAGGTAAGTCTATGGAAAAAAACAATTTCGTGGGATCTTTATTTTGAATTTAAATTAAATTGAATTGAATTTAAATTGATTTTTTATTAAATTCTCTAACGTATGACACTTCCTGCTATATTCTAGAAGTTCCATTTCGATCTAAGTATTTTTTGGGGCATATGATTTTGGGGCAAACTACTCTTGGATAATAACTTGAATTTTGTGGAGTAGAAAAATCAAT
Source organism: Alloplasta piceator (assembly GCA_946863875.1). Lineage (NCBI taxonomy): Eukaryota > Metazoa > Arthropoda > Insecta > Hymenoptera > Ichneumonidae > Alloplasta > Alloplasta piceator. Next base: position 8,443,980 of record OX333077.1, on the reverse strand, counting down.
GCAAACGAAAATTCAGTGTTTCCCGCCCTATAATGAACGTATTGTGCGAAAAATCGTACTTCAATTCTAAAATTGGCTCAATTTCCATTGAACATCCCATATATAAAGTGCAAAGTGTAGTAAGTAGAAAAGGAAGAGGGCACACGTATGGAAAGAGCGCGGCGGTGAAGCACTTTGCCGCGAGAAATCTGTTCCTCGCGGCCACATTTGTCACTGATGAGAGCGCGTCTTTCGCGGTCTCTCGCGCGCGCGAATTTTATGCAAGTTGCACACTCTCTCGTGCGCGCTCGTTACACTATATTTTCCATCTGCCTACGGAACAAACCAGAAGTCCTCAAACACAACACTCACCGCACTGACGAGCAAAATGTCGCCACTGATCCGGGTTCGGGGCTCAAATTCATGCGAGTTAAGCCCTTTTGTTTCACGAGGAGCAATTGATATTGGCCGCAGAACGCGCTCTCACACTGACAAATAATGCGTTTGTACGAATTATCATTATTATTATTATTATTACTGTTATTATGTTGCACCGGCACTTTGGTCCAAGATATGCGTCTTAAAGTGCGATAATGCCGCGAAAGGGAGAGAGAGAGAAATCAGAGAGGAATGCAAAGCAAAATGCGTACTGGTACTGCCGTGCATCGAGATGACTATCTGCCTCCATATTTTTTTAAAATATATTCGTATTATGTATTCGTGTTTTTGTTTTGCGCGCGTGTATGCGCACAATGCGGTAGCCAATGCGAATGAATCGTTACACGTTTCGCGATCTCTGCGGGCGACGCCATATTTTCTCTATCTATCCGATGCGTCGTGTTACAGTGTGCGTTAACAAATCGTTTGGCAAAGTGAGAGACACAAAACGAATAAGAGATTTTATGTGCACACGTGTCGATCGAAAATCCCTGCGGGTGCGTGTATGAAACCCTGTGAGGGATCCTTATCTCCAAAACTGTAATATTGCGAATTTGTTGCTAACGAGCTATGATCTTCATTTTGTTCAGTTTTTTTCATGAGAATTCATTGTAAAAGTTTTTTTTTTAATATTTATTTAATAGGAAACCGTGTCTAAGCTATAAACTCTGACAGATGAATATTTATGAACCTCTAATACATTTTTAAAAAAAATCCACCTTTCCTTGCTTTTTCTCATAAATATATTTTTTTTCGACAAAAACTCAGCGTGATTAGCAGTCAGCGGTAAATTTCTTATCGAAATAACCTTTGGAAATGATGAAAATAGAGAAATTTTTTTTTGCTAATTTTTGCCTGATTTTTCGGAAATCTCAGGATAGCGAAATTTCAAGCGCCCATAACTTTATTATCGATCGACCGATTTCAAAATTTATTTTGCTTAGGCAAACGTTGTGAGTAAATTTAGAGAACGCCGTTTGGTTCATCCTGATATCTTAATTTTTGTAGAAATGAGAGCAGTTTTAAAATCGCCGAAAAAAAAGGAAAAATTTGCGAAAATCGATGGTCGAACTTTAAAAATCTGCCAAAAATCCAAAAATGATCGGAAGTGGATGAACCAAGCGGGGTTTTGAAGCTTGAACGTTCCCGAAGAGAATGAGCGCTTGTAAATGCCGAATTTTTTTCAAAAAAAAAATTACGGTCATTTTAGTGAACAGATTCAAAATGGCCAAAATGCAAAAAAAATTTTTTTTTTTTTTTTAAACAATATATAAATGTATTTTCGTCCCCTGAACACGAATCGACCAATAGTTTACTCGAAAAATCAAAATTTTCATGAATTTTCATTAAAAACCCTTTTGCTCAATTTTGGCCCGATTTTCAAAAACCTCAAAATAACGAAATTTCAAGCGCTCATAACTTTACTATCGATTGACCGATTCAGAAATTTCTTTTTCGTAAACAAACGTTGTGAGTAAACTTAGAGAACGCCGTTTGGTTCATCCTGATATCTTAATTTTTGTAGAAACGAGAGCAGTTTGAAAATCGCCGTAAAAAATGGAAAGGGGTATGCCTTCAAAAATTTGTAAAAATCGATCGTCAAACTTTAAAAATCTGTAAAAAATCGGAAGATCATCGGATTCTGATGATCCAAACGGGGTTTTGAAGCTTGAACGATTACGAAGAGAATGAGCTCATGTCCAAGCTACAATTTCATGTAAAAAATAATTTACAGCTATTTTAGTAAGTATAGATTCGATTTTGGCCAAGATGCGAGAAATTTAAAAAAAAAAAAAAATTTCAAGCCCTACGTCGATGTATTTTTTCCCACTGATCACGAAACCACGATTGATTTCTCAAAAAACTCAACATTTTTATGAATTTTCATTGAAAAAAACATTTTTTAATAGATTTTCCGTGCTTTTTCTCATGAATAAATTTTTTTTCGACAAAAACTCTGCGTGATAAGTTATGCTGAGCCAAAATCGAGAAATGCAGATGCAAAAATGTTGAAAATGTTTTATCCTTGCAATTGTTATCGGGCTAATATTAACCAATTATTAGTGTTATCAACTTTATCATCATCATCATCATCATTATTATTATTATTATTATATATTTGTAGTCGGATATTTCGTATCCTGATATTATTTAAAACATATTTTGGTCAGGTTATTTTAATATAATTTTTAGTTGATATTTTAACTCTAAAGACCTTAAAAAAAATTGGTTAGATAACATAATATTTGACAATTAGCTGCAAACCTTTCTAATCGCGTTTATGCGATGCAAAATGGATCGAGAAAAATCCCGATGATATAATAACGGTAACAGCAATATTTATACGCAAATGCGAGTATGTGTGTGTGTGAGTGTGTGCATAGCAATGGAATAAAGCAACAGTTGTCCAGCCGGAATAGCAACGGAGGATGAGAGAAGGAAGCGCGAGCAGAAGTGAGAGAAAAGAGAGAAAGAGCGGCGGAGGGTGAAACGAGCGAGTGCAAGAGTTATGCGCATATGTATAATGGGCCAACACACACAGACATACACACATATGAGGGCGAAAAAAAGAGCTCTTGAGAGGCGAAAAGCGGGTAACAGAGAGCGAGGATGAATTGAGCGCGCGTGTAGCGCCTCGCGGTGGCTGCGGCTGCTGGATGTGTGCTCGTTGATCCTGAGAAGGTGGAAATTTATGCGACACCGATAAAATATACACGTGACACTTAACACTCTCGCGCCATTTGTAATGTATTTATTTATCCATATAACATGCACTGTGCGAGCATTTATTTACGAGCTTTGCGTCCCTTTCTCTCTTTCTCCCTCCTTCTCCCACCTTTCTCGTCCATCATGATACATTTTCCCGTTAAAAAGTATCCCACGGATAATTCGAATTTTTTTTATCAATCGGAAAATCGTGGAGCAAAATATTTTTTTTTCCCTGCATAATTAATCGTCGCTCGTCACCGTGGGACGAATTGACCCGAGCTCTCACTTTGAACTCAAATATCTCTAACTATCCGGGCCCTTGTGGGGTTTTTCCGGCCCTCTGGTGGAAGTTTGAAATATTTATTACAGGTAGCCATAATAGATTTTCGATATTTTCACATAGCTGTATAAATACCTTTTTTGGAACGCATCCATTCGATTTTTTTTTCTTTTTTTAAAGTACCATATATTGAGAGTAGTATTTCTTTTCTTAAAGTACTATATATTGAGAGTATCGTGTAGAAATTTTTCCAAAAAATCTTCAAAACTGAAAGAGTTACAATTTTTTTAGTAAAAAACTGGGTTCTTGAAACTTTTTTTCTTGATTTTTTTTTCCATGTAAATATTTAAAAAAAAAACAATTGTTTCATATAATAAAATTTTCAAAGATAATTCCTATATTTTTTTTAAGTCAATTGGATAGGAACTTTTTTTTTGACAACCATCCAAAGAGTCGGTCGGGTCAAATTGACCCAGTGTGACCAACTTGGAATTATTTTTAGGTGTGACCAGCGAGAGACTTAATGCCAATTTGACTAGATTATTTGCTCTTGGCAGATCGAAAGATCATTTTTGCAAATGGAGAGACAATTTCGTGAGCATTTTGTATAAAAATTGAAGAACTTTGGGAGGAAAATCAAAATGGAAGGATGATGATTAAACCTTTTGTTTCTTGGAGTCAAAATTTGAGGTTGACAAGAGTATTAATTGTCGAAGCTACATTTTGAAGTTGTCAAAAAAATGTCCCGGTTTTATGATGGCTGTTACATTTTTTGTGCATTAGAAATGACATTTCATGATACTTTGAGGCCAAAGAAAAAAAAAGAGTTTGAATTGAATTTTGTTTAAATTTCTTTTTTTCATGTACTGACCAAGTTATTAGTCGGTATGTAAAGTAGAGATGGGGGCTCGGAAAAATCTCTTCGAATCTTATTTAATCCTTACTTGACACACTTCTGCAGAATTTGACACACTGGGGTCGTTTGTACCCCAGCGATAAAAATTCTTATAAAAAATATACCATTTCATATTTTAACTTGCAAATATTTTTAGAACTTCTTAAGAGGTTACTTCCCAAAGTTATACCGGATTTATAGTAAAATATCAAAGTTAAATATGATTAAAAAATTGAAATATTTAAAAAAAACTGAAAAAATGACAACTTTTATGAAAAAAATCATAACTTTTTTATTTTTCGACAAAAATAGTTAAAAATTTAACTGAGTTTGCTCGATATATAGCACTACAAGAAAAAAAATAGTAGTAGTAAAATAATATAACAGGAAAAGAATTCGCAAAAAATATTCGCACTCGACCTTACTTGACACACTGCATCGACTTTGGACGGCTGCTATATGAAAATTTAGTGTCTTAGAGTGATGCTATAAGCTTGAAGGAGTAGTGGCATCCTCGAACTTATGACAGATGTCGCTATAGGTCCCAATTTTTTAAATCTAGATACTTAAAATTAAGAAATCTTAGGCCTGGGCTGTTTTGTACCCCAGAGTGTCAAGTAAGGGTTAAAACCGGAAGAAGGTTTTCTGCAACGAATTTAAAAATTGGAGCGACTGACGTTGAAACCTGGCTAAATGGATGGGCAGTGCGTTTTATTAATTCGCACATGATTAAGACCTAAAAATAATCTGCATTAATTTGAGACTTTTTGAACAAGAGGCAAATTTTCTGCAAAGCATTTCCGAGTTGAAGGGCCGAAAGAATTTTAATAAATCTGTATTCTCTTATCTCTAATCCAAGATTCAGAAGACATTGTTGAGACAATGTAACGTGGATATATCAAATTTGTTTGAATCGATGTATTTTTCTTGTTTATCGTAAAGTATATCTAAACATCGCATATATTAATGGCGACAGTGGGCTTATTAGAGTCGCGGGAAATCCCGCGATTTACTTTGCGTTGCGGAGACGAACGCTTGATTATTCGCGCAAAATTGCGAAGAAATAACCACCGGCAGAAGACGGATAATTACTCACCCACGTGGCCCATTAAGCGCCACGCAGCGTCTTCTCTAAGATACCTCTTATGCATACACATAAACACGTACTTACGTGCGCAAAGATACGAGTGTTTTAGTCACAGCAACTTTTAGTCACAGTGAATCAGAGAAACTTTGATTTATGTCGCTGCGTCTATCCGCTAAAACGCCGAGAAAGACACGACGTATGTGTACATTCAATTGCGCGAGACTCTATTCTTCGTTTCTATGCAAACACCGAATTGCCAAGTGTATTCATATATCTATTTATACGAAGGATCCTCCCTTAAATGGGCCAATTTTATTATTCTCTTATCCCTCGAATATTTCTCATTATTTAATTATAATAAACAAAATACGATTATAAGGAAAAATAAACCGTTGAAATTCTTCTGACCCAGGACATTCCAAATTTTAGCATATTTTTTGGTATCTTTTAATTCAATTATTTCCGGAATTCAACATAAAAATGTGTTCTCTTCTTGATTATTTTCGTCGCTCAAAAAACAGATTTCACATTTCGATGATTTCTTCAATTATCAATTTTTTTTAAAGTTCCAATTGTCATATTATTATTATTGTTATTATTTTCATGTCATATTTACGTTTATTAAAAAACAGTGAAATCGTGACTTTGGGGAAGTTCATTTTTCATCTCCATTGAACTTTTAGGTCAAGCTTGAAAATTTACTCGAACGAGTCAGACAAAGTTTGCAAAAAATTCTAAAATGATGCACTATGCATTTTTATACGGAATTACGATGGTAAAATTGATTATAATCAAGCTGAAATGATATCAAGTCAGTCTTGTTATCTTGAACACTTTGGGAAATGGAATGGCAATCAGATTTATGAAAAAAAAGGTATCCCAATTGCCGAAGAATACTTCATATGCGATATGCAGAAGTTTCTGGCACTCCTAGACTTCGAGATCTCTGGTTTTATCCCCCAAGACGTTCACTTTCTTGCAATCTTTCACTTACATGCATAAACAAATGTGCGATGCAATAAACCGTCAGAAGTCACGCATTACAAGTATTACCGTAGAAATTGGCGGGTCTTTACTCGCGAAGCGACAAAAAATGAAATAAAGATGACACACAATCGCATCGTGAAATCGCTAGACTTGAAATTCGCTGCAGATCGTGGAAACTCAAGGATTATCCTCCACATCGGTACAAACCGCTCTCTCTCTGTCAAACATAAATCATTGATAAACGTTTGACTCACTCTCTCCTAAGCGTAATCATGAATCTCGCCATTGGACTGGATTCGCACTGGATTCGTTCGTCAATTGAAAAAAAATCTTGATTGGTTCTTAATTAATTCTTAATTTTCCTAAACGTCTCCTCTAACTTCTGTAATCTTGCAATTACCTTACTCAAATTTTTTAGACAACTAAATTCGAAGACAGGAAAGGGGAGAATTGAATTTAAAGAGAATCACTCCAAAGGTTCAGTTCTGAAAAAATGTTGAAATTTAAGAAAAATGGTTCTGGACACTAAAAATTTGCACCTAGATTCTTGATTTTAGTTATCGCGTTTATTGAGTTTACTTCTCAAGGAAGCAGAAGTTGAAGCTTCCTCAAAGATTACAAAGAAGAAGGCTTTACGAATTATGGACACAAAGAAGGAAGCCACAGACAAATTTCAAACGATCAATCGACGTTCCAATCATTTCGAGAAAACATTTCAAGTTGGGTCGTTTCAAACAAGTGGATCATTTTCCATAGCAGAGAACAAAAACAACCAGTCGTTATTGAATATTCAATCGGCATACTTATGTGTCGTAGATGACATTACGAATGAGGGGATGGGAAAAAGGGAAAAAGTTGTAACGGCGTCGGGATACTTGGCCTTATCGTCGTGGATCAGGTCAAAGTTTCTCGTGCTTTTGCGGTGATGTGTTTGGCGGAGTTTGCTCGTTCGACGGACAGTTTGATAACCGTTGGTCGAAGCCAGGCTGGAAACTGGGGTGGGTCCGGTAACGCGATGGGGAAATAGGTACACAAATTGTCCGAGCAGAGCCACACGCACAGAAACAAGGGCGCCGTATTGAGATCATCGACGATCAGGCGAAAGGGCGCCGAAGACATGGCGATTTCTAGTCGCATGGAGCCGGTAACGGGCTTTCTCATTGCGAGGAATCGACGTACTTGTAATGTATTCGCGGATTGTTAGTGAAGAGGGGGGGGGGGGGGGTCGTGTAATAATACGACACAGGCACAAGCCGCACAAACGTCGCTCGGGTCACGCTCGCTAGACAGGTAAATACCTACGTATGTACGGTTTGGAGAAGCACCACAGCAGTGGAGCAAGCAAGTACAGTACAGACTCGTGGGAGCTGACGAGAGGAGAGTAAGAGAGAGAGAGAGAGAGAAAGAGAGAGAGAGGGAGGGAGCGGAGGAGCAAATGCGTCGTGGACGAGGATGTGTGCCCTTACCGTTCACTTCACTCTCGAGGATAATATATTATATCGCACGCGACATACAAGTGCGTCGAGGAACATGCAGACGTATGCAACCCTCGTTCCATGACACACACGATGCCATTATGCACAATATGAGACATTCTTCCCAATAACGTCATGAACTTGGAATCGCAGAATTTCCCGTAACTCCAGGATACGTTTGTGCCAACGTCGAAAAGACGTCTCGTTTTTGTTAGCTATAGGTCAATTATTTTCGGCTGATGATGATAACGCCCTTAAGGGGGTCGAGTCAGCTTCAAAACGTCGATTTTTGATCATGAATATAGTTGAATACGTGTAAATCTGACCAATGGTCCATCATTTGTGGCGTATCAAGTTAAGAAATTTTTGACGCTAGTTGGAACCCTTAAGGTTCAGCGGTTATCTCATAAATCAATTTTTGAGTTTCACTGCGCTGCGCTGACCAAACCGCTTGACGGATCTCATTTTACGACGTCTCATTTTCTTTGTAACACTTTTCCCGACTGCTTAAGTGCGGCACATTTGTTTTTTTAGGTCTTTACTATAGAGTTACAGGCCACTTTTTGAATTTTTGAAACAAAAAAATGGGTTAAAAATTAAAAATGCGGCCACAGCGCAGTGAAACTTAAAAATTGATTTATGAGAGAACTGCTGCATCTTAAGGGTTTTAACTAGCGTCAAAAATTTCTTCATTTGATACGTCAAATGATGGGCCATTGGTCAGGTTTACACGTATTCAACGAACATTTATATCTATGTTCATATATGGGCGTTTTGACGCTGAGTCGACGCCCTTAATGAGAAATAATGAGCTAATGTGAATTAAGAGGACATAGTTATACGATCAAGGGAGAGTTTTTAAATACTTTTCAACATTTTCAGTCTGTATATTCCGCAATTTCGAAGAATTATGAAGGTTTTCCACAAATCTTGACTAATTCTCCATCCAAAAAGAACTTGAAATTTTTCCTGAAGAAAAATAAATAATTTTTCGCTGAACTTTGGTAGGTCAATTTGCTTTAGAATGGGATTGTAGGATAGAGAGTTGTAAAGAGTTGTTTACACAAGTTGAGTCGATAAAGAGATTGCAGGATAAAGAAAGTTAACGCTTTTTCAAAGAGGATTAAAAACGTTGGCCATAATTCTCGATTGAAATATAATTCTCGTTGAAATATTGTTGAAGTGACAATATAATTTTGTTGAATTTTAGTATGATCATCTTCATGCGAATACAAATTAATAAATAGAAAAGCTGTTTTTTTTTTTTTTAAGGTTTTTGAAACGTTTTTCCGCCGAAAGGTTTTAATTTCAAGGAACTTTCATATTTCCCGGTCGTTTTAATATAAAAAGAGCACTGAAATCACGTTAAAGCCAGAAAAAAAAAATTTTATCATCTAGCAGTCGATCAATAATTTTTAGTGGATCAACAATAACTTCATTGTAAAGACGAGTATTTTATAAATAAAGAACTATTATTCCTCATTGAATATTTAGTCTCCCTTTTCCGAAAAAATCATTTTGTGAAAGCAGTTTCATCAAATAACGTCGAACAATCGTTTGAAAATCGAGAAAATAAACGCCATCTCGTGGGCGAATTGAATTGCATCGTGGAGTTACAAGAAACTATCATGATATGCAAATTTATACAGGTATTTCGTAGAATCATTCATACATGTATAGTGGACGTTGAAACTCGAGGTAATAGTTGCGTGAACGAGAGTTGGATACGCGTGCCCGTACGTATAATACATTTGCGAGAAAATTCATATATGTATAATGTATGTGTATCTACTCGCGGACTTTAACTTACAGGAAGAAAAATATGACCTGCACGATAACTCCGGAAAAGTGGAGGCGTAATAAGTTAGCTAACAATACGAAACGAGTACGAGAACATGCTCGTAGAATCGTACATCCATTATTGTTAAAACATTCCTGATAAACTGAGTTAGAGCAGTAAGTAAGTAGGAGTTTAAGAAATTGGGGCCAATTTGTCGATACTGTGAAAGAACTGAAAATACTGAAATTTAAAGTAGCCTTAATGGGACTCGGTTTAGCTCAAACGAGAGCAGAAAGTTTTTCAATTTTTTGGTTGTTAGTGGATAAGCAAATACTGATTGTCACGAATGCTAGGATAATTATTGAAATGCAGTTTATAATGTCTTTCATAAGTCATAGTCGGTAACTACCTAATTTGCTAATTTTAAACCTTAAAATTGAAAACCTTCAAAATTTTGCAAAATTTTTTCAATTTTTTTTTTTCAAAGCTCATATAAGTGTAATCTTTCCACTGAATGCGAAACTACCAATGATTTCCCAAAAAAAAATGAGAATTTTTATGAATTTTCATTAAAAAATACATTTCTTGAAAATTTTCCTTGCTTTTTCTCTTGAATAATTTTTTTTCGGTGAATTCGGTGAATCGGTGAATTTCCGATTAATAAAGGGTTTGAAAATCATTTTAAAAAAAAACTCAATTTGGAGTTTGCAATTATAACTTCTTAATTAGGTATTTGTAAAACGATTACACGTAATAAAATAAGTACAGAGTGAAGTTTATTGCTGGAGCAAGATTTCGTTTTCAATTTACTTCAGGACCTCATATCAATGTTTTGTTTCGCTACTAATGATGAACTCACTTGTCCTGTACCGACGACGCAAAATTTCTATTGTAAAAAGTCCCTTCTGCGTATATAAACCAACTCTTCAATTGCTTGATTTATTCAATCAGCACTAAAATGCAAATGGATCGCGCAAAGTGTATTTCCACATGTCTCTACATATATAATATATATATATATAATATATATATATATATATATATATATATATATATATATATATATATATATATATATATTTACACAATGTGTGCAGAAGCTATACGAGACCGTTATTAGATATTTAAGTACAAGTCCGGGCATTTTGCATACACACACGGGATGGGTTAAAAGCGTAACGACGGTGGGCCAAGCTCATAAGTTGCACCTCTTTACGAGGCAACTATGGCGTATATCTATGTATATCTATACATAAGGAGTATTCGAGAAGAAAGAGAGAAAATTATCCTGTAAAAAGGCTCTTGGGAGCCCCGCAAAGTATTTCCTACAGCGAGAGAGAGAGAAAGAGAGAGAGAGAGAGAGAGAGAGAGAGAGAGGGAGGGAGAGAGAGAGAGAGAGAGAGAGAAAGAGAGAGAGAGAAGAGGGATCGACGAAGCCGAAGAGAGAGAGGAAGAAAAAGAAAGGATTGGAGAATAAAGAAAGCAGGAGGCCGCGCGAAAGATCGGCAAGTGGTTTGCCCGCGGTACTTATGCTTGAAAAAATAAAAATGGATAAAAGATGAAAAAAAAAGGAAAAAAATCGTGAGTTCTGAATACGCAAACGGTTCAGTACGAGACGGGCGCGAGAAATGCGCGGTCCACGAGGATAAAAGTTTCCCGCTTGCTCGCGGATAAGAGGCAAGAGAATACAAGGAATAAATACATATATATTCAGTAATAAATATATATGAGGCATTCCACGTCAAATCACGCGGTCATCGGCCTGACCCCCTCGGATTTTGATGTCCAATGAATTGTGGGTTTCGTTTGGCCCAAAATATGACCTCAAATTTTGAGAAATTTTTATTTCTCTCTTTAGGGATTGCCCGAGCTAAAAATCATTAAATTGAATTGAGGGAAAACATAAAGAGGGGCCTCTTAAATTAATCAAATTTTTTCACATAAACTAGGGCCCAAAACAGATATTTTCGTCATGGTTCGATAATGGGCCAAAAATAATTCCTTTTTTTAAATTTTTTAAATTGTGTTTAAACATCCGTTTTATTTCAGGTCGTCAAGGCTGATCAATTTTCGAAAAAAGTTCTCGTTTCACTCTTAAACCAAGAAAAAAAAATCAAGTTTTACTAGAAAAGTATTTTTGTTGTAGTTATTCTCACTGCAAGAAACGATCAAAACAAGAAATTATAAAAAATATAAAATGAACATACAAAAAAATAGTAATTATTTTTGGCCCATCATCGAACTATGACGAAGATATCTGTTCTAGGCCCTAGTTTCTGTGAATTTTTTTTCATTAATTTACAAACAGCCCCTCTTTATATTTTCCCTCAATTTAATGATTTTTAGCTCGGGCAACCCCTAAAAAATGAAATCAAAATTTCTAAAAATTGGAGGTCATATTTTGGGCCAAACGAAACCCACAATTCATTGGACATCAAAATCCGTGGGGGTCAGATCGATGACCGCGTGATTTGACGTGGAATGCCCCATATATATATCCTCGGAGAAAGGTAAGGGGGGTTGGCTTGAATATCCCTAAAGAGTGAGAGAAACGCCGATAATGCATCAAGACGAAGAAGAAGAAGGGAATGAGAGAAAACGCGATGCGATGGTGGGGGAGGAGGAGAGATGAGCTCGCGCGAGCTCTCTTTTGCGAGAGCGCATTATGATAGGCAGTAATTATGAGCGGCATTAATTAGCCGTTTGATATATGAGTCTAGGGTGGGCTGGCACGGATCATTAGGCCACGTATACGCACCAGTTTGCATGTTGCCGCATTCTGCCGTGTGTTTAAAACGCGTTACGTGCAAAACGGGCGCAACATTCGGCTTATAATACAGTCGGAGATGTGATATATTAGGGTCGTTAAAAAAGAAACGCGCGCGTTTTTCTTTTTCGATTACGCTCCTCGGCGTGACTCTTGTATCTTTAACCTGAAAAATCGTCCTCGCACGAGCGGAGGCGTTTACAATTTTTTTGCTCTCATTGCCACCGCATTATCGTTGCCATTTGGCAAAAATTACGGTATTCTTGCGCATTCGAAGATTGATTTTCAAGATTTTTCAGGTTTGAATCTCAAAGCAGTATTATGATCTAGAATTGTGATTTTTTTTTTTGCATATGATTCTTAAAGTTTAGACCTTTAAGAATATCTAAGGTTGTAATCGTGTCAACCAGCGAAGCCCTTTTTTCAGCCCCAACTTTACCAGCTCATAACTTATTTAATTTTTTTTTCTCGAATTTTTTTTGTGTTTGGTCAAAATATTAACAAATATGTTGTAAAAAAAATAGTAAAAATATTTTTTGTTTTTTTTTTTATCGAGTTCGACGAAACGCCTCAAAATGTATGTCTGTCTGTATGTCTGTATGTCTGTAAAATACCGCCTTAATTGGTGTTAACATTTAAAAGAGTTTTTAAGTTTTTTCACATTTTATAACATTCGAAGTGAAATTTTTGGTTTGATTAAAGTTGTTTGCTATTGAATTTGGTGGAATTTAATTGGAGTTGAAATTTCAGGAAATTTCGAGATTTTTGAAAAATACCACAAACATTCTGACTTTTTTAATATTCAAGATATTTCAGTGAAACTTTGTAAATAGTTTATTGAGTTATCAATGTTATTCATTAGTGAAATCCGCGAGTAACGATCAGTAGATACAAATTTTATCAAATTTAACACTGTAAAATGTACATTATGAAAAGTACGAGATTTTAAAAATTGGAAATCTGTAAATTGTTCCCTCATCTTCTTCCATAATTCATAAAGCTTTGATTATGAGAAAACTATAATTGATAATTGCATTTGTTCATGAGAGGCGCTATGTGAAAAATGGAAAAATATGCGGAAACAATGTGAAAATTAAAAATTTGCAGAATTTCCTTTCATGATCTCGTTACTTTCTATTAAATGATAATGCATGCAAAGCCTGAAGAATGTGTAGCTATATTAAATACAAGTTTTTAATTTATTGCAAGAAGCGATTCAGCAGAAATTATTTGTCACAAATAATTTATACAATGAACGATTTTGTGATATCCAAATTGTTTGACGCCCGAAAATTCCTTTCTTGCTAAATGTCAACGTTCGTGCAACAATAATAAAAAAAAAAATCACAGCAATGTGCCATTTATGCTACATACCTTCATTAGAAAAAAAAGTAAAAAGTAAAAATTGGGTATTTTTTTTAAGTTAAGCTTTGCAGCACTGATATTTCAAAAAATGCTTTTAATATTTCAAAAAATGTCAACATTTTTTTATCAAAAGATAAAAAGATAAATAAAATCAAAAAATATGTTTTCATATGAGAAAGTCCTCAGCTGTTTGCTAAAAATAGTCGTATATTTTCGAAAAACCTCAGAAAAAATTAAAACTGAGAAAAATTAATAAATTTCAAAATACCCTTGAAATGTCTTGCCTCCCAAAGATATTCTGGAGAAATGCTTGGAAACCTCAAAGTCCAAACTCAATGCTCATACGCCAGCGAATCATTCATATATGCGTACATATTTAGTACGAGTCTTCACTCCCGCGCTCTCACTCTTCATTTTAACTTTATTCTCCTTGGTCCTTTTTACGTACCCATCAACTCTCTCCCTTTCCTCATTTTTTTCACTCCACGATCGTTTTCTTCAACGTTGAGTCAGAGTTAAAGAGAGAAGGAGAGAGGCGAGAGAGAGAGAGAGAGAGAGAGAGAGAGAGAGAGAGAGAGAATACGAGAGGCAAAGAGTTGCGAGGCCGCCTCTCGCAAGTTGTAAACAACTTGCTGCCGTTGCTGCTGTTGCATCTCTCGTTGTATATCTATATAGTGATATGGTGCATGAGTGCCCTCTCTCTCTCCCTCTCTGTTCCCCCCCCGGAAACATCCCCATAAAGTACGTTTTATCTATCGTAAATCGATGCGCGGCGTATTTCACCGCGCTCGAGAGCCCCTCTCATACAATGCGGCTCAATTAATGCCAAACTGTTGCCCTGATTTATTTCTCAACTCCCCCCTCTCTCGCGCTTAAACCCGCATTTTCGTGCCCCTCATCCTTCTCCCATCTTCCCTCCCATTTGTTTTTCCATCTCTCTCGCTCTTGATAATCTCTCCTGCCATCTCTCTCTCCCTCCGTTAAGGGCTTCACATGTTCCTTGCGAGTCAAGTGCATCGAGGAACAAAAAAGTGAAGAGCACATCGTAGTACGAGGAAAAAAGCCCGTAAAAAAATCTCCCGTGCGCGAGATGAAAATCAACCAAGAGGAAAAGTTCGCGTTGGAGTTGCAGAAATCAATTAGGACAGAGAATCGAGGAATTCGCGAAGGGTTTTGAATGTTAGAGATTCGTAGAAATTTCATACGATAGTGATGACCAAATCATTTTAGCAAAACCCTTCACCATTATCTATTACTTCCGATTACTTCCGGTTACTGCGTTTACATTCAGGATTTCGTGGAATTTGAGCGCACCAAGCAAATCCAAAATCAAATCCAAAGACAATCCTTTTTTTACAAACTTTCTTTCACTCCAAAAAACTATGCTGCATCTATTCAATTCCTTGTAATCTGATTGACTATGATGTATATTCCATCAACGTTTGTATCCTCTCTTCGTTCTCGGATTTCCTCGTCACGGGCAAAGTCTGTCGTCACGAGACAGAGAAAGACAGAGAGAGAGAGGAGAAAGAGAGACAGGAGGGGAGAGGGAGAGAAATAGTAGGTGTCGGATGAGGAAACAACAAACTTGGACGCGAACAACGCTAACGACGCCTCTCTGTCATCTTACCGCAATGTCGTTGTCTTCGTCGTCGAAGAAGTGGGGGAGGGCTTCACGCCACACGCTCCTCTTCGCAAATTCTCTCATTCCATCCTTGTTATCAATCCCTCTATCTCTCCGCATCTCCCTCTTTCTCTCTCCCTCTCTCTCGCTCTGGGTTTCCTCAAGCAGCATTACTGCAGATTTCCATCCGTTACCGCGAGCAATCGCCTTAACTGCTAACGCGTTTCCACGGTTTCCATACATGCGACGATTGTCGCGCAAACCCGGAAGCCCAGAGAGAGAGAGAGAGAGAGAGAGAGAGAGAGAGAGAGAGAGAGAGAGAGAGAGAGAGAGAGAGAGAGGGAGAAACACAGATAAGACAAAAAGAGAGAGGGGATGAGAATAATAGAAGAGAGAGAGGGGAAGAAATAAGGTAAAGGGTAACGAGACACTGTGCACAATATATATCTCGTCTTATATATCAATATGTACTCAGAAACCTAAATATTTCTAGTCAGCAGACAAAATGGCGCATGTGACGCTGATTTAGTTGCAAAATGATGGACGGCGGCGCCATTTTGTTTGTCAGCGGACGCGCCATGAGTAACGCGCGGAGAATTATAGCGATAATAGACGCTGCTGGTACATCGTCTACGTGTGTTCGGATTGAGCGAGATGGAAGACATCAAATAGCAGAGGGAGAGGTGTGAAGGGATGCGAAGAAGACGCATCCGGGATGAAGGATGCATATGTATATATATGTATATGCGGTTGCCCGACCCGCGACACGGAATTGTCATTGTTACCGTTGCCACCGAGGCGTCTCGCACCCGCTGAGACACATATATATGAGGCATTCCAAGACACTCCGATCAAAATCTTACCTTGATGATTTTGATTTTCCTCTAAATTTTTTATGTAAAGAAACACATTGAACAAAAATTTCCCAAATTTTTTCAGAATTTTATGGTCACGCGTTTGTTGGATTTTTTTTTTTTAAGGGACCACTTTGTAAAATCTGAAAAAATTCAGAATAATCTAATAAAATATAACAAAATGTTTGGGCTTTGTTCAAAAATGGAGATTTTAATACTCTATGAGCAGAATTTTTTTTCAATTTTTCGAATTTTACTCATAGAGTATTAAAATCTACATTTTTGAACAAGGCCCAAAAATGCTGTTACATTTTATTAGATTATTCTGAATTTTTTCAGGTTTCACAAAGTGGTCCTTTTTTTCAAAAAAAAAAATCCAAAAACGCGTGACCAAAAAATTCTGCAAAAATTTGGGAAATTTGTGTTCAATGTGTTTTTGTATATAAAAAATTTAGAGGACAATCGAAATCATCAGGACAAGATTTTGATCGGAATGTCGCGGAATGCCTCATATATATAGATAAATATAATAGTCATTATATATACATATGTAGGTATATATAGTGTGTTCTCGTCTTTACCCAGCGCGCTAAATACGTAGGCGGCTTACCTCACGTAATAATAAGTCACGGGCGAGAGTCTCATTCGCGTTGTTATATACGCGTTGATATATTCTCCAACAATTAAGACACCTTTTTTTACCGATATATCAGAATTGTTTGAAACTTTACCGCGTGTAATCCGATATAGAAATAATACGCCAGAATTCAGGACACGAATTCTGGAAGTTTTGTTGTGGAAAATTTATTTCCGGTGTTTTTGAGTTATATGTAAAATGTACTTCTCACTAGAATGATATTTCATAACCCTTAAGATTTCTGCATCGGCATTTTTTTAATTTTGGCGCAGCGTAACTTATTAATTGTAGAGCGGAGAAACCTATCAACCTTTATTGTCCCTACGTCAATTCTCCGATGGCCGAATGTTTTCTAAAACAAACTCGCACCTACAATTAAGGGGGTCGTTGTTTTTTTATAGCTTTTTTAGGCCCTTATTATAAAGTTACAGACCACTTTTTGGATTTTTGATCCATTTTTTGTTTCAAAAATTCAAAAAGTGCCCTGTAACTCTATAATAAGGACCTAAAAAAACCTAATAAGGACCTAAAAAAAAAAAACAAATCAGACTTAAATTTTGTCGAAAAAAATGTATTCATGAGAAACGAAAGGAAAATCTGGAAAAAATGTTTTTGTAAATGAAAATTCATTCAAATTTTGAGTTTTTGGGAAAATTATTAGTAGATTCGTATTCAGTGAGAACAAATACATCGACATAATGCTTAAAAAAAAATAATAATAATAAGTTTTTTTCGTATTTTGACCAAAATTGAATTGTTTCAGTAAAATAACTGAGAGTTTTTTTTCAAAAGTAATTTCGACTCCTAGATGCGCTATTCTCTGCGTAGTTATTGAAAGTTCAAAATCCCGCTTGGTTAATCCGAATCCGATGATTTTTCAATTTTTTGCAGATTTTGAAAGTTCGACCATCGGTTTTTGCAAAATTTTGAAGGCATAACATTTCCCTTTCCATTTTTTTCGGCGATTTTCAAACTGCTCCCATTTCTACAAAAATTAATTTATCGAAACAAACCAAACGGCATTCTCTAAGTAATGTTACAAAGTTTACGTGCGAAAAAGAAATTTCCAAATTGGTTAAGAGATAGTGAAGTTATGAGTACTTGAAATTTCACTATTTTGAGCTTTACGAAAAGTCACCCAAAAATTAGCCAAAAATTTTTTTTTTTTTTTCACCCATGCAAGATTTTCGTGCTTTTCACCATATGCGTAGACAGCCGAAAAGTGACTCTTTTCTGACAGCTAAGGGCGAAAACAGACGAGTTCGCTTCTTTTTTCCCCTCCGGGGAAAAAAGCTCTTAGCTGTCAAAAAAGAGCCTCTTTTTGGCTATCCACGCATATACTGAAAAGCACAAAAATCTCCCATGGGGAAAAAAAAGATCGTGTGCAACGCGGGCCAGAGATTCGTCTTTTGTCTCGCGTGGTTGCGGCCCTCGCTTCGCTCGTTGCGGCAAACTTCACGCTCGACAAAAAGACTTATCTCTGGCCCTAGATGCACAAAATACTATTACATACTAAAGAAAGAAGAAAAGACGAAGCAGAAAAAAAATACATTGTTGCACAGAGTCACAAATAATTATGGACTATCTGATATCCATATAACAATAATAATGATTCATTTAGTCATTCGCGGAATCTGAGCGAGTTCTATGCATGGAAATGCGCAAAACGTGCACCGCGTGTTCAACATTATGATGACTGGCGAGCTCGAGCGCAATCAAATTATAAAGTCGACGCTAAGTGCGAATGAGATGCACTGAAAATGCTCGAAGCATCTCGCAATGTTATAATTTTGAAATATTTACCTAATTACACAGCGAGGAGAAACGAAGAACTGAGAGAATAAAGAGTAATTAATAAACAAAGGGACCGAGGGTCTGGTGACTTTCGACTGCGGAGGACTTTTTCGCGTTATTCGCAAAACCAAAGAACATTGTGGGTTGAGGGAACATTTTTAACTTTTCAAACTTCAACAGAATTTTACTAAAGTTCTACTGTTAGATAAATTAACCATATGATAAATATTCATTTCATCCCAACGAAGTCATTGTCCATGAAGTGAATTTTCAAAAAATCGTTGGGATATATTAATGAGCAAAAAATTTTCTTTGTGCCAAAAAATGATAATGGCCTTTATAAAGATCGAAAAAATATATTTTTCGGATCGAAACTTGAATTATATCAAATTTATTGCAGACTATTTCTCTTTTTGTCTGATAACAAAATAAATCTCCTGTTCGCTTAAAGCACTTGATTTCTGTGGAACAAGTGTTTGAATAGGAAATTTTTTTTTTACCACTCAGTTAAGTAAAGTTGAGCAATCATGTAGTTTTGTAATTTTGAGCAGTAAAAAAAAGTAAAAGTGACAGTATTTTGGTGAAAAAAAAATTTTGTTTACCAAAATTCGAACATTTATCTTTTTGAAATAAAAAAACACCATTCCTGAAAATTTCGTGATCTTTTAAGATCAGTCCAAGGTATTATTATATTTAAAAAATCGAACTGAAAATTTAACGTCGAACTTAGATTTTCACGATTTTCGAAAATTCAAAATTCTCCAAATTCATAATTTCTCAAAATTTTTTTTCGGAATATTTTTTTTTCCTAACCCCAAATATACTCTTTCAGACAAATTCAGAACAATTTCTCGTAACTATAATAGTTTTCGAGATAATTTGAAAAATACACTTGAAAGATTTGAAAAATTGTGGAATTTTGAATTTTGCATAACTCTCGAAAAAAAAAATTAATTTCTTCCTTTGGTAGAACTTCGTTTTATTAAAATCGAAAACTTCTAACCAAATTTCATCGAAATTGAAACACTGAGAAAAAAAAATGGTTGAATATACAAAATCGTTTAGTTGAATACGTGCAACTAAATATTTAGTTGTACGATCCAAATTTTTCTTGCCTGAACAATATTATGGTCAACCGAATCGCGGAATTATTCCAGAAACTAATTATTTAGTTCAACCAAATAAATATTTAGTTGCCCGTATTCAACTAACGATTTTGCATATTCAACCATTTTTTTTTCTCGGTGAAGGGGTCGATTCCAACTCCTGGTCGATTTGACATGGAATGACCCATATGGATTAATTAATGATGCATTATTCATGCATGAATAATAGTAATAATAGTAATCATCAATCATAATGATCATTCATTAATAGTAATCATTAATAACGATCATTAATAATTATTAAACATTGATAATCATTAATAATAATCACTGTCGTTTTTTCCTTGTACTTTATTCAACAAACACGCAAAACCAATCCAATCGTTAGATTTTGGTTCAACCAACCGATCTAACTTTGCGACAACATATTCGTATCTTCCATCACTTCAACCCTGCACAGAGCGATATGGTTTAACTGGGAAACCCAGGCTTAAACCATCGAAATACGAGCTATTTACTCGCAGCATCATCACCGGATATTAAAACCGATCGACAGACGCCAAAAGGGGGGATATGATGGTCTGTTTGTATGAGACGTGCGAGAATTTGATGATACAATATTCCGCAAGCGCGTTGGCTGCGTGAACGATGGATAATTATAATTTTAGATGTGTGTATTAGTTTCGCTGCAATGTCCATTGGCTCAATCGACGTACGTTCGATTGTGGGGTGCTCGATCGTTCGACGTTCGATGATTGAATGCAAAACTGTCCGTTTCACTATCAATTCGCATGTTTACGTATATACGATTGTTAACATATATACATATAAATCCGACGTGGTAATGTAGATCTGCTAATATTTGCAAACCTCGCATACTTGGAATAATATCTATGATACGATAAAATCGCTTTAATTCCATAAATCATTTTTTTGCAAAAAATTTAATATTTTTGCGAAAACAAAATTGTACGAAATTAAAAAAAAACAACGTAAATGGAGCTTACACTCCCCTCAAAAGTTTTTCATGCGAAAAACAGTTGACCAAATTTTTCATGGGTCATGCGCCAAAATTCGAAAGCCAAAAAAAAGCCAAGCAACGGCCATGTTTCAAAGAGCGTACCGCGTTCAAAAAAAATCGAAATTTTTTTTGTCAAAGGCGAAACGAAGGTGAATATGTCCCCTTCAAAACGCCGCTTGTTGAATTGAAATATCTTCATTTTTCAAAGAGCAGTAAAACTTTTTGTGTGGCGCGGAATCGGGGCGAGTGTTTCCAAAATTTTGAGCGTTAGTGTACAAAAACTATTTTTCCAATTCTAGGGAAAAAATTATTAATATACTTTGAACATTGTATGATGCATAACCAAAAGTGTTATGAATGACACTGAATGACACTATGTTTTGAAAAAATTATCAATGATCGTCAATCAATTGTCAATTTAAAAAAATAGTCAGGAAATATCGTACTGTCAGACAAAAAAATAAGTTCACATTCATATTTGGTTCATGCAAAACGGTTTTCCTACAGGAAGTAACCTGAGAGATATTTTCTTGAGAATTACAGTCACACAAAAATTGACCTTTCATTTCGAGACCTCAATGTCTCTATTGGGAAGAATTCAAACTATGGGCAAATTGCAACAAAAGTTCTATCATTAAATTTGACCAATGAATTATCAATTCGCGCGTTTACGTATACCATTGTTAATATATATACATATAAATCTGACGCGGTAATGTAGATCTGCTAATATTGGCAAACCTCGTGTACTTGGAATAATCTATGACATGATAAAATCGCTTTAATCCCATAAATCTGTCGGTTAAAGGTTCTCCTTAGCGGCTGTTATTGTGTGCATTTCGCGAATCCAAGATAGTCCGCCCGAGGTATTCGGACTATCTCTTTCTCCTGATGATGTACGTTTATTATATCTATATTTTTCTCTCAGGTTGAAATATATATATGAAGCATTCCATGTCAAATCGCGCGGTCATCGGCCTGAGCCCCTCGGATTTTGATGCCCAATGAATCGTGGGTTTCGTTTGGCCCAAAATATGACCTCAAATTTTTAGAAATTTTTATTTCATTTTTTCGGGGTTGCCCGAGCTAAAAAAAACATTAAATTGAGGGAAAACACAAAGAGAGGCCTTTTTGAAATTAATGAAATTTTTCACAGAAACTAGGGCCCAAAACAGATATTTTCGCCATAGTTCGATAATGGGCCAAAAATAATTACTATTTTTTTGGAATAACTCCATTTCTAGACGTTCAAACTTTCTCAAACTTTACCTACAGTCGAGTATGATTGTTGAGAAGGTCCATACGAATTTTAAACAATTAAACGTGGAATTTGGCTAACGCGTGAGAAACGATAGAATCTCCTCAATTTGAATAGGTCCCTCTTTATGTTTTCCGCCCTCAACTTAATGATTTTTTAGCTTGGGCAACCCCTAAAAAAAGAAAACTAAAATTCATTGGACATCGAAATCCGAGGGGGTCAGGCCGATGACCGCGTGATTTGACGTGGAATGCCCAATATATATGTATATAACGAGCAGAGGCCCCAAGGTGTCTCGTATCCGTGTCCATCGCTAAACAGCCCGAGCGTGAAATCAGACTAGCTATATAGTGATCCTCCACTTTGTATCTCTCTCGTTCCCCTTAACCCTTCTCAAGTGTATATGCAATATCACAAAAGACTCGTATATCTATATATACATTGCCTTATTCTCTGGCTTGGCACGTAGAGGGAATGGAAGGGATTCGCACACACGTGTGCGAATCACGAGAAACAACTGACTCTAGCTGCAACCCTCTCCTCTTGTACACACATATATATATATATATATATATATATATATATATATATATATATGTATACATTGTACAAAGAGTGAAAGAAGATGGTGTCAGTTGCATTGGTTTCTACGAAAATTCACCTTAGCCTCAGGAATGCCGAGGAGCTGAGTGGCCAAAGACGGCGAAAATATTGCAAGAAGAACGAAACGTTGTACGAAGAAACTGTTGGCCAATTTAATCGCGAACGAGAAATATGAAATGAAAAAGAAATATCAAGAGGCGCGCGTTTATGGCGAGATGCAAAAAAGTCTCGTTTTATTCCCCCTTTTCATCGTGGAACATGATGAAAAATATTGAGAAGACAATTGTTTCAATCATTTGCATGTTGAGTCCCTATGAAATCTTTTAATGTTAATTGTTCAATAAATAGCTTCTCAATCGTCGTGAAATTTTTACACGACCTCCTGAATACTTCATGTAAAAACATATTAAATTTTCAGAATTCTATCATCATTACTTCAACCTCCTTAAGGGTTAAAATGAAAAATGATGAGAGAATTCTGAAAATTTTGTATGTTTTTGTATGAAGTATCAAAGAGGTCGTGTAAAAATTTCACGACGATTAGGAAGCTCGTTATGAAAATATTAACATTTTGTTAAGAACAATTTTTTAAACAAATAAAAAAAATATTTATCAATATGGTGTAGATATTAAAAAATTGAGAGGTCAAAAAAAAACTTATCGAAAAGTTTCATCAGTTTCCATAAGACTACATTTAATTTAATTTAATTTGTTAATGTTAATTGTTCGATAACGAGCTTCCTAATCGGCGTGAAACTTTTACACGACCTCTTAAATAATTCATACAGAAACATACCAAATTTTCAGAATTTTCTCATCATTTGCGATTTGGGACTCAACATCCTTAAATGCAATTGATTGGTGACCTTGAATATCAAAATTTGTATGAACTTACCATAAGTTGGCTTGAGAAAGTACAGAAGTGACGTGGAGACTGCCATCAGCTGAAATTGAAAAATGTTCACATTAATTTTGGGGAATTTTAGTCATACAAAATTATAGATTTTTTATTTTTAATTGAAACCTCATAATCGGACTGGGTCAAACTGATCACGTCTCTGGATTTAATTAGAAGCATCGATAATTTATTTATCAAATGATAGAACTCGATCTGCCGATAGTTTAAATTCTTCCCTTTAATAAAGACATTGAGCTCTCGAAATGAATCGTCAATTTTCGTGTGACAGTCATTCTCAAGAAAATATCGCTCTCAGGTTACTTCCTGAAGGAAAACCGTTTTGAATGAGACAACTATGAACGTAAGACTATTTTTTTTCTAGCAGTACGATATTTCCTGACTATTTTTTTTATTGACAACTGATTGACGATAATTGATAATTAGTTTAAACCATGTTGTCATTCAGGCCCATTTATGACGATTTTGGCTGTAAATCATACAATGTCCAAAGTATATTAATAGTTTTGTTCCTTAGAATCGGAAAAATAGTTTTTGTGTACAAACGATAAAAAAAATTGGGTCAAGTGTATTTCACCAATTGCAACTTTGCTGAAGTTTCATGGAAGTATTCCTGCGCCCTCAATTTTCACTCATAAAATGAGTCGAAAGCACAAACTTGGCTCTCTGTTGCTTGAACTTTCCTCAAAATTTGTTTTGGGTATATTTTTCATTTGTTTTATGATCTACATACATTTTGCATGAATTTCATCAACATAAAAATAATCCATTATTGATCTTCATTATTTTTATTTTGTTGATTTATTTTCTTTATCTATTTATTTTATTAAGGATGTTGAGTCCCAAATCGCAAATGATGAGAAAATTCTGAAAATTTGGTATGTTTTTGGATGAATTATTTAAGAGGTCGTGTAAAAATTTAACGACGATTGGGAAGCTCGTTATCGAACAATTAACATTAACAAATTAAATTAAATTAAATGTAGTTTTATGGAAACTGATGTAACTTTGCGATAAGTTTTTTTTTTTGACCTCTCAATTTTTTAATATCTACACTATATTGAAAGCAACGGAAAATAACGAAGTTTATTGATTTTCTCATCATTTTTCATTTTAACCCTTAAGGAGGTTGAAGTAATGATGATAGAATTCTGAAAATTTAATATGTTTTTACATGAAGTATTCAGGAGGTGGTGTAAAAATTTCACGACGATTGAGAAGCTATTTATTGAACAATTAACATTATAAAATTTCATAGGAACTCAACATCCTTAAATAGTGATTTAAAGACATTAAAAAATAGAATTCTTCTATCAAGAATCCTAGAAATCTTATGTTTCAAATAATTCAACCAAAATTGATTGCTCCCATTATTAAACACATTTCTTCCAAATGTGGTAAAAAAAATTACTCCAGAGACAGAATTACCTCACGATTTGAAAGATGAAGGCAGAAACTCAGAAAATCGAGATATGCTTCTGCGCTTCTCAGTCGACGTCGTATTCGTCTTTCTCGTCGTTTTCGTCGTTTGCTCTGACGTTTGTGTGTTTGCATGCATTTGTATGTGTGTGTGCAGTGTCACGTTTGGACCAAACGACCCACATGGCGCAGCTGGGTGTCCCGCATAGAAGGGACGTCCTACGTGCTGCACTATCCCCTTAAAATATATACACATAGGTACGTTCGACATGTCTGACGAAGAAAATGGCACGACGTCATGGTACCTCGGACCATTGAATCATGGAAGTTTGGCCCTTTTCCTTGTCGACAGTCGATATATATATATACGTATTCTTCGTGGTTTGGGCCGAGACGCGTGTGTAAACGCGTTACGATGTGTATTCTGATCCTCTCTTGGATGCTCCCTCTCACGAATCCCCTTTCCCATCACCCCTTGTACACTTCCATAAACCCTCGGTGATGCTGTGTATATATATATATATATATATATATCATATATGTATATGCTCTTCGGTTGTTAAGGAGACACACAGCAAAGTGGAATGGGGGAGGAAAGAGAGGCGAAGAGGACCCCTAAGGCAAGTTAAGGTGGAGAACGGCGCTCGGTGAAACCGGAACGACCAAACGGAACACGTCCGGGCAAGAACGCGTAGAGAAAGAGCAAGAGAGAGAGAGAGAGAGAGAAATTGTGTGTAGAAGAGTGGGAGAGAGGATGAGGGAGGGAGAGAGGGAGAGCGAAAGAGAATCCACCCCGTGCAATTGTCGCAGCTGTCCGAGGAAACCTTCTGCATATTATGCGATACCGTACTTACACATCTTCCGTGGTTTAAGATAGTGGAGAACCTGTATCCGCACGTATCCTTTTAAGCACGTACGTACGAATAACGAGATTGTCATAGTTGTATATGAGGTATTCCCCCTCATCGGGACCCCCTTTTAGGCTGACCTCTTTCGAATTGCTTGAAACTCGAGTATGTTTTACCCGTGTAGAAATGTGATAGGGCAACCATTAGTTGATTCTTGCCCCTGATCCGCCCTGCCTGATCCGATTTTCCTGGCAGGGCCCTGACATGGAACTTAACGACCTGGTCCCTAGTTATTACATTGAAATAATCACTTGATACCAGTGCCCTGCATGATCAGAATATGAACAGTTTCCGACGACGTTATTTTTACACTTTTAAGCAAAACATATTTTTATTTTATTACCCTGGCAGGGCTCTGATGTGAAAACTAATTGGATCGCCCTGAGTATTTATTAAAATAAAATTATTTGTATATCGGCTTTCAGTAGTATAATAATAATAATAATAATAATAATAATAATAATAATAATAAATAACAATAATAGTAATAACAATAATAATAAATTAACAATCATTGCCTCGTTTATTATTATTATTATTATTATTATTATTATTATTATTATTATTATTATTATTATTTAATTATTATTTACTTTTATCCCGCAAGAATAACAAGCAATTGTGCGCCTGTCACAAGTTCGTTACGTAGGCAGAGGATTATTATTATTATCACGACGAACCGCATCGCGTTAGTTCCGAGACTTGGCGCGAGATGGCACAGGACAGCAACCGTTGAACTCGCATACGGATAATGTGTTCAGTATGCTTATATAGACGGGTGCGAGCACGGATGTTAGCAGAAGTCGATGTCGGAAGAATCCATACAAGGAGTTCCTGCCGTCTTATGTAATTGTACTTATTTATTTAATTCTCGTAGAGAATTTCCGTTCACTCGGAATCTAATATTCTCTTCGAGGATTGCCAAAAGAAAAGTGTACCCTAAGAAAGGGTTGCCTCGAAATAAATAATAAGATGCATACATTGAAAAAGGAGTACCTCGTAAAAACGAATTGTTTGAAAAGCGCTTCGGTGTATGATCGCGACCGTGATCAGGGCCTTTAAGGGCATGATTCTAAAAATCTTAGGGGCCTGATCAGGATCTGCTAGGGCCGGATCATATCGTCATAGGGGCCTGATCATGATCGCGGGATCCGAAAATGGCCAGCCAGGTGTTACATGGCTAAACAGGGCCTGTTAGGATGAGCGGATCATTTCCCTACATTAGTTAGGGAGGGCAAGTCAGGGGCAGAAGTTTTTCCCCACCAAAATTTCTACACGGGTAGTGTTGCCTGAAAGGATATTGTACACTAATTTTCAGATCTCTAACTATAATACTCTTTGGAATACACCAAAAGTAATATTTCGAACTTTTTGCGTATTCAGCTATTCGGAGCTTAGGCACGGTGCGAAATGAAATCGATAAAATTCTTTTCCAATAGCTTTCGATCAGAAATTTCCTGCGCTTTTCGAAAAAAATATCAAAAACCGAAAAAATTGATTTACAAAAAAAGAGCATAATTTAATTCAGCGGGACAATTTTGGTCATGTTTTGTATATATCTGAGAAGTTACGATATAAATTTTAAGTTGAACCTCGCATCCGCTTACTAAAGCCAAGTCATTTAGTAAGATAAAAATTCTTAAATATTGCGTTTTTCGTATTCAACAGTTCAAAATTTAATAAATTTGGTTTCATAAATTTAATTTAATTAATTAAATTTAATAAATTGAATAGATTTGATCATTTAATAAATTTAATTGAATAAATTTAATTGAATAAATTTAATTGAATAAATTTAATAAATTTACTAAATTCAAAATTTGTTTAAAAAAAACGCTTTTTAACGCTATTCGTTAAAAATCTTTTTGTAAATTTTGTATCGGATGACTTAAAAGGTTGCAATCGTGTCAACCAGCGCACCCCTTTTTTTAACCCCAACTTAACCAGGTTATAATAACTTATTAAATTTTCATTTTTCTTTCTTGACATTTTTCTTAAATTAAAATGTTAATAAAATGTTATAAATGTTTGTCAACATTTGAAGTTATTAATAAATTGTTTAAACAAATAATTCAACAATTTTTCGATAAGTTCTTTCTTTTCTTAAACAAATCGAATGCGTTAATTTTTCTGAACGCATATAATTTTTTTCAGAATTTTCTCTCTATTTCAAAATATTATAAAAGGATTCTGAAATACATCAAAAAATTGCCAATTTTGTATATGTTTTTACATCCAGGTTTATTGTCAGCTTTGAGAAGTTTCAAATACACTATGCCAAAAAATACATAAATACAGCCATTCTAAAAATTTAATTAAAAACGGGAATTTCAAAATAGAGGAAGTTCCGAAAATTTGTATTGTATTACGAAGTACGGAAATTTCAATCAGATACAATTTTTGAATGGGAGCAATTGGCAATACATCCTTAAGCTAGTAAAACTCGTGAAGAGTATATAATTATGAGGTTTTTTTTGCAATAATATCGTAAAATAATGGTGAATGAATCATTTCGAGAATATTAGCTTTACAAAAATCAGATGCCTCGAAACTAATCGATTTTGTGAGTCAATTGTTCTATGAGCTACAGATTTCTATAAATCAAATTTCGCGTTCTAAAAGAGCGATTTATAAAAATCAAATGATGCATCGACATTATATTGGAGAATGTAAAACATTTTCTGAATAACACATTCACAAAAGTCAAATGTTTTGTGGCCAACAGATCTAAAAAATCGACAATACTATTTCAAAATTTTGCTTAAGAATGTTCCAATTGTGCCTCAATAATTTGTATGCTTACGGACTTCAACCCTACTAAACAATGTGTCAAAAAATGTCACAGCTACGAAAAAATATTTTTGTCTATGACGAGCAATCGATATCCAAGAAGGGGGTGAAATACCGCAACTCAATTTTCTCCCTCGGGTACACACCTTCATCCCTTTTTCTTTTTCTGGCAAATTCCCTCCGACAGAGAAACGACGATATATACATTCCATCTAACTCGATTTAGTTTTCCGCGATAAACTTTACTGTAAGTAGGTTTCAAGATAAACGGCGCGAGGGGGTAAAAAAAAAGCCAAAAAGCATAAGGACATACGTATGCTTTTGTATACCTGGTTCTGTCTCTTTGTATTGTATTCCCCTCAAAAAATCCTCTCACACACGCACACAACTCAGTATTTTTCCGGAATACCTTTTTGGCACTCAACCCCGCAAGCCAAGAAGAGTGTAAGCTTTCCCTCCCTCCCTCTGCTGCGTTTCAACCCTTGCACCATTCTCCCGCAGCATCATCTCGATCTCCTCGACATTCTCTTTTCTCATCTCGTCTCTCTTCTCTTCGCCATTCTCCTCGTCTCTCATCATCCTTCCTTCATCTCCCTCGCCCCCCTCCCCCCCCCGCTCATTTTCACGGTTCATCCCTCTACACGGGGATAACTCTCACGTGTCTCCTTATCTCCCGTCTCTCTTTTCTTCTCCGGTAAACCCCCTCGAATCCTCATCTCCTCTCGATCCTCACACTCCGTCTCTCTCTTTCCACCCCCCCCCTCCGTCGCCCTTACGTTTTCTCGGTGGATCTCTCGCAATTCGCGTGATATCGGGCTACGTGAGTCGAGCGGGATGAAGGAGAGGGCGCGCGGAGGGAACCTGACGCTCAGAGGGAGGCAAAAG
The DNA here is from genome assembly GCA_946863875.1 of Alloplasta piceator. Lineage (NCBI taxonomy): Eukaryota > Metazoa > Arthropoda > Insecta > Hymenoptera > Ichneumonidae > Alloplasta > Alloplasta piceator. Next base: position 8,414,403 of record OX333077.1, on the reverse strand, counting down.
GATAGGACGTTAAGGAGGATGAGTTCGTGACGAGAGAGGATAGCAAATAGCACGATAGAGGGAGAAAGAGAGGACCGAGGGAGGGAAGAGGGAAATGCAGAGAGAGAGTTACGAAGATGAGAGGAGGCGAAAGAGGGTGGTCGAAAGGCGTATAGGGAGCACGTATAAACGCTGTTCTATACGTTGGAGGACGCAGTGTATCTTAACCTCGTCTCTGGCGTCCATGTTTCGCCCTTCCTAGCGTTGTACACAGAAATACAAGTAGACCTGCAGTCAACGAAAGTGTGTTGGAGGGAAATGCCTCTGGACCGAGAGGCTCTATTTCTCAGGCTAGGTCCTTCTGAATCCGCCCTTTTGCTCCACGACATTTGATGTACACAGCCCAGTTCGTCTACGAACGTGTATAGCCGTGATGCAACGAGGCTGATGCTTTCGAGAAACGACCAGGGAGGGAATAGACCAAGAGAGAGGGAGGGAGCGGGAGGGATGAGAGCCAGAGTATAGGGTATAGGGTAGATAACCCGGCATCCTAGTGCCAAGATAACCCGACTTGACCCGCGGGTCCTCCTTGCTGAATAATTACGGGTAAGGCGCGCACCAGCAGCCACGGTCTAACTTAGCTTTGCTCTTCCTCAACACACACACACACACACACACACACACACGCCTTGTACTTTGCACATATATCTATATGGTTTGTAACTACATATATATTGGTGCAGTAGTGGAGTGCGAGAGCCAAAAGGCAGCTCATCGCTGGAGCGCTCGCAAGCTTCTCAAAAAGCTTCGAGCTATACGAGGCAGCCATCAGCCCGAGACCATAAAACTCTCCATCGCTTTCCCCTATTGATATAATATCTATACGAAGAAAATCTATTCCATCACTCACTCTCGACTGGAGAAAAGGAGCTTTCATCCCTCCTGCAACCCCTTCTTGGAGCGGCCATTGTTTCTGTATTTTTGTTCCTATTTGACAATCTTGGATCGGTTTTGGGCCCCCCGTTTGAAGCATAATTGGCAGTGGTTTGGGTTGTTTGCTCGTTCTTCTTTCAATTACACTATCGGCGAAAAGTTTTCCAACACATCTTCAAAAAAGGTCTCGAACGCTTTTTTATGCCATTTTGCCGGAAGTCAACGTAGGGTAACTTAATAAACGGCATTTTAAAGGGGAAGGATTCGGCTTCATTTCCTGATTATAAATTTAATTATTTTGAATGTTTGTTTTTAATAATTTGGACTCTATTTTGAAAACAGCTGTTTTTCACCTTTTCCCCTCTCTTCAGGCGCACCCATTTTCTAGAGGAAATTTTTTAAATACATTTTTACGATTGGATTCATAAAAAAGAAAGTTTGAGCTTCAATTTGCTTTTTTTAAAACTTTGATGGATTTTTTTTTCAAAGTTATTCTGTTTTTTGTAAAAAAAAAATAGGAAATTTGAAAAACCCTGTATAACATAAAAACAAAGAGGATTTATGAAAAACTTCAGAATCGCAAAAAGTTGCCTCTGTTTTTGTTAAATGCAGATTAATTTTTTCAGATTTTTTCCCCAAATTTTTTTTTCTCATTTTCTGGATCGGAGCTCGGATCATTCAATTACCATAACCCGAGAACTATGGAATTATTAATAAAATTTTAAGAGGGGAAAATACTTATTTTACTACTTTCAACACATTGGAATTTTTGAAAAAAAAAATTTCCCTTATTTTTTTTCCAGCCTCAACATGAGAAAATAAAATTATGGAAAAAAAATCTGAAAAAATTCCTCTGGATTCAACGAAAACAGATGCAACTTTTTGCTATCTTAAAGTTTTTCGTGAATCCTCTTTATTCTCGTGTTATACGGAATTTTTCAAATTTCCTATTTTTTCACAAAAAACAAAATAACTTTGGAAAAAAAAATCGCTCAAAGTTTTGAAAAAAAGGAAATTAAAGCTCAAACTTTCCCCTTTATAAATCCGATCGTAAAAATGTATCGCAAAATTCCTCTGAAAGAGGGGTGCTCCTGAAGAGAGGGGGAGAAAGGCGAAAAACAGCTGTTTTTAAAATAGAGTCCATAACTAAAAACAATTTGTAGAAAAAATTAACAAAAAATCAGGAAATAAAGCCCAATTCTTCCCCTTTAAAATGCCACTTGTTAAATTAGTCTACGTTGACTTCCGGCGAAATGGCATAACTAAACGTTCCAGACCTTTTTTGAAGTTTTGTCCGGAAACGTTTCTGAGCTTTGAATCTTTTAGGCCCCTATTTCTCTCGCTGTGGGATAGTTGAACAAGCAGGACGAGAGCAAAAAGGATTGAAAAAACGTGAAGCTCAGTGCACCGAAAAAAGCTGGTGCAATTGTCCATATACGAATGCACCTACGGAGGGTCAAATGCTGACTGACGAAAGGCCATCCTGAGCCTTGGAGCTCAATACCGAGGAGCAAGGAGTTGCGGCCTTTTGTTTGTTCGGCGAATCGATCCGTACTTGTATTCTCGTTGTGCGCGCTTCATCGTCCTTACACACGATACCTTCCCTCTTGGGCGACCTGGCTCAGCACGCGGGCCCCAAGAGTCACGAACGAACACGCAACGCCAAGGATAGATCCTCTCTTACTCCGTGAGCATTTGTGTTGCCCTCCCGCGTCCTCCTCTCGTCCTTCGCCTCCTTTCGCTGCTCGCTCTTGCTCAGCGCTTCATCCACCCTTTAAGCCACAGCCGCACATTGCGGAGAACGCGATTCGGTCGCGCAAAATCTTAGTATACAGATATATATACTCTTTGCACGCTGAAGAGCGCGCGCTGAGAGCGCGGAGAGAGCGCAGAGAGCAAAGAGCACGGAGGAACGAAACTGATGCGCTTCACGGAGGACCTCGACATCGCCGCTGCAATTGTGAGACGATTTCAACACGGTAAAAGAGAGTAAGAGAGACGGGGAAGGAGGCAAAAGAGTCTGCATTTGTGTGCGCGAGCAAAAGGAGCGAGAATCCGCAGCCATAGGCCAGAGCAAAATCGTGCGCTCCTCTCGAGGAAGGTATATAGAAGTGCAGCGGGAAAAGGGCAACCGCGCGCTATGGAAGAGCGCCGAGCGCAACGCGCGATTCACGAACCTCCCCCTCTTTGCCTCCCCCTGCGCTCGCCCTCTCGCACGACAACGCGAAATAAAAGCGTGCGGAACGGAGAAGGCTACTTTTTTTTTGCTCTTCCTCTCTCTCTCTCTCTCTCTTGGACCCTCCATATAATGCTCGTTGTGCTGCTTGCGCTGTGTACAATGCTACTTAGGCCTCCGATGCGGGGCAAAGAGTCTATGTATAAAAGGCCCTTGGCGCATTACGGGGAATCCGCCTCGCGGGCACAGAGTTCACGGCAGCGCGAGAACGTGTGCGATCGGGACAGGAATAAAGGGTGAAACGGAGAGATAATGGAGACAGAGAGAGAGAAATCGAGGGAGAGAGAGAGAGAAAGAGAGAGAGAGAGAGAGAGAGAGAGAGAGAGAGAGAGAGAGAGAGAGAGAGAGAGTGCGCGCGCGGTGCGCAAAGTTGGACGATCTCGCTCGATTCCTCCGCCTATTTCCCATCGTACCATCTATCGCGCTTGCGCCATTTGTAGATGCGGACAGAAACGTGGTATTTGCAACGTGGAAAAGTTGACGGTCGTTCGATTGGCGCAGCTCGAGAAATTGCGGTTTCCTACGATTTTATTGGGCATGATGACAAATCGAAGAAATTAGATTATTTTAGCTGCTTTTGATTGTTTGGCTGACATTTTGTTATTCGATTTTTATTCGGAATTTTAAGACGCCGATCGATTCAAGAGTAGGAGGCTTCGTAAGGCCCAAAGGAAGTTTTTGGCGAGATTTTTTTTTTAGTGGGAAAAAGCAAAGTGAGCACAGTGATTTTGCAGTATATTTTAATATGTAAGAAGGAGAAAATGTCTTGAAATCATAACTTTTTTAGGTTTGAAAAACATGTGTTTAAAAAAACGCTGTAACGTCATATAAAAGTTATTTTAAGAGACTTTTTTAACTGGCTTCTTTTTTTTAGTTCACTTAGAAAAGAATAACAAAGGGACGAAGAGAATAATAAAGCTATAAAGAGATAATAAAAGACGCCCCTCTGGTTTTAGCTTTGCATTTTCGAAAATACTTAGAAATGGCATCTGTAACTTTGTACATACACTGTCGCACAAAAAATTCCACTGCTCTTTTAAAAATAAAGATATTTCAATTCAACAAGGGGCGTTTTAAAGGGGACATATTTAGCTTCATTTCACTTTATTTGCTATTTTTTTTCGATTTTTTAAAAATCCGGTACGCTCTCTGAAACATGGTCATTTTTAAAAAAAATTTTAATAATGTTTTTAAAACTGTTTTTCACATGATAATCTTGTGGAGGGGAGTATAAGCTTCAGTTTCGTTTTTTTTAAATTTTCGTACGATTTCGTTTCCAAAAATATTCAATTTTTTGCAAAAAACTTCCATATTTATCACATGTAGCGTAACTCTAAAACTACTGGATTTTCATGAAATCACTAAAAGTGTAAAAAGTTGCATACATTTATTCTGGATTCAATAAAAAAAATTCAGAATTTTCTGTCATTTTTTTTCGAAATTTTTTCCTGTCATCGAGATATTTTTTTATTCTAAACAATCGGGTCTCTTACCTCATCTACACGGCTTTTTCATCGAAAAACCTTATCTACATGGCTTTCTCATCGGAAAACTCGTGTAGATGAGGTAAGAGACCCGATTGTTTAAGATTAAAAAAATATCTCGTTAACAGGAAAAATTAGTGAAAAAAATGTTGAAAAAAAATTCTAAAAAAATTGCATTGAATCCAGAATAATTGTATGCAACTTTTTACCTTCCTAGTGATTTCACGAAAAGCGAGTAGTTTTAGAGTTACGCTTCATTTTATAAATATGGTCATTTTTTGCGAAAATCTGAATATTCTTGCGAAAAAAAGTCGGACGAAACTTTTTTAAAAATAAAATTGAAGCTTATACTCTCCTCCACAAGATTTTCATCTGAAAAACAATTAAAAAACAAATTAATGGGTCGTGCGCCAAAATTTCAACGCCAATAAAAGCCAAAAAACGACCATGTTTCAATGGTCGTACCAGGTTAAAAAAAAAATCGAAAAATTCTTTTGGAAAGAGCAAAATGATCCTGAATACGTCCTCTTCAAAACACCGCTTGTTTAATTGAAATATCTACATTTTAAAAGAGCAGTGAAACTTTTTGTGCTGTACGGAATCGGGGCGAGTGTTCCCAAACATTTGGCCTGCAGTCTATATTTTTGGATAGTTCGTCTATCGATTTAAGTAAAAAAAAAAAATTCCATACCTTCGCACGCAGGACACTGCTTTAATCAATAGATTAACACGGTAGGTCGATGATTATTCCGTCATGATTTCGTCTTGAATCTTCACTCACGTGTTACTTTGACGGGTGTTATTTCTTCATGTTATTTTGACATGGTATCATTAAGATATAACCAACAATTATCTATTTAAAAAAATACCCAACCATTGAAAATCTTTTTTTTTAATCGTAAACTAGAAAGAATTCACATCACGACTCCCAAAATTAATTTTTCTTCATATTTAAAATGCTCTTTCTTCTCTCAGAACTATATATTGCCTCATAATTAGATATCTCGCTTTAAACAAACACATTTCGGTTATCTCAGAATACGTTAATTGCCGAACTATTATTATGATTTCGTTGCATTATCGCAATGAGATCGAATCCGGGATATTCGAGAAAGCTCGTGCGATATGTGTAGGACCCAACGTGTCGAAAGGTGAAGAGGTCAAAGTGTTTATTATTAATAATAACGGGTGGTCGCACATGTGTATAACAGAGAGAGAGAGAGGAAATCAGATATTTCTGTAATACGCTCGTCGATGTTGGAATTGTCGACACGCGTGTGCCCTCGCGAACCTCTTCGCTAATTAACATGATCGCATATATTTAACTGCATCTGCATATAAAGAGCCAAATTTGTGATTGACCTCGTTTCCACGAGCCTTTTTTTTATCTAAGGACCGCTTGATTTAGCTAATTGAAATAGTAAACGGAAAAAATGACTTAGTTGCTTCAACCAACCAGCTTAGTGCTCTGAGCGCCAGAAGATAAATTAGTTGGATCAACTAGATAGTTGGTTGGGTCAACTAACCAACCTTATTTATTAGTTACCACAACTAAGTCGATTAGTTGTGCTAACTAAAAAATTGGTTTGGTTAGTTGACTCAACCAACTATCCAGTTGATCCAACTAATTTATCTTCTGGCGCTCAGAGCACTAAGCTGGTTGGTTGAACCAACTAAGTCGTTTTTTCCGTGTAAAGGTCAGGACGATCCGAAAAGTGAAAAATTAATAACAATTTAGATGAAAATTTGGTACGTGACTAATCTTGAAATACCGGAGGGATTTTTCCAATTCAGCCAAAAAATGTTAAGCAAATTTAATCGCGGTCAATATTAAAATCGAAATATCGAAGAAAAGAAACAAGTCGGATAGAATTGATTTGTACATTTTTATTTATTGTCCGGCTATTTAAATCGGAGTGTTAATCGATGGACAATCGATTGGCTGTTGCTAACTAGTTAAAAAAAAATTGTGGACAATAGTTATTACGGAATTTTGGAGGATAAAATGATGTCCCCAATTATGTCAATTGAATCGTTTCGCGGTTGATGACTTTTCGCAAAATATCGAAGGAGAAAAATAGGTTAGTTCAATTATTTTGTAATTGTGCGGAATCATACAAATTTTTATTCTTTGTTCTGATATTCAAATCAAACATTTTCCTAATGGAAGCATATGAGGGCGAGAGGAAAAAAAAAAGAATTTCCAATTATTTAAAAGAATGCAGATGATTTTGAGAAAGAGCGCTGCGATAAAACCTTTCATGCGTTTTAACCTAAATTCCTCAAATGTGTCAAATTCTACCCTTTTGACCCAAAACGCAAATTAACAAAACGTTGAGTGCCTTAAAGAATCGTCCTTTTCTTCAGTGTTGTGCACTTGTTCAAAATTATCGAGAAATTCGTCTCTCAAGTAAATTCTCCAAAATTATGGTAAAACGAATCCTCCATAGAAACAAAAGAAAATTGCGGAAAAACAACAAACTCCCTTCCTCTATACTCTATCTTTGGGCCCAGAGAAATTCGCCCCTTTCGTTCCGCAGTCAATCGGCCCATGGCCAAAAGGCTAAAAACAAGAAACCAACGATCCACAGGGAAATCTCACTGCACGAGAATCCCAACGCGAGACATCTGCGCGTAATCGAGAATTCATGGGAAAAACGAGAGGAAAGCGACCAAAGATCCAAAAACCTTTCGTGGCGAAACACTTATTTTTCTCATACGCTTTGAAAATAATTTATTTCGCGAAGATCATGAAAAATTTCAGCGGATCTGTCATATATCGGGGTGTCGATACGAAAGTCTGAGGGAAGTCCATAACGACGAGCAAGATATAGTTTGCCCGAGAGGGAAAGACAGGGAGGGACAGAGAGAGAGAGAGGGGATGGATATAAAGAAGTATGTAGCATCGTTATAACGAGGCCTCGTTTCGTCCGGAAAATATACCCATACCACTCGGTTCATACTTGTAACCCGGGTGAGGTTTATCCTCCTTCCTCGGTTCCCTCCCGGCCCTCCCCGGTAATGAGAGCACCGCAAGAAGAAGATGAGCTACCATTAAACCAGCGCTACTGTGCGAGCATATCCACAACATTGGGTGTATGTATACACCCGCTTTTCCCTCCCCCTTTCGCCTATAACATCCATTCTCTAACCCTGGCATTAGAGGATCGTCCATCATCCATTAGCCCGTCGTCGAATATCTTTCTTCGCTCATCGTTGAATGCCCTCGCCTTGTGTACAAACCCGTACTTTTCTTCACCGCTTCATACACACGGCTCAGTGCCTCTTCAGCATGTGAAAGCATGTGGCTCTTCCCGGACTTTTGTCCATAAATCGATGCTCGAAGCACACGCGAGAAACTGAGTCATTTAAATTCATTCCAAGAGCTTTGTTTCCCGCTTTCATATTTAGTACCTTGCGCCACAACGATTTCATTCAATTCTGAATAACGAAAGTTTTTTTTTACTAACAGAACCAAAAAGTGAATTTGGCAGATTTATGTCTCTGCTAAACCAAAAAAACTACCGCAATATCATTGCCAATTATCAAGTATATCCCTGCCAAACCAAAGAGTTTCGATAACCCTACCAACTGAAAAGCCCACCAGATTGAAAGTCAGATGTCAACTCGATCGGTAACTTACCGACGCTGGAGCCCGCCCCAATGAACAAACGGCGTCGCCCTGCAGTCGGTAAGTAGGGAACCACATGATCTGAGGGACTTGTAATCTGGTAGACTTGTTAAATAGGAGTGTTGTCAAGTGGTAGAGAGATTTTGTGGTAGATATGTAACTGGAGAGCTGCTTACTGGGAGACTTGTTTTGTGGTAGAGATATTTGAGAGAGTTATTATTCGATGAAGATTTATTCTGATAAGCTTGTTATTTGGTAGGGTTATTGAGACCCCTCTGTTTGGCCAAGATGCTATTCGGTAGATTTGTTAATCGGTACCCAGTGATAACGTTATGTTGCAGCAATGTAACATGGAAGTTAGATTTAATGTTACAAAAATTATTCCTATGGAACATAGCTGTTATATAACGTGCGAGTAACATGTTATGTAACATTTGTTACATGCAGGTTACATAACTGGTATATAACTTTGTTACATTACAGTAAACGAAGAAAGTTTTGTAGCCGTTACGTAACATGCTTATAACGAAGTGGCGTCACAGTAATGTAACATATGTTATATTGCGGCAATATAACATGGAAGTTACATGTAATGTTACAATATTATTCTTGCGATACATAATTGTTATATAACGTGGAAGTAAGATGTTTTATACCATTTGTTATGTGCAGGTTACATAACTGCTATATAACGTTTTTACATTACAGTAATGTAAATTTATTACGTAATCACATTTACTGAATAATTGTTTAAAATGTTCCTACTATTTGAGTTTGTTTCGTAACATCGTAATGTTATCTAATTGATATAATAATGATCGGTTAAACAGAATGAAATGAAAAGATTCGATTTGAAATGCGACTTAAGAATTTCGTTATTTGTCCTTAAATTAAATACCCGCAGTACATTAATGTAACATATTACATTTCAATATTGCGGTTACATAACTGTTATATACCAATGTTATATTGCTGAGTAGGAAATTGTAACTTACATGTAACGTCTATGTAATATGACATGTTACAAACGGTAACATTGCCGTTACATTACAGCAACATTACTGTGTCCACTATATTACGGTAATGTTTTATCGTGGTAGAGAAATCAATGCTAGAGTTATAAAATATACCGTGAATTTTAAAATGGACTGAAGTCGTACAAATTGAATTTGATGGGAATTGACTTGAATCGAGGAAAAATCTCGTTAGTCTCGATTGAGAAAATTGAATCGTTAAAAATATTGGGTTCACCGGATGTTTCTTATTTTTGGTTTTATCGAGAGAGTCGTTTGATTTCATTTGAATCTAAGTGACAAAATTCAGATAAACTTGGCTTATGAATAATTTTGGGAATAATTTCTTTAATCTTCATTTTGGCATTTCGTTATTTTTATTCTTACGGAATGAACAGAGTCATTTCAATGCCCAAAAATAGCATTGTTTTATCTGAGATTCAAGACGTTGAATTTCATCGATTCAATTAGCTGTTAATTGACAAAACCTTTTGCGAAATCGAAGAAAATGGCGATTGAACCGCATCGGGGCATTGCCAATGAGTTTGATGAAAATAGATGTGGATTACGAATGGATAGGGATGATTTCAATTGGTCTGATTCCGTCTGAATCATCACGGTCAATTTCGCGCGCAATTCAAGTATATTTTTAAATTCCCGTATCCATTACTCGGCGTCGAGACGCTGTCGCGCCACAAAATTCGATTATTCCGGGGTTAAAAATATTCTTCAAGGATGCAATTATTCCTATCGTCCGAGCCCGAGTCTCACCGATACAATTAATAAGCCAAGAAACACGTCAGCGCGTCGTTCGATTTTCCGCGGTCGGCGCGCCGCTCGAGTCACCATAAAATCATTAATTCGAACGATCCATCCGATGTGTCTTAGCCATCCCCTGTCTCTCAGCGGTCCTCACTCCGCGTGTGTGGCTGAGGCCACGCTGTATTATAGTATATGCAAGAAGCCTCACGCTCGTTTTTCGAAGGGACTTTGATGGCGACGGATAGGACAGGGAGAAAAGAATAAGAGGGACAAGAAGCCAATGACGAAGAAAAGAGAGGCTCAAGCCTTCGAACGTTTGCTCGTCGTGGACGACGTTACGTCGTCGAATCTCATCCTGGAGTCGTCCTTCTGTTTTCTCGCTCATGCACAAACACACGGACACAGAGACAAAGTGCACACAGACGAGGGGGTCATTATAACGAGGTCTCGTGTCTCTCGGGAAGCGCGGACTCCTTCGCAGCAACGATATGTTTCGTAATGGGAGATGAAGATGGGTCTTCATGGACGAGGGACACGGATAAAAGGGCTGTGGACGTCGAAAAAGAGGGAGAGTAAAGGGGGAACTCGTGAGAGAGCAAGAGAGAAGGAAGACCGTGAGATGGACCAAGAGGAAGATGAGGATGAGCGGAGGATGCGAGTACAACTTCCACGTGCTACGAACTGATGTGCTTGCAAAGATTCGACGTCTCTTTGCTCTTCAGCCCTTCAATCCACCTCTCTCTCTCACTCTCTGCCATTCTCCATCTTTCTTCGCACTTGCGTCCGTCTGTCGTTGAATAATATATGCATAAGTGCCGTCACACAAACAAGGGGCAGTTGGACCGGGTAGGCTAGAGCGGGATAGAGTTTAGCTGCGGTTCGAGAGGAGCGAAAACTAAGTCTATAACGAGCGGGTTGGTGTGGAGGGTCTACGAAGTCAACGTATACGTGAGAATAAGGCACCAAGACACTTAAACCCTTGCAATATAGAATGTACTCTGTACCGACATGTATATATATATATATATATATATATATATATATATATATATATTTTGCAATGTGGAGATACACTATATATGCTGTATCCGTATGGAAAGAAGCCCCCGTATCTCACTGGTCAGAGCCACTTAATTGACACGCGGCGCGTCCCTAACACGTCGCGACCCCCCAACCAGGTTCCGCATTTGCTGTCTCCCGCGCGCGCGGCACCGCCACCGGCAAATCCCGAACATGCGAGCCGAGAGAAGCAGCTCGTGTGTCTCCTCAGGTGTGTCCTGTGTGTGTATGTTTTTGTGCATGTGTGTTTGCAGCTTCCAAGCGCGGCAAAAGCCAACATCGCGGATCTCCATCTGTCGCGGCTGCCGCCACCAACACACTTGCCAACATCAACGCGCAAACGATACACTGTGCTTCGATGCGAGCTATTCCGAGATGAGTTCAAGGCGGGCAGCCACTGAGAGGCGAAAGAATTGTCGATAGAATTTATTTCACAGACGTAATTATTGAAAGGGTTATTGTTATTTTTAGTGAGCATATTTATTGAACTCGTTTCATAGAAATGTCGGCTGAAAAATCTTGAACCCCTGAATTGTTATTAATTAATTAAATTAATATGAATTTAGGGGTTGAAATATCGAAAAATGGCGGAGATCTTTTCTGCTCCATATTACGTTAATAATTAATTAAATTTATAACAATTCAGGGGTTCAAAATATTAAAAAATGGCAAAGGACTTTTCTACTCCGTATTATGTTAATAATTAATTAAATTAATAACAATTTCGGGAGGTCACGAATCTACCCTCACGGTATTGCAATACATTTCTGGGACATCCTGTATACGCATAAAAACTTTACATTTTCTATGAAGTTTCGAACAGAAATTTTTTGCATTGTAGAGTTCGGTCCTAGAGAACAAAAAATTCATTTTCCCATTGATTGAAAGGTTATCCTAGAATTAAACAAAAAAAAATGTATCTTTACGAATGTAGCTGGCAATATGAGTAGTTTTTTTTTACTTTGTTTATTTACAAAATGACGATGAATTGAAATTTTTTCGTCTTTGAGGCTCTTTTTTCATTCAAGCAGTTTTTAAAAATAAGTAATTATTGAAATTTTTGTAATTGACTATGTACAGACAGTCATTACGAGGGTTTGGAAAAAGAAAAAATCATTTTGAAAAAAAGCAGTGCAAATTTTCGTTCCTGGCAGTAAAATGACTGTAACTCAGTCAATTTTCTGAATTTTAACTCAAAATTTTACCTGAAGGTTTTGGACAAATATGCACTTTAAAAAAATGCAAAAAAAAAATTATTTTCAGAGTGGCTTTCCCCCAAAAGATTTTTTTTCTCGTTCAATTTAAATTGAATTCTTCAATTTCATAGTAACGAGAGATATTTATCGTCAAAATACTCAATAAGAATTTCAAGACAATTAGGAAGCTTGTTATTGAAAAAATGTTGTTGCAAAATTTTGAGTCGTAAATCGATTTCGTTGATCTGTCATTGATCGATTTTTTTGAAATTTAAAAATTAAAATTTATAATAAAAATTATTTTAATAAAAATTAGCATTATTTGCTGATAATCTGAAAAATGAAAATGAAAAATTAGCAGGATAAACCGAAAATTGTTCTGCACAAAAAAGTTTCACGCTCAAAGTTTATTTTGTATGTCGGTGGAATTCTTGGTATTGGAAATTTCGCTGTATGCAGGTGTGCAACAAAGTTACAGCTGATTGAGCTTTCGGGGAACACACACGCGTCAGAAATTAGAATACTAGCTTCGTATAGCCATGTGTTGTTATACGAGACTGAAGTTGAACGAGATACGAAGCATTCTCCATCAATTCAGCCGTCGTTTTCCATGACAGTGAGATTATTATAAACTTTACGAACGTGGAGAGGGCGCTGATGGTTGTTTTTGCAACATTTGGGATGATTAAATTGCATTGTTTACGAAATAAATTTTTTATTCTAGCCCCAAAATCTTGAAAGATACTGTTCGAATGGAAAAAATAAAATAAATGTGCACTAACACCTGTATAACACCTGATTTGTATCAACATTCTTGCATAAAAATAATCTGTACCCGATTAATATTGAAAATATTTTTTTCATCACAGAATCTCATACATGCTATTGCGAAAATTATAGAAAATGCCAGATTGTTCGAATTGGATTTTTAAAAAAATCATAATTGAATTAAAAAATTTGAAAAAATAAGTTCTAGACGGATAATTGAAAATATCTAGAATATTATTTTTATATTAATATTGAATCTTAATATTATTATTATATTATTATACTAATATTAATATTGAAAATATAGAGAATATTATGCATGATCGATTTCAATCAGCCCAGCAAATTCGAGAAGTTCGACGTAAATCCGCGAGAATTAAGGGAGCAAAAAGTGGCTGAATTGACGGAGAATACTTGATATCGGTAAATAACGAGTCGTCTCGCGTATAATATTAATTGACGAGTCTACAGTAGCTACATACATATCTATATTTATATCGCATTCGATGCATCGGCAAAAGCGATCAGCGAATAAGTGGGAGAACGAGCTAGAAACTCGAGACCGTCGCGAGTGAAAACCAATTTCCAGCGCATCATCAGCATCACTCGGCCTCTTAATTTTCGAGCTCAAAAGTGTGAAGACACTTATATTATTGGGCAAGATAATCCATAATAAAATTGACAATTTTTCCGGACGACTCCTGTATTTTTATCTTCGACTCCACAAAAAATGAAGTCAATCAACTTCAAAGCTGTCAAATTAAAATGAATAAGCAATATTTCTCCCTGAAAAAATATTTAATTAAAATAATTATCTAAATTCAGCAACTGTCGATTTTATATACTTTATATATTTTATATACTCAAGTATAGAGAGAAATATAATCCGGAAAAATTGAATGAAAAATTAGCAATATTGGTAAATTGATATTTTTGAACACCTAACAGGAACTCCTTGCATCTCAATATTCTGAAATTATTATTTTCTCGTTTTCTCGGGAAAGTTGCCGATAATCGATCACGCCTATTTACTCAGGGACTTCGTACCGAACTGGGAGATCAATTTATGGCCCTTCTTGAGATTCTCTCCCTTTTGTCTCTCTCTCTCGCTCTCTCTCTCTCTCTCTCTCTCTCTCTCTCTCTCTCTCTCTCTCTCTCTCTCTCTCTCTCTCTCTCTCGCACACACTCACACTCACTCGCAAACACTTCCGATACATTTAGCCGACGTTTCGAGCCCTCGAGCCGCTCGACACTCACGGCCGCGAAAAGATCGTGCCGCGATGATGCCGAGAGACGAGCCGTGTATAAAAGAGAGCGCGAGAGAGCGCAGGAGAGCGTGAGTGAGCACGAGAGAGCGCGAGTGAGCGCGCGCGCGCGCGAGAGAGAGAGAGAGAGAACGCAAAGCACACAAATCAGACAGAGCGGATCAGAGAGAAAAGACTCCTCGCTGGTCTTTTCTCCTTGGACCGTGGTTGATGTCAGACAGGAAGGGCCCCGGGGTTTCCATCTCTCGCGCGAGGGCTCGCTGATTCCGCAGCCTCCGAGGATTCATCATTTTTTTTCCCCACTATATTAACAGGGAATAGAACGGCAAACGCCACCAACGAGACGAAATCAAATTGAAAAATTAGCTAAAAATAAAATTCTCCTGAAATAGTATATTACGATACTAGTGCGATGAAAATTTTTCTGACGAGTGTGAGTTTGCAGCATCGGCCGAAGGCGAATGTTGCAATCACACGAGTTGAGAAAAAGATTCTCGCACTAGTATCGTACGAAATTTTATTGCACTCCGTGCGTAAAATGGCACTCTCCGCACTCGTGCAATAAAATTTTGTACGAAACTCGTGCGAGAAACATTTTTCTGACTCGTGTGATTGCAGCATTCGCCTTCGGCTCATGCTGCAAACTCACACTCGTCAGAAAAAGTTTCAACGCACTCGTATCGTAATGTACTATTATTGTACGAGTGCGCAAAGTGGCACTTTGCGCACGGAGTGCAATAAAATCATTTTACCAATTCTAGGAAAATGATGGCCCTATATACTGCCATAAAAATCATGGTTATTTTTTCGTTTAGAAACACGGTCTTAACAGATATTTCCATCGAATGCTTTTCATGATAATTTTGATAATTAAGGCTCGCGCGATTCTCGGATATTAAAATCCGCCGAGCTCACGCGTTTACGGACGTGATATCGTGCATCCGTGAAAGGATGTATCGGGAGAGGAAGAAAAATAAAGGGAGAGATGCACGTAAACAGGCATCAGACCTGGAATATGCGGTCGCGGATGAGAACGATCGCCGCGGAAACAGGCGGACAACGCGGAGGTACATAAGGAGCCAGATAGAGAGAGAGAGAGAGAGAGAGAGAGAGAGAGAGAGAGAGAGAGAGAGAGAGAGGGATTCCAGGAGAGGGAGAGGGGATAGTTTGCTCTGGATTCCAAGCGTGACCTCGCGAGATGACCCGGCGAGAACATCTCCGCGAATCCCTCCCGCTGTCTCGCTCTTTCGTCCTTTTCACGTTCCCTCTTTTTCCCTCTCTCGCTCTCTCTCTTTCTCTCTCTCTCTCTCTCTCTCTCTCTCTCTCTCTCTTTCAGTATCCCTCGTCGTTGGTCTCCGCAATTATATCCCCCGCTTCTTCGACCGGTAGGTAAGTACCTTGGATACGTTAACTCTCTGCATATACACTTATATATCGATATATGTATATATTTATGTAGATATACATATATATATATGCATATGTGCATAGCCTCAACGTCTGCGTATACGTCAATCTAAAATGTAGTATCTATCCTTGGCGAAACGCATCTGAACGAGGTATTTTACGTGTAAAACGATTTTTCATCGCAGGTTTTTCTTTTTTAGGAGATTTAACCATTTGAACCTTCTCTCGAGATATGGAAAGTACGGGGATGAGGCAAAAACTGTGCTGCATGTGCAATTAGGGACTTCCCGACTTATGATCGAGGCACAGCTGTTAGGCGATGAATGTTTCATCGACTAATAGCTGTGATAAGAAAACAGGGAAATTGGGAATTTTCTGATGGAAAAGATGTTTGGGAAAGTTAGATATTTTGTATAAATTTGGGAACGTGTGATTAAATATACACTAACGTCCAAAAGTTTCACTGTTCTTTTAAAAATCAAGACATTCTAATTTAACAAGCGGTGTTTTAAAGAGGACATATTAGGCTTCATATCGCCTTCTCCAAACGAAAATTTCGATTTTTTTTAAACCTGGCACGCCCTTTGAAACATGGTCCTTTTTTGGCGTTGAAATTTTGCCGCACGACCCATGAAAATTTTGTTCAACTGTTTTGCGTATGAAAAACTTGTGGGGGGAAGTTTAAGCTTCAATTTTGTTTTTTAAAAAGTTTCGTACGATTTTTTTCGCAAAAATATGGTCGTTTTTCGCAAAAAACGACCATATTTATAAAATGTAGCGTAACTCTAAAACTACTGGATTTTCGTGAAATCACTAGTAAGGTCAAAATTTACATACAATCATCCTGGATTTTATGAAATTTATTCAGAGTTTTTGTGTAAAATTTTTTTTTTCGAAAAAATCGTTAAAAGAAAAATTTTCAAACAAAAATTTTGAAAAAAAATTGTGAAAAAGTTTCATTAAATCCAAAGTAATTGTATGCAATTTTTTACCCTCTTAGTGATTTTACAAAAACCCAGTAGTTTCAGAGTTACGTTACATTTTGTAAATATGGTAATTTTTTGGCAAAGATTGAACATTTTTGCAAAAAAAATCGTAAGAAACTTTTTCAAAAACGAAATTGAAGATTATACAACCCCCCACAAGTTTTTCATACGAAAAACAGTTTAAACAAAATTTCTTGGGTCGTGCGTCGAAATTTCGACGCCAAAAAAAAAACTGAAAAATGACCATGTTTCCAAAGGCGTACGTGGTTGAAAAAAAATCGAAACTTTTTTTTGGAAAAAGTGAAATGAAGCTGATTATATCCCTTTTGAAATGCCACTTGTTGAATTGAAATATCTTTATTTTTAAAAGAGTGTAACTTTTTGTGCGGCGCGGAATCGGACCAAGTGCACATTTCTTTGACATCTTTTTCCGTAGCTCATTGTGAGAAAGTATGGAGATCAATGCTGGCTTTTTTTATAGAGAAGTCTGAAGTCTAGAATAAAATAGGGAAGCAATTTGCAAAATCCAAATTTGCAGGGTAATGTATTTTAATTAATATGACTTAAAAAACACCAGGATGTGTTAAAAAGCTGCAATTATATGGAGAATTTATCTAAATATTGCCCTCATCGTGGATTTCAAACGATTTACAAACTTCTCTAGAAACGATAAAAATTGAGATTTTGGAATATAAATATTCTGCATTTGCTTCCTTTTTGAGTATTTTTTGGCAAACAAAAAATTTCAATGTTTAATTAAATAAAATCTGGATTGTTGAATCAAAGATTACCGAGTGAAGTAATCCCACTGGCCAATGATGCAGAAAATGATGATCTTCCATTTTCAAATCAGCTTTAGACGGCACGAAATCTGTAAACAAATAAATCGACGTCAAATTTCCAATGAAAAAAATTTTTTTTTTGAGTACGTGTTAAACTGAGTTAATTTTTAATTCTTGGTACCGGGACGCTTCCATATCACTCAAACGTTTTATTACAATTGTAATTGAACGATTCTACCTACTAAGTCCCCCTTAAGGTCAACCCAGCATTTGCACTATGTAGGGTAAAGATTAATATTCCATGCAATGAGATCTGTCGGCGCACGACTAAAAATAGTAAAAAAAAAAAATGACAAAAGAACTTATCGATCACGGTGTCACCGTTCGCAGTCTATTATTTGTTTTTTTCCCAAGAGGAGCGACTTGAATTGTTACAAAGGGAGAAACTACGTTTCTTCGCTACTTTTCCTGGTCGAAGAACTGGGTCATAGATCAAAGACGCAAGCGAAATTTTTGCATTATTAATCGACGAAACGACAAACTGATGTTGGACCTTTTCAAAGGTCACTGTTCAGAAACGATCGATTGGTAATGTTACATCGTGCATTACAATCATAGTCAAGACAATCTTTTTTTTTTCGAAACAAAAGAGTTCAAAATTTTAGGAAAAAAAATATCTTCCCTGAGAAGATGTTCGTCCCTTATCGTTGGATTAATTAAACCGATGTCATCTATCATAGATGAAATGTGACGCAAATGAAATATGATCCAATTTGTCAATTGCAATTAAAAATAATTTAATTCAGAGACAACGACAGAGAGGGAACAATTTGAAAGGGAATGGAGTCAAAGCCGCGAAGGGAAGGGAAACAGAATATGGGAGAGAAAGGGAACAAGAGACGAGAAGCTGACTCGATATCACGTTGGAAAGCGTAAGGCTTTAATTGACTGTAATTTGCGTGGCGGAACGCGATGCCAAAGACTGTAAACAACTCGACTGACTGAACGTGTACAGAGAGAAGAAGAGAAGTAAGAAGGCGATGGTGGCGTCACCGTGCATGGCGTTATAAAGGTCTACGGGCAAAAGGGAATCTTCGAGGTAGCCAACCTTAAGGAGTTATACGCAGTCAGGATTTTCAAAAAACTGATTTTTTAAAATTTCATTTTCGCAATGTAGATTATACTGATCCCAAAAAAGCGACTATTTTTGTTTTTCGAAAAAACATATTAAAAACTTTCGGGGAGGTGAAAAAAGGTGCCTGTTAAAGGCAGAGCTCTTAATATAAATATTTAGATACGTCTCATCGCAAATTTCTATTTTCCATTTAAATAACACAGGAAAAAAAATGTCAAACTTTGAAATTTTATAGCTCGGTTTCAAGTCAATGTACCAAAATGAACGAAACATATTCTTATAGAGAATTGAACGTTCTACAAAAAAGATCTCTTATGATTTTTCGATAAACTAACTCCTTCAAAAGTTATTCAAGGTTAAAGTTAAATTTATAGTAAATTTAACTTTTTTTAGTTTTCAGCAAAATGTTGAAACTTATTACTAAATATCATAAAATCATTCTTAAAACAAAAATTTTAATCGGATTAACATAAATTATCTTAGGGCTAACATAAATTATAAATAGGGAAGCCGCCATTTTGTCTAAAATTGATATTTTGCTTATTCCTTCGATTAGGTACTGGATTATACATTATATTAACGAAATCTTTTTTATTTTGAATGATCCAATCTAGAAATATCGTGCTCACCGCAAAACACCATTTTTTAGAAGACCTCTCGGAGATCGACTACAGCGGCTTCAAGAATCGTTATTTTTTTAAAAGAAAAATTTCAAAATAACATTAAAAATTACAAAAATATGTATATAAATTTTTACGTTAATAAATTGAAATGTCTTTTCAAAAAAAAATCTTGAAAAATCGCTTTTTTCGGCCTCCTCACTTCGTATAACCCCTTAAGACTCATTCGTGTGTACGCTCTGCAATCGCGTACAACTTTGAGATGAATGAAAAACAAAGAAGTTGGCAACTGAGAAAGAGAAGTAGAAGAAGAAAAAACGAGAAAAAGGGAGAGTGAGAGAGAATGGCAAGCCAGAGGGACCTCAACCCTTCATAGACTTGGAATTGCTCACTCTAATTTCCAGAAAGGTTGCTCAAGATTCTTCCTCCTTCACCTACACAATAATGATTATCAAATATAAGGGTACATAGCAAAGTTTAAATTGCTTTATGTACCCATAATGGGGGTGTAAGAATTTTAATTGAGTTATGATGACAAAATTGTAGGAATGACGTTGATATATTTAATTTTTCAAAATAATTCTGATACTCGTCTGTAAGTGGAAACCTTATTGGTATAAATATATAAAAATAAAGGTATAAATAAATAAATAAATAAATAAATAAATAAATAAATAAATATAAATATACGAACAAAGAAATTAAATTCTCTACGCAAATTCTTAATTACATAAAATTCCGTAAAATAACGATTTTAATATTTTTCTTTAACGCCCAACTTACTTGAGTCCGATCAAAGGACAAACGATCAAAATTTTACGTCAATAATCTTAATATTGAGTCTAGTAATTACCAAAATCTTTATGTTGGTGAAAAAAAAAAATTTGCAAATTTTCCAAGGCACAAATCCTCGCCGATTAATAATTTTCTCTTTCATAACAAACATAATTAACAAAATGATATCATTATTGGAATTATTTTTATCGAAAGGCACGAGATGAAATATCAAAAAGCCATATTTCATAACACAAAGTGGAAGATGTGAAATTCAAAGAGGGAATAAATGTCACGAGCTTGAAGAACGAGAGCGCAAAAGGGCAGGAGAAAAAATTATCGATCAGAGTGTAGAATGGCAAAAAACCAGAATCTTAAGGGTTGACTTCCCACCATTCGTCGTAGACGTTCAAGCGGGATGAGCACTGTCGTACGAAAAACGCGAAGAGGGTTAAAAAAATAATGCGGCAAAAAATTAATGGATAAAGAAAAAAGCTCGAGTGTTCTCCGGGAGCGAGTTATCTCTCTCTTTATAGCAGCACAGAGCGAGACCCTTTTCCCTAGTGATGTGCGGTCCGCTCCTCTTAAGAGGTCTATTAATGTCCGCGCTGCATTTTATCCCTTTCCACCTCCACCCTTTTTTCTTTCCTCCTGAAAGTAAGTAACCGATGCTCTTCTGCCATCGATTTTCCACCACTTTCACGACTATCATAGAAAAAACCACCCCGCATGACGATTCTATCGGTATAATGAACATTTCTCATTGTTATCGATTCATTTACTAATTTATCGCCATTTTCAACCCTTCATTCGTAAATTAAGAAATTACAGCAAATCTGAAGGTAGTTTCCGAAATCGAACATTTTTGTTTACCTTCAAATAACAATAATCAATGCCCAGAAAAACAAATCAATGCCCTTGATTGTTTTCAAAATAAATAAAAATTTATTGCTTCCAAAATAAAGAAACTTTTATTGTTTCCAAAATAAAAAACTTTTATTGTTTCCAAAAGAAAAATTTTCAAAATTTTTTTCTGTGAATCAAAAGCCATTCTCGTCGACCTTGATGCAATATCGATGAAGCAGCAATTTGTGGCAGCTCCAATTTTTGAGAAGAGCAATAAAAAAAAAGTAAAAAAAATACTTCCAAATTGCCAATACAAACAACCACAAACAGGATCAAGAGCCCTTCAAGAGGTCGATCGATAGAGCGTTGAAAACTAATAAATGACATTTTAATTTCGTCCCTTCTTCGGTTATATCGATCAAAAACTTGATGAAAAGCTCGCGAAACGATGACAACGATGAAAAAAAGAATTTCCGATAGCCGTTAGAGGGTTTAATCGTCGCTGATGCACAAGCTGCAGCGCCATCTTCGTTTTTTTTTTGTTTCGTACCGAGAAAAAAGACGTAAAGAGGAGATATATACGGACATTAAACGCGAACGAAAAAAAAATTGATATACATGGGGCATTCCACGTCAAATCACGCGGTCATCGGCCGGACCACCTCGGATTTTTATGTCCAATGAATTGTGGGTTTCGTTTGGCCCAAAATATGACCTCAAATTTTTAGAAATTTTTATTTTATTTTTTAGAGGCTGCCGGAGCTAAAAAATTATTGAATCAAGGGAAAACGTAAAGAGGGGCCTTTTTCAAATTAATAAAAAAAATTCCACAGAAACTAAGGCCCAAAGCGTCATAGTTCGATGATGGGCCAAAAATAATAACTATTTTTTTTTTTTTTTTAATTGTGTTTGAATCATCCGTTTTATTTCAGGTCGTCGAGGCCAATAAATTTTCGAAAAATGTTGTCGTTTCACTCTTGAACCAAGAGAAAAAAATCAAGTTTCACTAGAAAAATATTTTTGTTGTTGTTATTCTCACTACAAGAAACAATCAAAATTAGAAATTATAAAAAAAAATTAAAATACAAAAAAAAATAGTAATTATTTTTGGCCCATTATCGAACTATGACGAAAAAATCTGTTTTGGGCCCTATAGTTTCTGTGAAAAAAATTCATTAATTTAAAAAAAGCAACCTTGGGCAACCCTAAAAAATGCAATAAAAATTTCTAAAAATTTGAGATCATATTTTGGGCCAAACAAAACCCCACAATTCATTGGGTATCAAAATCCGAGAGGGTCAGGCCGTTGATCGCGTGATTTGACGTGGAATGCCCCATATATAAATAAAGATCACTCACAATGTATATCTATAGACAGGGGTTAGTTCGCCGCACACGAGTTTCTCGTTCGCGAAAATACAGCACGTAGGGGTAGTAATAGCGCATTCAGTGAGCCTGGGAGGCCAAACGGGGTGGATTTGTGGGGGTAGGGGGCGAAGGGGTTGGGACGCGAGACTGGTCTGGTCGTTTAGAGAAGCGAGACGAGACCTACATCTCTATATACATATATATATATATGTATATAGATTCGGAAGAGGAGGGTGAGTGAGGGAGTGATCGCACGGGGCCAGGTACGCCGTCTGGCCAAAGTCTGCACAGACCTCGAGGTGTAGGGGTTGGTGAAGGGTGCGGAACACTGCACGGGGCGCATGTATGGCGCAAGGGTTGGTTGGTGCGGAGCGACGAAACTGCCGTACTCTCGTAAAGTCTAATGCATTTGTTGTCGAGCAGCTAGGTGAGCAAGAAGAGGGGTGGGCAGGAGAGGGGTTGGGATCGGTGGAAAAAGGAAGGGTGCAACGAGAGAGTTGAAAGAGAGACGGGGAATGGGGGTTGAAGCACCGTTGCACCGACACCGCGAATTTACGCAGCCCCTCGTAAAACCGGTATGGATTGACACGTCGACGGGTGCAGTAAACGTTGGCCCGCCACGTTCAACCCCTATATAGATACGTGCATAGGGGATGGAGCAAGAACACGATGGATATATAGATATATATGCATTATGAGAAAGATGAAAATTGAGGAGAAATAATGCAAATTGCTGTTTTATAACTCGAGACGTGGACGAGAGAAAGGTTATTGACGACGATGGGTCCTGAGCCAATAGGCTTGTGAGGTTAATGCGTGGATTTTGGGAAAAAAGCTTCACTGATAGGGAGAAATGACAGAGGGAAATACGAAGGAACCTGGAAAATTGGGAATTTGCACACTGATTCTCCCTTTTTTTGGAGAACAGTTTTGGAATCTTCATATGGGATGATTTGGAGATTATGGGGGAATATAAGGGAGCAATGTGCAAATTTTTTATTTTTACGGTTTTGTATATCGATTATTATGGGTTTAGATGATTCAGGGTGGGAGAGGGTGATAATATTCAATATCTTTGTAAAATTAACTTTACTAAATTAAAAGTTTTATAGTTCAACCCTTCGACCAATTTTCACGAAATTCAGTAGTTAATTTTTTATTTGCAGAGTTTTGGACCTCAATCAATGTTATTTTTAATGCTGCAGGGTGACAGAGGGTGACACTGTTCAATACCTTTGTAAAATTAACTTTATGAAATGAAAATTTTTATAAAGTTTAAAAACGTTTATAAAGTTAATAAAATTAAAAATTTTATAGTGTTTCTTGACCGAAGGCTTGATTGGTCTAAAATTAATAAAGTATAAAAATTTTATAAAGTTTCAACCCTTCGACCAATTTTCGCGGAATTCAGTAGTTAATTTTTTATTTGCAGAATTTGATATACCTCAATTAATGTGATTTTTAATGCACCAGGTTGACAGAGGGTAACGATACTCAATATCTTTGTAAAATTAACTGTATAAACTTAAAAATTCTATAAATTAAATTTTATAAAATTACAAGTTTGATAAAGTTTCAGCCCTTCGACTAATTTCTGCGAAATTCTTTAGTCAATTTTTTATCTGCAGAGTTTTGTACCTCAATCAATGTTATTTTTAATTCTGCAGAGTGAGAGATGGTGACAATGTTCAATACCTTTGTAAAATTAACTTTATAAAATTAAAAGGTCTATGAATTAAATTGGATAAAATTAAAATTTTTATGTTTCAATCCTTGGATCAATTTCCGCGAAATTCAGTAATTAACTTTTAATTTTCAGAGTTTTGTACTTCAATTAATGTGACAATGTTCAATGTCTTTATAAAATTAACTTTATAAGATTGAAAATTGTATAAGGTTAATTTTATTATTCTAATTTTATTATTCGATATCTGAAGTATTAACTGAATTACAAGTGGATTCTTGTTTCTGTCCGATTCTCGGATCTTGATAGCATTTTTTAAAATAATGTTTAAATATTCTCATGACTTGATCTATTAAATAATTTATTACAAAAGTTGAATTTTTTAGTCCGCACAAAAGTTTTCGTAAATTTCGCTGTTGTATTTTACGAACGCAATCGTCTCACTTTCGTGAAAATTTATCTTGCACTTTTTTTCGTTTCCCTCGACTCTTTATCTTTATGCGACGCGTAAAAACACAGTACTTTTTCCGATGTTTCAACCCAAACCCCGATTGCATACTGCGCGTGTCTCGTTTCATTTACTCGGGGTTATCTTACATACGAAGCTTTCGGCATCGACCCAGTCGCCATTTTTTGTAAACATTTGGAATTTTTTTTTTAAATCTGTGCTACAATCATATTTTTATTTATTTACAGAAACCTCTGAATCTTGGATTCGGTTTTTCCAGATTTACTTTAGAAAATCTGTTGATTTGAAAAATTAAAAATACTTCCGCAAAAGTTGTATCGAAAAATCGGGATTAATCGATAAAAAATCTCAAAAGATTCTTCAAAAAATTCTTAAAAATGATTTTTAAAAAAAATCTGCAGAGTTGGTAAAAAATTGACGCGTTTTGTGGGAAATACTTCGTATGCGGAGGGTGAACGAGAAAACGTCGATTTATGACGTCTAGGACTGTATAGAATGATGTTGACCGGGTCGCGCACATTTCCAAGCGGGAACTCCAAAGGGTTAGATGGAAAATCGTCGACGCATAAACGTCGAAGTACACGACGTTATAGTAAACTCCACCGCACAGCAAAGGCGTTGCGACGCTTTCAACTATATAACAACTGTGTTGCTATTACTGTTATTAGTATATGGCTTGATGGTAAAACGAGCAAGCGTGTTTTACTGCGAGGAAGCGTGTTTAATTTTTTTTTTTCATTTTTTTTTTTTATAAATTGCAGAGTCAATTCAGTCTTTATCCATTCTGGTCCCTCCTAAAGAAAGCTTTGAATTCGTGAACATTTTTCTCTGACCAAGATTGTTCGCCATTAAATTCGTCAAAAATCGATCAAAAAGATTGAAATTTTGTAAAGTGTGAAATTTTCTTTAAAAATGCGACAAACTAATTACAATTACAGTTTCTAACAGGTCAAGAAAATTTGTGAATAAGAAAATCAGTTGGTACTGTCGAAAATTATAAGTAAGATCTGTAATTCGTAAAGTGAAACACAAAAAATTATCACAATCTCCCAATTGCAACAATCAGCTCCAAAATTCATCCAACCCTCAAGCTTAAAAAATACAAATTTCATCTGGGTTTTAATTTCACTTTCAGTTGATCCACCCCCAAACCTAATACCCAAAAATTATTTTTTTCACTATTGTGAAAAAATTAAAAGCTATGAAAAAAGAGTCGACAAACTTCTATTTATGTTCAGACAGCCGCCATTTTGCGAGAAAATTTTTTCCGTTTCCTCTGAGTAGGAGCTATAACGACATGCTTAATTAAGAATCTTTTTTCAAATTTTGTATCGGATGACTATAGAAAGGTTGCAATGGTGTCAACCATTACACCCTTTTTTTACCCCCAACTTTACCAGCTTGTAAATTATTTAATTATCATTTTTTGTTCTTGGAATTTTTTTTGTTTATTGTCAAAATATTAATAAATATGTTGGAATGGTAATAATATTTTTTGTTTTTCTTTTTATCGAGCTTGACAAAACGCTCAAAATGTCTCTAGACCGGAATACCGCCTTGATATCAATTCCATAACGCTTCGACAAAACTGAGCTATACATCAGCCATGTGGGATTTTGCTAAGGCAGATATACCAGTCCGCATTGGCCATACATTATTTCGGGTGAATGTATCGTGGGCGAAAACTCATCGTGCCCTTCTAATACTCAGATAAAACATCGCATTATATACATATATATCGACAATGCGTGCGAGTTTGTGTGCGTTTCCTCGCGTGCACGTCGAAGTTGGAGTTAGGGGTGGGTTACGACGCAGGTCGAAGGGAGAAGAAATAACATGTATATATATATATATCCAGAGAGAGAGAGAAAGAGAGAGAGAGAGAGAGAGAGAGGAAGAGCGCGAAGGAGGAGGAAGAATATAGCGAATGAAAGAGGGAGATAACGGAAAAGGGGTAGAAAAGGGAGAGAGAGAGGTTTAGGAGACAATAACAGTGCTGCGTTTTCGGGCAACGACCCCCGTCGCCATCCCTTCGATCTACGAAAGGCTAAGAGCGAGAGGGAGATAGAGAAAAAGAGGGAAATGGAAGAGAGAAAACCTCCACTCGCGCCGTTTCGTCTACTATTCTGTCGCTTGTGCACCCCCAAACCGAACGAGCCTCCCGGCAGAACTCACACACGCGCACACACTTACACACACTTATACATTCGGGCAAACACTCGACCTCGTACAACTCGGAGCTCACGACGACGCGGCTTGTGCGTCCTACACCTTTTCGAGCCTCAACCCCTAAAGTACACATATAGCTATTTTATGTATATACCTATTATTGTCTGTCTCACTTTTTCGTTTCAGAGCCGTTTCTCCATTTCTCCCTGGATACGAGAATCCTCGCTCTATTCGCGAACGGCAATACCACCAAACTGCCTTAACCCCTTCGCGTTCATCCACCTCTCTCATACCCTCCCTCTTTCTCCCTCGCCCTTTCCCTCTGTCCGTAGCGAAATACCACCCTGTTTTTCGTGAATGATTGAAGGCTTATTTTGGGCCTTATGAAGGTTTCCCAAAGTTTAAACGTTTATTAATAACTGCGGATTTCAAAGAACTCTAGATCCAAAGTTTTTATGAAATTTCGATTTTTTTCTGACATCTTAATGCCAGGCTAATTAGAATGTCTCAATGTGGAGAGAGAAGATATATTGAGAAAAAATGAAATGAGAAAAGAGCTGAAGAACTTTGAACCTCGAAAAAGTTTTGAGCTGTTGGAGTTATAGTTTACACACGCGGCACTCTTTTCGTTTACTACAACTTTTGCATATGATTTGGCAATACAATAACTCTACTCTTTAATATCGCTATTCGTAAATATCTCTACTCCTAAATATCTCTATTCAAATCCGGGTTGCAAATAATGCATTACATTTTTTTAAATGCATTTACATTTTCAATAACCATTTACTCTTATTGATTAATTGAAAAAATTTCGCAACCCTGATTAAAATATCTCTCCTCTTAAATATCTCTACTCTTCTGTCTACTCCTGTCATTTCTGAATAACCTATTATTATGAAATGACACAAATTTGGTTATTCAGGAGTGACAGGAGTAGACAGAAGAACAGAGATATTTAAGGGTAGAGATAATTGAATAGAGATATTTAAAAGTAGAGATAAGTATTTACTAATAGAGATATTGAAGAGTAAAGATATTTACGAGTAGAGTTATTTAAGAATAGAGATTAAAGAGTAGCGATATATTTAGGAATAGAGAAGTAAAGAGTAGAGTTATTGTATTGCCAATGATTTACAAGAAGGGTGAATTTCACAGGGTTGAATTTTTTTGAAAATAGAACGTCATCGCACTAACTTACGAATATTGCAATATCGAGCTGAAAAAAATGTTCACAGATCCGTAAAAAGTTGTGAACTCTTACTGCAAATTTTTCTATAGGAAACTCACAGGAAATTAGAATGTCCACGGAAACAAACGATTTAATAATATTTTATTAAATCATAAAAAATAATGTATTCCTTATTATTGGAGATTTTCCTCATCCAAGTAAGGATATTCTCACATTACCGCAAATAAACAAGATTCTATTGTCCTTTAAAGTATTATAAAAATTAAGATCCTTGTTTCGCAAAAGTCACTCGGCCAATTTGTGTTTTATTTTGAATTATTTGCAAAAAGAGGTGATCTATGCTCATGTAAATTTTACAATATTGTTGGGTACGTTGTATTAAGATATAAAAAGTTTTAAAAAATCGTGCAAATTAAAAATTTGCTTCATCCATTCACAAATCTTGCCCTGAAAAAAGGATATCGAGAGAGAATTTCCTTATCAGATTAAAAATTACAGTTTTGTTAAATTTTAACGTGTTCGAACGATTTTTCAGTTAATTCACAAATTTGAAAATTCCTGCACTTTACCCATACAATGATGTTTGAACATTGTATCGCGTGAAACTCGCGAAATTAATCGAGGAGATCTATCGCAAACTCTTCGACGAATTCCGATGCTTTGACAATTTCGTGTCACGCAATCGCGCGATGATCGTTTTTGCCAAAGAGTGGGAAACGAACGAGGGACGTGGAAAAGGGTTTTTGAAGGGTTAAAAGTATCGGTGACACGCCAAAGCGTGAGACTATAATGTTTCAGAGATTTCGAGAGTGCGAAAGTGCGAGAGCAGGAATTTATTTAAAACGAGGGGCGAAAATGAACGAACGGCATTGAGGTGGTAACGCGATATAGTCATGTTTCAAGAGCGGACCCTTGATTTTCACGTCCCTCTCGAACGTCCTCATCCCGGACAAAGTCCCTATGCGCAACACTTTGTCGTTTGATAATCGATATTCGGCGAGAAGAGCCCTTCGTTTATTTCCTACGTGCGATAGAAAACGGAAATCCAACGAATCACGAAATGAAGGAAGGGACGCACTTATCAGACCTGTTAAGGGATTCGTTGAGATTAGCGGCAATTTAATTCTCCCTTGTACTCTAAAGCGTGTGTTTTTAATGAAAAAATTCCTCTCTCGATCAAATTCTGCGTCACAATAGAACGAGCGAAAAGTCAGAGTGAAACGAATGTCCGATTAAATTTGAAATTTGATAGTAGAGTCAAAATGGAAATGAACGGTCGAAATCGCAATTTGTCAGGGATATCGAATTGCAGGAATAATTGGACACAATTGTATCAACACGAAACAATCACGACTGTTTCTCCCGGAATAATAGTAATAATTATATCAGCGAAATAATTGGATCAAAGTTGTCCCAATTATTCGAACGACGCGATTGTTTTTCTCTGTAAAATATAATTATTCGTCGTTATTTCGATCGAATGGTCATTCGAATAGTCCTTCTCGACGACTTCACATCTCGTTACAGAGCTCAGTGTTGACAAATTGTAAATGCGATGAGAGATAGGGTCGTCGCTCGAGTGCGCTCAAGGGTTGAAACGATGGCGAATCAGTCGAGAGTTCCCGAGAGCCAGACAAAAGTTTGAGACGATTTGTCGTCGTCGTCGTGCGTGAACTGGGATTTTCGGATTGAGAGGGTTGTCTCGGGTGAAAGGCGCGGACGAAACGAGACTAAACAGAATTTTGGTGGACGAGGGTCGGGAGAGGCTCAGACTCCTTAAATACATGTATAATGAATCTACTACGTGACTCGAAATCTCTCCCTTTTCCTCTCTCAAGAAGCATTCTACCCTTGCGTTATCCCGTGAATTTTCAAGATGCTCATTTCGTTCGTTGCCCTGCGTAATACTCCAGAGACCTTTCTCAGAGACATTGAGGTGAATAAACTCAGATTATAATTAGCCAAAAGATTCAATGTGAGGAACAAAATCGAGGTCGTACGAATACTGATAAATCTTCATTCAAAACTTCATTTGAATGAAACAATCGTTTATTTCAATTGAATAAAATTGCCCTGGTCAAATTTTTTACAACCCTCTTGGATCTAAAAAAATGAGTAAAATTAAGGATCCCTCTACCGTCCCCCAACCAAAAATTTTATCTGATTGAAATTTCCGTACTTCGTGATACAATAAAAACCTGAAAAAGTTCAGCAACATTTGACATGCTATAAACAACAATTATCAATAATAATAGTGTTAATAAATTGTTAATAAAGTGTTGATAAGTTATCAATCAATTGTTTAAACAAATAATTATTCAACACCTTTTCGTTAAGTTCTTTTTTTTCTCAAACAAATCGGATGCGTTAATTTTTCTGAAGGCATATGAATTTTTTCAGACTTTCCTCTCTATTTTGAAATATTATTAAAAAAATTCTAAAATACAAACAAAAAAGTGCCAATTTTGTATATGTTTTTGCACATATTATCGTCAGCTTTGAAAAGTTTCAAACATACTAGGCAAAAAATACATAAGTACATCCATTTTTTAAATTTCAAAACGGGAATTTCAAAATAGAAAGAAAATTCTGAAAAAATTCATATGCATCTAAGAAAATTAACGCGCTCGATTTGTTCAATTGTAAGAAAAAAAGAACTTCCCGATAAATTGTTGAATCATTACTTGTTTAAACACCATATTAATAACTTTTGAGCAATGTTATTATTGATAATTTTTGTTCATGGCATGCTAAATGTTCCTAAATTTTTTCCGATTTTTGTTGTATCACGAATTACGGAAATTCAGATAAAAATTTTGGCTGGGACGGTACACCGTACAAAATTGTTGTATTAAATTTAAGAAAAAAAATATCAAGTTTTTATGCATATACAGTATATTAAATTTCATATACATTTTCACCAATTTCCATGTACGGGAATATTAATTTTCGATGATTACATTTTTAATTTTAATATGCAAATATTAAATTGACGATGAAATTGTTAATTTTCCACTACCATGTATATTAATTTCGATTTCGTATACTTGTTATTAAAATTTCATCTAATTTTATACATTATCCTTAAGAGATTGGGTTACTTGACAGCAAAAAAAATCACAATTTTGAGGCATTATCTTTTTTCGAGGAAGTCTGTGAAATTTTTTCCATAAATCTTTCTGCGTTTCTCATGTTTTTCAATCAAAAACATCTGGCCAATTTTGTAGATACAATGATATTTTCATAATTTGTAGAATTCGTAGAATACAATCTCGTCCTTGAACAAACAATTTTGATTTTGATCCGATCGACTTACATTTTCAGCAGAATATGCTTGGATTGTACATTCTGAGAAATCGTCGGCGGAGGAAAATCAAATTCTGTTAAATTAGACTGAATCCACTGAAACTCAAAAAAGGATTACTATTGTCTATCAATAAATATAATTTCTTAATTGAGTTGCATTGTCAGGTTCTTCAAGAAACGAGCCCTAAATATCGAAGGATAAGCGAGTCATAGGACATGTAGTAAAAAAAAAAACAATTTATTTTCGGCTGAAAGTCTCGGGAGTTAAAAGCTTACGCTCAGCGACGCTAATCCGGCCAATCTACGAAAATCGTGAAGTCTCCAGGGGCACTCTCTTAATCCAATCTCCGTCTCTGTGTCTTCATTCTCTCGACGACCCTTCAGTAAAGATCCAACAAAAATCTCTACCAACCCATGATAATGTAAACAAAATTTTTTTTTTTTTAATTCTGATAAAAAAATCCACGAATCGCGGCAAGACGAAATTAAAAAATATCACATCAGCGAGCAGTGTTAGCGGAGTGAAAAAAACATTAGTTGCTAAACGAAACGACGAAAAATTT
Organism: Alloplasta piceator; assembly: GCA_946863875.1. NCBI lineage: Eukaryota > Metazoa > Arthropoda > Insecta > Hymenoptera > Ichneumonidae > Alloplasta > Alloplasta piceator. The sequence continues at coordinate 8,382,776 of OX333077.1, read as the reverse complement.
AAAGGAACGTGTCGACGAGCTTTCCGTCGAACGAGAAAATATACGTGAATAGCAAGCCAAAGAGCACACGGTAGAGAGAGAGAGGGAGAGAGAAAGAGCGAAAAATGTGCAGAGGGAGGGAAAATCCCTCAGTTGAAATTCTGGCTTTGGGTGGTTTTAGTCCAAGAGGGACCAGAGAGAAGAGCGAGAGCAAAATAGAGAAAAGAGAGAGAGAGAGAGAGAGAGAGAGAGAGAGAGAGAGAGAGAGAGAAGGAGAGGCCGAAGCAAGGATGCAAGATAAAGCTACGGGGTTGTTGGGACGAGGAGAGGTTCGGGGATGGCGCCTGAGACGTCGTTAACAGAAGGTCTCTCTCGGTGTGAACGAACTCGGAGCTCTCTCTCGCCCTCTCTCTCATTCTCTCTTTCTCTGTGCGCCAAGAGCAACACGCGATACGCAGAGAAAGAGAGAGCAAGAAGAAAGAGAGGCAGAAGGCTCGAACGGTGGGGTGAGCGGGGAGGAAGCCCAGACCGAGGCCCAGACGGGAAAGTTGGATGGCCAGACGCACGTGTAATTCGGTGTGCGTGAGAATATATATATATGGAGGAGCATTCTGCACATAAAGTCCAACATATTGCGTAGACGTTCGTGCGTGATGGCGGGCCCTGTTGCCAGAAAGGATTCGCAGGGGTTGTCGAGTTGTTGAGGAGATGAAGGAGGAGGAGGAGGAGGAGGAGGAAGAGGAGGAGGAGGAGGAGGGTTGTTGCGCGATGGCTTAGCATCAGGGGTAGATTTCGCCAGGGCCTAGATGGGCGGCCCTGATGGTGCGGGGAGGTCAGAGCTTCTGGAAGAGCCAAAGCTAGTGTGTGGGTGACGCTGGAAGCAGTTATAGAAGGCCTGGCTGAGGGTGGAATTGGGGATGAGGAGCGACTCCGTCGGTATATAAGAGCGAAAGAGAGAGGAGAGAGAGGGAGGGAGTTGAGAGGAAAGAGGAGGTTTGCGCGTCTGGTGGCGCGACTTGACCCCGGTTGACCCGAGACTACCTCTATCTGTCTCTCTCTCTCTCCTCTTTCATCCCTCTCTCTTCGTGTTTCGCGTTCTCTCTCCTTTCCTCCCTCTCTTCCATGCACGAATCGCCCACCCGCTCCCTCTCTCTCTCTCTCTTTTGGTCTCTCACGCTCTCATCATCCCTCTCCGCTTCTTCAACGACGAATGCCTACTACCCTTTCCTCACTGCAACGACGACGACGACGACGACGACGACGACGACGACGACGACGACGTCGACGACGAAAGCTTACTATCTGCGACGACGACTTCGAGATTCCTGGTGGTAGTAACGACATATTTATATATATATGTGTATATGGAAGGCTGTTACTACCTCCAACGCGACCTGCCGACTTGCACACCCTCTCGTGGGTAATTATTGATGTGTCCACGTCGTCGTCGTCGGTGGAGTACATACCAAAGCTATTTGTGTGTATAGAAAGCGTCATTCGACATCCTGAGACGATGCGTAGACTCTATAACCTCCCTCCCTCGACTCTTTATCCTTCAGTCCTTATTCCTCCCCTTTTGGTAAAGTTTGCCGCGACGCTTTAACGGACACGCATCGTCGACGACCTAACCTCTCGTATTCGACTGTCTGACGCATGACGTCAACTTGGGATGAGAAAGAGGAGGAAGGGGAATTGGGGAGTTTACGAGTCTTTTTAAATTACCCGTTTTATCTCCAACCCCCAAATTAATTATTCATATTTTAGGCTGATTTTGAACTTTAAATATGAACGCATTGTTTCATCTAAAATAAAATACAATAGATCTCGATTAAATTCGAATTCGCAAAAGTCCAAAGCTTGGAATGACAAAGAGGAAGAAGGAGAATTGAAACGCTGCAAATTTTTTAAATTTGCTTTTTTTTAACTTTAACCCCCAAATTGTTTATTCATATTTGAGACTGATATTGAGCTTTAAGTATGAACGAATTATTTCATCTGAAAAAAAACACCACAGGTTTCGATTAAATTCGAAAAAATTGTCAACAAAGCTGCGGGTTACAAATGATTTGAGGGATGATTCGTAAAGTTTGTTGAATTGAGGTTGAGTTGAGTTGAGTTACACTTCGATTTTCAAACCTATTTTTATAAAATGGCGTTTAGAGAAGATGACTTATCGACGAAGCAAAGCGAAAAGAGGAGAGATTGTGCAGCAAGAGGCAAGGAGTTATCGATCAGTTTACGTCGACGAAAATGGAGGGGTGGCCCTCGTTAAGAAACTTCGTTACCTATCTAACCCCCTTTTCCGCCGTTCTGGCTATATCGTGAGAAATTTCGCTCTCCCAATTTCTCCGTATCTCGCTCGAGGGATGGCCAAGAAGGCGCTCTGCTTAAGGGGGAATGCCGCTGTGACGGGTCAAAAAAATCGAATTTTTTATTCCATTTTCTTGAAGTATTTATATTCAAAAATATGTGAACAAGTTTTGAACTCAAAATCTCAAAAATTGACTGACATATATTCAAAGGAAGAGCCAGGCAAGGATATATATTCAAAAACATGTAAATAAATTTTTAACTCAAAATCTCAAAAATGGCAAGTTGTCCTTCGGGACAACCTGCTAAAGTCGGGCGTATCCGATCCGAATTTTGAAAATTAATATTTTTTAAAACCTTTTGAAAATAAAAAACGGTAAAAAAAGAAAAAATCAATATCCGATGTTCAGAATTTTGAAAATTAACATTTTTTAAGACCTTTTGAAAATAAAAAAAAACGGTAAAAAAAGAAAAAATTAAATCAGCGTCATTTTGCGAAAAAAAATTTACAAAAATGGCTGCGGTTAACGATAGCGACTGTTGTGCAGATTAAAAAAAATATTTGGTTTTTTGATTTGAGATGATTTTTTATTGCTGTATCGTTGCCACCAGGAGGAGTCATTTTTTTAATAATGTCATTACGTTCATGCTAATAACTTTGTCAATTTTTAATATTTTTCAATAAAAATTTGTACGAATATAGTTGAATATATACGTAATAAATTGCTATTTCTCCGATCCTCAGTCATCCCTAATTACAAAAAAAAAATCCGAAAATCGAGGACATAAATATGCTCTTGTACTTCACTTATTACTATGGCATAGTGAATAATTAGTGTAATGTTTTATTATCTTTGCACAATCCATCTCACGTTTCAATAACAATAAAAATTATAATGAAAATAATAACTGAACAAAAACAATTGTTCATTGCTGCCTCAGAATTAACAAGAGCAAGAGTGCATTGAAAGGGTTAGTTACAATTCACTCTCTCCAGCAATAAGCATCCGCAAATGAATCCTGCATCAACTGGGATTGGCTGGAGTTCAACGCGACAGAGGGATTTTCCTAGGGGGTGCCAAAACGCACATGGGGTGAGAAAATGCATTGAGAGAGTTACGGAGAAAGCCGGACAACGAGTGCTCGAAGGCACGAGTTGCTTCTCCCTTTTCCTCTGTTTCGCTCTCGTTTGCTCCTTACTCGGACAACCGCGTCCATTCATTCCCGTGAATGCCAAGTTTACATGCATAATGGGAGAACCCCGCCTCGCGTAATGCATTTAACCGCGTGCTGCGTTAGCGCGAAGGGGTGTAAGAAGAATTATATACCACTGTTTAAAAAGAGCAATTTCCTCCCTCTCGCGACCTGAAAGAGGAAGCGAGAGAGCGAGAGAAAGAGAGGCTGCTGCGCGCACCCTCGACTCTAAAACCATGTTAAATAGCCACCCTCTCTCACCCTTTCAACGACGACCCGACCCACTGGCACACTGTTTCCATGCAAATTCTGTTTACTCTCACCCCTATCTCACTCTTTCTCTCTCAACCCTCTCTCTCTCTCTCTCTCTCTCTCTCTCTCTCTAGCGAGCTACTCTCGTAGTTTCGCACCCCTTGTATTGCACCCCCATGTGTATCTCGCTTACGGAGGGCAAGAGAGAGCGAGAGTTTCACACGTGTGAAGCTGCTTCATGAATACTCTCGTATGGGGGCTGCTTTCCCTCTCTATCCTCCCCTCTTTTCCATTAAATTTATCTCCGCGTGGAGGAAAACTCGAGGTAAAATTCGTGGATGAAAATCTTTCGAGAAATTGATAAATTTGTATATCATTGTGGTAATTTGTTTTGTTTTTTGCACCATGTATCGATTAATCGGTTGTTTTATTGAGAAAATTTATAATTAACTTCGCAGATGCCTGCCTTTTTTGGAAATGTGAATAATCTTTGGATAAATCCTAGATCACAATAGTTATTGATCATTTGGTGCATTTGGGGAAAAAAAATTAACTCGATTATCGTAAAATTGCCAAAGTTAGAACGTTAAGAAGAATCTTTTGAAATTTTTTTTAAACTGAACTCTTCAATTGATTATTTTTTTATTTGGTACCAACTACGCTGGAATCTTGGAATTCTGGAAAAATAATTATTGGTCTTTTTGGTGCATTTGGGAAAAAAAATTTAATCGATTACTGCAAAATTACCAAAGTTAGAACGTTAAGAAGAATCTTTTGAAAAATTTATAAAACCAAACACTTTAATGGATTTTTTTTAAATCTGGTACCAACTATTGCAGCTTTGCAAAAGAAATTTGCTAATTAGCAGCAAAATCATGAAAGTTATAGAGTTTACAAGAATTTTTTAAATTTTAAAATTTTTTTAAATCTCTTCGATCAATTCCTTCGAAATTTAGTGTCAGTAGTAGTTCTTACTGGTTTTGTCCAGAAAATTTGCGCTTGATAGCGTGAACTTTATAGGAATTGAAGCAAACAGAAAGGTTCTGTCATTATAAAGTTGTTAAATATGATTTCCAATAACTTTGGCACATTTTAAACATATTGTCACAAAATATTGATACTTCTATTCCATAAAAAAAATCTTCCCCCATGAGAAACAACAAAGAAAAGCACTCTCAGTTCAAAAGACAATTTAGAAGAGCCCAGTTACTCCAATCAGAAAATCCCAGATTCAACAATACCAATCTCTCCCCATCTTTTGAACTGTCAATTGCTGTCAATGAAAATTAATAATCGAAATTAATGTTCCTCAGATACCAAGGCCCGAATTTTCGGATCTTAAGATCGAACTTAAGTTCCAATTTAAGATGAATCTGAAGTTTGAACTTGAATATCATAATAAGTTCATACTTAAGTTCAAACTTTAGTGCGAACTTCAGATCGATCTCAAGATCAAATTTAAATTTGGTTTTAAGTTTGAACTTAAGATCCATCTTGAGCTTAAGCTTAAGTTCGATCAAACTTAATTATTTTGACGACTAATGTCAAAAAACACGGTCGAGAGAGGCGATGAAAGAAGTTCAATTGAACTTGAGCTCAAGCTCAAGATGGATCTTAAGATCAAACTTCAAACTAAAGTGTGAACTTGAGATCGATCTGAAGTTCGCACTAAAGTTTGAACTTAAGTATGAACTTATAATAATATACCGTAGTTCAAACTTAAGATTCATCTCAAATTGGAACTTAAGTTCGATCTCAAGTTCCAACTTGTGTTCAATGGAAAGTTTGATCTTAAGATCGATCTAAAATATATCTTAAGAACTTAAAATTCGTGCCTAAGACAAGCAGCATCAAAGCGAGATTCCATGAACCGTCAATCACACCATTTTGCATCAATCATTTCGATTGGAGCTCAATTGCAAACCAACAGGGAACATCCATTAAAAGATTGTGTAAACAAAGTATGCAAAAAAAATCAGTACGCCACTCAACAAATCCTTTACTTCCAAGGGTCTCTCGTCGATGAACGATGTTGCTTTTCAGAGGCAAAGAAGAAGAGAGAAATATCCGTGCAATGTTCACGCGATTTGGCTACTCAGTGTCAAAAGGGCCGAACCATCGATACTCCATCCGCTGAATTTGGTGGGATACGCCCTTTTGATTGTCATCGCGTAAAATTAAGGGTGTGTATGTGACAAAGCGGTGTCGGTAGAACGGACAAACTGTGAGCCCGTGGATTTTCGCGGGGTAAACTCGTCGAGACGAAGGGGGGGTTTCGGGTCTGGCGGCTTCGTCGACGACGGGCCACGTCGCAAACCCCGTGCGGTGTTATACGTTTCGGGGGTTGCGTGCGTCGGTTTCTCAGGCTCTGCGTGCTTGCGCGTCTCGACCGAAAGGTGGTTGAACCCCCGCAAAAAGCTCCGAGCTGCCCGGCTGCGACAGCCTTATATATATATATATACATATATAAATTCGAGGGCAAAAAACGAACGGGGATGTGTGTGCGAGTCTCCCACGAGCTTGCTGCGGTTCTTGAATTTTAAATGTGCGTGTATGTGTTCGTATGTTTTGTTTATTCGATCTCTTTCTCTCTCGAAGTCTGGCTCTCTTGCCATTTTTCCCTGGTTTTATTCTGCCATCATATATCGACACTCGGTCTAGAGACTTTATCAACATCGATGCAAACTTACAGACACTGATGTAATTTTATTTCCATTCTATACTTATGTTCACGATTCCCGGTACTCATTTTACATCATTATTGGACGTGTGCTATTTTTGGTCATTTGTATTCTAGCCGCATCCAACAGCGATATATTCAATGACGGTGAAGGGAAACGGATGTGAACCTCTTTCTTGGGGCAAAATGAAGAGGGTTGGAGGGTTTTTGTACGTTTATAAATAAATTATAGACTTAAACGGAATTCCAGTTGATGAATCCATAGATTTTCTTGCACACGTTTGGAGAAATAATGGGCATAATTTTTTGTGAATAGAAGTCGAATTTTTTATGAGCTTGAAAAAGCAGCGGAAGTTGCATCTGCGAATTGCAAAAGTTGCGAACAAATTTTCGATTTTCCGGCTTCCAAAGTATTTTTCCTCAGTGATAATTTTATGGATTCCTGCTTTTGGAATTTATGCTGAAATAAAAGCGTGAGATCCGTAGAGTTGACGCATATTCTTGTAAACGTGAAGATATTAAAGAGGATGAAAATATAGAATGAAAAAAAAAAATGATATTATGAAAAGTGTATGCGAGAAGCTGGGAAGTTCTTTTGCTCGCTGAGGTTGACTCTCATTATTTCATCGTCTTCGATTATTGTTCCGGTCCACCGATTCAAGTGACAAAAGACAATATGGAGGAAACGATTCAAAGGAAAACTATGAGAAAGAAGAGACCCTCGAGCGAGTGAGATGGATGTTGAAAATAAAGGACATGAATTGTAAGAAGATGAAGACGTTTCTTTTTCTCGAGATGTCAATGAGAAAACAATGGGTCCCAAGTACACAGAATTACGATTCCTGATGTTAACATTGAATGGGAAGCTTTTGTGAATCAAGTTCATCGAATTCGATTGAAGAGGTTATTTGAAAAAATTGTTATTCGCTCGGCAATTTGCAAAATATTTTTACCATTCTTTTTTTACAACATATTTATTAATATTTTGACAATAAAGAAAAAAAAAATTCGAGAAAAAAATGAAAATTAAATAAGTTACAAACTTGTAAAGTTGAGGCTAAAAAAAGGGTGTTCTAGGTGACGCGATTGCGACCTTTCTAGTCATCCGATACAAAATTTTGAAAAAGATTTTTAATTATCAAGCATTTCGTAATAATCCCTAGCTCAGAGAAAACGGAAAAAAAAAATTTTGCAAAATGGCGGCTGTCTCAACAAAAAAAAAGCGTTTTCGACTCTTTTTTCATGGTTTTCAATTTTTTTACAATAGAAACAAAAATAATTTCGATAGAAAAGTGGTAGGGGCAATAGAGAATTATACATAGAAGATTGGTAAAAAATTTGAAGTAAATCGGTTGAGTAGAATTTAAGATATCATGTCAGCCGTGTTGAGAATTAAAAGTAGATTTGAGAAAGTTAAAAGTAGTTGAGTTACTGCGTCACTAAAATAGCTATAACTCCTTAAATTATTGGTATTAACAAATTTTCTTTCAAGGATATATTCTTAACGGTCTAAACTTGAAGAATATGCGAAAAAAATATTTGTTCAAAATTCCAGACCAGAATACCGCCTTAGAGAAAAAACGAGCTTATAGTGTTTCTGTTTGGAATGTCTCAATAATCTTCCCGATTCGCGGTTAAACGAGCATGAAAAATAAACGTCTGGGACGAAAAGGCGTGTCGCGTAACAAACTCGCCAAGTTTCGAAGTTAAAGTTGAGGTTAAAGCACTTATGACGAAAAGTCGAGTACGACAGGGGTTTGTTCGAAAGAATGGTAAATTTGATGTATGCACTGTAACGCTTTGAGTTGCATGTGAGGAAAAGGTTGTGAAAAATAGACAAGGCTTCCCCGGCATATCATTGCGTAAGTAGCTATACGTCAGAGGCAAATGCCGCGCGTATAGCATTATCATAACGAGGGGAGAAACAACTGTATAAGTACACCCGATGAGCCATATATGGAGAATTCCATGTCAAATCAACCACTTTTAAACCCGATCCCTTTCGATTTGGTTGAAATTAGTTTTTCCTTTTCTACCCCATTAAACATTTTTAACGAAATTTTTAAATTTTTTACGCAACCCAAAAAAGGGTTGAAATTTTTCGCTTTTTCGAGAAAAAGTCACATTGTCACATTGACCACTCATTCTTGAATATCTGTTCCAAGAACTACATTTCCGTGGGTAAAATTGTTAATTGATATTTGTGGAATTACATAGAACGTACAATCATGTAATAATGAAATTAGAACTGAATTTCTGAAAACCATAGAATTTTTTGACATACCAAAACAAATACTTTTATTGTAACGATATTTTACGAGAATTTTTTGTATTTTAATGATATTTTTTTTTTTATTCGGGTAAACAACCTTTATGACTGATTAGAGTTATCAATATTATCAATATTAGATATCAATAGAAACATAAATCCCACAAAAATCGGGAAAAAATACTGAATTTTTGTAGAACTCAAAGATTTTAAATGATCGATGACAAGATGTATTTGAAATTATGTATCTTCCTCATTGATTAGTCATTAAGTTAGATTTTCTTATTTCATGAAAAAAATGCAGAAACAAAAAAAAAGTTTGAGCAACAATATTAGAAAGAATCTAAATTCGGTGGTAACTAAGTGGAATTCATAATTTAATTTTTGGTCACAAAAGTGTTTTTGTCAAAATGATCAAACGTTACGTTTGTAAATTAAAAAAAAACTTCTCCGACGGTATTATTTATTTTCCAAATCGTTTTCTACATAATATAAATATTTCCCCTAATAAAGCGTATCATATTTATCTAGCAAATAATTTTCTCTCGTCGGGCGAAGGTGTCTAAAATGATTTCTTCAAACAAAAAATACTTGTCCAATATGAAGGATCAAGATGTAACGTTTTTTATCAATCCGTAGTACAACTTCCAATTTAACTAATACTCTTGAGATTCTGATAAGTATTTGAATTTCAATTTTTAATTTTTTAATATTCCTTGAAACTTCTCATATTCTGTTAAACTAAACTTTGTGGGGTAAAATGGTCCCTGAATATCTAGTATCGAGTAAAAATAATTCAACATATTTTTATTTAATTTTATTATCAAAAACCAAAACAGTTTTCGAATTAGATTTAAAAAATTAAAATTAAATTTTAAAGCAACTTTAATGTGCGTCAATCACAGACAAATTCGAAAAACAAGGAAAACAAATACTTTTAATGAGCAAAATGCAATCACCTCAAACCTTTTAAACTTTTCAAAAAACAATGCACGATACAACTATATATTCGAATAGATTTACATTGGTATTTAAAAAAAAATTGAGCACTCGTTTTACTCAAGTTTTTAAAGCTCACTCGTGACCGCTTACGTTTTTTCGCATAGCTCGAGAGAGTAGTTTTTCGTGCCACGTTCTTTTTCCGCGTTAACGTAATTTTTTTTTCCACTCCCAACGATCATTACATATGCGGTAGGAAGTTTGTAACGTTGGCTTGGACGGTCGGGAAGACTATGTGTGCTTGCAGAAGGAACGGTAAACCAACGAATGCTTTTCTGTGTGTACACACGCGTATATATACATAAGTATGTAGACACACGTGGAGCAATACAGAATGCAGAGTTTAGAGGAAAACTTGCTTCCATCGGTTTCCGCGTGTTTTCCACCACGATGGAACGAAAACGGTATGGAGGCATCACGCGGAAGCGGCATCGTACTCTGAATAAGTTAGAAATGCAAAGAGCAACTTCAACCTGCCTATAGGTTATTCCGTCTCAACCTAACCAACACTCGACCAGCACAATTTAAAAATCCCAATTTTTTCAATTTTTTTTTCTGGAATTCTCTCGATGCTGTCAAGCACCCCTAAATTCTTTGTGATTTTTTTGGAATTTTTTTTATCGCCTAAATTAAAGAAAGCTAAAAAAGAATTCTCAATTCGCAGTTTTTTATAAAAATATAAAAATAATAAGTATTTGATACACTTTATTTTCTGTGTAACAGAATTAAGTGACACGATAACAATGAAATAATTATGAAAAATCAGAGAATAGTGTGAAGCTCGGTGCAATTTCTAAAATCATTTTCTGAATGTCTCGCATGAAAAAAAAAAATTTGATAATTAAATTTTATAAATTTTTCGATGAGTTGAAAAATTAAATTTACAAATTTTCATTGTAAACATTATTTCACATTTGTTGATGTAAGCCCTCTTGTTTACAAAAAAAAATGAATTTTGACAAAGGGTTGAAAAAGAAAAATTGAAAGAAAATAAAAGTCTGTGGGGTCAAAAAATTCACTGTGAGTTTTAGTTGATAAATTTTGATTCTTAATTATCGATTTTAATTCTTAATGATTTTACCAAAAAAAATAAGCTTTGATACAAGAGCTGAAAGAAAAAAATTGAAAAAAATTGATTATTTTTACATTCGTAAGGAAAATGTGAAACGAATCCGAAAGGGTTTGAGTTGAGTTAACATGAAATAGCCCTTACATCTGTTTACATGTATGTATCGATGTTCCAGAGCCAAGAGGATCGTAAAATCTATGCTTATGACCACTCCGATACGCCCCTGTGGAATTAAGGGGGTCTGTGGGCTAAACTTGCTACCCTTACAGTGGGAATCCACTAAAGTGGTAAAGGCACGACGACATGCACCGACGATTTTGCACGTGGACATTGAAAGGAGGAGGAAAAAGTCTCCTCGCTGTTCGGACTTCTCTACCTCTCGACGCAAATGCACACAGCACATGTGTGCGTGGTCTTAGTATCTCGTTAATTATTTAGACAATTCTATTACGATGTAAGAGCGCCCCAAGGGTGTGTATAATATACATCCGTCTGCGGCGCAAAACTCCGCATGGACACGCGAAATTTTCGCTCAACGACTTTCAATAACTCTCACGAAAAAAAAAGTATCAAATTACATGAAAAAAAAAAACAACGACGAAGGGGAAAAAAAGAGGGAATTATGGGGATGATTTTGGGTGTAAGGCCAAGCATAATAATTTACTTTATTAGGGATGGGAAAAAAATATATAGAAGAAATCTAGATCTAAATTTAAAAAAAAAACCAAATCACATGAAAAAAAGAACAACGACGAAGGGGAGAAATTAAGGGAATTATGGGGATGATTTGGGGTGATTCCAAACATAATAATTTACTTTGTTATGGGTGGGAATAAGAATATATAGAAGAAATCTAGATCTAAATCTAAATTTAAAAAAAAAATACCAAATCACATGAAAAAAAGAACAACGACGAAGGGGAAAAAGAAAGGGAATTATGGGAATGATTTGGGGTAATTCCAAGCATAATAATTTACTTTGTTATGGATAGGAAAAAAAATATATAGAAGAAATCTAGATCGAAAAAAAGTCTAGATCTAAATCTGAATTTAAAAAAAAAACGAAATTGAAATAAAACGACGACGGGAAAAAAGAGAGGACATTATGGGGGTGATTTTGGTGTAACCCCAAGAATAATAATTTACATTGTTATGGATGGGACAAAAAATAGAAGCAATCTAGATCAATGGGATTTACTGCGATTGAAACATATTTTGATATTGATTTTGTTCAATTTTAGTCACGCTAATTTTCTCATCAATTGTTGCCAATTAATTCGAGCGTGAATTTCCTCTGAATGAAAGGGTAATTAAATTTTCATCTCTTGATGCATCGTTCTGTGGAACGTGCTTCGAGATTGAAAAGTACATATAATAATTCCAGGGAAAAGCGGAACAGCCTCTTCGACAGCTCATTATTTCAACGTTAAATCGTGAATACAGTCCGATGGATAGTTCTTGAGGGTCTTAAAGGCTTAAGGGTACGTGAAAAACAGCTGGGAAGTCTCTGATGCTAATTAAGCGGCGTTTGATTTTTTTTAGAAACATATGTTATTCGGGTTAAAAAGCACGATTAGGTTTTGATGTGTCAATTCATATTAACCTGAATTTATTTTACTAATCAAGATTTCTGCATCCACATTTTTCGATTTGATTCGAGAAAAAAAACCCTATTAATTTTTTTTTGTCCCTCACTCGATTCCGACCGATTTGTTCTAAAATAAAATCGCACATACAATTACGGTTATTTTAACCCATTTATTAAACGCTCGAACCTCAAAATTCATTACAAAAAATTTTTTTTTAGATTTTCCTTGCTTTTTCTCATGAATAAATTTTATTTCAACAAAAACTTTGCGTGTTTTTTAATCAGCGATGAATTTCCCATCGAAATAACGTTTGAAAACAATAAAAATAAAAAATAAATCTTTTGGCTCATTTTTAGGCGACTTTTCAGAAACCTCAAAATAGCGAAATTTCAAGTGCTCGTAACTTTAATTCGGTTAGACCGATTCCTGAATTTGCCCTTCGAAAATTTCAAAAATCGATGGTCCAACTTTAAAAATCTGTCAAAAATCGAAAAATGAACAGAATCGAATGAACAAAGCGGCTTTTTAAAGCTTAAACGATTACGAGAGAGAACTTTAATAAAGCGATTCAATTTTGGTTAAAATGCAAAAAAAAGTTTAATACATTTTCATTCATTATTAACACTTTAAATGACAAATTTATATTCCTACTATAATCATTAAGAATCCAGAAGTATTCAATATTAACATTCTTCTGAAGCAGATCCAAGACAAGGAATAGTTTTCAAAAACTCTGAGGAAATCACTATCGAGCTCACCAAAACGGAAAAATCTAGCTCATCCAGCAAAACGTGTCCCAACTCCGCTGGAATTGGCCTGCGGAGAAATTTCTACCTTTTTCCCTCGTTTCATGCGTTGGTATAGGCAATAGGCTAAAACGCACATGCGTCGCCTCGAGGGTGCTCGACTCTCTCGCTGGTATTCCTACCTATATTATATATATATATTAGGGCGTTTAAAAAAAAAAAAAAATTTTCTTCTGCCAAACAGGCGCAAAAGTTTCATTTAGGTATAAGAAAAGGCCTATGAGAATATGAGCTCTTAATATTAATATTAACATCGCCCCCATCGCATTTTTCGATTTTCCATAAGAATAACTTGGGAAAAATTATTTTTACGTCTTCTGATTTTTATAACTAGCAAGCGATTCATCATCCGGGAAATCTAGAAACATTTCTTCGTACAGAATAGAACGCTCTACAAAAAGGTCCTGAGTTACTTTTTAATAAATCCACTCGTTCAAAAGTTGTTCAATGTCAAAGTTTAATTTTTCGTGGATTTGGCCGTTTTTTGATATTACACCCAGACGATTAGTTTTATCGACAAAATGCGAATGAAATGTCATGTGAAACATAAATTAAACTTTCGAGAAATGTTAACCAATAATTTTCACTATGATAATAAAGAAAATAGAACGCTTTAAGAAAATTTTGCAACAGAAATTAGCTTAAGAATTTTGTGTTTTTGTTTTTTTTTTTAATTTTCAAGGTAACATAATTATTCAATCGTATTAACCGACTTAACCTAAAAGAATTCATTTTTATCGACTGATGAATAAAAAAGAAGAATTTCGCAATTGATAATCGAACTTATGAATAAGTAATTTTTGGAGCCTATCAAGCGATAAAACACTGAAATTTGAGAGATTCAAATTGAAGAAGATAATTTTCGTAACATGTATTTCAAATAAAAATAAAATCGAATAAAAATTTACTGTTATACTACAATGAATGTCATTTTCTTAATAGAAAAATAAAATTTCTAAGCTGACTTCTGCTGCACAGTTTTCTTAAAGCGTTCTATTTTTTTTTTTAATTATTCCAGTGAAGATTATTGGTCAACATTTCGCGAAAGTTTAATTTATATTTCACATGAAATTTCATTCACATTTTGTCGATAAAACTAATCGTTTCGGTGTAATATCAAAAAATCGGTCAAATCTACGAAAAATTAAACTTTGACATTGAATAACTTTTGAACGAGTGGATTTATCAAAAAGTAACTCAGACCCTTTTTTGTAGAGCGTTCAATTCTGTACAAACATATGTCTCTAGATTTCCCCTATGATGAATCGTTTGCTAGTAATAAAAATCAGAAGCCGTAAAAATAATTTTTCCCATGTTATTCTTATGGAAAATCGAAAAGTGCGATGGGGACGATGTTAATATTAATATTAAGAGCTCATATTTTCACAGGCCTTTTCTTATACCTAAATGAAACTTTTGAGCTTGTTTGGGAGAAGAAAATTTTTTTTTTTTTTGTAAACGCCCTATTATATATATATATATATGTATTGCGTACACGGACGCACATATATATGTGTAGCACGGAGAGTACACCGGCTATTTATAAGAGGCCGGGGGTTACAGGAGGTTAGTCGAGGGGCACAGCCTCGGGTAATTGCGTAATGCCACCAATTTGCAGGATACCGTGGCTTTTTTTTTCTTCTTCCTTTTCGTCGTGTCTTGATATGTGTGCGTGTGCACTTTACACGTGAAAGAGCTTGGCATGCACAAGAATAGAGTGTACAAACACATGAACCTGGACCGGGAAAACTGAGAATTTTATGCCGAGAGACTGAAGCAAGAGAGTGAATCTACACGACAAAGTATATATATATATATATGTATATATGTAGGAGACGAGAAAAGGGTTGGGATAGAGATAGCTCGTTTTACGTTTACACGCCCAGCGTGTAACGCTTGTGAGCTCTCTTGCATGGTGTAACAGCCCAACGGGCTTGGCGATCATCTCTCGTTTCCCCTGTAAGAGGTGATACACATCGATCTTTCCCAGTCAAAAGGGATCATCCGAGACCCGAGAGCCCCAACTCCAAGCCCTTACTTCATACGAATCCTTAAAGCATAACGCCGCTCAAAAGAAAACCTTTTCTCCTGTCCTCACAGAGACTTTGGTACCTTTTTCTTAACGTTATACGTACACTGAGAAAAAAATTCAGTTAAAACAACTAAATGCATTTAATTGAAAAAAATTTAGTTGATTCAATATTAATTTGTTTGAAACAATGAAACTATGATTAATTCTACAAATGGATTTGGCTAACCATAAGATATGAGGTGAACGAAATTATTTGGTCAATTTCCAGATACAGTTTAGTCCAATTTACACGTTACTGAGGTGCTGTACAGAAATATTTAGTTAAAATATACTAGGATATTTCAACTAAAAAAATTTAGCTGTAACAAAAAAACAATTCGTATTTTCAATCACACAATTTATTTGGTACAAAGATATTTATTTGATTGAACTGAAACTTTGCCCACTTAAGCAACGATTCAACCGATTTAATTAAAACTTCCACTGTATCTTTGTTGAATTACCAAAATGATCTCGTTGAACGCCTGGAAACAAATATTTAGTTGAGTCAAACAAATTTTTGCATTTTCAACAAAAAAAAATTCTTAGTGTAGTCAGGAGGTCGGAAAAAGCGATTTTTCAAGAATTTTTTCTAGAAAGACATTTTAGTTACTAACGTTGAAATTTATATAGAAATTTTTCTAATTTTTAACTTTATTTGAATTTTTTTTTCAAAAAAATTATGATTTTTGAAACAGCTGTAGCCGATCTCCGAGAGGTTCCCTAAAAAAAAGGCGTCTTGCGGAGACGACGATATCTCTGGATTGAATAATCCAAAATCGAAAAATAAAAGGAATCTAGTATCTGATCGAAGGAACAAGCAAAATTTCTATTTTTGACGAAATGGCGGCTTCTCATTAAAAAATTTCGATTTTTGATGAAAATTTTTGTCTTAAATTGTTTATAAAGCGAAAAATATTTATCGCTAAAAAAAGCCTTCGATTAATTGCTTAAAAATATATTTATAAAGCTCGTGTAAAAATTTGAAACTTCCCGGATCATTTTACCCTGATGAATTTTCTTTTGTCGTAGATATTGCAGAATCATATGTGATTTTTGTAGCGTTCAAGTCTAATGTTTGTATTTTTCACATAAAAATTATAAATAAACATATGCTAAATCATTTCAAATTGGCACTAAGTACTCGGGGATCATTTTACCTCACATCGAGGGATCGTTTTATCCATAAGTGGATGCAAAGTGATGCTTTGAAGTGGAAACTTTAAATACTTATGAGAATTGTAAAATTATCACTTAAATAACTCGTTTCCCTACTTATTGACAAAAAAAAATCATATCCTGATCCTTCATATTGGGAAAAAGCACTTTTTCCTTAACAGGATCATTCATAGGGATGAATTTATACAAACATTTATACAATTTATAGAATTTTTTTGTCAGGATGTAATAAATCAGGATGTAAAAATGCCTAAAAATTGTCGAAGAAAATGAATCCCTGATGAATTAGATTTGGATACTGGCTCGATGGATTTGTCAGGCAGAATCAGGGTGGTCCATATTTTTCTCAACCCTCCCACGTATAATTCCCCAGAGGAGTTTTATCCATGTGTGCGTGAGAGTGGCGCACAGGTCAAGTCGGCTCGTATGCGCGAGCGTTCATAAGATAATTGCGTAATCTACCCTCGTGGAGTTAAAGCGAGAGCCGCCACAATCAACCCCCTCGTCGCGGGGTCGTGGTCGCGAATATGCGAACATAGGCGCTTCGAGTTCACGCACCTCTTGTATCAAGGGAAAAGACAAAAAAATAGAGGAAGCGAAAAAAAAATTCACATCAGAGCGGATAGAAAGGAAAATCGTTTTTCTCCAATTAGGCTCTTCATTGAGATTCTTCAAGCTTCTTATCAAAAAATCGATCTTGCACAAGCAGAGCTGTACGATTTTATTAATTAGTCAACATTGAAATTTGACAAAATCAGGGTTGTAGAAAATTTCAAAATTTCAAATATTACAAATCCCTTTCATAAATTATAAAAAGTTGAAAAATTATTATTATTATTTAGAATTTTTTTTTTTTATCATTTTGTTTGTTTCATAAATGTACGACAGTATTTATTGTTTACCTGAGAAGAATCAAAACAGTGAAAAAAAAATAGGAAAAAAGTGGATCATCAAAAAATGGAAAAATCTATGAATTTCAGATATTTGATACCTGAATTTGGAAATTCTCCAAAATTCCGTTTTTACCAAATTTCAAATTTGATACGGCAGAAGTAAAAAATCCTGCAAATTGGACATTTGCACATTGTTTCCTCATGTTTATCCATAGTTCACACATCTTTCTTTATCACAAAGTATGGCGATCAATTTTGGCTTCCTCATAAAGGAAGCTTTGTTAACTACCGAAAAACATGAGTAATCAATGCCCAAATTTGCCAAATTCTTTCAAATCTTGACAAATTTAATTTTTGCCAAATTCAATAGCGAACAACCTTGATCACTATTTTGAATGTGTACAAAATTTCAGTACAATATCTCACAAATGGCCGAAGTTACAGTACGCTATTAAAAAAAAAAAAAATTTGATAAAATTTTAATCATTCGATCGATTTTCGCCAAATTCAATAACGAACATCCTCGATAGCTATATTAGCTCTGTGCAAAGTTTCAGTGCAATATCTTAAAAGTTGCACAATTTAGAGCGTTTACGCTATTTTTCAAAAAATGAAAAATTTCATAAAATTTATATCCCTCGATGGATTTTCGCCAAATTTAATAGCGAACAACTTTGATGTCTATACTGGTTCCTTACAAAGTTTCACTGCAATTCCTTGAAAACTGTGCAAGTTAGAGAGTTTACGCTATTTTTCGAAAAATTCAAAATTTAATAAAAATTTAATCTCTCGATCGATTTTTGTCAAATTCAATATCAAATAACCTTAATAGCGATACTAATTCTGCACAAAGTTTGAGTGCAATATCTCGAAAATTGCAGAAGTTAAAGCGTTTACGCCATTGTTGCAACAACGAAAAAAGTCGATAAAATCTGAACACCCGTTAGAATTGAAACAAAAAAATTTCACATTGAACGGCAATTCGTGCTGGACATGTTTGCCAAATTTCAGCTCGATATCTCGAAGCGTTCATGAGTTATTAATTATTTACATCAGAAACTCAGGATACACACACACACACACACACATCCATCCGGACAATTTTTCTAAATATGATTTCTCAATGTTTTGGGACATTTTGAGCACATTGGCATACAAATCTCGAAAAAAGCTTTGTTTTCGTGAAAACAAAGCTTTCATGAGGAAGCAAAATCATCCACGGGCCTCCTTTTGTGAGAGATATATTTTTCATGGAAAAATACGAAAAAATAGCGTTAAGGGCGGGAAATTTTTTTTTTCTCAATAACGTGGTGTACGTGTATCATTGGTCGGGCAAGCGTTTACGCATCCGAACGAGCGTAATATCGCGTGTATCGGTGGGATAAATCGATGCCCCTTAATAAGCAAGGGCGTTCATTTTATGCTCAAGCGTATTCGACAAACGCCCTTTTTTTTTACTGCTGTCCATTGATTTGTAAACGTGCGTGAGAGAGCACAGCTCGACGCGTCAACGTCTGTGACCTGTCTGCCTCGCGACAGCCTTTTTTTTTTACTCCCGCATGCATCGGGCGCTACCGCAGCGTATCTGATATCGCTATAAAAACCCTCGTAAACGCATCATACGAGAGCGCGTTTTTCCTGACGAACGAAGGGGTGAATAGATAACGCGTTTTTTTCCATTTTATTATTATTTTTTTATTTTACAACCGTACTAAAAAAAAAGGTTCAATAGCCCGTATTACCAAGCACAACGAGGAGTCTCAAAGGCAAATGAATAGAGCGATTTATCATTGACAGTGGGATATAAACTATAACGGGTATACTCGATGTGCATGAAAAGTTTTCATACCACTGAGATTATCTCGTCACGGCATTCAACTCGTCGAAATTCTCGTTCAATGGAAAATAACGCTCGATCAAGTTCGGATTAATTTTTGCCAATCTTTAAGGCGGCATTTTGGTCTGGAGACACACATTTTGAGTGTTTTATCGAGGTCGATTAAAAAAAAATATATTTTTATCATTCTTTTTTTTACAACATATTTATTAATATTTTGGCAACAAAGAAAAAAATTTTCGAAAAAAAAAGAAAATTAAATAAATTGTAAGCTTGTAAAGATACGGTTAAAAAAAGGGGTGTGCTGGTTTACAATTGCAACATTTCTAGTCGTTCGATATGAAATTTAAAAAAAGATTCTGAATTAGTAAGAATGTCGCTATAGCCCCCTACTTCAGAAACGACGGAGAAATGTTATTTTGCAAAATGGCTGCTGTTTGAAAAAAAACTCGTTTTTCAACACTTTTTTCAGTTTTCAATTTTTTTACAATGGTAAAAAAAAAATTTATACAAAAGTGGTAGGGGCGATAGAGAGTTATATATTGAATATTGGTAAAAAATTTACAAAACTTGAACCGTGTTGAGAAAAGTAGTTTCGGGAAAAATGTCCATAGTCCGATTGACGCGCAAATTATTGGAATAAAAATACTTCCTTTAGAGGATATATTCTTGAAGATCTAAACTTTAAAAATATGCAAAAAAAAATGATTTTTTTCAAAATTCGAGAGCGGAATACTCCCTTAAAGTTACGCTCTGACGTGACGGGCATAGCTGCTGCGCCACTAAAATAGCTATAACTTCTTAAATGATTGGAAGCTATAAAAACTTTTTTTCCAGGATACATTCTTAAAGATCTAAACTTTAATAATATGCAAAAAAAAATTGATTTTTTTCAAAATTTGAAACCGGAATACCGCCTTAAAGTATTTTTAATTATTTTTCATTATTTTTGAAACATAAGATAAATGGATAACACTTATTCAGCATTTTTGATGAAAATAACAATTTTGGACCTTCTTCATTATAACGAAAAGAAAAGGAAAATTTTATTAGAAATTATACGTAACTGAGATCTTAGATTTTATGGTTTGCATTTCAGCAAATTTGAAATTGTTCAGTACGAATTATTACGATTTTTGTTAAACTCACTTTCGCTTCAGTAAATTTTGAAATATTAGACTGAATATTTCGCAGAAGAGTTACGTTTCTGGAATGGAATTATGGAATGCAAATTTTGGATTATTAATTAGAATGTTTTTTACAGCTAATTAATTAAATTTGGTTAAGATCTTAAAGAAAAAATAGTCCAAACTAAAGTGGATCTGGATTTAAAAATACTTTCTTCATTTAGAAAAAAATGTATTACAATGATTTTACAGAAAAATGACTCAGTTCACGCCAACGACTGTTTTTGTGCAGTCAAATTTGGAATTTTACTTCGATTTGGAGGAAAGCGAGAGCTTATTTGATTTCTCGTTGAATTCGCAGAAAAACATTCATTATAATTTCCATCGTTCATAAATCGGAGCGATTTGTTCATCCCCAAAAAAAAAGGGCTGCAATCTTTAATATACTTTTCTTTCGATTAACAATCTAAACAAGAGAAATAACTCCCTTGAATACGTAAAATATATTTCAAAAAAGAGGCTCTCACTCAAAGATCTAATTAGAATTAAAAATACGAGTTCGGAAAAGCGTAAAAATACGTCCAAATTATTTTGCTGTTGAATCATCGTTATAAAATTTTCATAAATATTATAAATATTACGCAGTAACTCTGTGAAATCGATTTTAACCTTCGGTCACACTCATTTCCCTTCCAATTTAAATAATCCCAATTATTTGTAAAAATGTTGTTAAACATTGTGCAATTAACTCTTTTTTTCTTTCCCCAATAACCAATCTATCAAAAAAATCATTGGATTTCTACGGTTCTAGTCGATTATTTAATTTCACGCAAATAAAACTCGAGACGGAAAACTACCCTTATACGTGTGGAACAATCCCCCATGGGAATCGTCTTGAAACAGAGGAAAATGTCGTCTCTGTCAGGTCTAAGACGCGAACCATGGAGATTCTCTTTCTCTCTCGAGGATGAGGAGGGAGAGAAGCTGATGCTTAAGAGTGGGGGGATGACGCCACCGAGCCGGACCCGGACCTAGGTGGCGTAACGGAAGAGAAGTGCCAGCGATGTGCTGCTGCTGCTGCTGCTGCTGGAAGGTCTCTTCTCTCTCCCTCTCTCTTTTCCTCTCTCGGATGCGTGAAGGAGAGAAGGCACAGCAGGAGCAGACGGCAGTATCGACCGCCCGGACCTGCCCCACGCCACACTCTCCAGTACGACGTCGACGACGACGACGACGACGACGACGACGCCAGAACACACACACAGAGAGAGAGAGAGAGAGAGAGAGAGAGAGGGAGAGAGAGAGAGAGAGAGGGAGAGAGGACGAAAGAGAGAGGGAGGGAGAGGCAAAAACGAGAGACGCACGAACATTCGTACTCACACGATCAGAACACTCTGCCGCCTCTTCGTCGTCGTTTCTCTACTTGAAACTCGTTGTAAATATCCACAAAATGGGATAATATGGATCACTAAAAAAAAAGTGGCATTTGGGGGAGGGGAGGGGGCAAAATGGACCCCATAAAGGGATAACGCAGCTAAGACGCTATACTGCAGAATAAATGTGCTGCTTTTCATCTGAAAATACTGTTTTGATCGATGAAATTTCGCGGCGACCGAAAACAAAATTTCGGGGAGCAAAATGGACCCCCAAAAAGTTTGGTTTTTTTTCGAAATTTCAAGTAACCGTTGAAAAACCAATTTTCTTCGCTTCTCACGTCACCTTATAATATATCGAAGATACTTATTGGACCAAACGTCCAAACTGCGTGATGTATTTTTGCACTCCACTTTTTGACGAAATTCAATTTTTATCGTAATTGCATTGTCTTGTATCTTTTTTACGACTATGGCGGTGGCCGCTTCCGGTACCTCATTTTGATCTGGCCCTCGGATTATCCGAGTATTTTAGTGAAAGTGGCTTACCATGATACTATATTAGAGTATGTTGAGGTGTTTTTTTTTGTGCGATGAGAATGATAATTTAAAAAAAATAATTTTCAACCCTTCTTAGAAAATTGTCATGAACAAATCAAAAAAGCTAGAACTGATTTTGCGTGGATGAGTCAATTTAGGTATATTGAAGCTAATTATCATGACAATTCTCTCGTTTTGTAATTTTCCAATTTTTTTTTTTTTTTTTTAATTCTGGAGGTGTAGTTTTGCCTCCACTGGCCATTTTCCCTCCGTCCCTTAAATATTCTCCAAAAAGAATTCCTGGTTATCTTCCGTTCCCAATAAAAACACGTTCAAAGTGACGAGTTCACACCTTAAGGGGAAAGACACTGTAAATATTGAAAAAATTATCAATGTTGGCGAATTTTTTTTCACAAAAATATCTAATTATCGAAGGATCGGGTTATTTTTGTTTTATTGAGTAATTTTTTTATCAGTAACTTTCAATGAAAAATCTTGAAAATTAACGAAGGTATAAATATTGTCTGAACGACATGAAAAACCTCTTCATTGTTCCATTGATTTCTTGGTGAAGGGTTATCCGAAGAAAAAAAAATATCAATAACTATATACGAAAGTAAACTAACGTTACGTGTAGCCATTTTTTTTCTTTCATTATTTATAAAATGGCGACATAATCAAATTATTGTCCATTTTTTAGGCTCTTTTGTTATTCCAGCAAATTGTTGCTCAATTTTTACGATGGCTTTCCACTTTAACGAGTTTGTCAATTGAATTTCGATACTTCGACCCGACCAAATTATTTTACTAAATCATTCAAACCTTTTTTTTTCATTGGAAAAGTTAGATCTTCAAAGTTGTCATATTTTATGGCACGATTTTTTTTGTTTCAACCGAATTTTTGTTGATTATTGGAAAGGTATTTTAACCTGACAACCTCTCTTATTAAATATAGCGAATGAATTGAGAATGAAAGACGGGAAAAAATGGAGAAATTGAAAAAAGGGATGAAACGAGAAATATGTACGAAATATCGAAAATGACACTTGGAAGGTTTTTATCCATTCCGATTCTCTTTTTTTATCCCTCTATTTTTCGGTTTCTTTTGCCCTATCAATCGATTCATTAATAGCTGGTCTCGCGATTACCCGACGCCGATTTTATTATCAAAATCGTGGGAAAAGCACCCCGAATAAGGTTCGACGAGAGAAGCAAAGCTGTGTTACGTATAACAATAATGGCTTTTTTCATAAGTTTGTGGATGAATAATCGATGAATAATCGATGAATATCGATCGATAGCCGCCGATTTGATAACTCGATAGACAAATTTCATTCGATTAGAACGATTCGATAGAACGAGCAAGGGATGATAAGCAGATTCAAACTGAACTCGGATTCGATGGGATATTTATCGAATTTTAGAAATGTCGGCTGCTATCAATTTATCAATTATTTTCTCAAACGAAATTTATCACAGTGATGGCGAACGATTTATTTGATGATTTTTTTTTTTAGCTCACCGAAATTCTTCCTTTCTTCGTGACTTCAAGTGGAAAAATAGAAATTAGCCTCTTTCCGGTTGATATCTGAAACAAAAAATCGTTGCATAATTCCAATATTAGCATTCAATTATAATTCATCTTTAAAAAATTAAATTAACGAGTCCATTCTCAAACCAATTCAATTTTGTCGAATATTCATAAAAATGGTCAGTTTCCTAGTTTTCGTCTATTTACAAATATGGCGAATTACAATTATTTCAAAACTATTTGACGTCAATCGCCACTACTATTAATTAAATTATAAATTAAATTAAGAATATATAAAGTGAAAATTACGAATTTTACAAAATTCTGGCACTTTCAATGATTCTCGTGAAACAAAAAATAAACCAATATCGGCTTTGGCTTAATAAACGTTGATAACTTATTCACAGCAAAATTACAGTTATTTTCTCGAGCGAGCGAGAATAATATTATAATTATTGATTCAAATCGAAGGGAAAGAGGTACAAAAATAAATTTGGGAATCACAGTGATATCGGTAACGATGTATCGGACGTCTGGACGTTCGCTAACTTTATTCAATTATGGAAAGTGTCCGAGACAATATCTAAATCAGGATCTCAAGCGTGAGAGGGGTGGGAAGTAAGAGGGGAAGGAGAAAATGTGACGCTGTGTTTGTGGCGAGAGCTCTCACGTTTCGTATCTTGATCTGGCACGTACGAGAGAGAGAGAGAAAGAGAGAGAGAGAGAGAGAGAGAGAGAGAGAGAGAGAGAGAGAGAGAGAGGGAGGGAGAGAGAGAGACGAGTGAGAAGAAACGACGAACCAGAGACGAAGAGCAAGCAAGAAAGATTGATGACAAAAATGTGACAGAGTCCCACAACAAAAATTATGCCACGTGCAAAAATTTCTTAGCGTTTGCTAAACATATTTTCAATTAAAACTAATCTTATTGTAAATCAGTTTTGTCTTATTGTCAAAGAAAATTTCTCGATTCAAATCAATAGCAATCAAAAATAAAACTAATAAAAAATAATAAAATAAATTAATAATAATAATAATAATAATAATAATAATCTTCCTTCAGTATTAAAATCATTAAAAATTAACTTCGATTATTTTAGAAATAAAAACAACAAAAAATGTTTATCTAGGAAAAAAAATCTTGATTCAAATCTATCACACTCAAAAATAAAACTAATAAAAAAATGATAAAATATTAATTGTAATAATAATTATTTTCCTTTGCGATTGAAATCATTAAAAATTAATTTCAATTGATTAAAAAGATAAAACTGTACCTTAAAATCTTTACCGATTAGAATAAACATTCAATCATGGTATTTATATTATTAATTACACAAACAAAAGTAGTTCTATAATGTATAAAAATAAAATATACGCAAAAATGCATGTCACATGTCCTATTTTTTAAACGCACAATGAAAAATGTATTTTCAGCATGTTTGGTATGCATTTAAAATATATAAAATAAATTTAAGGCGGGATTCTGGTCTAGAGCATTTAGAGCGTTTTGTCAAGCTCGAAAAAAAATATATATATATATTATTACCATTATTTTTTTAAATATATTTATAAATATTTTTATAATAAACGAAAAAAATTTCGGGGAAAAAAATGAAAATTAAATAAATTATAAGCTGGTAAAGTTGATACTAGAAAAAAGGGTTATGCTGACTAACACGATTACAACCATTCTATCGAATACAAAATTAAAGAAAAGCTTCCTAATTAGTAAAGCTCCTACCTCAGAGAAAACTGAAAAAAAATCGCAAAATGGCGGCTATCTGAACAAGAAAAGGCGTTTTTCGACTTTTTTCATAGTTTTTAATTGTTTACTGCGTAGTTACTGCGTCACTAAAATAGCTATAACTCCGTAAATTATTAGAATTTAAAAAAAAATTCCGAGGACATATTCGTAAAGGTCTAAACTTTAGGAATATGCAAAAAAAAATTGATTTTTTCAAAATTCTAGACCAAGTTACGCTGGTAGCTACTACGTAGTTGCTGCGTTACTAAAATAGCTATAACTCCGTTAATTATTGAAATTAAAAAATTCCCTTTCGATGATACATTCTTAATGGTTTACACTTAAAGAATACGCAAAAAAAAAATATTTTTTCAAAATTCTAGACCAGAATACCTCCTCAATATAGTCATGATATATTTTCTGTCTACGTCGAACATACGTTATTCCCATGGGGAATGGTAGCAATTCTTTTCAGTCGAGTTGTTATCGGGTAGAGATGTCAAGATACAGTTTGAATACAGTAAATATACAAAACATCTATATTTCCGGTAGAGCTGTAAATGTACCGAATTTTCTTACTCCATAATCGTTCTTCTCGTATAGTTTGGATAAAATTTGAGCCCCGGACTTTAAACATCCCCCATAAACGTGGATTTGTATATTTTTGGTATATATGTATATTGTATATACCGCGCGAGGGTGTATAAAATATGCGATAGAGTGCGAGGGAAACCATGAAACGATACATCGTAACTGTATATAATTCTCGGTGATGGTGAGAGGGAGAGACTTGTGCAGTTAAAGCGCGCTCGAGCTCAGGGGTTTGTGTGGCAGGTGAAACGCGCGATCTGCACCCCCTCCTCTTGGTCCCACAGGGTTATAACAACCGCGTATATATATACAACTAAACGCGTTTACTGCACCGTTGTACTATATATTTTGCGCCATAACGTTGGCTTCTCCGTCGTTAAACGACTCGGAGGAACGATGCGAGCACATCGAGAGAGCGAGAGAGAGAGAGAGAGAGAGAGAGAGAGAGATAGGGTAAAGGGGGTTGAAGGGAACGACGTGCAAGTCTAGTAGCCCGTCTAGACGCCTATCCACGTGTCCAACACACAAACACGCATCGTCGTAATCATCGTTGTCGTTGTCAGCGTCGTCGTCGTAGTTTTCCATGCTCTCATGCTCCCGTGCTCTTTCCTTAACATTATATTACAGCCCTTCGCACATCGGGGCAAGTTTCCGAGAGGTGTTGTTGTTGTTGTAACCCATGCATGTAAAAGCGTGAGTATCGCAAGATTTACAAGGCTTTTACGAAACATTTATTATTCATTAATCTCCTTATCATAAATGTTAATCTCGTGTAATGTCTGTGGTTCAGAATGAGCCACGTTGAACCAAAGAGGGTTGCAAGTGCAGACCCTCTATGAGGCCAATTATCGGAGCACGATCTGGGCTTCGAATTTTAAAAAAAGGGTATCAAGAGTAGACAAGGTCCGAGAAGTTGCAATTGAAGGTACGATATTGCTGCAATTGGTCCCTGAATTAGAAATATCGCAAATGATTTTTATGATGAATGATAAGACTTGGAAGGTTATTGATAGGTTTAAATACGCAGAAATTCGTGCTATGTCTTCTTTTAATCAGGAGACAAGACAATCACAATCCTTTCAACAGTGAATAATAATCGGGGGAATATTAATGGGTTGAAAATTAATGGGGGTTGTTTGTCGAATTGTTTTACTTTCAGTAAGATGTTGTTACTTAACGAGGAATATTAAATAAAGGAACAAAAAGTAGCTAACCTTTCTGAAGTATAAAGACACAAAAGATGCCTAAAGATCGATCATCATCGATGACAGGTAGGGGATGATAATTTTCAAGATTGAATTGAGGTTTCCATTACTTCGAAGTAAATAATGAAAGATGATTAAAAGCTGTGAATCCTTTTAACAGTGAACATGTAAAATAGGTACCTTAACGATGTAGAGCCTAATTAATTTTTGAGGGATGATTGCAACACTTTAATTTGAACTTTGATTGCTTATAATCAAAAAATTATCACGAAGTTTCTCATATTACTAAGGCTTGAATTTTAAGTTCTTAAGATCTATCTTAAAATCAAACTTAAGATCAAACTTTCCATTGAACTCAAGTTGGAACTTGAGATCGAACTTAAGTTACAATTTAAGATTAACCTTAAGTTTGAACTTAAGTGTCATTATAAGTTCATACTTGAGTTCAAACTTTAGTGCAAACTTCAGATTGATCTTCAGTTCAAACTTAAACTATGTTTGAAGTTTAATCTTAAAATCCATCTTCAGTTTGAACTTAAGTTCGATCAAACGTCTTTCATCGCCTTCCTTGATCGTGTTTTTCGACATTAATTGTAAAAATAGTTACATTCGATCGAACTTAAGTTTAAGCTTAAGATTGATCTGAAGTTCGCACTAAAGTTTGAACTCAAGTATGAACTTATTATAATGACACTTGAGTTCAAACTTGAGATCAATGGAAAGTTTAATCTTGAGATCTTAAAATTCGGATCTAACACAAGACAAAATAGAGTCCTTACTGTGAAGATACGAAAAGTCATAGCTCAGTTTAGCATAAAACATCCGAATCCCGAATAACGCGTATGGGGGTAGTTTTTCACCCTTCCATATCTCATTGTGATTGTCGAAAGAAGCAAGAAAGAAATGTGACTTTTCGCGTATGAGAATAAAGAGAGAAAACAGAGATAGGGAAGCTCGAACATCAATATCAGCGTCACCGCGATATCCGGGGTTTTTCACGCGCTAAGGGGGATGAAAAAGACGGGGTTGAAAATTCCTAAATGGGAGCAAGTATAACGTGGACAATCCCAAAATATACATACAAATATCGACGTAGCCGTCCATATAAATAGTATAAATATATGCATAGACAAGATGCGGTACAAGGGTGAGGCGTCAAGCATCCCCTATAATAACTTCGCATAAAAAAAATATTACTAAACCCTCATCAGTAAAGAAAACAGAGTCTACAGCCCTGCAGCAAAGATGCAAAAGTTATCCAGAGGTTTACCCATCATGAATGATCTGGATATCAACTAGAGCATATAGGGGTAGTTTCTCATCCCTCGATATCCCACCATTATTAATGAAGAAAGCAAGGAAGAAAAGTGGCTTTTCTCGTAAGAGAATACAGAGGGAAAACAGAGATAGGGAAGCTCTAGCGTCAATAGAAGCGTCACCGCGATATCCGGGGTTTGTGATGCGCCAAGGGGGGATGAAAAAGGAGGGGTTGAAATCCTACTCGGAAGCAAGTATAACGGAGATCCGCGCACTAAAATATACATACATATATCAATGTGTGGGTGTATAAGTATAGATATACGTGTATAGGAGGAAGGATGAAGCGGAAGGGAGGAAGGTAACGGGTTTTGCTGGAGGACGCAGTCTCTAACCGGTCTAGACGCACCTCACACCGACATGCTCCATCGGGCAAGAGGGTTATAGAGAACGTCCATTGCCCACCCACACACAATCCAGAATTTACTGCCATGCGGCCGTTAATGCCGCGCCACGTCCCGCTCACAAACACCGCGAGAGAAACCACCCCCTCAACCCTCTTTCTCTCTCTCTCGCTTTCATCCCTCTTCTCCGTAACGCTGCGTTTTCCTCTCTTTTACTATAGTATATACATGTACATATATCTGGGAAAGGCGCGTTATACTCTCGAGACGGGATACGGGCCGTAAACTCGCGACCCACCCCGTTTAACCGATGGCGAGAGGGAAAAACGAAAAGGGATGACGAGGAAAAGGGTCTAGGAAAAGCACTCCCGAGCGATGCTATCCCCCGGCATAGCCCACGTCGCTACATCATCCCTCCTGGATATTTCCTTCCCTCAGTCTTGATTTCTCCTCACTTTTCCTTCTAGACGAGTACGATAGAGAAAGGTGGGTTTTAAGCTACGAACATAATGAAAAGAAGATTTTAAACTTCGTTTTTTTGTGCTGAGAGCTCAGGAGGAAGCAAGAGATGGATGAGGAAGAAAGAAATCATTTGCTTTCACGATTTGACTTACTAATTAGAATTACCAAGTTCCTCTGATGAAAATGTGTGGAAAATTGAAAATGCAACTTTCTTGCTGATACATTCGAATTAGGGGATGAGTTACTGAGTTTATTGGGGATTGAAGGAGACATTTTTTGCGGGAGATTGGCGGAAGCTTTTTCATTTTTTTCGGATTGGAAATTAATCGAGGATGTTGATCTTGAGTTTTACATTATTTTTGGGACATTTATTGAGAAATTTCCAGATGTGCTGATTCAATGACCCCATTTTTTGGACGATTTTGGAAAGTGTCGGATGTTTGTTTATGGAAATATCGATGTAATTACGCTTCCAGTTTAGTAAGAATCAGTTTTCAGTGACGAATAAGTTTTGCTTGGATTTTATTCAATCTGTGTTTCTCACTTCGGGGATTTCTCGCTAACTCATTGATTTTTAAAACTGCCCTTAATTCCCAACGCTAGTTTATATAGGTTCACGCACTAACTTCATTGACTACCTTTGTATTCTGCTGTCGTAAAACGCGAGGGCGAGAGAGTTGGCAGAGAGAGAGAGAGAGAGAGAGAGAAGGAGGGAGAGAACGAGAGCGCTGAAACGTCCCGACCATCAAGCTGGTTTATCTCGTTGAGGTAGGTCAGGGAGAGTCTCGCCCTACGACACAGTTAGCTGCGAACTTGGGTAACTTTGAAATATAGCTTTTCCTCACTCCCTCTTCAAGCAAGTTCCTTTAACAGGGTCACAGAGATACTTAAAGGCGTATTCTGATCTAGCATTTTGGAAAAATCAATTTTTTTGACTTGGCTAGGATTTAGTTAAATGTACTAGATCTTTTTTCTGGGTGTGGTAGCCTCGTTATCACACGATTATTCATGACCAAGAGGGCGAGTCTCTTGGGGAGGAAGTTGCACGGTAAACAACAGAAAACGAGAGAAGGATACAGGGTGTAATACTTTTTATTGTAGCACTTGAGTGCGCGGCTGATTACATTCACAAATTCACGTGCAACGTCACCGCTTTCGCTATCTTTCTCTCGCCATGTGAGTTGATTTCGTACGTGTATAAAATCCGTCTGAGTCTTTCGTCCTCTTTTCTCACATATTTCTCATCCCTCCACGATTAACATCCCTCTCGGCCACTCGAGCCTCTCTCGTCCGTCTCGTTGCTTTATTAAAACCTGTATATCGCCTCCCCGTTTTATCTTATACGTACAGGCTTGCATTTAAAGTTTTGAAATTCAAATGAACCGACGTTCGCGACGACGATGACGACGACGCCGACGACAGGACGAAGAGGCGTGCCCAGGGAAGGGCGCAAAAGGGTTGGCTTCTCTTTCTCATCCGCCATTGATATGCGTAATATATCGTTTTGCCTACGATACGAATATATAATATATTTTTTATGTATATGGGGCATTCCACGTCCAATCACGCGGTCATCGGCCTGACCCCCTCGGATTTTGATGTCCAATAAATTGTGGGTTTCGTTTGGCCCAAAATATAACCTTGAATTTTTAGAAATTTTTATTTTCATTTTTTAGGGGTCGCCCGAGCTAAAAAATCATTAAATTGAGGGAAACATAAAGAGGGGCCTTCTTCAAATTAATAAAAAAAATTTCACAGAAACTAGGGCCCAAAACAGATATTTTTGTCATAGTGCGATAATGAACCAAACATAATTACTATTTTTTTTATTTTAATTTTTTAATTGTTATCGAATCATCAGTTTTATTTCAGGTCGTCGAGGTTAATAAATTTTCAAAAAATGTTGTCGTTTCACTCTTAAACCAAGAAAAAAAATCAAGTTTGACGAGAAAAATATTTTTGTTGTTATTCTCACTACAAGAAACAATAAAAATAAGAAATTATGAAAAAAAATGCAAAAAAAAATAGTAATTATTTTTGGCCTATTATCGAACTATGACGAAAATATCTGTTTTGGGCCCTAGTTTGTATGAAAAAAATTTCATTAATTTAAAAAAGGCCCCTCTTTATGTTTTTCCTCAATTTAATGCTTTTTTAGCTCAGGCAACCCCTGAAGAATGAAATAAAAATTTCTAAAAATTTGAGGTCATATTTTGGGACAAACGAAACCCACGGACATCAAAATCCGAGGGGGTCAGGCCGATGACCGCGTGATTTAACGTGGAATGCCCCATATATATATATATACATGGAAATATATAATGATACTCTTGTATGAGTACTTTGTACTCTGCAGATGGACTTTTTCGAGCTGCCGAGACTCTCGGCTCAGCGGATTCAACAACAAGCCAACTTTACTCCAGTAAACGCTTTTTTTTCTGTTCACGAAACTCGAGAATATGGTGAGAATAAAGCCTGTTAAAACGTAGGTCCAACGAGGCGGAGAGAGAAAACAAAAATAGTGAATGCTAATTGCGAGCAGTAGGAAGAATCTTTGTTCAATTAATCGTCGGTTCTGTTCCAACTCGTCGGAATTTTTTCTTATTTTTTTTTTAATGAATATTCACGTTGATTCGTTATCTGTATATTCTTGTCGATTTATCATCGTAGAATAACATCACGACTTGCAATTTATCGTCATTTATCATCTTTTTGACGATGAGGAATATTCGAACTCTTATCAATGTTTACGCCCTCTTTTTCCAGTGCATATCAAGCGAGACCAATTGAAATTATTTCGTTGTATAATAAAAAATCAAACGAGAACGATCGAATTTATAAATATACATATATGTCAGATATGACGTCGCGTGTGTTACGAATTTCTGTGACGAATCTAAAAAGTCCCCCGTGGATGAAAAATAATAAATAAATTTGCCCAGAGAGGGTGTTTTTCTGCTTACTGTATTAAGGGAGTATTCTGGTCTAGAATTTTTTTTTGGGTATTCTTAAACTTTAGACCTTTAATAATATATCCTCAAAATGAAATTTCTTAATTCCAATAATTTGAGCGTTACGTCGGAGCGTAATTTTAAGGGGGCATACTGGCCTATAATTTTGAGGAAAAAAAAACAATTTTTGTACAATTTTTCTGAACAAGAACTAAATAACAATTTTTCTTTCCATTTTCTTTGTTTTTAAATGTAGTTTTTGACAAAAAAAATAGAAAACAAAAAGTCCCCACTCTGAAAATTTCAGGGAATTGCAGAAAATGTCGAAGTTTCTATTAGAAAAAAAAATTTTTTTAATTAAAATGGCACTTATCGAAAAACTTTCGTTTTTTTCCGAAAATTAAAAAAAAAAGGTTGAAGATCGTTCTGAACTTTTTTTTCTATTTTTTTCTGAAAAGTACATGTAACAACAAAAATTAAAAAAAAAATCGTCCCGATAAGTCAATTTTTGAAAAAGTTATAGATATTTGAAAAATGAAAAGCCAGTGTTTTTGAAAAATTATAACTTTTTATCGGCTGGGTAAAAAAATTTGAAAAAAATTCTGAAAAATGTTTTTGATAAAGTAGAAAAAGATAAAAAAGTTTCGGCCAAATCGAAATGGGTCAGGGTCAAAAGTGGTCGATTCGACGTGGAATGCCCCACATATAGGAACAAGTGGAAACTCCCTTCAACCCCGTGACATCCCTTCGACCTTCCACACGGCCTTCCTGCAGTGCTCCGCTAAAGCCTCCCTCTCTCTCGCTTTTCCAACCCCCTCGGGCTCGCACCGATTCCCTTCGCTTTATACGACTTTCCAAAATCCAACTCCATCTTCTTTCTCCCTCTCTCGCCCTTTCCCACATTCTACCCTCCGCATGCCCTTTCTCCCTCGTGGGCTTCCTCCCCGAGCTATGTGCGTTTTACCACCCCCAAAACGTTTCTCCTCTTCGCCGATTTTTCCACCCCTTCCAACCCTCTTCGCTCTCTTCCTCCATCTCATCTTCTCCGCTCTTCCGGTCCACTCGCTGCTCCGTTCTGACGCCAAACCCAAACCAAAACCATACGCAAAGACACACATACAAATGGCGAAAGCTCATCAGAATCGTAAAACTACCCTCTGCCGCGCGCATCCCCTGTTTCTTCTCCATCTTGTTCCTTCCTCTTGTATTTTCTTTTGCGATTTCCATTGCCGCCATCGTCAATTTACCAAGTGCCGGGACAAGCAATGATGGCGAGCTTCATCACCGATCTACCCTTTTTTGTTTTGTTTTCAATATTTTTTGTGTTTTCGTTTTTTTTTGTTTTCCTTTCATCGTTGTGGGCAATCCTCCACCAAAGCCTATCTCGCACCCCGTGAGTTCCTGTCTTCGTTCAACCCTCTCTCTGACACTCCGAATCCTCCCCTCCGTTCTGTCGACCTCTCTACCCTTCATACGCTTTCCACCCTGTCCGTACCATCCCCCTTGGCAAAACTCCCGACACCACGGAATTTACCTCACGGATATATGTTCACTTCCAAGGAAGAAAGAGAAAAAGCTCTCTCTCATCGTTCCTCTGACACGCACGCACGCGAGTACCTCGCTCCGGGCTCTATCCACGAATTTTACCTAAACCTCTCTCGTACACACCCCCTTACAACCCTTCGCTATTCGCGAAATTGTACCGGTTAACGTGTTTCATCGTAACGAATTGCGTTTGCGAATTGATCGCGGTGAAAAATATGCAGTCATTGCGGAACATGCATAATATTCGGGCATTCGGGGAACTAGAAGTCCTTTTTCTTCTTTCTCCCTCAATTTTCTGGGCGCCGATATTTAAAAGAAAAACTCCTCTCATTACAGGAGAAGCAGAAGAAGAAGAAGAAGAAGAAGAAGAAGAAGGTTATACGAGTCATACCAACAACTTAGAAGAAGCTACCTTAATTTTTGATTGCCATTCCCTAAAAGCAATTGTTCATTTTGAAAACATATTTCAATGGAGAATTCACCACTGATTGCAAATCGCGCAGAGTTTTTATCGAAAAAAAAAATTATTCATGACAAAAAACAAGGAAAATCTGAAAAAAATTGTTTTTTAATGAAAGTTCATAAAATTTTTTGAGTTTTAGCGAAAATTATTGATAGATTCGTGTTCAGTCAGAAAAGTACATCAACACAAGGCTTTAAAAAAAATAAAAAAAAAATAAAAAAAAACACCGCATTTTGGCAAAAATTGAATCACCAGTAAAATGGCTGAATTTTTTTTCTTAAATTAAATTTTGGCTTCCACATGCGCTCATTCTCTTCGCCATCGTTAAAGCTTCAAAACTCCGTTTGGTTTATGCGATTCCGATCATTTTTCAATTTTTGGCAGATTTTTAAAGTTGGACCATCGATTTTCGCAAATTTTTGCATGCATACCCCTTTCCATTTTTTTCGGCGATTTTCAAACTGCTCCCATTTCTACAAAAATTGCATTATCGGAATGAACCAAACACCATTATCTAAGTTCAGTGACAGTCTTTAAGTACGAAAAAGAAATTTCAGAATCGATCAAACCAAAGTAAAGTTATGAGCACTTGAAATTTCGCTATTTTGAGGTTTTTTAAAATGAGACGAAAATTGAGCAAAAAGGTTTTTAATGAAAATTCATGCAAATCTTGATTTTTTTAAAAAACTATCGGTAGATTCGTGTTCAGAGGGAGAATATACATCGGTATAAAGCCCGAAAAAAATGCTTTTTTTTTTTGCATTTCGGCCAAAATTCAATCGGTTCACTAAAATAGCCGTCACTTATTTTCTATACTGAATTCTGGCTTGAACATGAGCTCATTCTCTTTGTAATCGTTCAAGCTTCAAAACCTCGCTTGGTTCATTTAATTCCGATCATTTTTCGATTTTTGGTAGATTTTTAAAGTCGGACCATCGATTTTTGCAAATTTTTGCATGCATGCCATTTCCATTTTTTTCGGGTCGAATCAAACAGCAGTCTCTAAGTTTAGTCACAAGGTTAGAATTGGAAGCCGAGTATATTTTCTTGCAGCTAATTGAACCCCTGGATTATTTACCCTCGTAAAAATATATCTCAGTATGTAAAATTTATCAACTTTGATTAAAATTGCGGAGTAAAATCCAGAGTAAAAATAATTTATCCCGTAAAATAATTTCAGGGGTAAGTTTTTATCCCAGCTAATCATATAATAAAAATTGCCACTCTGGACGATTGTAACGTTTAAATTCGCAAATCCTTTCGTCGGTAAACATTGAGCAACATGATATACGGGAAAGGTCGAGAGTCTCTGGCGATTAAAGTTTAACGAGCGTGGAAAGCAGAGAGACACTCTCTCACACACAGACAAACACACACACACACACACACACACCAACATTAGAGAGGAACAGGTAAATGGTGAAAAAAAAAGTTAAGCGAGGAACCAGACGAGACGGAGGGTGCGAGACACACGGAAAGAGAAAATGGGGGAGGAGGAGAAAGAGGGACCAGACTGCAACAACCGGAGGAATTTAGCTCACTGGCTGCTGCGGCGTTATGGACGCGAGAACAGGGGTTGGGCGAGAGAGGGAAAACGGGGGGTGCGCTTTTACGTGTGTTTTCATGAAATTAATACAGAGTTTAGTTTTGCGACCGTAAACTAGATCCGCAGACGGCAGTAAAACCGAAACGAAATGACGATGGACAGACCAGACTGTACATACACGGTGTACCTTAAAATATATTTATTTATATGGGACATTTCGAGTTAAATGACCCATTTTTATTTCACGAAAAAAATATCCGATTGTTTAAACGGAGAATTTGTCATTTTTTAAATCCCTTTGAATAATGATTCAAGGACCTTTAGTCCTTGATATTTCTGGCCCCTTGTTATATGAAGGGTAGTGCGGTGGTGGGAAAAATTTGCAAAAATTTCGAAACGGTATTTCTGTAAGAAATTTTCAGAATACATTTCCTGCGAGGCATTTAAGGGGGTATTCTGGTCTAGAGTTTTGAAAAAGAAACAGTTTTTTTTGCATATTGTTAATGTTTCGACCTTTAAGAATATATCCTCGAAAGGAAATTTTTAAATTCCAATAATTTATGGAGTTATAACTATTTTAGTGACGCAGCAACTATGTCCATCACGTCGGAGTAAAAATTTTACTTTAAAGACGTTTTTCTCAAAACTACTTTTTTCAACACTGTTGACATGATTTCTTTGATTCTACTCAACCGATTTACTTCAATTTTTTTAACAATCTTCAATGTATAACTCTATCGTCGCTACCACTTTTGTATGAAAATTAATTTTTTTACTGTTGTGAAAAAATTAAAAAGAAGGAAAAAAGGAGTCGAAAAACGCCTTTTTTGCTCAGACAGCCGCCATTTTGCGATTTTTTTTTTTTTTAGCTTTTTCTATAGGGGCTATAATGACATTCTTGCTAATTAAGAATCTTTGTTTTTAATTTTGTACCAGATAACTAAAAAAGGTTGCAATCGTGTTAACCAGCGCACTCCTTTTTTTAACCCCCAACTTTACCAGCTTGTAACTTATTTAATTTTGATTTTTTTTTCAAACATTTTTTTGTTTATTTTCAAAATATTAATAAATGTGTTGTAAAGAGAATGATAAAAATATTTTTCGTTTTTTTATTGAGCTCAAAACGCTCTAAATGCATGTCTTTTGACCAAAATACCGCCTTAAAAATACCGTCTGATGAAATTGACCGGAAATGCACTTTATTAGCTGACCAGTAGAGAGACCGGAAATCGCATAAAATTTGAAAACAGTTTCCGAATTCCAAAATCTATGAGCTTGATCGAAACACTGAACGACTACAATAGAAATGCCCCATACATATTATATAGGTACTGTAAGATAATATATAGTTTAACAGTTCCTAGTCTCGTCTACCTTCCATCGTCAACCGCGACGGTGCGATTAATGGGTCACGAGACGCAACTAACTATAAATTGATAAGAGAACCGACAACCCTCTCTCCCTCATCTCGCAAACGACATAAACGCGACAAGCTCCATATACATATGAGGCATTCCGTGTCGCCAATTTTTTTTCAGTTACTTTTCGACAAAAAAAAACATACGTATTTATGAAAAAAAAAATTTTTTCATCCACTTCCGTTTTAACACCTTTCAAAGTACAATTTTTGTTTTTTCGACAAGAGTGTATTCTCCGATTTTTTTCAAATAAATTGACAAAAAAAGTACATTAAAAACTGCATCTTTTGATCGCTATCCCATCATGGAGAAATCATTTTTCGATTTTTTCCATGTGCATGGAACTTTGAAAAATGTGTTTTTAATGTATACATAAATATTGTAACTGTATTAATAAATAATAGCATCCACAATGTTACCTGTGTACTTACTCCTTTTTTACGAATGAAAACACATTTTTCAAAGTTTCATACACATAGCAAAAATCGAAAAATGATTTCTCCATGATGGGATAGCGGTCAAAAGATGCGGTTTTAAATGTACTTTTTTTCAATTTATTTGAAAAAAATCGGAGGATACACTCTTGTCGAAAAAACAAAAATTGTTCTTTGAAAGGTGTTAAAATGGAAGAGGATGAAAAATATTTTTTTTTGATAAATACGTATGTTTTTTTTGTCGAAAAGTAACTGAAAAAAAATTGGCGACACGAAAAAAAAATGTCGAGGTAATGGCCGCTCGGTTATAGCTGGAATGCCTCATATATATTTTATGATATAGATACATATTCGATATAAATTTCTCTTCTATCTCTCGTTTGGTCCATCTACATATAGCTGAGAAAACGTGAAAATCTCACACCGCCTTTTCATCCCCCCCTCACTTCGTCTCGGGGTGGTTTATATAAGCCATGAAAATTTCCATTCGAGTTATTCGCTCGAATGAATCGAGCCAGGTTGAGATAAACCGTAGAGAGTTATAATAGCCTCTCTTACGTGTGATATCTATGCGTCTACCCTGGTAGACTCTCTAATAGCCATAACATTTCTGCATACATGTCTGCGGAAGAAGAGAGGGAGAGAGAGGGAGAGTTTTCAACTTCCTCGCTCAACGATCCTCGTAAAATTCATTTTATCGCTTGTAAAAGTTATCACAGCCGAATCGATTACACACAGCGTCAATCCGATCGTCGCGTGTACAAAACTTTCCACGAAAAAAGCAAAATAAAAAAAAAATCATTACCATTCTCAACGAGTGCCCGACGCGGTAATTAACCACCGGAAGACCTAAATTTTCCAAACGATCGCTGAGCCATTCGGCAAATTGACGATCAACGAGAGAGGTGAACGCAAATCTATGAAATTTTAGAGCCCGTGTAAATTTAAACTTTGCGAAATCCTTGGGTGGAAAGTTCTTTGGGTTGAAGTGTAAGTAGAGGAGGCTGGGGCACGACGGACCTCTTTAAAAATTTGGTTAAAAAAAAGTTTGTTTCCTTGTCCAATCATCATAAATTTGATGTATTAATTCATTTTTAAGCCGATACCTGGGGCATAGTGGACCACCCTAATATTTTAGGTCAGAAATTTTTCTTTGTTTTTCTTCTAATTATGATGAATTTAATGTATTCATTCATTTTTCGACCGATGTACTACATCCGGGGTGAAACGGGCCATAAAAAGAAATTAGTTTCAACAAAATTGAAAAATTTTCAAAAGAAAACAAAATAATCTATTATTTAAAGAATTGTAAAAAAAATGTTTGGGTTGAAAAAATAATAGTTTAAAAATATATAAGTTTTTCACTATTTAACGAATTTTTCATTAATCTATGAATTTTTTTATGTTAACCAAATAAACAATAACATTAATTATTATTTATGGAAAAGAATTTTTTAAGATTAAAAAAAAAAACTATCATTTTTTTAGAAGGGGGCCGTCTTGCCCCAATTTTTTTTTCTTTTTAGTTTTGGCAAAATGTCGGAGAATTCATTAAAGATAGAACAAAACTAAACTGATTCGCAAAATTAGCGGCTTGAGAAAATTCTGTAAAGTGCTTCGAGTACTACTTTTATTTTGAAACCGAATCGTACTGTTCCAGATCTTTGATAAAGGGAATAATTAAAAATAAAAAAATAAATAAAAAAGAAAGTAAACTGAAATGTAGCAAAAATCTATAACAGATTTTGAAGATTCGGAACACGTACTTGTAACATAATTTTTTTTGCACGAAAAGGTTGTTTTTTACCAATATTTCTGCACCCTTTGCAAAAGTTATTGTTAATCAGAATTTGTTATGTTCTTTGCTTTTATTTAAGCAACTAATTGCTTATATAGCAGTAATAACCACAACGTGCATGTTTTTGAAAATCATAAGAAAAAGTCTCAAAATCTTTATTGGATTGCTACAATTCGGAATTTAAGTTCAAAAAATATAAAATTAAAGCACAAATCAATAAAATTAATCAAATAAATTCTAAAGATATTGCATCATCGAATGAAAATAAAAGATAAACTAGTTTTTCTGACAGCTAACAAAAATGAGCCAAGATCAGTCTCAAATTTTGAATACTTCTTCATCAATTATTCAATTTTCAAATTCACAAAAAATATTTTAATAATAAAATATTTTAATAAAAAACAATCTTCTCATGAGAATAAAAAGCACAAATTCTCTCCAAAGAATATCTTCAATGCATCCTCTTTACCCCAAACATGTAAAACAAGATACAAGAATCCAAAATACGAAAAAAAGCCTAAATGAGTCTCGCACAACTTCAAAGAAGCTTTTCCTAGAATTTATCTATCTGCAGAATTTCCCGTCCGCCATAAAAACACTGAATGGCTTCGATACCGAAAAAAATGGATGTTATTCTTCGAGTCATCGTAATAAACTTGTATCACGATGACGAATGGAGCAAAAGAAAGGTTAAACGAGGAAGAGACACCGAAAACATCCAGCGAGAGTCCAGCTGAAGCATCGACCATTACTCTGGAGCGTCGGACTGGAGAACCGAAGCTTCCAGGAACGAAAGTGTGTGAGAGAGGCAAAAAAGGAAGTGGAGGACCACCCTCGTGGGTCGAGTCGCACTGGATAGCCGTATATAGATGCTGGTGGTCCATCACCGAAGGAAACGTGTGGGTGTGTTTGAGTCCGTGTAACTCCACACGAATCTCCAACCCCCCCCCCCCCCAAAAAAACACACTCGTAGACCCGATCCAGAAACCCCCTGACTTCACGTACAGGCGTCGTACACAAGGGAAGGAAGCCGGGGGACGGGGGGGGGGGGGTTGGATAGGGAAACTCTGCTTCTGGCTGCTCGAGGTTTCTCCGGTGGTGCACGACCTCGGCTGTGAGGCCGGATGACGAAACGGAGATACCTTATCTGGCGGCGTGCAGCTCGAGCAAAAAGAAACGGGAATGGAAGGAAAAATGGTGTGTGCTGGTGGCACGAAGAGAGAAAGAGAGTCGAGGAGCGAGCGGAGGCGTACAAGGGTATGTGGTACATGAAACATGTATTTACGTACAGTGCATGGTACATAAGGGAGAGAGAGAAGAGTAAAATGGAAGAGTATCAGGATGGAGAAGGCCAGAGTCCGTAAGTCGGTCTTCGACGTTGACTGAAGGAGACAGGGAGACACTGCGTCCACCAAGAAGAAGCGAGAGGGTTGCGGAGGATTATACAAGCCTGTGGTGGTAAGGTTACATATGTAAAGATATACGGTTGTTTGTCAGTGTTGGACGGGAGAGTGCAGTGCGTCTTCAGGGAGAAAAAGTCTTTTGCGTCATACCTCCCTCCCAAGACGGAGATAGCCTTCGCTTTTGGCAATTCCTCTGTCCCATCCTCTTTTATTTAAGACCTCACCGCCCTCTATTTCTTCCTCGAATCTTGGGTCCTATCTTTGCTCATTTTACGCGGTCTTTCATTATCATTTCCTCTCTCTTCTCTTGCTCCTTGGTACCAACCATCAACCACCACCCCAGGCTGTCTCGTCGCTGTCTCCTTCGTTCATCCCTCAGCAGAATACTTTCGCCCACTCTTCCTCGATCAGGCATGTTCTCCATCCATCCCTTAGCGTGTCCTTCCTCATTTCGTCTCTATCTTCTCTTATTCCGGTTCCTATGTGTGCGCGGACGAAGGGACCACATCAGTTGCAGCAGAGACCAGCAGTCGTAATGCAAGCTGGGAAAGGACGAAGGGATGAAAAGAGAGAGAGGGTTGGAAGATGTGAGAGGATTGCCGCCATCTCAATGTCGTGGGGAATGGCGCAAATACACATATATAGGCGTCCTAAGTTCCAAAGCGTTTCGCCGTTGGTGGCAGCCCTCTGATGGCCCACCACCATCGGAGTAAATTCAGCCCCTCTTGCCGCCCTCTATTTTTGATCTATGTACGTGTATAGCCTTGTATATATACGTGCCCTGCCCTGATGGTTGCTTGGCTCCCTGCCTGTCGTGCCCTATACTCGACGCCCTTGTCATCCTTCTCCCCCTTGCTCTCTCTCTCTCTCTCTCTCTCTCTCTCTCTCTCTCTCTCTCTCTCTTTCTCCGCGTCCCTTCCTTTCAACCCTAGACGGCGCAACTTAGCGACCGACGGCCATGCACCCCTATCCCCCTTCGCAACGTCGAATCCAACCAACGCCATTGGCAATCACCGTGCTCTGCCATAGTTTCGACCCCCCCAACAGGCAAAATGGCCACGACGCGCGAGCTCGTCTCGCCATCGAGTCTCTCGAGGATTCTCGCACCCCTTCACGCTCCCCTATTCTCTCTTTCTCTGTTCTCTGGTCTCTGCTTCGTCTTAGTATGCATTAATGAACCGACGTTTTATTTCCTGTCCATTGCGAGTATTTAATTAATATTTTCATTCGTTTTGTTCTGGTCTCTGCATTCTTGTTTCAATATCGATCTTACTTTCAACTGCAGCTTCGCTGTTTTATTTTTCTGCTTCTACAAGACGGATACTTGTGAGGAATAATTCATTCGAATCGATTTCGCTTGGTTTTTTGTTTTATTGATTGGTACCATTTTTAGGGTTTCCTGTATCTGTTCGATGTTAATTCGATCGAATTGTTGTTGATGCTTGAAAGGATTATCGTTGAGGTCAAATTGTTTCATCAACTTTTGGTACCGAAATCCGTCCCAATTTACTCGACCAACGATAGAATTTAGCTGAGAAAAGCACTCCTTCTCGTTCTCTTTTATGGTGGCACAAATTTTTCATATCTAGAGTGCAGTCAGTTTTTTTTATCGTATCACAAAATCCCGACAAGAGAGACTCTAGGGGTGGACGCAACCCGCGAGGATTTTACGACGAGTCAGCGATATATATATACATTTTCTTTTCCTCGACGAGACGCTCCAATTTCATTTTCCCAGATTCCGCCGTTTCTTCATTCACTCAAGTAATTAGACCAGAAACTGTAAAGGAATTACAGAAGATAATGTGGTGGCAATCGGACCAGTTTCTAATTTTGAAAGAACGCAAGGTCTCTGGAATTCTAATGATGAACAACCCCTCAAATCATCGAATCGTCACATTTCGATCAATTTTCGTCGAACCAAGAATTTTACTGGACGTCAAATTCAGTAAGAACTCGCAATGTCCGAAAGGGGGATGAAAATGGAGGATAGGGTAAGAAAGCGTCCACGCGCTTTGGGGGTGGAAAACCGGAAGAGGAGGTTTGAATCGCCGAGGACGACAAAGAGAGAGAGAGAGAGGTAGCAGCGACCAAAATGTGTGTCTTCTATGGTCTCAAAAGAGGGGGATGGTAAGAATCTGAAGGGGGTTGTAGGACCTAGCGAGGGCGGATCAATACAATCGCTAATCCGGTGCATTGTGAGGCGAGGCGTGGCGTAGAGCAAAGAGGCGAAGTGAGGTGGTGGTCTTGCCTGCTGCTGCCTTCCTCTCTCTCAATTCACCCCCTCCTACCCCTATCACGGTCGAGGCCGAACACACATACACACACACACACACACACATTTATATACATATCCTGAGTTTCAACCCTCGTCGTCGTCGTCCTCTTCGTCCTTCTTCTTCTTCCGCTTCTCCGGCCACGTCGCCGAACCACCAGCGTTTTAACCCTCTGGGCAAAATCCACCCCATTTCATCCCCCTCTTGCGTTTCACCCTCTACGCCGCTACCGCACGTCGCTCACCCGGTCTTTTCGTCTTTCTTCCACCCGAACCTCTCATTTAATCGTTCTCTCTCTCCTTCTCCTTTGCCACCAACCCTCCA
Organism: Alloplasta piceator; assembly: GCA_946863875.1. Taxonomy (NCBI): domain Eukaryota; kingdom Metazoa; phylum Arthropoda; class Insecta; order Hymenoptera; family Ichneumonidae; genus Alloplasta; species Alloplasta piceator. The sequence goes on along the minus strand of OX333077.1, from coordinate 8,339,260 downwards.
CAACCCTCTCTGCCTCCTAACTTCCTATCTATACTAATATATATATGTTGGCAGGGTGAAATGTGTGTAGAGGCCGCACACACACACACACGCGCGCGCGCGCGCCCCTGAAAACGAGAGGTGGTCCGTTCGTCGGCCGTCTTGCCGCACTTCCGCTTGCAACCCTTAACCTACCCTCCTCGACGAACCAACAACCCCCTGGGGGGCTTCTCCAAGCCCACACAGACAGAAATGTGGAAGGACCAGTGCAAGACACAGAGAGAGAAGGAGAGACGATTTCGACGTATATATATGTGAGTATATACGTGTAACATGTCCTGTTTTATCCCATCTATAATATATATATATGGCGGATTCCTGACCAAACCGGTTAATCTTCAACCCTGACCCCGTCCAATGTTATCGCTGATTTTGTCATTGGTTTCTAAGTGTCTTTCGAAAGGACACTGGATTCTTATCGTTTATTCAATTTCCTTTATTTTCTCTGTCGAAAAATTTTGACCTGGGTTTAAAAATCTTCAAAAAATCCAGAAAATGAAAGGATGCAACTAGATCCAACTGTTTAAAAATTGGACTAAGATTCTGCTCAATTATTGAAGTGTTTCTGAATGCTCTTACACAAGATAAAATCTTCGAATATAAATAATCAATAATTAATATTTATTTAATATTAACTCTCCGTGGTCACATTTTTCTGAATCGATTTGACCTTGTCCATTTTTGAACAAATATTGTGACCGAACTATCGTTCGGAAAAATCCCAAAAAATCACAGAACATTCTTCAAACGTTCTAGTTGATGTATTAAGAATTAGTTTATAAAAAATCAAATGACTATGTTATTAAAAAAATTCATAAGGAAGAAAAAAGAAAAGTAGTCGTGGGGTCGTTTCGACCCAGTGTGACGCCGGAAGGTTAATAATTAATTAATATATTGAATATTAATATTAATTAATAATTAATTAAATAAAATTGAATAAAGTCGCGGAAGCTCTTAATTTTGAGTTATTAATGTACAATTTTCTTTTTCTTACACTACAGAGTCTGATTTCTGTTGATGATACTGCAACAATCAACTTGCTTACTTATCTCAACTTATGAGTTAGAAAAGAGGGTCATCGAGCGTTTGACTTGCACGCAAAGTTGTCGATTAGGTCCCGTCGTACGTGCTGAAGAACTTTGCTCATCGTTACTCTATTTACACAGAAAGTTTCAGCTTCGTTGCTGAAAGTTCGCTCAAAGTTTCAAAGGAAAAAATAACGAGACCTTGAACAATCGAAAAAATGGTCGAAAATATTTTGTCATCAGAAAAACAATTTTTCAGATTGTTTCCAAATATTGGATGGATATCAAATATATTTTGAAAGATGTAGAAACTGTGTTAGCATTGTAGAAAAAATTATCAAAAATTCAGAAGGCTTTTCAGAGACTGTCAAAGCGTATAAAAAATTATGAATAAAATCAGGAAGGTTCGGGCTTGAACATTGAACAGATTTTTCCTCCAATTGGATCATTTTCTTGCAATTGATGGGATTCAGTGGCGCTTAGAAAGGGAATTTGAAACTAACCCAAGCGAAATTCCAAGATACTTCTGCTAATCGTGAATTAACAAAATCGTGGGAAAACAAATGATCCAGATTGTTTATCACTTTGGAATGAATTATTCTTAATTATATCGCAGAATCAATTTAACAATTTTCCTCATTCCAACGTTGCCATGCACACTCTCATCTCTCTCTCTCGCTCCGATTACCTTCTCTATGATTAAACTCAAGGCAGAGGAAATCGCGAAAATCTCTCATGTTTGCAGCAGAAGGCTATTAAACGTGCGTGAATGTTAACGACTCCATAAGAGGGTTACAAGCCTGCATACATATATACACGTGTAATATATACAGAACAGATCGGTATAAACTCAAGAGAGAGGGAGAGAGAGAGAGAGAGAGAGAGAGAGAGAGAGAAAAGGAGCAACATGAAACGAGGGATAAAGTGGAAGAAGAGAAGGATCAAGAGACGGAGAAAACAGGAGCGCGCGCGTAAGGGATGACTTATGCCCTACCGACGCATTACCGCATTTCCCACGGTTCTCCAACCGCGTGTAACTCTGTTCCCTCTCTCTCGCCCCTCTTCCATCCCCCTATCGCGAGCATTGCTTGTAACAGAGCACACACGAAGTTGGATATAAACTTGCGTGGATGAAAATTTATTTACCGTTATGGTGCGCGCAATGGCGTTCGCTGGAGGAAAAAGGGAAGGGAAAAGAGAAGTGAACGAAACATGGAACGAAAATGTCCTTCATTTTCCATCCCGCTTCGTTTTACGTCATCTTTGGCCATTATTTTTTCCTCCCCCTTTGCCGCTCTTTCCTCTTTCTCTCGCGAGTTCGCGCTACCGGGGAGGAAAACACGCTTTATTTTCAGCACTTTTATTTGCGCTACCGGTTAGCACAAAGCGCTATCTCTTCGCACCACCACTCTTGATCATGCCTCCACTCGAGGGGTCATGCTTTCTTTTTCTCTCTCTTGGTGTTTAAGGATGCCCCTACAGTCCCAGCCAAAAATTTTATCTCATTGAAATTTCCGTACGTGATACAATAAAAATCTGGAAAATTCAGCTACATTTTGCCGGCCATAAATTATCAATAATAATATTGCCCAAAGTTATTGATAAATTGTTTATACAAATAATCATTCAACAATTTTTCGGTAAGTTTTTTTTTCTTAAACAAATCGAATGCGTTAGTTTTTTTAAACGTATATGAATTTTTCCAGAATTTTCTCTCTATTTTGAGATATTACAAAAAACATTCTGAAATACAAACCAAGAATTGCCAATTTTGTATATGTTTTTGCATACTGGTTTATCGTCAGCTTTGAAAAGTTCCAAAGACACCAGGCCAAAAAATACGTGAATATACATTCTAAAAATTTCGAAACGGGAATTTTAAAATAGAGAAAACATTCTGAAAAAATTCATACGCGTTTGGAAAAATTAATGCATTTGATTTGTTTAAGAAAAAAAAAACTTGTGGAAAAATTGTTGAATAATTATTTGTTTAAACAGTTTATTAATAACTTTTGGGCAATATTATTATTGATAATTGTTGTTTATGGCATATGCGAAATGTTGCTAAATTTTTTCAGATTCTTATTGTATCACGAAGTACGGAAATTTCAATCAGATAAAAATTTTGGCCGGGACGGTAGCGCAAAGCATCCTCAATGCCGCTGCATCATAACCCGGCGCCGGTAGTCTCGTCTCTACCACCACGGTCGAGATTATACTCATAGATGTTGGTATGATTTATCGCTCATAATCTCTGTAGTGCGCATGTAATAGTGGCTCAAGAAAAAAATTCGTTTTCTTCCGATTGCTCTTTTTATCGAGATTTTTGTACTTTTGCTTCCCATAATCTGTCTCGCAAATACGATGTTTGAAGGAAAAATTTATTTTTTTCCTATTGCGCATTTCATCGGGATTTTTGTACCTTTGTTACCCAAAATCTATCTCGCAAAAGCGCCGACGTGGACTTTGAATTAGTAAATTACTAAATTAGTAACAAAGACAGCACATTCCTCAGTTCCCGTGCCATTAATCGATCAAAAAAATTAATTAACATTATAATAACACTTTATTTTAATTAATTTTAATAATACATTTTTTTAAATTATTTTTCACTTTATTATTTTATATTTATTGTAACATAACATTTTTTTACTACTTTTTTAACTATTTTTTTACTAATGATTTTTTTTAACTACTGTCGCATTAATGTTGAAATTTGGTAGGAAAAACATATTTTGGAAATTTCAAAAGTCCGGTATCGCAATATCCTTCCACTTGTATCTTGATTGTCGGTCAATAAAAATTTGTTGGCAATCGTAAACTTTGCACGATTTTCTTTTGAACGAATTGTCGGCGTTAAAATATTCACAATCTTGATTTTTCAATTTTTAATAATGTTATTTTATATTATAATAATTATAAATAAAATCATAAATATTATTTTACAATAAATATTAAATAATTAAAGTAAAAAATAATTTAAATGAAATATTATTAAAATCAATTAAAATAAAGTGTTATTATAATGTTAATAAATTTGTTGATCGACAAATTGCACGGAAATAATTGAATGAACATTTACTAAATTAACATCGAAGTTCAAGTTTTTATTTCCAAAAAACTTGTACTAAATATAGTTAAACATGCCTCAGGTTTCACATGAGATATCGTTCGTATCGAGTCCGCAAAAATTACGACGCCAATGATTCGTTCGAAAAAAATCACACAGGGTTTAGATTAAGCAAAAACTTTTGTCTGACACAAACAACTGCCACACCAAATTATTTTTGGACATTTGAATTTGGAAATCCCCAAATCGCTTTTACCAAATTTACCATCGATGAAACATTATTGAAGAAAATTGAGGAAAAGAAGTTTCGAATCAATATATGAGGTTCGTTAATCGTTGTACTATCGATTTTGCAGACTAATTCAAGAAAAAAAAACTGTATAAAGACAGCTGAAGTTTTTATAATACAAAACTGTTCTTTCAGCCTTTTCGGCGGACCTGATCGAACAAAAAAAAATTGAGAAACTCGAATATTCTAATTTGCAGGCTCCAAATTTCGTCGTACGTCGAATAATGGACAAAAAAACTGTTTCCTCTTCCAGTAAACTCTTCCGGTGAATAAGTTAATGCCCTGTAGGGATTCAAAGAGAATGGTTGAAAAAAACGTCAGATTTTTGTACTACTTTTCTTGAAAATTAATATTGCGAATAATCTTATACGCATAATGTACACAAACACGTGTGTATGTAAATGCGTATCGAGGCTCGCGCCGTCAAGCGGCCACAAAACCGGTCAGCCATTAATTCTGAAGACGCGCTTAAATCTTCGTGATTGCTTAATAAACATGCATATTCCGCAAGTTGTACACACAGTGTGTGACCCACGGAGCTTCGAATCGAATTAATATTTAGCCCCCCCATCGTAAAACGCGTGCAAAGTTCTGTAAAAATTCGCACGAGCACAAAAAACGCGACACACGCGCATTTTAAATGTTAATAAATTAATTTGCGACTATCTTATATTTCATCCCGAGCGACGTCTCAACATTCCAGTAGCAATCCGTTTTTTTTTTAATTAACGAGCTCATACGAGAAAAAACACCGAGATTCCGCAAAATTTCAGAAATCCTTCACTGATTACCAAATCATAATTCTTTTCATCGAGAAATATGGAATGGCAGATCGATATTTTATCAAAAAGTTGAAGGAACGTGAAATCAAAATTTAATAAAATAATCCTAAAATAAAATTATCTTAAAAGATATTGTAGGGTAATTTTGTCCTTTTGTTGCGATTAGATATTTCTAAATAAATTGAACATTTCAAAAAAGGACATTGACCCTTACTTGACACACTGGGGTACAAAACACCCCAGGCCTAAATTTCCTTAATTTTAAGTATTTTGTACGAATTTTTTTCCTGCTTTCCTGTATTATTTTACTACTACTATTTTTTTCTTATAGTATAATATATTAAGCAAACTCAGTTAAATTTTTAACCATTTTTGTTAAAAAATGAAAAAATTATTTTTTTCGTAAAACTTGACATTTTTCAGTTTTTTTTTAATATTTAAATTTTTTATCATATTTAACTTCGATATTTTACCATAAATTCTATATAACTTTGGAAAGTTACCTCTTGAGAAGTTCTAAAAAAAATTTGCAAGTTAAGAATTTTTTATCGCTGGGGTACAAACGACCCCAGTATGTCAAGTACGTCATTCTGCGGAAGTGTGTCAAGTAAGGGTTAATAGTAAGAACATTAGTATCAAAAAGGAAATTCATTATTTCAAAAAGGAAAATTTATACTCAAAGTATTTTAAAAGAAAGTGTTCTACTAATTATAACTTTTTAAGATATTGATTAAAAACAATTTTTTCTTGGCAAACAACGAATGAATCTCAATTTCATATCCATCACGCTCCCTAAAATCATTTCATCATTAATTATGGTTATTCGGGGAAACAAATTAATGAAGTAAAAGTAATTTTGCCAAAGTTCGAAAATTACAGTCAAATATTATTTTTCTAGGTTCTAGCCAAAAATCATAGGATATAACTATCACATTATCACTATCATACTAAAAGCACTATCATATTCCACGCAGATTTTTTTGAGTCTTCTTCCGGTATTTCTTCCCATTTGCAAATAGGATATATACAAAAATATTGTATATATCCAATTGTTGTAACCTTCTTACACGAAAAATAGATTTTAAGTAAGCTGTAAATATGTTTGACATAGATTTCTAAATATATACCAAATATCTTGAAATCATATTTCATATATTCAACATACATTTTCTGTACGTCCCCCCAATTACTTTTTTTTCAATTAGAGGAGATACAAACTCTCTCTGATTTCCTCGCCATTTTTAAAGCTCCTCAAGAGTCGTTAACTCTCAATTAACGCTCTGCCTTTTACTTTCTGCTTCTGTTTTCCTCTGGCTTTTTATCTCCCGAGGAACCACCCAATCTTAAGACAGGGTGGATCCAAACAGACTCGTTCCTAAAGTCGAAACTGTGTTACTGGAATAAATTCTCTGTCAGGAGCAAATACATGTAGGGAAATAAAAAGCGAGGGAAATGGACGAAAAGGGCTCGAGACGAGTTAAAGACTGATGCAATTTACCTACATCGTTACGGTACATGCATCTGCACTTCTGACTCTAGTTCCTGTCCTCTCTCCGATACTTTTCACTACCGACCATCCTCTCTCAACGCAAATACGAGCATTATCTCCCTAACTCTTCGTGTTCGCTACTTTTGGACCTTCAGATAGTCCGCTTTCTCTCTGTACTCTCGCGTTAATCTCTGACTCTACTTGTAAAAATGTCTCTTAAAGAGTGAATTTTTTCAAAAAAAAATCAAATTGGTCCAAGTAAAAAAAAAACTTGGTTTTAAAACTGAAAAAAACACATGAAAATTAATTTCGATATTTTTTTTTTTCATGGAACTATAACTCAAGACGAAAAAAAAATGATCTTCTATCTTATTTTGATATCTCCATTTTTGAAAAAGTTACGAGCATTTGAAAAAAATGTTCGAAATTTTGAAAAATTTATTGTTGTAAGAAGAGTTGAGACAAAAATCTAAAAAAATTCTGAAAGACTGTTTTCAGTACGTACGAAAAAATAGAAAATTTTCAACAAAATTAAAAATGTGCGGGGTCAGGGATTGGTCGGTTTGGTATGAAATGCCCCGTATACATTGGATGAATCTGAAATATATTTTGCACTGATATATATTGAACATGCATTTCAAAATATCTAGGGAATATCTATTTGAAAAAAATACGTTTGTTATATTTGAGATCTACAAAAGTCTGGCTTCTCCCTTTCGCTTGGCATCAGAAGTAGAAGAAAGTGCGATAAATTTAACATATAATGCCCTCGAAAAGTTCGCCACTGATACGCGACTTGTACGACGTTTCTTATACATACAGACATAGATAAGTATATATATATGGAGTATATATGCTGAACCTCGCGAACTTGATCCGCGAGAGAAAGGGGGGGGGGGAGAGAGACGACGCTCGGCAGGTTTTATGAAAGAAAAGAGAGGTTCAGAGGGGTTGCGGAACTGAAGAGAGGGTGGGAAAAAAAGAGAAGAGCACGTGAAACACCTTCGCTTATCGAGGGGTGGCTGTGCTCTCAAACTCACCCTACGGCTGAACAAAGTCTCTTGCTCTTGTACCGAGTGACATTGTGACCCGTTCAGGCGAAAGAGAAACACACGGAAACCGACGAGGAAAACTAGAAAATCGATTTTCTATTTTAACCCATAAAAATGTGCTCAATAGGTCATCACCCCAAAATCATCATGATCATCCCCAAATAATTATTTGGGGATGATAATGATATTTATTTATCCTCAACCTATTATTCCTAAGTAGAAATAATAGGAATAATTATAATAATAAATAGCATATAATTATAATAATTATGAAAATAAATATAAGAAACAGAAGTAATAAAATGGGGGTGATAACTAATAAGAATAATTAATTATTCCTGTTCCTTATATTTATTTTTATAATTATTATAATTATATACTATTTTTTATTACAATAACTCGGATTATTGTTATTAGTTATATTTAAGAATAATAGGAATAATTGAGGATAAATTAAAATTTAGAGAAAGTAAACGAGTAAAAATGTGGAAAATACTTTTGCTTACTTCTAATTGCTTGTCAATAAATGTTGAGCTCACTTGGACCAGATTACTGTAATACCTCTTTTTTCAACAGGAAAAGCAACAGGAAAACGATTTTTAATTTTTTTCACCCCTCAAAAGTGTGCAACGATTAGTGAAAATTTGTGTTCGAAATATTGATGAAAAATATTAAATCATTTTAAATTAATATGAAACTTGACAATTTATTGGCAAATAAGTTAATCAAAACATGCGGGGATCAATAGTTTTCTTACAATTTTGAAGAAAAAAATCGATAAAATTAATTTACTTTAATTAATGAAAGTAAATATTGGTAATGCAAAATTTATCAATTTAAAAAGTCTAATTAAAAATGAAAAGTACCGCAAATTATTCTGACAGGAATGTTTCAGTGCAAAAGCACTGTAAACCAAAGCCCAGGATCTTGTTTAAAAAAAAACATTTTACATTATTTTTTAACCTTTCTAAAATCAAACTGCTGCAAAGCTTCATTAGTCTAATCAAACTGATAATTATTTTTCGTACGATGTGTCGAATTTTCATTTATTATTATTATTATTATTATTATTATTATTATTATTTTGTCATTATCATCGTTCAATGATGGGGTAATAATTAACCATCACGAGAATAAGCTCAGACGTTTCCTATACCGCGTTTCCAGGTATGCTATAAACTGTATTTACACAGTCCTGGACTAGTGTAGTCAGCGTGTGTCGCTTTCTACCAATTATCGCGTGATTGCTCGACGATTATAGGAAATGTATTTCGGAGCGATCGAACGTTTCGTGGGGAATCTCCACCCTCAGCAATGAGGTATGCACGGTGGATTGTATACACGCTCGTGTAACGCAAATTCTACCATCCAAACACTGTGACTGCTGCTTCCAATAATTGAGCTCATATAGACATACGTGTATTATATAGTGCAAACGCATCCGGACGAGAGACTCGCATATATCTTCGTGACGTATATAGACAACTATATCAAATTTTCCATGACGAATTCAGATTCTAGAATAAGACAGAATAAAGAGAGATAGAGAGCTGCCTAAAAACGATTTTGAAAAACTTTTTTTTTCTATGTCCATTAGAACGAAAAAACCATGAAAAATTAATTTATTGCCAAAAAATGATGAATCTTTGGGAAAAGCTGAAATTTTTCAATTTTTAGTGTTAAGAGTAGAAGAGTTTGCCTTAAGGCGGTATTCTGATCTAGAATTTTGAAAAAATCAGTTTTTTTTCTTCATATTCTTAAATTTTAGACCTTTAAGAATATATTTTCGAAAGGAAATTTTGAAATTCCTATAATTTTCATATAGTGATAGCTATTTTAGTGACGCAGCAACTATGCCAGTGACGTTGGAGCGTAACTTTAAGGAGGTATTCTGTCTTAGAATTTTGTAAAAGTCTTTTTTTGCATATTCCTAAAGTTTAGACCTTTAAGAATATATCCTCGAAAGGAAATTTTGAAATTCCAATAATTTATGGAGTTATAGCTATTTTAGTGACGCAGCAACTATGCCACTGACGTCAGAGCGTGACTTTAAGGGGGTATTCTGGTGTAGAATTTTGAAAAAGTCTTTTTTTGCATATTCTTAAAGTTTAGAGACCTTTAAGAATAAATCCTCAAAAGAAAATTTTGAAATTCCAATAATTTGTGGAGTTATAGCTATTTTAGTGACGCAGCAACTATGCCAGTGACGTCAGAGCGTGGCATTAAGGGGGTATTCTGGTCTAGAATTTTTAAAAAGTCTTTTTTTGCATATTCCTGAAGTTTAGACCTTTAAGAATATATTCTCGATAGGACATTTTTCAATTCCAATAATTTACGGAGTTACAACTATTTTAGTGACGCAGCAACTACGCCCGTTACGTCAGAGCAAATTGGACTACAGACGTTTTTCTCAAAACTTCTTTTCTCAACACGGTTGACAAGATATCTCAAGTTCTACTCAACGGATCAACTTCAAAATTTTCACCGATCTTCAATGTACAACTCGCTATCGCCCCTACCACGTTTGCATCAAAATTATTTTTTTTACTATCGTAAAAAAATTAAAAACTATGACAAAAGAGTCGAAAAACGCTTTTTTTTTGTTCACGCGGCCGCCATTTTGGGAATTTTTTTTTCCGTTTTCTCTGAGGTAGAAGCTATAACGCCATTCTTACTAATTAAGAATCTTTTTTTAAATTTTGTATCGGATGGATAGAAAGTTTGCAATCGTCTCAGCTAGCGGATCTCTTTTTTTAGCCCGAACTTTACCAGCTTATAACTTATTTAATTTTTATTTTTTGTTCTCGAAATGTTCTTTTGCTTATTGTCAAAATAATCATGAATATATGTTGTAAAAAAATGATAAAAATATTTTTTTTATCGAGCTCTAAAAAAGCTTAAAATGTATAGACCAGAATAGCGCCTTAATTAAGATCGTAAAAGATTGTATTTTCTTGTTATTTTCGAATAGGGTTGTTACTCAAATCAATTACGAGAAATTTCCTAGTGCTAATAACGATTTTCGGTGTCAACAAAATTCTGAAATGGTAAAAGGGCCGGGGACAAATACAAGTTCATCCTCATCATCGTCCTCGCAGTTTTCTTCCTCTCTTTCTCTCGCCACTCAGACTTCAATTAATTTCGTCGAGTCCTCTCGGCCCCCGGGGTTTTTCCAATTTCAAATTTATCCACACCGATCGCACACCTCTTGAAACCGCGCCTCCCTCGCTCTCTCTCTCTCTCTCTCTCTCTCTCTCTCTCTGTCTCTCACCCTCTCTCGCGCCCTTCTGGCTCCTCGGATGGTTGAACAGTAGCAAAAGCTCTCTCGCTGACGATAACCGAGAAGCTCCCGCCGTTTTCTCTTTTTTTGGGCAAAAGGTTTTTTCGCCTGTGTGGCCCAATATTTCGGCCACCTCCGTCCGAGCTTTCACCGAAATCGACGTGTCCTCTCTTCGGCTTGTGTCTACATTTTTTCAACTCTATTCGTTTTTTTTTCCTTTTTCAAAAATCCATCGTTTTTCTCCCTCCTCATAGAGGAGCTTTATTTTCATGAAAACCATTTATCGTCGTGGAAATGCTTTGTGGAAACCATTCATTGTTAAAAATCGTGGAAATTCTCAAGAGATTCTAGTTTGAGGAAAACTTTGAATTTTCAAAAAAAAACGGCATCATTGCACTTTATTTTCTTTGGAGCAAATCAACCACTTTTAAACCCGACCCCTTTCGATTTGGCTGAAATTTTGTTTTCCTTTTCTACCTCATTAAAAACATTTCTCAGGAAATTTTCAAATTTTTTTACCCAATCAGAACTTTTTTTTTTCAAATAGCTATAACTTCTTAAAAAATTGACTAATTGGGACGGTTTTTTTTTAAATATTCGTCTTCGAATGTACTTTCCGAAAAAAAATACAACAAAAATTTAAGATATTAAAATCTATGACATTTTTACCTTTTTCGAGAAAAATCATCTTTTCCTCGAGGTTGGCTATTTTCAATTTTTTTTTCACTCAAAAAATATTTTGATCAATTCCGGAAAAAATGCCGCCCAACATGGAGTGGGCAGATATTTCCTTCTTTTTTTATCGATTTTTTGTATCGATTTTTTATCGGAAAAAAAAATGTCTCAGCTGGGCTTAATTCACAAGTACCACCCTGGACATGTTAAAATTTATAATTTATAAAGGTTAAATTTATAGTTTATAAAGGACCTCAGAGTTTCAAAAATTCAGAAGAAGAAAAAATTGAAAGTGGTAATCATCGAAAAATTTTGGTTTTTTTTCAAAATAGTGAAAAAAAAATAGAAGGAAATGGCCAATTTCGAGAAAAAGATGACTTTTCTCGAAAAAGTGAAAAATTTGATAGATTTTAATATCTTAAAAATTTGTTTGTATTTTTTTTCGGAAAGTACATTTACGGACGAAAATTTTGAAAAAAAATGTCCCAGTCAGTTAATTTTTAAAGAAGCTCTTTGAAAAAAAAATGTTTTTTTTTGCTCGGGGACCAAAATTTGAAAAATCCTGAAAAATGTTTTTAATAGGATAGAAAAGGAAAAAAAAATGCAGCCAAATCGAAAGAGGTCAGGTTCAAAAGTGGTCGATTTAATATGGAATGACCCATATTTAGTTGGAACTTTTACTCAAATATTCCTTAACCGTTACAAACCTTGTAAGTCGTTAAGAAATATTTGATTTGTATCAAAATAATTAATTAACTGTTAAAAAATATGCGAATTTAACTTATCAACTGTTAAAAAATTATTTACTTCGCCATATTAAACTTTACATTTGTCAACAGTTAAACCCTGGTACATTGTTTTCTCAGTGTAAGAAAATTATTAACAAACTGGCTCAAAAACAATTCTCAGTAGTTGTTTATCGATTCCTCAGCTCGGAGTTCGCCAATTAAATCCGTAAAAATTAATGAAAAATGAGGCTGTTGGGGTTGGAATATCCTGTACAGAGGCAAATCAGCCACGGAGGAGGTTGAGGGCGACGAGAAATCATCGTTAAAAAAATGGAGGCTGCGATGAAGGAGAGGGACCGTGTTACTCGATAGCTGGAGCCGGGAAAAGCCCTGGTAACCGTCGTCGCCGTCGACGACGTCGTCGTCGTCGTCGTCGTCGGCGTCTCCACTCTCGTTAAAAATCAATTATTAGATACGCGAACGCGAGCCAACGGCCCGAGAGACGCGGATGGATATATATATATATATATATATATATATATATATGGATGGAACGACCGGAAATTTCGTCGTTCGGTTGGGAATTTCACTCGTGAGAGTAGAGATCGTCTCTCCCGCACCGGGCTCTCCACCCGCATTCCGCGAGAATTAGACGAAAAAAAAAACGCACGGAAAAATAAACGAGCACGAATGGGAAAAAGAACGAGGCAGAGGGACTCCGCCATTGCCCGGCAATGTGAAATAAAAGCACGCGGAAAAGGGAATACGAGATGAAAAGAAAAAAAAATGATTCGAGAATCGTGCCTCTCGTCCAAAGTGTGAAATGAAAAAAAAAAGAAAAATAAAATGAAATAACGAGAAGAATTATCGCGAAATTGGAAATACCCGATTAAAAATAATCCCACGGTTGATTTGAGAGTAAAAATTGTTCACCCTTCGTTACAAGAAATATAATACTTTTTACCTAAAATACACACACACTTAATAATAATATTTTCATTAATCGAGGATTCCTCTTTCCCCGTGAAAATTGCTCATCTATTAATTTTCTACCCGAGATTTTGATTAAATAAAATTTTTGAATAATTGTGCAATCTGCTCAAAAAAATTATTTGCACTTGGCCAATATTGAATCCGTTCACTAAAATGACTGTAATTCATTTTGTAGATTAAATTTCGACTTCGCTGATAGCGCATTCCCTTCCTGATCGTTGAAGCTTCAAAATGCTACTTTGTTCATCTGATTCTGATCATTTTTCAATTTTTGCCAGATTTTTTAAGTTCGATCATCGATTTTTGAAATTTTTTGGAAGCTCTCCTTTCCATTTTTTTCAGCGATTTTCAAACTCCTCGCATTTCTTCAAAAATTTAGTTATCAATATGAACCTAACGGCATTCTCTAAGTTTAGTCTCAACGTTTGCGCACGAAAAAGAAATTTCGCTATTTTGAGATTTCCGAATATTTCAAATTGTCCAAAAATGAGAAAAAAAAATTATTTTCATCATTTTCAAACCTTAATTCAATGAAAAATGCAATTCATAAATTTTTAAAATTTTGGAATTCTCTGAGTGACATAATTTTGAAAATATTGGCATGAACATCTCAAGAAAACAAAAATCCTCCACAAAAATAGAGCTTCTTTTAGGAAGTAGCAAAAGTTCAGAATTCATTTTTTTATTCGTGCAATAATTGCAACACGGTTGCGAAATTTTTAATGAAAAAGTAATGCATTAACCATTACTTTTTTAATGGCTAATGAAATTAATTTAATGGTTAATGGAAATTATTTTCATTAACCATTAAAATTTAATGGTTAATGGAAATTATTTTCATTAACCATTAAAATTTAATGGTTAATGGAAATTATTTTCATTAACCATTACAATGTAATGTTTAATGGAAATTATTTTCATTAACCATTAAAATATAATGTCTAATAGAAATTATTTCCATTAACGTTTTATGGTTATTGGAAATAATTTTAATGGTTAATGAAAATAATTTTAATGATTAATGAAAATGCAAATGCATTGAAAAAAGTAATGCATTATTTGCAACCCTGAATTGCAATAATAATTCTTCGATTACGCATCCTCATCGGATTATTTTGATAATTTTTTTATTACTCCTGAATGATTCACGCACGCATGCTCTCTAAATCGTCGTCTTTGAGATTTTCGCTCGTTGGATCTTGAGCTCGAGATACACACATACACATATTAAACGTACACGTCGATTGATTTACAATGGGCGGAGGTGTGGCAGAATATATCCGACACCCAATATCACAACGATGGTCAGAGAGAGCCCCGGGAAGCGATCAAGAAAACCGAAGAGAGGAATCTGTGGATGTGTGTGTAGAGACCGCGAGAATAAGCGTGCTCGCCGCGTGGACAATTATCGTGCCGAACAAAAGGTGCGGGGGTGTATGCACATTATACATATATGTATATGGGGCATTCCACGTCAAATCACGCGGTCATCGGCCTGACCCTCTCGGATTTTGATGTCCAATCAATTGTGGGTTTCGTTTTGCCCAAAAAATGACATCAAATTTTTAGAAATTTTTATTTTATTTTTTAGGGGTTGCCCGAGCTGAAAAATCATTAACTTGAGGGAAAACATGAAGATGGGCTTTTTTCAAATTAATGAAAATTTTTCACAGAATCTAGGGTCCAAAACCGATTTTTTCGTCATAGTTCGATAATGGGCTAAAAATAATTACTATTTTTGTTTTAATTTTAATATTTTTATTGTGTTTCAATCATCCGTTTTATTTCAGGTCGTTGAGGCTAATAAATTTTCGAAAAATGTTGTCTATTCAGTCTTAAAGCAAGAAAAAAAATCAAGTTTCACTAGAAACATTTTTTTTTTGTTATTCTCACTACAAGAAACAATCAAAATAAGATATTAAAAAAAATGAAAATAAAATGGAAAATAAAAATAGTAATTATTTTTGGCCCATTATCGAACTATGACGAAAATATCTGTTTTGGGCCCTAGTTTCTGTGAAAAAATTTCATTAATTTAAAAAAGGCCCCTCTTTATGTTTTCCCTCGATTTAATGATTTTTTTGCACGGGGAAACCCTAAAAAATGAAATAAAAATTTCTAAAAATTTGAAGTCATATTTTGGGCTAAAGGACACCCACAATTCATTGGATATCAAAATTCGAGGGGGTCAGGCCGATAACCGTGTGATTTGACGTGGAATGCCCCATATATATATATATATATATTTAATCCCACGTAAATGTGTCGTAAAGCGTAAGTAGTACAATCCTTGGCGATCGGACAGTCATCAACCACTTTATTCAGAATAAAAGAAAAAAAACAATGGAAATTTCTGATAAAATTCTCATTACATTCAAGCACGATAACTTTCTTGAGTAATAATTTTCTCCAAAAAAAAACAAGAAAAAATAAAACTAAGAAAAATTATGAAATTCAAAATTATAAATGATAGCTACAATTTTTCAGTTTGGAGAAAAAAAGGAATTTAACTCTTAAAGTATGATTCTGTAATAAAAAAAAACATAGCATTGTTGATAAAATTGTCCGATAAAATAATAAATATATTCAACCACGAAAGCGGTAACGATCATCATTTTACTTTTCCCTAAATGTGAAACCACAAGAAAAAGGATCGACCAATTACAAAAAGATGAATTTCAAGATTAATTATAAAAATTAACAATGAATCAAGATTTTAAAAGACAACAAATCTTACTCTCAAAGTATGGATACCCAGATTGCGATTGAATTTCAATGAATATTGTTGGACCTTCGAAATATTTGTCCATTGTTTTCGTAGCTCGAAGGGGTCAATAATTGATTGCTCGTTCACGACAAAAGAAATCGACAAAATCGTTAATTATCGTTAATTATTGGACTGTAATAAATCACTCTCCATAATAAAAAAAAAAGCATAGCATTTTTGATATACTTCTCTAACAAAATTATAATTATTTCTAAGCACAAAAGCTCTAACGATTATAACTTTTTTCTAAATGTGAAATCACAATAAAAACAATGATTATGAATTTTACGATTAATAATATAAATTAGCAATGATTCAAGCTTTAAGGGAACAAAAAATCCTACTCTCAAAGTATAACATCCAGATTGCGATTGAATTTCAATGAATATTGTTAGGATTGTTTTCGTAGCTCAAAGGGGTCAATAATTAATTGATCTTCGACGAAAAAAGGAATCGGCAAAATCGTTGATTATCGTTAATTATTGGAAAGTGATAAATCACTCTCCATAATAAAAAAAACCTAACATTTTTGATAAAATTCTCCAACAAAGTTATAATTATATTTAAGCAGAAAAGCTCTAACGATTATAACTTTTTTTTAAAAGTGAAATCACAATAAAAACACTAATTGCGAATTTTGCGATTAATTATATAAATTATGAATGTTGTTCCGATTGTTTTCGTGGCTCAAAGGGGTCAATAATTAATTGATTAACAAAAGTCAATTGATTAATAATTAATTAAATGACAAAAGAAATCGGCAAAATCATTAATTATCGTTAATTATTGGACAGTAATAAATGACTCTCCAAAATATAAAAAAAAAACAAAACATTTTCGATAAAATTCTCTAACAAAATTATACATTTAAGCACAAAAGCTGTAACGATTATAACTTTTTTCTAAATGTGAAATCACTATAAAAACAATGATTATGAATTTTACGATTAATTATACAAATTACCAATGATTCGAGATTTTAGAGAACAAAAAATCCTACTCTCAAAGTATAATCCGAGATTGCGATTGAATTTCAATGAATATTGTTAGAATTGTTTTCGTGGCTTAAAGGGCCAATAATTGCAACGATTTATCGTCTCATCTCTCCAAGAATTACGTATATTTATATATATGTGTATAAATGGGATGCAAGTAAGAATATACTGAGATGGAAAACTGACCCCAGGCTCTTTACGCAGCTGACGCGTCTCGTATTAAGATTCTCTCTCTCTCTCTCTCTCTCTCTCTCTCTTTCTCTCTCGCGTGGGTATTCATGCGTGGGCCAACACCCGCACGTATAATCTACACTCTGTATATCTACAGTACACAAAATATAGTAATGTATCCTCATGATCACTCTGAAAGAGAGAGAGAGAAAGAGATATAGATTCTTCTCGGCACGCAACTTGAGAAATCACCAAAGTAACGGGTATCCGAGTCTGTCTATACAAAGTATACTTATCCACATATATATATTTATACATGTATAATGGCACTTATTCGCTCGATCATTCAATTATACGTTCCATGTATAGGGCTGCCAATTTATTCGCTTTCAGACTTTCCAAGTTCTCCCCCCCCCCCTCTCTCTCTCTCTCTCTCTCTTTCCCTCATTCTCCCGTTCTTCACTCTTCCCTCTCCTCTTATCAGCCCCATCTTTCTGTTTTTCTCGCTCTTATCAGCAAACTTCCAATCTCTCGACACTCACGCCATTGAAAAAAAATTCATTTACCATTACCGAGCTTCAAACAGGGAGAAACGCTTACAGCGTTATAATTAAAAGCTCTTTCGAGGGACACCGCGAATTTTTCTTTTTTCAACGTGATAAAATATTCAACAAGACGTCATACGTGTTGTATGCTTTATGTTGGCATGTATGTTGCTTTGTCGACAACTCGACCACGATGAGAGACGTGACAAGACGAGCGGCAGGTTTATGTGTCACGCCTCACGTGTCACGTAACGCCTCTGCGTGCACTCTCCTCTCTCTCTCTCTTTTTTTTTCTCCCGTGCGGATCGCAAAAGCGCATTGAGATCCACACACAATATAGATTTACAGTTTACGATTTAATATACATACGTATATATATGGGGGGTCCTTATTTAGGGCTCGGACGAATTTTTTATCACACGCCTCCCAAATCGTCTCTAAATAATTCAAAAACAATACCCTAATTTTTTCAGATTTTTATCTAGACTAACCCCTCCCACCAAGAGAGTAGATTTTCTCCATCGAAATACACGTGTTTCGGCCATATTCTCAGGATATATTTTATTCTAAGTGTAATAATTTTTCAAAAAATCTGTAACTGCAAAATTTTAGTGTTCATTTGTGGGACTATTTGGGGAAAAATTCACATTATCATACGGGTCAATCTAGTCGAATTAAAATTCGTCTAAAATTCTAATACGGGTCAATCTAGACGAATTGCTATTCATTTGGATCAACCCGTATGATAATATGAATTTTTCCTCAAATAGTAGCACCAATGAACACTAAAATCTTGCAGTTACAGATTTAAAAAAAATTATTACCCTTGGAATAAAATATATCCTGAGAATATGGCCAAAACACGTGTATTTCAAATAGGTAAATCTACCCTTCTGGTAGGAGGGGTTAGTCTAGATAAAAATCTGAAAAAATTAGGGTATTATTTTTGAATTATTTCGAGTCGATTTAGGGGCGTCTGATAAAGAATTCGCCCGAGCTCTCCTCCAAATAAGGACCACCCTAGTATGTATTCATGTGCGAATTTAGTGAATTTATTAAGGTACGAAAGCCAAAAAAATGTCAATTTAAAATTTTTTTTTCTCACCTCCTTAAATTATCAAATATGTCTATAAAACTATTTTTACAACATTGTTTCGTTCTTTGAAAATGCAAACAAAAAATTTATTTTTTATTTTGGTTCTTTGAATAATTGATAGAAGGTGCTAAAGTCGAAAATGTCTTGTCACATGGCCGACAGTTAATCTCAGGATTGGCAAGTCTGAAATAAAAAAATAAAAAATTTTTAAAAGGGATGGTTTCTTACACAACAATTTACCATCGTTAATGAAAAAACGATTAAAAAAAAAATGGCGGATGTTTGAAATGAAAATGAACAAGTGAATTTTTTACAATTTATTTCAAACATCCGCCATTTTTTTAGTCGATTTTTTATTAACAGTGGTAAAGTGTTGTGTAAGCAATCTTCCTCTTTAAAATGCTTCTTTATTTTTTTGTTTCAGACTTGTCAATTCTGAGATTAACTGTCGACCATGGGACAAGACATTTTCGAAGACTCGACTTTGGCGTCTTCTATAAATTATTAAAAGAATGAAAATAACAAATAAATTGTTTTTTGTGTTTTCGAAAGATGAAACAATGTTGTAGAAACCGTTTTATAGTCACAATTGGCATATATTTGAAATATATTCCAAAATATATACAAAATACCTCATTTTTGGATCAATATATGCAATTTAATATATTCCTAGGGATTGAATAAAATAAATTCCATTTAATTCAAATACGAAATTCGAATTTAGCAACCCTCAAAAACACCGTTTTGCTAAATTTCAACGTCAATACAACAGTAAAAAAAATTCTTGTGCAACATCAATTTCTTGGTAAAAAAAAATAACCAAAATTTCAATACAGAGCTAAATAGAAAAATGATCTGTTTTCGGTAACTATTAATGGTCGTTTCACATGAAACCCTGTACTTTAATTTCCCTCTCTGGACCAACCATTTGAATAAATTCCTCTTAGGGACATTTTTGGGGAGAATTCATCGTTCACCAACAAAACGACGTAAAGATCAATTTTTCTTTTCCTCACTCTTGTTTATGGCGGAAGTGTTTTTTGTAAAGAAAAAAACGAGATGAAATTTCGTGCACATTTATCTCTCTTTTACTCGCAACAAAAACCATCGCTGTATACATGGAATTTATTTACGTGTGTTACAGAGAAAACAGGGAATGAAATAAAGGAGAAGGAACCGAGAAGGAAGAGAACCGATGCCCACGTCCTGAAGTCCCATACAAGCCGCACGTGCTCGACGAAAGAAGTCGTCATAAAACGAAAAAGCGAAGAACAAAAATTCACGAAAACAAAAATAAACGAGTGTGGAAGAAAAAATAATTTGGCAATTTCACCTGCTTCGATAATTCAGGGGAGAAACACACGTTCTGGCGCGTGCAAGAATGAACCGACCAAGAAAAAAAACTCGAAAAATAAGAGCGTATATCCATGTCGTCACATATTATTTATATTATTTTTGTATTTTTTTTAATTCACTGAAGTCAGTCATTTTTTATATTTTTACATTCCCTTACCTTGCCAAAATATATTTTCTCGCTTATCATGGATCGACTAATGATTGCCTTAAATAGTAAAAAAAAAAAAATTAAACGTTCAGGAAAAACGATCAATTTTTTTTTGTATTAACTGATTCGTTTCAAAATAAAGTTATATTCAAATACAGTTGTAAATATAGTGTGAAAATTCAAAAATGCAATTTTTTTCATATTAAAGTTCTTGTTTTGCATAAAAATGTATTTAAAAAATACTCAAAAAAATTCAGATGTTCAGGAAAAACGATCAATTTTTTTGTTGTATTTAATGATTCGTTTCAAAAAGAAGTTATGTTAAATACAGTTTGAAATATAGTGTGAACAGTCAAAAATGCAATTTTTTTCATATTGAAGTTCTTGTTTTTCATAAAAATTGATTAACAAAATATCTTTGTGCAATTTCTGCACTCGTATCAACAAACTTGTCAATTTAAATTGAAAAAAAAGTGAAAGCTATAAAAAAAAGTTATGAAAATTCTACTTTGCCCATATCGTCTCAGCCAAAAATTTTATCTGATTGAAATAGTAACATTTACCATAGAATAAAAAGCTGAAAAAATTTAGCAACATTTGGCATGCCATAAACAATCATTATCAATAATAGTATTACCCAGAAATTATTAATAAATTGTTTAATCAAATAATCGATCGACAATTTGTCGGTAAGTTCTTTTTTTCTTAAACAAATCGAATGCGTTAATTTTTCTGGACGCATATGAATTTTTTCAAAATTTTCTCTCTACTTTGAAATTCCCGTTTTGAAATTTTCAGAATAGCTGAATTTATGTATTTTTCGGTCTAGTGTCTTTGAAACTTTTCAAAACTGACGATAAACCTGTGTGCAAAAACATATACAAAATTGGCAATTTTTTCTTTGTATTTAAAAATATTTGTTATAATATTTCAAAATAGAGAGAAAATTCTGAAAAAAATCATATGCGTTCAGAAAAATTAACGCATTGGATTTGCTTAAGAAAAAAAAAGAATCTATGGGAAAATTGTTGAATAACTATTTGTTTGAACAATTTATTAATAACTTGTGGGCAATATTATTATTGATAATTGTTGTTTATGGCATTCCAAAAATTGCTGATTTTTTTCAGATCTTTATTGTATCACGAAGTACGGAAATTTCAATCGGATAAAATTTTTGGCTTGGACGAGGATGTTGAGTCCCTATGTCCCTTTTAACGTTAATTGTTCAATAAATAGCTTCTTAATCGTCGTGAAATTTTTACACGACCTCCTGAATACTTCATGTAAAAACATACCAAATGTTCAGAATTCCATCATCATTACTGCAACCTCCTTAAGTGTTAAAATGAAAAATGATGAGAAAATTCTTAAAATTTGGCACGTTTTTGTATGAAGTATTTAAGAGGTCGTGTACAAATTTCACGACGATTAGGAAGCTCGTTATTAAATAATTAACATTTTGTTAAGAACAATTTTTTAAACAAATTTAAAAAATATTCATCAATAAACTTCGTTTTGTTTCCGTTGCTTTCAATATATTGTAGATATTAAAAAATTGAGAAGTCAAAAAAAAAAACTTATCGCAAAGTTACATCAGTTTCCATAAGACTACATTTAATTTAATTTAATTTGTTAATGTTAATTGTCCGATAACGAGCTTCCTAATCGTCGTGAAATTTTTACACGACCTCTTAAATACTTCATTCAAAAACAATCCAATTTTTCAGAATTTCTCATCATTTGCGATTTGGGACTCAACATCCTCAAAATCCATCGGAAAGCACGCGTGAGAATTCTGAGCACATTCGCAAGAGTTGCGAGAGAACATTTCATCGCGCTATACCGAAAGGGCTATTAAAAATTGCTGAATTATTGAAAGACCTCTCCTCGTGTTTCCTCGTGTATACACGTTTATTTCTCCCCTATAGCGTGTGCATCATCGAAGAGCGAGACAGAGAGTGTAGAAAGAGCCGCCTTCATCCACGAAAGCAAAGAAAAAAGAGACGAAAAAAAATTTGGTAATTTCGCCCTTAATAATTCAAATGAATATACGGAGCAAAATGCACGAGAGCCCTTCCCAATATCTAGTGCGCATAGTAATAGTGTATAAATATACGTTATTTATTGTACACAAAGCAATTTTGTAAACAGAAACGTTGCTTGTAATCATTTATTGTAATTTAAATATTTGTATGCGTGGGAGAGACGTATCTTAGGAAAACTCGCTGATTTATGAAGAAAAAGTGAGGAAAAGCATGGCGGAAAATCGAAAGAAAACGCAGAGGAAATTTCTGTCGGCTTACAAGTTGCGGAACAAATTATATTTACGGTCTGAAATTATTTATGATTTTTCCGGTTCCAAATTTGACCCAGATTGTGGAAAGCATGTGATTAATGGGCATTTAATTTCCCCGAAAATTAACGGGTTATACACAGTCAGGATTTTCAAAAAATCGATTTTCTAAACTTCATTTTCGTAATGCACATTTATTTAATTATATACACAGAAAAATTCATGCATGTTTGTAAACATGTAATTACTACAAGTAAAGTGCTTTTGAAACTTTGAAACTTTGCTTTGTTTTTACACAAGCTTTATAAATTTATTCTTTAGTAATTGATCGAAGATTTTTTTACCGATTAATATTTTCCATTTTATAAAGAATTTGAGGCGAACATTTTCATCAAAAATCGATTTTTTTTTTTAGAAGCCGGAATTTTGTTAAAAATAGACATTTTGCTTATTGCTTGGATTGGATACTAGACTATACCTTGTATTAACGAAATCTTTTTTATTTTTATTTATTTTGGATTATTCAATCAAGAGATATCATGCTCACTGCAAGACGCCTTTTTTTAGAAGACCTACGGAAGATCGACAACAGCGGCTTCAAGAATCATTATTTTTTGGAAAAAAAAAAATTCAAAATAAAGTTAAATGTTGCAAAAATATGTATATAAATTTTTACGTTGATAAATTAAAATGTCTTTTCGAAAAAATTCTGGAAAAATCACTTTTTTCGACCTCCTGACTGCGCATAACCTCTTAAATTAGTCCGGTTAAATTTTTTTTGATTTTTCATGCTAAATACCAGAACTGATCGAGTTGATTATTGCATCTCTCGAAAATCCCTCCGGGAGGGTTAATCTCGTTAAAATTCTGAATTTTCATTGATTAAATCGATGGTAAAAAAATATCCTTCAGTTTTTTATGAAAGTATCGTCGTTCGAGATTTTTATATGGTCAAATTAGAAATTATGTCCCAATTCTATTCCGTGATAAGAATTAATTAAAAAGAAAAGTACTAATTAAAGAATGTTCAATATTGAATTTCGTCAAATTATTCCAAAGCACTATATCATATGAAATTTTGAATTTATTAAAGAAAAGTTCGTGACTCTAATTTTCGTGACTCAAAAAATGTATACATTAATTTCAAAGCATATAATCGTGTTATATCAAATTTCATGAAAATCAGTTAAGATGATCAGATTTGATATAATTTGAAATTAAAAAAAAATCTGATCGATTTGACCTGGAATGTCCCATACATATATAAAATTCCCCATACATATACGCTCATTCATTCATTTAAAAATTCACAAATAGAAAAACGAATAAAAAACCTATATGCGCTGCAACAAACATTTCGCTGGCTGAAAAAATTGACAACACGAGTCAATTTCCGCAACTTTGGCAATATTTCAATGTTTGGACTTCAATTATACCGATGCTCATATATTCAATTATACCTATGCTCATTTTCAATGCACGCGGCAAAAATGCTAATTTTTTCACTGAACGGTGAAACAATTCATAGTCGATGGATCGTCAATTTTCCGTTACATATTACGTACAACAAGTCAAGGATACATTTTCCATAAATTTTAAATAAAAAAGAACTCACATGTCGCCTTGCAGGAAATGTTGCACTCGTTTGTATTTTCTTATCGCTCGCAAAGTGTGGCAGTTATACAGCGACGAGGATGCGCAGTGACGCCGGCAAAAGTAACGGGCGAAAATTGACACCGCAGCGCCATCTTGTAGAGAAAGCGCGCACTGCGATAGCGACGACGACCGGTACGCCCCAAGCGTCCAACGGTGACAAGAGGAACTTCAACGCCGCGAAAATTCCGACTTTCCAACCTAACGGAATTTCCTTCGAAAATTTCGACAAATTAGCAATGTTATAGACCAACTTTCACGAAATTAGCTACATGCACACATATATCTCGTTAAAATGCACTTTTCAGACTTTCTGGCGAATATATCAACTGCATATATCGATGCGCATTGCGCAAACAAACTTTAGGCGAAAAATCGCTCGCGCATCAGCGCCAATTAAAATGCATCATTTTTTTTCACGAATGATAAAAACAGTTCGTGACTATTCCCATGTCGATTTTATGCTATAAACAATGGCCCAAGGTTCTCCCTTGCATTTTCAATGGATAGGAGATGAAAAAGAACTTACATACTAGGGATTCAGGATGAAAACGACGCGGGAACAAAGCAGCCACAGAATTTTTGACGCGAACTGCAAAAGGACGCCGCGCGCGATGTGGGTGACGATCGCGCCACCAGCGGCGAAAGGGCGAAGCAAAAAAACGTGACGTACGTGCGCAGCAAGAAGATTTCTGGATGCGCAGAAACAAAAATTTTCATTTTATTATTTTCATGTAAATACGTAAACGTATAACCTCTCATAATTTTCCATTATTTCTCGAACAAGATCTCGTGACAGATAGATTGTCAATCACGATAAATAAAGGTATTGACATTGTGAAATTTATGGCTATTCGAATTCTATCGAGTACTGCTGCAATACAATCGAAGGAAATGGTTCCTTAATTTTTTTTTTCCCACTGACGAATAACAATATTGACGTTTGTTCAAAAATCAAAAATACATTCTGTGGTTTTTCTTTTTCAAGATGGGCAATTGGCAGCTGGAAGTCGCGAGAATGGCAATTTATATTGCGTTTCCAGTTGCTATATTTCACTGGTTCAATCAACCGGAGAATTTCGAAGAGTGGGTGATAAAAACGCGGCGCGAGTTTTATCCACCGGAGAAGCCGGGTGATCGTGAAATGTGGCAAAATTTCATTCGGGACGTCAACAATAAACACGATCTTGAGGAGCTGCGATTGATGGAAGAGGCGCAGAAGAAATTCGATATTTTGGCAGCGGCAAACAAGGCACACTGATTAGACGGACTAGTATATTTTTTTTATCATGTGCACTGTAAATATAATTTAATGCCGATATGATACATTATTATGCCGATAAACAAATTTTTCTGAAGATGCGACAAATGTTTGCTTGCAGTAATTTGAGAATTTATCGCAAGCCTTGCTCCAAAAACTAGATCAATGTAAAATTTACAAAGTCCTGAAATTTTCAATCCACATCAATATACTTTTATGGTCTTTTTCAACATGTAAATGTATTAATTTGGATAGTAAAACGTGAACTGAGGAGTGGAATGATATATTATTTTTAATTCCTCAAAGAAATTTTCTTTTTTTAGAGGTGAACATTTTTTTGTCAATATTTGATGCTAAGAAACTTAAAATATTTTGTAAAGTCAAAAAAAAATTATTTAAATAAAGATTTCTGGATATTCGGCCTTGAAAAACTCTATCAGATAAATTTCAAGCTCATGCTTTTGCAATAATTCTTTATGTGATGAATTTTTATGAGTTTAATATTAAAACAATAAACAGACTAGAAAATTAAAAGAATAAAGAAATACTGACATGGAAAAAACAACAAAAACAATCTTGGATGAAGACAAAAATGAATAGCAAAAATCTGCTCTGATCAAATATTGTCAAAGCAAATTTCTTATCTTTCCCATTATTTATTTACAGATCTATATTAATATGTTTTGTATATTAACATCATGCATAAACATTTATTTCACTACCTCTCAGTAAAAAAAAAAATATCCAGTTGAAAGACTTATCTTTCCATGAAAAATTCACCGAAAATTTGGGTACCCAAAATACCAATTCAAACTATTAAAAGTACATTGTAAATTACCCTATAATTTTGTTTTAGATTGCTGAAAATGATTCTCCAATCAAATGATTAAATATTCCAATCCAAATCCAAGAAATTGTGAGCAAGTTTTTTTGAAAACAAAACTGAATCTCCCAATTTTTTCGATACAGATTTGAATATTTTTCCATACGACCCGAAAAACATTTCAAACATTATCAGATCACTTTGAGCAACTCACAATTTGAGAAATTTGAAACACGTTATCAGCACGTGATCTTAGCTATTTTTTCGTCGATATTCGCGAAGCCTCATTGATACGAGAATACCGGAAATTCCGGCGATAGCAGCGACGATATTTGAACTATTTGAGCCCCAAAGATCCTCGACGAATCCTGTGAGCAATGGAGTTATTAAACGAGCTGTATTCGAAACACTGTTACCAGTGCCCATAATTGAGCCTCTCTGATTGGGTGGACATCGTTTTATCGTCATTTCCGTCATAACCAGACGCAAAAACATGTGAATGGATTTGAGCAATATTGCCCACATCATAAAAATTGCAATATTCCCTGTAGCCGCTATGCCAAGATAGGCAATCGTCATGATAGCGTAAGCGTGGAAAATTCGTTTTTTGTAAAAAAAATCATCAGTATAAAATTTTACGTTGAATCTATCAACAAAGAAAGCGGCCAAAACACCCACGAAACTCTGGATCGATATCGTGTAACCCGCTATTTTCGGCGATACGTCGAATTTTTCACTCAACTTTAAACTGTAATTGTTATGAAAGGCACCGATGGAAAAATCAGTCAAAAATTTCAACGCGAATACGTCCCAGAAAATGGGCCAATCAATGTTGATCAAATCTCTGATAGCGTCCATTATCGAACCTCCGAATTTTTCGTTTTTCTTCTCCTTCACGTCGGCAGCGTCACTTCCGGTTTCAAGCACGGCCAAATCGCCAAGAAACAGATACACCACCGCTGTAAAGAAAAACAAAAAATTTTCTCCAAATATTCGTCATAAAAGTTCACTAGAAAATTGATCGGAAGAATGAATATTTAGAATTGAATGTTCGATTAAAAATTTAAAAAAATCATGCGATTTTCAAACGATTATTATGATTATCAAAATACTTTGTTCTTCATTTTAAATCTACTTAAATTAATTAGAGAAATACAAACCGCTGTTAAGAGCGAATAAAGCACCGACGCAGTAACAAATGTGACTAAATCCATTTTCCAATTCAGCGAGATTTCCTCCTATCGCCGGACCCAGAGTGAAACTTAAGCCTGCCACAGCTTTCATGTATCCGAATACCGTTGTCAGTTGATCTCCCGCGACTCTGTCGACAACAATTGTCCGTAAAAGCACCTGCGTATGCTTGAAGATACCTGGTTTCAGAGAGGAAAGCACGATTCATTGTTTTTGCTTTCTCGCATGGCAAAATAAGAGAAAGTTGCGGAGAAGCCATATGCAATTTTCTATTTTATCAGAGGTTCCAATTTTTTTCATGGAAGATTGAAAATTTACCTAAAATCGTCCTCAAGAGCAATATCAGGAGCAAAGAATGAAGGAGACCTAAAATCGAGTAACAGCAACCAACGACAATCATACTGAAGAACAAAATTTGTTGTCTTCCTATTCTATCGCTCCAACTACCCTGTAAGTGCCAAGGTATTCAAACAACGAAATATTTTCAATACTTTTTCAACTATCTAATTGATGAATACTCGTGAAAAACGAAAATGACCTTTCGTTGATGTTATAATAATATTAGTATGTTTTTATTTTAATTAATAGATTATTTCATCTAGGAAGATGGTATTTTTTTCGGACAAATTCATTTTCGTAATTTGATTGACATATTTGAAGTTTCGAAATTTAAAAAGTTAGAAATTAAATATGAATAAGCACTTTATATAATATTTGATAGAATAATGAAATAAAGTTGCTCTATGTTTTTGATGATCACATTTTCGTTGATCCATACTTTTGATACATTGATTCGTTTTACATTGAAATATAGAAAAAAATCCGTTTATCCAATAATCCATACAGGTTTAAAGAAATCGACACAAAATTAAATGTGCATAATGAATCGGCAAAGCTCTTTGATCTCGAATTTGGCCAAAACTATTCGCGAGATAAAGATTAAAGGATTATTAATTTTTTTTTATCAATGTGATGATTCTAGCCAAATATTTTTACATGAGATAGATGGACTGTAAATATTCCTCATATCGAATTTAGAAAAGAACACATTTGCTCTCAATTGAGTCTGGTAATTTTCATAAAAATTCAGAGATCGCTCCAGCTTAGGTAAATTTTTCAATACGTATTCAGTACATTTCCATGAAATATCAGATTGAATTAAGCAGCGAAAAAAATCGTGCAAATTGAAAGTTTATCACTGTTTTTGAAAATTCACAAAGCTTATTCTGGAAAGAAGTTAAAATTAGGCAAGGACGTTTTTACAAAGAATACAGAAATGTGAAAAAAGTCATGCAGAAGCACTATGCAAATTCTATTATTGTCATACTCATATCGTTTGATAAAATCAATGAACAATTCGTGTCTCAGTCGATGAGGTATTTCAAATGATTTTTGAGTTCGATAGATTTTGCATCTTTGCGGATAAATTCATCGAAACTTACAACAACCGGTCCGCTGACCAATTGAGTAAGCGCATAAACAGAAGTCATGCATCCCATCAAAAAATGTGAGGCTCCAAGTTCTTTGAGACGAGCGGACATCAAAGGCAGAAGAAGGCTCACCGCGAATAGATCCTAGAAAAAAAAAATCGAGAATTTTTTTTTTCAATAGTCGTGTAGAAACTATTTATTGTCATCCACTCGTAACCATTTTTATTTTCATTGCTGTTATCAGAGATAACCTTGAAATATTAATCACATATTGCACGGATAAATTTGCCGCGCAATTGGTGACATTTTTTTTTTTTTAAACAGCAATCATTGTAGCGTGACATGCAAAATATTGGCAACGTCAATTTTTTTATCAACATTTTTGATCTTACCAAAAAAGACGCAACGAAAGTCCATTTCACGACAGCCTCCATTTTAAAATATTTGATTATTTCTTCTGTTTATTAATTGAATTTATTACTTGGAAAACGTGCGTTCGTGCTCGTTGCGTTGTCACATATTTCAATGCATTTCAAAGAATCAAAGCGGGTCCGAAAAAAAAAAAATGACACAACACTGACACGCACTATAGTTACGTTGGCGGGAAACATAAAAGGCCCTCCCCCCTTCCTCCTTAAGCCGCGCATTCGTTTTGGACGCTTACGCGCTTGGAGCACGTATGTAAAGATATATATCGCCATATAAAATGCTACAGGACGTGGCGCTCACAAGCGCGTAAGCTTCCAAAACGAATGCGGGGAAAAGAAAATATTTTGAGCGGGAAAATCATAATGACAAAACTCCCGCCATAAAACGCTAATGGCGAAGGTCTCTAATTTTCGTCAAATATCGACGAGATATTCAACAAAAATGTACTCATTTGCGGAGAATACAATAAATCAAATAATATTAGATTCATTTTTGTCAATATAATCAACGAATTAATAATGCATAGCTGGAAAATTTATTTATATCCACGGAATATTCAATTGAAGAACACTGACCTCTGCTGGCACGACGCGGTACTAAAATCGAGGTTATCGCTTTTTTGCTTGCATTTCCCTCGAAATAAAAATGTTTGAGTTTCTGAAAGTGCACACCCGCGATAAACGTAATGAAATTTGATATTTTATAACAATTATTCTATCGACGAAGCGCGTTAATTGTAAATATTCAGGAGAAAGCTGCGAGATTGCACAAAACTCATCGTCATGGAATCGTTATTACCTTCCGAAATTGCTCGTTTAGTTCTTGGTGAGTAACGCAAAATTCATCGATCAATTGGACGCTAACCTGTTCGCCGCTAATTGTAAACATTGTTTCGACACTTCAGTTTTTCTCGTAGATGTTATCACAACTTTTGCGACCCATTTTTCTCACTTTTGTTCCCGTTGCCGACTGATAACAGCGAAGTTGTTCTTTTTAACCTAGTTTCGCACTTTTTATCAGCGTCGATCATGAGAAAAAGTTTCTCAAGTAATTTCGAAATTTGCCGTTCAGGTTATTTGGAGGATCAAAAATGCGACGAAGCGGCGAAATCGTTTTTAGAGACTTCGCCACATCTACACGAATGCAGAGCAGTTATATCCAGCGGCGGACGCTTCAGTACGAGAGTAAACAACTTAACGCTCGGCGATATTCTGGAAAAATTTTGCGCAACAAATGCAATAAGTAAGTTTTACAAAATATGAAGCTGAAAAGCCAAACAGAAATTCGATTCAAAGATTGCATAATTTTTAATTCCGCAAGGATTTTTGTCTTAGCGAGAGAAATCCATGTTTTAGTTGAGACAAAAAAAAAAGAGGCAAAGTTGCACTAGCCTAGCCTTGATATATTTTTAGGATTTAAACAGTTCATCGTTGCTTTGAATGTTTATATGTAATTTTTTCAGTACACGAAAGAATGAGCAAAGTTTCGGACTGCGAGCAACTGAAGCATTGTGGCGATCTCTTGGAACAACTGAGATTTTTAGTGGACGGATCTCGAGGTCAGCGTTTTGTCGTCAACATCAATGTACCCGTGAGTGAATGATACTTTCAATTAATATCCAGTCGCGCTTTGAAACTTTCCCATCCTGAGAACAAAGACAACTAAAAAAAACCCTGCAAATTGGTAATTTGCACATTGCTTCCTCATCTTTATCCATAGTTCACACAGCTTCGTTTATCACAAAATATGGCTATCAAATTTGGCTTCCTCGTAAAGGCAGCTTTATTAACTATCGAGAAACATGAGTAATCAATGTGCAAATTTTCCAAATTCTTTCAAATTTACTTCTCGCCACATTTGATTTTTGCTAAATTCAATAGCGAACAACCTTGACCACTATTTCGAACGTGTACTAAATTTCAGTACAATATCTCGCAAATAAACGAAGTTAGAGTACGTTATTTTTCAAAAAAACCAAAGTTTGATAAAATTTTAATCGTTCGATCGATTATTGCCAAATTTAATAACGAACATCCTCGATAGCTATATTAGCTCTGTGCAAAGTTTCAGTGCAATATCTTGAAAATTGCACAAGATAGAGCGTTTACAGTATTTTTCAAAAAATTAAAAATTTCGTCGTCTCGTCTGCTTTCACAGACGGCGTCTCAGGCTTCGGTAGGATCACCGATAATATCCAGCAGTATGAGAAAACGTCGTCACAGCGGCGGTGACCGCGATCGTTCGAAACGTCCGCACAAATCGCACTCGCACTCTTTCGGAAAAAATTCCGAGCCAATCTCGAATCAACGTTAGTAAAAATTTCACCTCATCGTCGAATCGCCATCGTTTTTTCGGATTTTCAGACTTAATTTTTGTCACAGTGACCAGCGACGCAGTGGAAACGACGCCATTGGAACATTTACCGGGTCATTCGAGCTCCGAAAATGCGGAAAATCTCGAGGATAAGAGTTTTGAGAAGTCACAAGAATGTCCGTCAAATTGTTCGTCGTTCATCGCAGAAGTGACGCCGGTCGCTCGATCCTTGACGGACAATCCTCAAACTTCGTTGGACAGTATCAAAACGACATCGACACCCGAAACCGTGAAATCTCTGAAGCAAGTGCAGGAAAAACTTCACGAAAGATGCTCCGCGGCAACGGATACAGAGGAATTGATGCAATTTACCAACACCGAGGTTCAAACAACGCCTTATGACGCAGCAGAATCAGAAAATGAATCGACCAACGAACCCGTCGAAAATCTAAGTGTGAGTCTTGCCTACAAAGCCTACAGAGCCAGTATAGCTATTAATGTTATTTGCTATCAAATTTGGGGAAATTCGATCGAATTTGCACATTGATTACTAATATTTTTCAATAGTTAACAAAGCTTCCTTTATGAGGAAGCCAAATTTCATCGCCATAGTGTGTGTTAAAGGAAGCTACGTGAACTATGGATAAAGATGAGGAAGCAATGTGCAAATTTCAATTTGCAGGGTTTTTTGTTTTAGTTATTGACAAAGGAATTGCTTAATCGTACGGAATTGCAAGAGAGGATAGCCGAAAATATCAATAAGGCAATTCTTCCTTCGGACATTTCGTTGAGAGATGTGAGTCTCACGGAGTCTGTGGGCGGTGAAATGAATACGTCGATTATGACGGAATTGAATAACGCCATCAAATCCGTTGTAACGGCGACCGAGAGCGATCCCGTATTTGCCAAATTTCTCGATGAAATAATCGGACCAAATGGGGAGAACGATACGAGTCCGGACGAAGACACGGATCATCAGTCAGGGGAAACAACTGAGTAAGAATCATTTTCTAAAATCCACTTTTCAGATTCAGCACTTATTTAACTAATGCAGCTACAAGCGCTCGACATTTTTAAATAACGTATGGACTGTTTTTTCACCCCACCTCACGCTCGTTTTTTTTACTCCGCAATTTCAGATCCGTCAACAAACCAGCTGACGTAATATCCGAGGAAAAAATCGAGTCACTGAAAGCCTTCGACAAGATAACATCACAAGAATCGGTAACGAGTGAAATGCCGTTGAAAAATTCCGATCAAATTATCCCAGAGGAGAATCCAACGTCGGAAAAGCTCGGGACCAAAGATGACGCCACGGCCCTTGAAGATGTGAACGAGGCCGCTATTCTCAGTATAATAAACGCGAACAATAAATCAGGAGAGGACAAGGACACAGTTGAGATAACAAGTGAAATTTTGCACGTTGGTCTCGAGAAAGGCGAATCGGCTGGTGAGAAGAAACAAGATGCTGAAGTAATAGTGGTGAGTCCCGACATTTCCCAGAACATGGTCGATTCGAATTTGCAACCAACGATGCCGACGAACGATGGAAAGAAGTCGAGAAAAACGCATTTTCGTAAACCGCGAGTGACAAAACCGAAAGCAAAGGTACCCGAACCGGTCGTCGAAAATCACATGATGGAGAACGAGATAATGACAATGCCAACGCTCATAGTATGTTCGAAGGAGGAAGTTGCGCAAATGGCCAGTCAACCACCGATTCATGTAAGCGATGTCCTAACCGGTGGCTATCGCGCTTCGAAATTTCTCCCTATCGCCCCGAAAACGAGCGAAATTCTTGCGCTCCCACCAAAACCCGAACCCCTTTATCTGAGAGCGATATCGGTACCTACGACGAGTATGTCAATGTATCCTGGAATCAACGAACCCTTCAAACTGCTGCCAGGTCCGCAGCATTGTCCGGAGGTACAGCGCACGGTTGCACCGAACATCTTCAATCCTTCTTTACCAAAAATCGCACCCAAGGTCATGCCGAAAATCGTGCAAACCAATGTGAGCAACGTTCTCGACGCGATACCGCCGAATGTTCCAAAGATACCGGAAAAAATAACACTTTACGGTAACGAGAACAGCGCGATAACGGTTCTCGAAAATTCCGTCCTGCCAACAATCAACATGGATCAATCGATCAGTATCAGCGGAACCGGATTATCGCCTTACTTGAAATTCAACAATGAAAAACCACCGGAAACAGGCGTCGCGAGTTTGCCCTCGTTAGGGTCGATTGATCTCGAGGAGGATGAGCAACCGCAAGCCTCGACCTCGAAGCAGGATAGTTACGATCACATAACGAAGAGAACGCCTCGTTCGCTGCTAAAAAGTCGCTCGAAGAACAATCGACTCAGCTTATCGACACCTCGACGTCGCAGCAATCACATAAGAGCCCTGGATTTCAATACACCAACGAAGGGCATGAGAACGGGACGTCGTATGAGCATAAACGATAGTATGGAGTTGTTGAGGGGCAAAAATTCGCCGTATTTGAAGAAAATCTGTCGCGCCAGTTTGTTCAAATCGCCGCCTTTCACTCCTGGTACCCCGAAGAGAATGAAAACACCGTCGAAGGATCGTGGTGGACCTTGCAAAATTCCAATCGCCACGAGAAGTCCTGCGCCGAAGCTCCAGGGCGGATGGGACAAGTACACCGGAGTCGGTATGATATTGGGAACGACGTCGTCGAGCTCGGCGAGTAGTTCACCCTCGAAGATAACTACAATTGCGGCAATGACAACGACAACGACGATTACGACGACCGGGACGTCAACGTCAACGTCGACGACAACGACGACGACGACAACGTCGACAATTGCTCCAACACTGAAGAGCTGGGACGAGGATTTGCGAAAAACGCTGCAACTCAGCGATGATACGACGAAGACTGTAACGAAGAAAGTTGCGAAGAGGCCAGCGGCGAAAAGAAGACTTAGAAAGAAAGTTAATCCCGGTAATTCCAGCATTCACACCGACGAGGCATCCAGTGACCTTGACAACATCGCCACCTCGAAGCCAATCGATTCGTCCAAGGATTCAGCGTTACCTCCAAATTCTCAATCAACGGAGAATGAATCTATCGGCACATTCAACGAGCCCTCGAAAATTGATGGCATCGAAGAAGCATCGACGAAGAAAAAACCTTCGATGATCGAAGATTCCAAGATCGCCATTGTTGAACAGAAAATAACGTCTCAGACGACGAACGTCGAGGGAAAAACCGATGCGAGTACGTCGAGGGTCGTCGAGACGTTGACGACCAACGATGTAGTTGTTAAAACTGTGAAGAAGAAGTACGCACAATTGAAAACTATAACGACGAACGTCACGAGAATCGAGAGAATAGGAACGGAAATATTGAGCAACGAGACTGCACGGAGAAGCTTGGAATTTTCGGCCGTTTGTCCGGAAAATATTGTCGCTCAGTTGCCGGATATGCTGGAACTCGAGACACCGAGAAAATTCGACGCGAGTTTTGGAATTCCACCAACTCCGAGACTCCTCAGTCCCAGCAATAGTCTGACCACGCCTTTCGCTCAATTGGGCGAGGACGTCACGAAGGTACGAGGTTTCGTTTTGACACCGGAATTTCCGCCAACTCCGAGTATCGCGATAACGCCGAAGCAAAACGACGACACCGTCGATGCGACGACGAGAAAAGGCGAATTCGACGTTTCCTCGTCGTATTATCAGCCCAGCAATGAGCTCAAGGATCCACGAGTGCCAAAGCAAAATGATCAGTCTCGACACGACATGAGTCTGCCTTTGCCAGGAATGTTGCTGGCGCTCGCGAAAGAATCGCGAATCCGTGATTTGAGTACGGAAGTTGCCGAGGGTTTTCAGGCTTCCACGAGCAACAATAAACTCGAGATAACGCAATTCGAGGTCATCAAGGAGAATTTACCGCGCGAGGAAGCTTTTCGCGAGCTCAAAATATCGAATTGCACGAACGAAGGAGCGAAAATGCTTGAGACCGTCGATGAAGTTTCAACGACGAAAATTTCGACGGTTAATTTGAATCACGATGAACCTAACGATGGAAAAGATATGAACAATACGAGTTCCGCTATCGACGATTCGTCTGACAGCGACAGTAGCTCGTCCTCGGATTCATCGACTTCTTCGTCGTCTTCCTCGTCGAGTGACACCAGCGGCACAAATGTTTCGATAAATATCCCAATGACGAAGCTGAACTCGAAAAACAAAATGAACAAGATTTACACCGATACGAGTAACGATTCAATGGCGAAAAATATTAACGTCGTTCAGGATGCGATTCAGGAGAGTAACGAGGATAAAATGGGTTTGCATGAGAAACATGTGATAACTCTGCATTCGTCGCTCAATGATAATGAAAATTCACCGAAAAAAGTATTTTCCATCGCCAAGACTGACGACGAGCTCAAAGAAATGATAACCGAGACACCGGCCAAGGACGAGTCTCTTCTCGACGAGGCTGTTATATCGGAAACGCCGAGCAGCTCGAAGCTCGGTATAGAAACGACGAATCTTAATTCGAAAATATCGGCATTGATAACGTCGGAAAATTGTGAAAGAGAGGTCATCGACGATAGCAACGTGACGAAGAAGGCAATGCCGAAGATCGTGAGCGTACAAAGAATTTTGCCAAATGTCTCCATTGCCCTGAAACCACCGAACGTTTCGGAGAGTCACTGCGATTCGGTGCAAACTACGAACAGAATTGACACCGATGATGAATTTTGCAGAAATCTCGAGGAAAAGCGTTTGCGATTGATGGCGAAAATCAAGAAAGCGGAAAAACCGACGATGAGCCGAGCACGAATAAAACGAACTATCACTTTGTCGAGAAATAATAAGAAGCAGCTGTCTGGAACGAAAAGTGCAATTCAGAGCGAGGAAACGGAAGTTGGCAGTAAGAACATTGCGGAAACGAAGAGTGAAATCGTCGAGGAAAATGATCCATCGGACCCAAAATCTTCGACCGAGAGAGAAATCGCCGAGGAGAATGAAGATTCGAAACGAAAATCTTCACGAGACAGAGGAATTACCGGGAAAAATGACGCTTCGAAGCCAAAATCTTCGCGAGAGAGAGATTTTGTCGAGGAAAAGCATCCTTCCAATGAAAAATCTTCACGAGAAAACGAAATGGCTGCGGAAAAGCAATCTTGGAATCGAAATACTTCACGAGACAGAGATAGTGCCGAGGAAAAGGATTCTTCAAAAGAAAAATCTTCGCAAGACGAAGAAATGACCGAGGAAAAGGATTCGTCGCAGCAAAAAAATTCACGACTCGGAGATATTACCGGGGAAAATAATTCTTCCAAGGACCATTCTTCACGAGACACAAAAATTGCCGAAGAAAAGGATTCGCTGAAGAGAAAATCCTCACGAGAAAGAGAAATCACCAAAGAAAAGTACTCGTCAAAGGGAAAATTATCGCGCGAGGAAGAAATCGCCGAGAAAAAGGATTCGTCACAGCAAAAATCTTCACGACACGGAGATATTACCGCGGGAAATGATTCTTCAAAGGACAATTCTTCACGCGAGGCAAAAATTGCCGAAGAAACGGATTCGTCGAAAAGAAAATCCTCGCGACAAAGAGAAATGACAACAGAAAAGGACTCGTCAAAGGGAAAATTGTCGCGCGAGGGAGAAGTCGCCGAGAATGAGAAAATTTCAAAACGAAAATCATCGCGCGACGCAGAAATTTCGGCTAAGAAAAATGCAACCGAGCCAGAAGATGTAGAAAAACTAAAATCGAAAAGCAATATGATCGTGGAAGAAGGTAAAGAAAGAATAGTGACAAAGAAAAGCGTTGAAAGTGAAACAAAGGAAAAAACCACAATGACGAGGAATACCATCGAAGAAGAGGAAAAAGTCTCCGAAAGGAATATCAACGAAGAAAAGACGCTGGAAAAAACGGTTAACGAGAAGAACAAAAAGGCGCTAAACGCTGAAAAAGATTCAACGGATTCAAAAATTGAATTGCCAATTTCCAACGACGAGGGAATTAAGCAAGAAACGAAAGTTTCAGAGTCTAATGCAATCGAGAAAAGCAAAAAGAACCTGATCAAAGAGAAAAATGACAATATCGCTGATTCTGCGAGTAAGAGTATAAATCCAAGTATTAAATCTCACTCGTCCGAGAGGACAATCTTGAAGAAAGAGTCCGAAGTACGAACGAGCAAGCAAATGACAAAAATCGAAGAGAAGATATCCGAGGAATCGACCCAAAAGAGCAGCGAGGAAATTCCGCAAAATGAAATTTTGGAAAACACGAAGAAAGAGGAAACATCGTTGATCGCTGTCGAGACGAAGGTCGTGACAAAGTCAAAAGTCGATCTGGTCAAACGGGATTTATTCTCCGACGAAGAGTCCAACGATCAAAGAACAACGCGCTCAAAAACACGTCAAACAACGGATCCTCGGAAATGCGAGAACAACGCATCGCCAATTGCGACGAATTTTACGCCGCAAAAAGGATCCTCTGCGTCGTCAAAGACGGAAAATTTGCCTGGTGTTCTTGAGTGTCTCGACCTCGTGCCTACCATCAAGAGCAACGATTCATTTGCCAATTCCAATATCCTCGATAGCTCGCAACAGTGTCACGCTGAATTTTACTTTCTCTACGACGACAGCGTCCCGACTAAAAGAAGAAAACGTAAATTCAGCAATAACGAGCTTGAACTTCGGGTTGAGGTCGAACTGAGCGATGAAAATTGGGCCAAGTGTCCGAAAGTCATGACGGCGACGATATTCGAGGAAATATTCAACTTATCGCCACCACGAAGAAGAAGAGGACCAGCGAAAGAAGCGTCGAATTCAAATACAGCAGCGACGACGTCGACGACGGCGTTATCAACAGCGACGACCTTGAAATCTTCAAGGTGCAAGAAAAAAGATAATTCCGTGAAAAATGGAAAAACAGTATTCAAGGATATTCAGGAAAAACCCCTCGCTACATCGTCGCCGGTCTTCAAGATATCAACTTCCAAGGTCAAAGCTTCGTTGTCACCGTGCAAGAATATTGATAATCAAACGGACGTGAAAAAGAAGAGCAACGCTAAAAATGACAAGGAACATGGTATGAGACTTCGGAGTAGCGAAGAACAATCATCATTGTCCCATGAGAGGAAAAATCAAGAATCTTGTTTATCTTCAATTCCAGAAAAACAAAATTCGATGAAGCGCAAGAGAAAAATATCGTCTTCGAGGGACAGCGAGCAGGTGAGAGAATCATTCCCGATGCTCGACACGGTGGTCACAGTCAGGGAAAAGCTAGAGATTTCAGGGAATTGAAAATAAGATAGAAAAATCAAAATTTTCATAATTGTATTAAAAAAATAGCAGTTCTAGCAAATTTTAGTCAGTGAGCTTAAGAAAAAAAAAAATAAATGTGAGAAAAAAAGAAGCTGGCTGTTTAAGCAAAGAAACTTGCGAATAAAAACAGCCTTGACTCGTGCAAGGTTTTTTCTACGTTTTTTTTTCAACTTTTCAAGGTCATGACAAAGAGTAGATAGTAATTATGATAAATATAGAAATACTCAATCCATTTTATTGTCATACTCATTCTTTCACTTCATTTAAAAAATAATATGCTTGTACTGATAAAAAAAACTGATTATGCGATATCCATTTTGAAGATTTGTTATGAAAATTGTGTTTTGGGATAATTCGTTCAGGGAAAAGACAGGGATTTTATTCTTAATTTTTCGTGACCACTCTGTTCGAAGTTTCGTTACTGAAAAATTGTTTCGGTGAACAAAGAGGTAAAACGCAATTATTACGAATGTTCAACAGGTGGAAAAAAAATCGAGATCCAATAATCCGCAATTACTCTTGAGCAAATTGGATCTTGACAAATTTCTCACGACCGTCCATGGGCCGATTGAATGAGCTATCTTCATCAGAGTTTAAATCGTCAGATGTGCGCATACAGATTTCCTTCTCCTGGAGAATTGATGAATCTAACTAAGAAGATTTTAACAAACGAGAATGCTGAGCATTTCAAAATTGAACATACTTTGTTACTTCATTTGTATTAAATTTTAGGTATCAACAGTTCGTCGAAAGACTGATTGTTAAACGACCCGAAAAGTGCTATGTATATAATAATTAGTAATTAACACTTTAAAACAGAAATGAACTAAAAATCAAAGCTTTAATTGGCCTCTAAGGTTTTTTTTTAACAAAAAATCGTTGATCTGTGGGAAAAAAGGCTGTCTATGTATATACGTTATAAAAAATAGATTTTTTAAATATTTCTGATTTCGTTTTTATTGAATCTTTTTTTTTTGTAACTGCATTTAAGAGAAGCACCGACACTATTTTTTTTTCATGCAAATTTATCTTCATAACAGTGAGATTTTTTCTTATGTCTTATTTTCCATTTAGGACTCTCACGACTCTTCAGTAAAATTTGAAAGATTAGTGATTTACAGAAAGATTATTATTTACCGTAGTGGCCGGTGACACTAGCAGCTCTTCAGCATTGAAGAGTAATGAGTAAAAAATGCAACACGTGCAATTTCTTTGCCCAAAAACTGATTTTCAATTGGATTTAACGTAAGTGATGTAGTTAAGTCTATTATTTTAACTTTGAAAATTGATCTTTGTGGTCATAATGACTTTCATTCTAAATTTATATTTTTTTATTGTCTCTTTTGGTTCGTTTAGGCAGATAAAATAAAGAATAAAGGCACGTACAAGATTTATCCTTTATTATACATTTTTGAAATGATTGAAAAATACACCAAAAATTGAACATTGTGGCTTAGAATCCATTGTTGTTTAGAATCCATGGACAAACTATAAAAAAATGGGTGAAATGTTTTCTCGTGAAATACTTAATACTTTCAAAATATATATCGGCAGTATTTTTTTTTTTTTGCAGAATAGAATTCAACACTTGGATTTGGCGACTTTGTCGACCTCCTCAACGCAGTCCATGAATTTTTTCCACTGCTGCATGTTCATCGATATCCCTAGAATCAAAAGAAAATTGCAGGATCCTGGCGAAGGCAAGAAAAAAACCGTTAATCAATTTTTTGGTTATTCCTTTACCTTTTTTTCCGGGTTTCATCTCGCCCTCTTTGTCCATGTACATTTCTCGTATGTCAACATACAATGTACCCTTGAATTCGCGTACTTTGACGAAACGATTTTTCCCAATTTCCCAGCTGGGCTCTTCCTCTTCTTCCTTGCTCGATTTTTTTGGTTTTTTGCTCGATTCGGCCTTCTCGCTTTTCTCCTCAACGGCTTTCGACTTTCTTTTCGGAGCTTTTTCAACCTTTTTAATAAAAATAACGAAACAGAAATTACAATTTCATTCCGAAAGTCATATCAACTTTGAACTTTTTTTTTCATTAGATAAAATTACCTCGCTATCGCTATTGTCGCTCGACAAATATTCCTTTGATTTCGGCATCTTTTATCAGAATTCTAACGAGCTCTCGTACCGAATATCCGATGAATCTCTGTCGTAAATAAGTAGTAAAAAAAGTGTAAATTACTTCGTTATAACATGGAACGTGGTCCTGAATGATCAATCTAACACGCTTTCATGAATTTTTTGACCGTTACGTATTTGTTTTTTTAGGTTATGAACAAAACGCAACCGGCAGACGCGAGAGGGCGCGAGTGTTCGATCAATCATTTGCGCGGGAAAGTACAAACAGACCGTTGTAAACTTTCGCAAAACGGAATAAATTAACACGAGTAATTATTCACTTATAGTTTGTAAGTAAATAATCGCTGTAAGTTACTGTAAGTTACTGTAAATTACTGTAATTTCTTGTAAGTTACTGATGGATTTGCAGGAAGGTGAGAATAGAATCTTTGGCGTTTGGAGTAGGAGCATCGCTGCTGATTTTTTGGCGCGGTTTTACGACAACTTTGAAGACAAGTGGCGCCACGCAGCGAACAACGTGAGTTTACGATACTAATTGCTCGCGGTTTTTTTCAGCAGAAGCCAGTTTAGTTGTTTAGTAGCCAGCACGGTAGCCAGCAATCCAGCATCAGAAGCCCGCGCACGCTTGTGTTTGCAAGTAGAACGTTAATTGGGACTGTTGGGAGAAAAAAAGTATATTTGCTCGATAGAATCAACAGGACAGTGGTCAGGAGAAGAAGATAAGAAGAACCGTGATCACGTAAGTTTTCATAATCTTCTTTATTCAGTAAAAACAATTATATGTGTATATGTATATATCATAATATATGTTGATCGAACTCGGCCGTGTTTGACACCGCGGCATTTTCTTCTTCACAAGCACCAATTCGCCGGCGTATACAGAGTGAATATTGTATATTATTTACATTTTTCTATCGTGGATAAGATCATACGATACTTTCTTCATAACCTTTTATGGATAATCGTATGAGGGACAGCGCTTTTTTACAAAGGCAAAAGTAGACGTCTCGAGTAATCAACAAAGAAAAGGCGGCCGTTTTTTTTTAACGTGGATTCCTCAAACTATTTTTCTTCCCTGGGAATATTTTGCTTTGAGCATTAAAAATAAAATTCAGTCTGTTTAGTTCTGCGCGCGAAAAAAGAATAGAAAAGAGATAAGTTATTTTATATGATTTCATATTGTCGATTATATATCGGAGCTTTCACAGAGTATCTCGCAAAATGTGCTTTTTTCTTGGGGGCAATTGGGACAATGATATTTGTATTAAAGAAAAATGTTTATTCGCGAGGTACATACAAATTTTATCTAATCAAATGTTTGACGATTTTTCAATCGCTGTCATCGGTGTTTCTTTGAGCCCGGGTCAACGGCCTTCGGCTATCCTCGTCCGAGCCGTAAATCACGTCCTCGTCCGAGTCGTTTATCATCGAAAAAGCAGGATTGTCCTTTGTTATGGAAGAATCTGAAACATTTCATCGAGAGGATTTTTTAGACTTTTTTGAATTTGAAAAAATATCATTTTTTAATTTTTTGCAGATTTCTAAAATTCGACCATCGATTTTTACAAATTTTTCAAGGCATTTTTTCCGGCGATTTTCAAACTGCTCCCATTTGTACAAAAATTTAGGTATCGAAATTTTTGAGTGCCAAATCGAAAACAAATTATGAGCGCTTGAAATTTTCGCTTTGTGAGGTTTTTGAAAAAGGGGCCAAAATTGAGGCAAAAGTGTTTTTAATAAAAATTCATCAAAATTTTTATTAAAAAAAAAACTATTGGGAGATTCGGGGGGACAAAATACATGAATATAAGGTTTAAAAAAAATTAATAAAAAAATTTTGTTTCGCGATGTGGTCAGAATTCAATTGCTTCAGTAAAATGGCTGTGATTTTTTTTCTAAATGGAGTTTTGGCTTCTACATGCGCCCATTCTCTTCGCGATCGGTGTAGCTTCGAAATCCCGCTTGGTTCATCCGATTCCGATAACTTTTCCATTTTTGGTAGATTTTTAAAATCAGACCATCGATTTTTGCAAATTTTTGCATACATACCCCATTTTTTTGGCGATTTTCAAACTGCTCTGATTACAAAAAAAAAATTAGTTATCGGGATGAACCAAACGGCATTTTTTAAGTTTAATCATACCGCTTGCGTACGTAAATTTTTGAATCGGTCAAACGATACTAAAGTTATGAGCGCTTGAAATTTCACTATTATGCGATTTCCAAAAAGTGACCCAAAAATGAGCAGACAAAATTTTTTTTTTATCATTAACAATATTCATGAGAAAAAGCCAGAAAAATGTTAAAAAATATTATATTTTTGCAAATTTTTCAAGGCTCTTAATTTAACGAATTTCAAGTTAAAATTTAGTTTAGTTCAATGAAAAGACGCATGAATGATTCTGAAAATGATTTTAAAAAAAAAAAATTTGGCTAAAGATTGGTAAAAATATTGATTGAAAAATTACAAATGTTTTTTTCGCGTAACTTACGTTGTCCGTAAACTTGCTGCAACGCTGGTGAGTACACGTAAGCCATCGTGTACAAATAAAAATTTAAAAGCCCGTAAAGCGCCATGAATTGTGCGGAAGTTTTGTAATAAGTCGAGAGTCGCGACGCAAAACTGTCCTCGAGAACACCAGCGCCGAATTGTCTCGCCGTTACGATTGTGCAA
This sequence comes from Alloplasta piceator, assembly GCA_946863875.1. NCBI lineage: Eukaryota > Metazoa > Arthropoda > Insecta > Hymenoptera > Ichneumonidae > Alloplasta > Alloplasta piceator. The sequence goes on along the minus strand of OX333077.1, from coordinate 8,295,287 downwards.
ACAATCGCCACGATTCCAGCCAGTAGAGTCAAAAATCGTAATCGCAAATCTGCAATGATATCACGATTGTTGAATAAATTGAAATCGAGTAAAAAAAGCAATTGTTGATTTTTGAAAATTTTATAACTCACCAAAATATGGCATTGATCGTAATTCACTGTACGCCCGTAGGATCAAGAGTAAAAGATAAGCGATGTAAATACCACCGACGGTGAAGAAAAAGACTTTGAATCCCTGAAAGCATTAAAATTATTATTATTTTAATTATTTTGAATTATTTTTTTTAATTGTATTTATTTTTTAATGGACAATATCGACATATTTTTTATCACGGTGGATCTTTGTCCTCAAAGTGTCGCAAGATAAATTAAAGAATATTAAAAATTACAAGAACTATGAATTCTTTAAGGACAAGCTTCTATTTTAGCCACGTTTTTCGAAAAACTTAATTTATTTTGAAAAAATTGTAAAAAACGAAATGTTCCTTCACAATTATAAACCCCTCGATGAAAAACTCTACGTTTTCATAATTGAAAAATATTAATTACAGGCAAAGTAGAGACTAGTTAAAAGTCAAACGTAATCGACTAGTAGAATATTATTCAAACTATCTATATTTGCGATCTGTCGAGATAACGATCTGTCGAACTTTTTGGATTTTTCTTGAAGTAATTAAAATAATTAAAATATTATTTAATTATTGAAAGACGTTACAAATTTGTATAACAATCTACACAATTATCATACAAATTATTCAAATTCCACGATAGAGTCAATTTATTCATTTCTATTAATTTCCTCTATATTTGTGTACATTGAATATGGCTCCTTGATACTAGTCTACTTTCGAAGGCCAAAAAAAGAAAATTTTTAAGATTTTTTTCTCAGCTCATTTATTAGTTATGGCGATAAAACTGTTTTTAGAACATTGTTTAATCCTTCGAAAATAGAAAAAATAAAATAATCTTTATTTCGATTCTTTGAATAATTTAATAATTTAATAGAAGGCGCCAAAATCGAAAATGTCTTGTCCCATGGCCGACAGTTAATCTCAGGATTGGCGAGTCTGAAAAAAAAGCATTTTAAAGAGGAAAAATTCTTACACAACAATTTACCACCGTTAATAAAAAATCGATAAAAAAAAATGGCGAATGTTTGAAATGAAAAATTGAAATTTTCACAATTTGTTCCAAACATCCGCCATTTTTTTTTAAATCGATTTTTCATTAACAGTGGTAAATTGTTGTGTAAGAAACCTTTCTCTTCAAAATGCTTCTTTATTTTTTTGTTTCAGACTTGCCAATCCTAATTTCCACTTTGGCGCCTTCTATAAATTATTCAAAGAATGAAAATAAAAAATAAATTTTTGTTTTATACTTTCGAAGGATAAAACAATGTTGTAATAACAGTTTTATAGTCATAGTTGTCAACCCTCCACATGTAAACTTGAATTTTGGGACACCGTCTGTACTCTGGGTCGTTAAAGTCCTGCTAATGTTTTTTCTATGAAAAAAAAGCGTCAGAAAAATCTGAAAAAATTCTGAATTACTTTTATCACGTTGCTTTCCGAGATCCAATCATTTATTTAACCCTTTATAGTAAATAAAATTTGTTTACAATTTTTTCAATTCCAGAGATATTCGATTTGAAAATTTGGCCTGTGCCTTAAAAGACCCAGTGTACAGACGGAGGGTTGAAGGAGCTGAGAAAAAAATCTTAAAAATTTGCTTTTTTTGGGCTTCTAAAGTAGAGTAAGAGACCTTAATTATCACATGCTTCAGTAACCTCACAATTATATTTTTTAATTATCGTTCTCTATAAAATTGACGGTCAGGATCAACGGACTCTCGTAAAACGTGTTTATTCTTTCTCTCTCGAGAAGTTTTGCGGTCGGCAAAGATTCTTTCATCTTCAAACACACGGCATTGCGAGAAGTTTCGATTTCTGTACAACTTTCGACGACTCTTTGCCTAATACAGATCTCCTTTGACGACGTTTGTGTGTTTCGCGATTCTTCATCTCGACACACACACGCATATTCACTGATAAACCCCCACCCCCTGTGTTTTCCCATTTTTCCGCCTTTGCGGTGAACTTGATGGAAAAACGAAGGCGCAACTCTGATCGGACAATCTATCAGGAAGAGTCACAGTAACGATTCACAGTTCGAGAAGCTCTTACACCTTCACTTTCAGTGATCAATAATTATTTCATCAATTTTCCAATCAGTGAAGTTTAGGTCTTTGGTGTTTGCATTTTTTTCCATAATTAAAATCACAAATTGTTTTTTAAACAATGAATGATCCAAGTAAGTGCATTATTCTTTTTTGGTTACTGTAACAATTACATTTTTCTTTTAATATCAAATTATTCCTGTTGCAAATTTAATTATTTTATCAATTTTTCGATCACCGAAATTAATTTCAAAAAACGATCTAAGTATATCAATTATTTTTTAATTATAGTGACCATGAAATATTTTTTTTTTATATATAATGATTATTTGATTTTATTGTTTTTCAGTTTTCCATTTATGGATCCTTTGGATTTTTGGAAAAACAGCGGAATCACTTTCCACCGTCGAGTGTCCACAATACTCGCAAACGGATAATCTACAATATCAAGATTACTATTCATCGATGGACTGCACATTGATAATGTCCTGTAAGGATCGATTCGATATTTACGGCGATAACTCAGAATTTTGCCCCGAGGTTGAACAATTTCGCGAGGACGATTTTTTGTACGACTGTTTTGGGGAAACCTCTCACACATGTTCCATGAGACTCAAAGTCACGATGATGAGAAATTTGGAAATGGAATCTACACTGGAGAATTCTTGTTCCGATATTGAGGATTCTTCGCGCTCGAGACTTTTTCCATTTCCTGGCAATTGTTCTATGGTAATTTTTTTTTCTTTCAACAAATTTTCTAATTTTGTTGAATATCTTTGTCAATTTTGTCAATAGGGTTCTAATAACTAATTGTTCAAAAATTTAAGTAATTTAATTTTGATTAGTTAACCCGGGAAAAAAAATCATACATGATCATATATAATCATATATAATCATATATGAATCATATATGATCATATATGAATTATATATGATCATGTATGCCGGGAAAAAATGGTCATATATTATCATATATGATCATATATAATTATATATGCCTTAACATGACATCATGAATGATCATATATAATCATATATGACTTGGTCATGCATGATCCTGAACGAAATTTGTCTCTATATGATCATATATGATTATATATGTTCATATATGATCATATAGAGACAAATTTCGTTCAGGATCATGCATGACCAAGTCATATATGATTATATATGATCATATATGATTTTTTTTTCCCGGGAACTTTCAATAATCTTCAACAAATCGTTCCAATGACTTGATTACTGAATTATTGTCGCCCTAAGATTATTCACAAAATCGCAAAAACATTATTTAAAACCTACAAAATTTACAACATTTGTTTGGCCTATTACTTTTGTCGGTTGAAATTTGGCAATTTGTTGCTTAATAAGCTCTTATAAGCAGCGATAAAATTACCATCATTCAGAGCCTTGCAATAATTGAAGAAAATATTTTTCCAACACTCAATGAAATTTCAAAAATTAATATTTTTACCAGAGTTTAGTATTGAACTAATTGAAGCTTTTTTTCAATTAATTTTCTACTGTATAGTTTCAAAGCGTGGGATTCTTTTCAATATTTTCATATTCGTCTGAGACTATTTTGAAAATCGCAAAAGAATATTTTAAAAATTATTTTATGAACAAAGAAATTTTATGAACGAACAAAAATTATCGATTTGACATGGAATGACCCATATGTTCTAGCAACTTTTACTAATGAGAAATTTTGCTTTCTCAGTTCTACAAGTGCGATTGGGGAAAAGCTATTTTGTTCGAGTGTCCAAAGGAATTACATTTCAACGCGGATCTGCAAGTCTGCGACTGGCCATGGCAAGCGCGATGCGATTTCACGTGGATTGACTGTCCACGACCTTATCCTCGATGTCCGACGAATTACCCGAAACCTCTTTATATGCCGCATCCGCGATTATGCGATAAATTTTATCAATGCGATTGGGGCACTTCGCATCTGCAAACTTGTCCCACGGGACTGCATTTCAATTCTGAGCTGAAAATCTGCGATTGGCCTTACAGGGCTAATTGTCGAGTTTGCTAAATTCTTGTCTGATAGAAATTTCTCCGGAAATCATTCGGATAACAAAAAACTAAAAAATTAAACTCCGATAGAGAGCTCGTTGAAGATTTTAACTATTTTCTGAATATTTTGTCCTTCCAAGACATTGTGATGATTATTTGAAATTATCTTCATGATGAAGTTTTTTCAAAATTTACTTCCTCATGAAGGAAGCTTTGTTTTTAAGATTTCACTATAGCGAACAAAATTGTTTAAATCCGAAAAAATCGATAAAAGGGTTTTAATTCAACGAAATTTTTAATTTTTTAAATATCAATCGAAGAGTTTACGTTTAATTAATTTTATAATTCCTTTAAAAATGTGCAATGCATTGATTAAACTACAGAGCTTTCTTAAAGTGGAAGCAATATTGAAATTTCGAAATTGCAACGTTTTTTTTATAAATATTTTTACTCACGTAGTAATTCGATGTGTCGAGGACGTAATTGTAAGTCGGATCCTCGAGTTCGGTGCAACGAAGCCAAGTTGCCAATGTAAGCGCCGCTCCCCAAAGTGAACCCACGACCAAAATTTTTGGCAGATAAAAAGTCAGCAAACGTCTCTCATTCTGTCATTAATCAATGTTTTTTTTTTAATCGATATTTAATTAATCAGTAATTATCGAATTATGAAAAATTGCTCACTTGTCGAAGACCGTGATAAACGCACAGCCAAAACATGAGAATTGCACATAAAAATGTCGTTTGCAAAATAGCATCGAGCATTCCTGGTACCCAAGAATTAACGAGAAACGTCATTGGGAACATCGGATCTGGAAACAAATTATTTACAATCATAAAAAAAAATCGACATTTAAATATGAGAACGTAATTAACAAAATTTTTTTTTACTGTTGTAAAAAATAAGCAGTGGCAGAAGTAACGATATCCACTTTTGCTCGATGGACCAATCCTGCATTGGATATTTTCTTAATGAATGACCAAACCAGCACTGGAAAAAAAGAATGCAATTAGTAATATTTTTAATTAAATTCGATGACTCATTTTCTCAATAATTTAAATTACAATGAGAAATAAAATCTCAAAGGGATTTAAATTAGTATAATTACCGAAACCATGAAAGTGGCGAGTAGAAAAATGAGTCTGAACCATATTTCGATTTGTGTAAAAGCCGGATTGTAATTTTTGAACTGCGAATAGAAAGAAAAGGAGAGTTGTTGAAAAGTGTTTTCTTCGGCTTTTTTTTTAAATTAATTTATCGCGATGATCGTTGCTCACTGACGTAAAACGTTAGATCGCGTATTAAGTAGCGCTGATGAAAGCTCTCGAGACCGTGAAAACGAACGGTTATCATGTAATGACTGTAATCGAGTGATCCAAGATGCGCCACGACCAATTCCTCGCAAGATTGTCTCTCACATTTGAGATGTCTGGTTCTGCGATATAAATTTAAGAAAAAAGCAACTAAATTATTTTATATTATTAAAATACTTGTATCACGATTATTGAGCCATGCGAGATTTTAAATAATAATACACACTCGATGGGACATTTTTTTCTTTTTGTTTAAATTTCATTTAAATTTTCGAAAATTAAATCTGCAAATATTTCTGAAATAATATTCTGCAAATATTTCTGAACTAATTGCTAATAATGACTATCACATGGATATTAGGGTGGGCCAAAAATCCGCTTTTTTAAAAATTCTTTTAGCACCATCGAAAATATTGTTTGTTATTCGACTAAAAAAATCTGTGCGGAGGGAAAAAATTTGAAGTCAATATCTTGAAACTTGCCAAAGTTCGTAAAAGTTCAAAATGTAAAAAAAAGTATCTCTGCTTATTTTTTATTGGAAATTCAATTCTCTACAAAAAAGGTCCTTATATCAAATCATGTAGGATTGATAGTTTCTAATATAATTACTGTTTTAGTAAAAAAAAATATCATTTCCCTCTATATTTATACTTTTTATGGGTAAAAAATAATTGATGAACTTCTTATTTTATAGGAAATTTCATTCTCTACATAAAAGATCGTTATATGAAATCATGTCATCATGATTATGGCTTCTTTATGATCCTCGAAAAAATGGCGAATCATATTTAAAAGTTAGTCGACTCAGAATTCCTCGTATATTCATTTGTATGTCGCAAAAATTTTAATTCTTATACAATAAAACTCGAAGATTGTTTTTGTAGAGATCTAATAAAAGAAAAGAATGGAATTTTTGTTCTTCACAGGAAACATATTTATAGAAAGAAAAACGACTCTTTTTAAGTAAATTTGCAATTATGTTAGCAACTATCAATCCTACATGATTTCATATGAGATTTTTGTAGAGAATTAAATTTTTTATGAAATAAGTTTATCAATTATTTTTTACCCACAAAAAATATAAATATAGAGGAAAATGACAATTTTTTGACTAAAATTGCAATTATCTTCAAAACTATCATCGATCCCACATAATTTCATATAAGAGCCTTGTATGTAAAGAATTCAATTTTCTATAAAATAGGAAGTTTATTAATTATTTTTTACGCAGGAAAAGTATAAATATAGAGGAAAATGACCATTTTTTCCATCAAAAGCGCAATTATCTTAGAAAGTATCAATCCTACATGATTTGACATAAGGACCTTTTTCATAGAGAATTAAATTTCCATTAAAAGTAAGCCAAGAAATTTTTTTTTCTTCAATACTTTGAACTTTGACGAACTCTGGCGAGCCTAAGATATTGGCTCAAAATTTTTTCCCTTCGCACAGATTTCTTGTTCTCATAATGAACAATATTTTCGGTATTGCCAAAAGAATTCGGAAAAAGCGGATTTTCGGCCCACCCAAATGGATATTTAAAGAAATTATGTTTCTTGAAATAGTAAAATCAACGGACGTTTAGCTGTATACATTTTTTGGCAACATTTTTTTTTTTTCAAATCTTGATTATTCATTTTTATTAATTACCGATTGTGTCCAGTATCCACAGCTAAAACGGAACTGAGTCTGTTATCGGGCGTGATCCCGTCGATGGAAACGCTCACTTGAAATGTCTTGTCGTATCGCTCGTCTAAAATTGTAGAATGTGCATTGACGATTTATTTTCTTCATCGACAGGTGGAAAGGAACGAAAATTACCGTCGCTGTTGGCCGTGGAAAATTTTGCGATTACCCACAATTGTTGGCTGTAAGTCGAGAGTGCTGGAGTCTTCATTATGAAAGGACCAGTTGCCATTTCACTGCCATTTAGATTGGCCCTCTGTTCAGTCGTCGACGTTATCGGTGGACCTTTTTCAATGGTATCGTTATTTCTTTAATTTTTTTCAAAAATTAATTGAGAGAAAAATTATTTATTAATAATTTATCATACATTGGAGTAGGAAAAATTTACCGGCAAGACCGATGAAAACTGCTAGTCCGAAGCAAGCGAAAAAAGCGACGAAAACCATGACGAATTCTCGTTTATGCATCGAGTATAAACGCATTTGTACCGATCTGATTTTGGAGTCGAAATTTTGAAATAAATTGCAGACTCGATTTGAATCGTAGCAAATATTGAAATGATTTTTCAAGAAAATCACTATAGATACTATAAAAAAATTATTATGGTAAAAGAATAATTTTTAATTGGTCTCAATACCTCCGAAAGATTATTTTTATTTTACCATAATAATTTGGCGATTTTTTTTTTTGAAGAATCATTTTCAATATTTTTTATTGAAATTTGAAGCATTTTTTTTGGACTCACCTCTCACATCTGTCATGATGATAAGCGGGTGCAATGTATTTGTTGAATTCGCTGAATATGTCACTAAATTGTGACAGAGCATTTCTAACCTTGAGATTCCATCCTGCCGATGGAAGGTGATAGGAATATCCAAGACCTGACCCTTCCATTGTCGCACCCTGAAATTTACCCTGAACATAATAATGAATTTTTTTCTGAATTCTCAAATTTCATGAATTAATCGAAAAGTTGGGGAAAAAAATTATCACTGATATTTAGACATTTCCAGAGCTATAAGTTTAAATCTAAAGAACGATTCATCATGCATTTGTTGAACTATCGGAGCATAATAATTGAAATAAATTTATTTGGTATTTTTATTTTACTCAAAGGATGAAAAAATGTTGAGGAATATTTTACCTTAAATTATTCGATATTAGCGACTCGACTATGAATAATTTATATTTGGCATGAGATTAAAATATTTTTCGTCCCATGACGATAAAAAGCGAGTTACCCGCTTTTTTAATTTAAAATATTCGCGAGCATACGTTTGAGTAAACGTCTGTTATGTACTGAGGGTTGAAACACAGTCTTGTGTCCTTTTCCCTCACGGAGCCAGTAGAGGGGTGAATCTTGCCCACATCAGGTTATTGATTTTTTTCCCACCCCACGAGGTGTGAGCGACCTTCGCGTCGAATCCGGTAAAAAGGAGATATACCTTGGTCGAGGATTCGAATCGCCCTCTGACACACTTCTCCGTCGATAAAATGAAAAACTTTCAAAAAATCCGCAATTTACACATGATTTTCTAATTTCTATCCCCATTACTCGCCAAACCTCCTTTGTAAACAAAAAAGTTGATTAATTTTGACTTCCTATCATAAAAGATGAACCAAAATGAAAAGGCTATGTGCAAATTTCAAATTGGCCAGGTTTGTTCATCTTTTTTCGAAAATTTCAATATTTGATGTAATTCCCGAAGATATTCTTTCCCATTTTGACATTAATCATACTTTTGTATTTGTATTGAATTCGATGAATTTGAAATTACAAAATGTGGAGGTAGCATTTTTCAAAATTTTCAAAATTGTACTGAATATCAAACAACACAACAACAACACAACAATTAATGAACGTTAGAACGTGCACATTTATCGATACATTAAATATTACTCAAAGTTCAAAATTGTTTAACAATTTTCCGAAAGTTGCATTGAAAAACAATAGCAATAGATGGCCTACATAAACAAAAAGTTTTCAATACTGATGCAAAAACGAGGAAGGAAAAATGAAAAAAAAAAATATGTTCGGATAAACAGAAAAATGCCAAAGGTATTCTTCCAACGGAAAATGAAAAGACCAAAATACTTTGTAAATAATTCTTTCAAACAATGAAACGAGTTTCAAGACTTATTTATTGAAGAATTATTATTAAGTATTGTCGGATCTTTTCCGTTGAAGGAATTCACTTCGCGATTTTCCATTCAGCTTTTCGCAAATTCAAATACACAGTCAAAAATTCATCAGTAAAAAAAAAGATGCGTTAAAAATTTGAGAAGGAATCGTTTCGGGAAAATGACGATAAATGATGTACTCGAAGTTTCGAACGTTCGGTTGAACGGAAAATCAGAAAAAGTATTAACTAAATGAAAAATTAAAAGAGCTTGCGAATAACTTAGTGAATAATAATGTAAAAATTATTTTAAGAATTATTTCAAAAGTGCTAATAAAGTCTTAAAATTGTTATTTTGAAGAATCAATTTGTTGATTTTTCGTTCATTTCAACGTTCGGAACTTCGAGTCCATGATAATTGGAATTCTTATCAAAATTATCATTTTATAATATTACAAACTTGTATGTACAAATCATTCGATAGTTACACGCAATATACACGTTACAAATGATCAAACGACGAAGCTTAGTCCCAATATTTGATTTTTCCATCCCATCCGGCTGTCGCGAGCCGAGATGGTTCGTGAGGATGCCACAGTGCAGATATGCAAACACCATCGTGCGCCTTCCATTTTTTGTAGAGCTTTGTCGTTTTCCAATCCCAGACGTAACATTTGCCGTCAGCATCGCCCGAAACAAGATAGCTGCGAAAGATTGAAAAACAAAATTCGATTATTCGTACTCGACTTTTTATTGATTAATTTGTTCCTATTTTTCGTTATCGTTACCTCATATCCGGTGAGAAATCCAAGCCGCAAGCGTAACCGGCAACCATGTGTCCCGTAAAAGTCTTTTTTCGATTCATCTTGAAGCGATTGAGGGCCGAGAAAATAACGATTTTGTTGTCCATTGATTGACAAGCCAGCCACTTTTGATTTGGCGACGGTGTTACCGCAGGCATCGAGTGCATCGTAGGATCCGCAATGTATTTCATATCCACCGGTATATCCCTTAAAATAATAAAGAAAAACAGTTTGAAATTTGTGATTGATGATCGGAAAATATTTTCCTGTGACGAAAAATTGAAAACCCATGTCGATACTCTGTAAATGATTCTGAAATCTTGTTTAATTATTTTAAAGAATTACTGATCATTACTTCTTTGAATTTTGTGTCAAAGAAATACATAAATTGATGTTTTCCAGAATCGATGGTTACAATCAAAATCAATTCTACAGAAAAACTTTGTCAGCTGTTTTTTTTTATGACGCTCTTGATGCGAATTTCAAATTGTCATGAAGTAATTGAAAAGTAATAAATTTTTACCATTCCCAGACGCGAAGACTCTTGTCGTCGGACGTCGTAACGAATCTTCGATTCTCATCGACGAAAGTTATCGTATTAACGGCACCTAAATGACGATCGTATTCCTGAGTTATTTCGCCGGATCTTATATCCCACTGTAGCGATTGAAATAAATAAAAATAATTAATTGTACCTGTAGAAATTATTGGAGGGTGGGTAATTTTTGAATTTCTTTCAAATCAAGTCCATACTCACGCATATAATTTTTTTGTCACTCGTTCCCGCGACAAACAAATGTTGCTTGTCCATGTCGGGATTGAATTTCACGCAATACGGAATTTTACGACTGGTGAAACGGCTTATACATTCGCCGGTTTCCGTATCCCACAATTTTACATAACGGTCATAACCCGCTGACAGAAATCTTTTCCCGTCGTTGTCGAAACTAATATCACGAACGGCTTGTCGATGACCGTAATACGTTCGAATGCATCTACGGTCTTTATAAACCTCCCATAACTGAAACAAAATTTAATTTTCTAAATTAATTTAATGGAGGGGTTAAATTTTTAGAGAATTGTTAATTTTGGCGAAAAATGTAACTGTATCGATATTCGAGATATCGATATACGAGATTTTAACTCGTATAGTTTTGCGAAATCGTAAAATGGTCGCGTTTGTTCGGCAATAAATTTTGAAAATGTTCAAATAGGAATGGAAAAGTAATTAAAGTACAAAACTTTGTAAATTGGAAATTTGCATATTGTTTCCTCATTTTCATGTGGAAACCGGAATTTATCTCCGTACTTTCCTGGTAAATTTCCGGTTTGCAACATTTTTTAACTCTAATAAATATTCATATTTCCTGTAATTGAAATAATTCCTCTTCTATTCTTAATTTACGGATAAACAGGTTCTTACTTTTACGCGGCAATCCATGCTGCAAGATAGCAGCAGATGCGCCGTACGTGGAAACCATTTGATTTGTGAAATGCCCTTCGTGTGTCCTTCCCAAGTATGAATTTGGGCTTTGGGCAAAAAGCAACGTTCGGGCGGCGATTCCGATCGCAAATTGACACCAACGTCTTGAGGTGCGTGTAAGAATGAACGACCTTGGTAATCCACACTGTCCTTGACTAGAATAATAATGAAAATTACTTATAGAATAATCCTCTGAAGAGTAAACGAAATACTTCCTTCAGAAACTTACTGTGTAACACAGTTTTCTCCTCCAATGGTTTTTCCTCGGTTACTTTGCCTCGTTTGTTCCTCTTTGCCAATATTTCCTCGAGTTCGGCGGCCTCCTCGTCGCTAGGCTTCATTACTCTCTTCTCATCTATATAACCGCCCCACGGCCCGAGAAAGCCCTCGATATCGGCAGCGTCGTCGTTCTTTTTTCTCTTTCGTTTGTCCGCCTCTCTCAAAGCTGTACTCTCGAACACTGTCTTTGCGCCGGACTCTTCGGCGACTTCCTTAGCACCTATCAAAGTTTTGCCTTCCTCTGTGCTACCGTCCACCGTGGGATCCAATGCGTATCCTGTTGATAACATAAGCACGCATTAATGAATCTCTATTTCAAAATTCTTTGAATATGGGTCAAAATAGTCGACGATTGTTTTGTAACTTTCGGGACACATAGTACAGTATGAGAGTACACTCTGAATTTTTTTATTTATTTTTAAATCGACCAGTTTCACTGTACCGATGACGTCATTTTTTTGAAATTTCTTGAATGTCATGTTTGAATCAATTTCTGTAGACCCCTGTAATTAAGAAAAAAAAATTTCGACATATATTTTTATCGAAAAAGATCTCAGCTTTAAAAAAAAAATATTTCCAAATACGTACCAACTCGTATAAGCATAGAAAAATAGGTTTTTCCTCAAAAAGGCGTTTTATCGATGTGCCTACACTCCAATCTGTTTTTTCATATTTTTTCGGATTTCCGCGGTTTTTTTACACGAAAAAACTCTTTCCAGAGTGGGATCTCTGCGGCATCAGACCGTTATATATTAAATATAATCTGAGGTGCTGTGAATATCGAGAAAATAGTGCGGATACAATACTGCTTATTGCGCTAGTATTGTATTATATTGTTACTATCATTTTTTATCGAGGTCGTTATGGGTTTTTAACTTAACTTTTAATTTATTAGTACTGTAACAGGAGGATTTGACTATGAAAAAAAAAAATAATACCTTGAAAGCAATATAATATACACGATTCCGGGGAATGGGTGTGTAAAGAAACTTTAAAAAACATCCATTTATCTTTTATGAAAATATTTATTGACGTATGGTTAATTTTTCGCCAAGAAATTGTAAAATATTTTTTTCTTTTTGAGTATACTCAAAAGCAACTAATGTAAAATAAGTAAAAATTAAAATTTTTTTTTTTTGCGCAAAATTAAACAGGCGTCAATAAATATTTTGATAAAAGATGAATGGATGTTTTTTAAAATTTGTTTACACACCCATTCCCCGGAATCGTATATACTATATTGCTTCCAGGGTATTATTATTTTGTATCATAATCAAATCCTTCTGTTACAGTACTAATAAATTAAAAGTTAAGTTAAAAACCCATAACGACCTCGATAAAAAATGATAGTAACAATCTAATACAATACTAGTGCAGTAAGCATTATTGTATCCGCACTATTTTCTCGATATTTACAGCACCTCAGATTATATTTAATATATAACGGTCTGATGCCGCAGAGATCCCACTCTGGAAAAGTTTTTTCGTGTAAAAAAACCTCAGAAATCCGAAAAAAATATGAAAAAACAGATTGGAGTGTAGGCTCTCTGATAAAACGCTTTTTTGAGGAAAAACCCTATTTTTCTATGCTTATACGAATTGGTACGTATTTGGAAATATTTTTTTTTAAAAGCTGCGATCTTTTTCTATGAAAATATATGTCGAATTTTTTTTTAAATTTAATTACAGGGGTCTAGAGAAATTGATTAAAACATGACATTCAAGAATTTTCAAAAAAACGACGTCATCGGTACAGTGAAACTGGTCGATTTAAAAATCCGAAAAAAATTCCAGAGTGTAGTCACATACTGTACTATGTGTCCCCAAAGTTACAAAACAATCGTCGACTATGAGGCCCAAAAGCGTGCTGCCTTTCGGAATTTTGACTCATATATAAAAAGAAATTATATACATCGATGCAAACTTTGATCACTTGAATTCTATCTTAAAATTTTTTACCGCATTTTTAGCAAATTACGAATAATGATGTGGGTTAATTGAATGTATTTTATTCATGTGGTACTGCAAACTGCAACAGCAAGAATATTGATATAGATATTTTTACTAATTTCAAACCAGCAATTTATACTCGGAAAATTCACTGAAACTTTATCTCAAAGATATTTGTATAAAAAATTTTATGAATCCATGTTATAAATCCGAAATTGGAATGTGAATGAAGAAATGAATTTGGAAAACCATTCTCTACAAAATATTGTCATCTTTTTCAAAGATATATCCCCAAAACTGATAACCACATTAAACCTTTGGTCCTAACAAAATCTCAACAAAAAAAGTTTTTCTAAATATTGGAAACTTTTTACAAATATTCTCAATCTTTCGTGCCTCTAAAAGTTTTCCCACACTCACCGTAGCTGGCGAATGTTCTTCTTTGGTTCTCAAACTGAAATTCACTAATGTGAGCTTTCTCGACGTAGCCGGAAAGCATATTTTTCGAGGCTCTTTGCTGCTGAGTTCTGAATGGATTTTCCGGTCCCAAATCAGGGGCAAAGAGTTCCTCAAACTTTGGGTTGTGCATCACTTCCTTGCTAGTGGAATCTATGTGGCGTTTGCACAGTTCCGAGCCCTGCGAAAGACATTTCATTATCGTAAATGGTAATAATTAGATTTTCGTGTGTTTGGAAATTCGAATTGAAAAATCCTGCTGGAAAACTGAAAGAGCCCATTGATACTTGGAAAACAGTTCTTGAAAATTGTTTCACAGTTTAGCAGAATTATTTACAAAGCATTGTCGGGATTTTAGAAGTTTTTTATTGAGAGTATACATTCGTGGATTTTAAAATAAACTTTGCGATTCTTCTACTCACGACAGGCACAACTTCCGGTGCAGCGCATATTTGCAATGCGAGACTCGCCCCGATTTTTCCAAGACTTCCAGTAAAAGCATCGTCAGTGGTCAAATTATTAGTATCACCCTTATGCTTAACCTGTTTCGTCGTCGACTTTGCTTCCTCGTCGTTTTCACTGTTCTCGTCACTACTACCGTATTCTCTCAAGGCAAGCATTCTTCCGTTCGAAAAAATGACGAATACTGTAAATTTTCTATCCTCGATTCGTACATTCGCTTTCTCTATGCGTTATTTCTGTAAAAACGTTACAAATGATAATTGAGAAAAATTTCAACACGTAAACACCAAAATTCATAAGCATCTGAGCTCCGGTGTTTCAGACGGAGATTCGAGGTTAGGTTCACGGAGCTGCGTGCTTTTAACGCTCACACTCGGTTCACGGAGCTTTCAGTCTCATACCACGGCGTGCACCACTAGCGCCAAAAATGTATGCGGACATTGCGGACAACATTTTTTAGTTCCTCGTTGAAGTCTCCAACATTACGTTTATCAACGAATTTCTTTCTGAACGAAACAAATTGTACGCGACAAGTGGTGATAATCTGTAAAAAGTACATTGACAATCGAAACAATGGAAAAACAAGATCCAAGCGACAATATAAACTCCATATCGCGCCAATTTCGAGCTATAACAACCGTCGATCCTAACCTCAATACCAATGAACAACAACAATCGACCAACGATTCATCGCCAATGTTGAGACACAGAAACAGCACGTCGATGAATGCGATAAACGAGAGGAAGAAGAAATCTTGCTCGTTCGATGACAATTGGTCCAGCAAGGATCTACCCGGTAAGAATTTACCCGAGAGAATATTATTTGTCGTCGATACGGCGAAGGAATTCGATTGTACGCCATTCGAGACACGCGCCGGAGCAAAGTATGCTCCTTTTCACATGATCAAGCGTATCATCGAGATTTTCACCCTCGCCAAATCAGGCATGCACAAGGACCACGAATATGCCCTTATGACACTGAACGCCAATCATCCGACATGGATCGGCGATTACACGAACAATCGCAAGACCTTCCTGTCGTATTTGGAAAAAATACACGAGGATCCGATCGAGATGACTCAGGATGTTTTTGATCTTGGACTGTGCTTCGAGATGATATGCGACAATATCCAAACTGAGAACATCGTTTCACCACCTGACTACGTTTCTCGAGTTATTCTCATTTACGCTCGTTCTCACGTGATTCCTCTCTTCATGTCGGGAGGTCATTACTTCAGTCGTCTTTGCAACTGTTCGCACTTCTACTTCGACTCGCTTTACATTCACGAGCCCCTGAGCGAAAACAACGCCTGCCAGGATATTTACGCTAAATTGGGAAAGCTCGATGTCAATCGGACTTCCTATATTCTGGAGGTCGGAAGAACGGCGGCCACGCTGCACACCAATATGGCTAAATTGTTGGCTCATCCTTTGCAACGAGCCAAACAGGATGATTTGCCGTACACGTTTTACAACGCAGGAAATCAGGACGTTTCTAGCAATTAAATTTCTTTTTTTTCATTCAATTCATGTTTTTCAAAGGTAATTTCTCTTTCCTTCATGATTATGCATATTCTTTCTCTTCGTAATGATGTTTATACACCCACCAACATACTCACACATATACATATGTATAAAAGTTGATGCAAAAATTATTTTTTTCACTCAAGCTTATTTTTCTAAGATCGATGATTACGATTTCTGAAGACTTCAGATTGGGAAAATATTGCGACCTTGTTACATACGATAGCAAGAATATCCCTACATTAGAAAGCACATTTTGGGAAAAAAAACTATTTCGTGTAAAGTTAATCTTTGCTCCGTGCTAATTTCTCAGTGAGTTCTCAGGAGCGAAATCTGAACTGATATTTTCGTGTGTAGATATATATATATTAGGGTGATTCGTTTCAGGGCAACTTTTTTTTTTTAACCCATCGTCCCCGAAAACCTTTAGTTGGTGCCCAAAAACGAAGTTTCGTGAAAGGGGGGTGTTGTCACCAAATATTTAGAGGTCGCGAATCAAAATTGAAGATTACCCATTTGATTAACATTAAAAAAAAAAATTTCTCATTGTTAGTGTTACCATTTCGCGAATTTTGACATCGCGATATTTTCCAAGTGGGTTTTCATAGGAAATATGATACTCTATGATAAAGTTCATTGAGCCATGTCTGTAAATTCAACCGTTTCAGCGGTATCATTGTTTCAAGTGAATATTGTATGAAAATATCTATTTAAACGGCTGTGACGCCTAAGTTATTAGATATATCGAAAAAATTCAAATGAGAACTTTGTAGAGAAAGTAATTTGCTACAAAAAAAGTCTTATAAGCTGAGCCCGTAAATTCAACTCTTTCTTTGTAACATTTGTTGAATGGTTTTTCCGATGATTTTGTACATGCTATCTCATAGAAAATGGAGTTCGTTTGATTGAATAAAACAAAAAAATATTTATTTATTTTACTTCATACACCTATACCTGAGAAAGAGCTGAATTTACGGGCTCGGCTTATCAAACTTTTTTGTAGCAAATTACTTTCTCTACAAAGTTCTCATTTGAATTTTTTCGATATATCCAATAGCTTAGGCGTTACAGCCGTTTGAATAGATATTTTCATACAATATTCACTTGAAACTATGATACCGCTGAAACGGTTGAATTTACGGATATGGCTCAATGAACTTTATCGTAGAGTATCATATTTCCTATAAGAACCCACTTGGAAAATATCGCGATATCAAAATTCGCGGAATGGTAACACTAATAATGAGAACTTTTTTTTTCCAATGTTAATCAAATGGGAAACCTTCAATTTTGATTCACGAGCTCTAAATATTTTCTGACAACACCCCTTTTTCACGAAACTTCGTTTTTGGGTACCAACTAAAGGTTTTCGGGCACGATGGGTCAAAAAAAAAAGTTGCCCTGGAACGAATCACCCTAATATATATATATATATGGACTTTAATCGAGAAATATATTTTTCTTCCGGAATAAGCATTTTCCTTTAAAAACAAATTTGGAAATTCAAATTTGAAAAACCGTGATTTTTTTCTTTCCATGAAAAAGCACGTCGAAGCAGAAATAAGTTCCTTCGAGTATTATCATTTGTTTATTTATTTTCATTGTTTAAGTTAAGCGATAACTTGGCTAAACTAGATTTGTACAGAGATGAATAGAGTATAATTTCATAATGAAAATGGTAATGAACGAATGATGGAAAAAAATATATGAATGTGTTAAAGGAATGATTAAAGCACATTGTTGTACTTTAGTAGATAAAAAGCTGCGACTTCTAGAGTTTTTTTTTCTCCATAAACATTTATAAGTATTCTGTAAAATCATTTGATTTTTTTTTCACTCATCGATGGTCCTTGAGTACTAACTTGAAGTTCCGTATTTCGAAAAACTATGAGCAAATAGATTTATTGCATCATTTGAAAAATGTATACTATGACTGAGTGGGTATTTCGAAGAAGTAACCGATGTAAGTTCTGTAATTATCATTGAGATAGACGGGAAATACGAATATACATATATGTTCTTACACGTTTCGTTCTTAATTATTATTATTTTTGCTTCAACTTAATTTGTCCCTTTAGGAAAAGTTTAATACAGTTTTTGAGCATTTCAACCATCAAATAGTTTAAATTTCAACAACCACTTTTTTGTCGATCCATACAAAAATTCTCTCTCGACGGGTCGTTGAAATTGTGTCGAAGGAAACAAATTTTCACAATTTTTCTAATTAACTTTCAGTGACTTTATAAATATTTTCGTTAAAGTAATTATTGAGATGTAATGAATAGTCGACATAGCCAAATAAAAAATGAAATTTTAAGTTTTTTCATTTCTTTCGAAAATTGGACAAACTTTTTCTACTTCAATGGATAATTAAATTATTAAAAATTCGATTATTTTCAAGTTTTTGGAAATATTTTTTTCAAAGAACCAGCCAATAATAGTAATTTATATAATTTTAATCGACGTTTTTTTTTTTTATTCATATTTTATTTTTTACATTTATCCTAGTGATTAGACGTGGAGTGGAAATTTTTTTCCCGACAGAGATGACGAATTATGTGATTGGCTAGACGTCCCTTTCGACTGTAACTTTGGCCACATTTTTCGCACGAAAAGGGCTTCTCACCAGAATGCACCAGACGATGCCTCGATAAATTCGACAGTTGTGAAAATTTTTTTAAACACAACGAGCATTCGTACGGCCGTTCGCCCGTGTGTTTTCTCTTGTGCCTTTTCAAATCACCTCGGTGAGTGAATTCCTTGGAGCAAAAATCGCAATACATCTTGCAACGTGGTATCCTCTTGGCTCGTGTGATTTTCAATTTTTCTGGCCTAAAAAAAAATTTATTAATAATTTTACGTTTGTTTATACGAGAATAACTCTTTTCCGATTAGTATTGGCCATTCTGGATTTTCAAAAATGCTGTACAATAAAGTCTCGATTTTCTCAGTCTGGGGAAATAATTTTTTTTACAAATTATTTTTTTGTAGCTGCATTTTTTTTTTCAATGCAGTAGTCAATTTGTGCGATTTAAAGATTTTTTAAAAATAATGAAATAATTTGGGTGACTTGGGCAAAAGCTATGATTTTTGGAAAAAATTATCAAACATCCCCGAAGAATTTTTATAAATATTTTTATCAATTTTTTAAGGTTAAAAATGATTCACTCTTTCTGATTTTTACTTCCTCATAGAGGAAGCTTTGTTTTTGCGAATTTTTTTTTTTTTTGCAAAATGATGCTCAATTTGGCGAGACTTTAAATTTTTTGTAAAATGTTTATGGGTGCTCTAACTTTCGTAATTTTGCAGTTACCACGCTGAATTTTTTTTTGAAACACTTTATAATGAAGACGATTGAGATTGAATATGGAAAAAATCGCTCGAGAAGTTCGGTTGAAAAAAATATTTGAAATTCAAAAAAAAAAATTTGTTAACGCTCCAACTTTTGCGTTTTTAGAAGTATCGAGCTAAAAGTTTTTGCACAAAGACAGTAAATAATTTGAATGGTCAGTGTTTAATTTGGTGAAAAACGCTCGAGTGGTTCGTTGTCAACATTTTTTTCAAATTAAAAAAAAAAATTTTAATTTAAAATTTTCTAAAATTTGTGTGAGAATAATATGACCTCACTCACGCATGATCTTTGTCGATTGTCAATAGTTTTACTTCCTCTGTATTTTTTCTTTCTTCTCCGATGTGCTTCATGGTTTTTCCTGCAAAATTTTCCCTACATTCTGAAGCTCGGACACTTTCCTTGTCGCGTCTAAAGTCAGTGTCACGAATCCACTCATTATTTTCCACATAAAATCGCACTTTTGGCCAGTTTTCCGTATCATTATCGGTAACTTCATTATTGCGTGTCTGACAACGTTCGGTATTTTCTTCTTGGGATGAAATATTCTGTGTAATGGTAATTTTTCCACTATCCTTGACGAATTTTTCGAGTTTCACGATACAATCCGTGCAGACGGTATTCAAAATCTGCGCCAATAATAATTTTTCAATAAAACAATAAATTTTAAATAAAAAACTGATTAACTTTTTAATTAATTCAAAAAATCTTAATTATCATCTGACTCAGGATATTTGTGCATAGTTTTTCTATTTAATTTTTTGGACTTCATCAGAGGTTTGAAAAAAAAATTTATTCACAATAAAACTTACGATCAGCTGAAGATTAATTTTTTCGAGCAATACATGTTGATTCTCTTGACTTCCATAAATCGACAATTTGTGCCTTTTTCCGCAAATTCGACATCGACCCACCGCGTGAGAAACCATTTTTTAAAAATTATTTATCGTTGAGCAAAAATCATAGATATTGTTTAGGGATGTTTGATGATAAACCGTAACGAAAACACTGCGAGACACCGAGAGAAAGATTTTTTCGCAAGACCAGCAAAGCGATAATAAGAGAATGTATTGGTGTGGAATACAGACGAATCTTGCAAGTGGGGGATTCCCCCGGTAAATACCCGCAGGGAATTCCCCGTCCAAGAATATTGTGTGTATATATGTATTCATATCCATAAATATATATTTACGTGCGTGTGAATGACGCAAAACGTTAATAAATGACACAGCGGGATCGTGATTTTCGCGACGACCTATTTATTAATTGGAAACATTTTCATTTAAACTACTTAATAGGTCCCAACATTCAAGAAATCACTTTCTGTTAAAATTATTTTTTTTTTTTACAATATCTTACTTTATAAAAGTTCTTTGAAAACTTCAAAGCTATTGGATCCAAATTTGAAACGACATTTTAAAAGTTAGAAAGATTCAAAGATATCTAAAAAACGACTGCATTGATTTTTCTGGACTATTCTAGTTTTTCTCGGGATTTCAGATTCTAGTATTTGATCAGAGGATTTTGAAACATAAAGTTTTGATTTGGTGAATCAAAATTTCTGTAATAATTTCAGTTTTTTATTTCATATACCTGTTCAACTTTTTTAATAAGTAAACATTTGCCAAACTATTTTTTTCTGGACTTTGAAATGACTCGTCACTGCCTTCATTTTTTATCTTCAGTATTACATTCAAAACTTTAATTGAAAATTCCGTTCCCGAACAGCCAAAGAAAAAAAAATGAAATTTTGTCAGACTATTTCCTCCTCAAGTATAAAATTAATTTTGATGGATTTAATTTTTTGTCCTTTTGTCTTCTCAAGGGGGTCTAGTGTGAAACCTGTTTTTTAAATGTTTTTTTTCGGAAATTTTTTTTTGACAAACCATCAAAATAAAATAATTTATGAATTGTGTATTATTTTTATTAACATTTGAACAAACTTTGTGCATTTTTTGAAGTGAATGTATTAAATATAATCGGAGATACATCGCCCAACAGGAACACATATAAAAAAAAAAGGTGCTCCCTGCTGCCATGATTCCGACCGTTTTGCTTATTTAAAATCAAAAAACCAAACGCCATTTCAATCGTGAGACTTGAGGCTCTATCGTGAACCAAAATAAAGTCAGAATTCCAAGAAAATCATTTTTTTTTACGCTTTAGAAAAAAAATTCGATTTTTCGCATTGAATATTTTTTCTAAAGCGTTAAAAAAAATAATTTTTTTTGAATTCTGACTTTATCGTGGTTCACGGCAGAGCCTCAAGTCTCACAATTGAAATGGCGTTTGGTTTTTTGATTTCAGATAAGCAGAACGGTCGGAATCATGGCAGCAGTGGAGCACCTTTTTTTAAATATGTGTTCCTGTTGGGCGGTGTATCTCCGATTACATTTAATACATTCACTTCAAAAAATTCAAAAAGTTTGTTCAAATGTTAATAAGAATGTTACACAATTCATAAATTATTTTATTTTAATGGTTTGCCAAAAAGAAATTCCCGAAAAGGAACATTAAAAAAACAGATTCCACACTGGACGACCCCCTTAAATGTCTTAGTAATTTCCACTGACTTGATTTTTTCTTCGATATTCCAAAAGTATTGACTGCAAAAACTTTAATCAAGTCTGGATCGATTAATACTTCAATTCAAATCTTCAGATAAATATTAAAAAATTCTCCTCAAGATTTGAATTAATTTTAATGGATCCAATTGTTTCCCTCAATATTATGAAAGGGTTCTAAAATTTTTTTTAATAACTAAATATAAAGGTTACAACAAACATAGACTTCAACGAGGCAACATTTTTATTTCATTCAAGTTATCCAAACTAAAAATCATCTTAGTATCAAACACTCACGCGCGCTTTAACATTTTTCAAAATTCATCATCCATATCACAGTACAAACGGTACAAATATGCATTCAAAAAGCGTTCAAAAACCAATTTTCGTACTTTGAACAATAAAACATACGCGGACAAATTACAATATCTGCAACATCAAACTTACATCTAAAAAACACTATAATTATTCTGTCAGTCTTCATTTAATCTTCGCTCTGTTATTAATAATAACACAAAAGTGAGAAAAAAAAATCTCGGCTCAAAATATCGAGCACACACGCGGGAAATTCGGGATTCGAGTATAAGTAAGAGGTATAACGGCGTACAAATAAATTAATGTAAAATTAATAACCGGCCGGTTGAATACGTAAATGGTCTGAGATAAATTTTTAACCCAAACAAATGGTCAATTCGTCATATATAAAATTAAAAACAAAACTACGGTTTTTCAGCGGAAGCTATCGATTCGAACGATCGAGGATCCGACGAAAGCGGTCAATATCGAAGTTCCAAGCAGGAGCAAAAAACTCCAAGGACACGTTCTCGTCGACGTCGATGACTCCAGATGCAATTCTCGGAGAATTTTCGGTAGCAAATCACGAATCGACATTCCCACGATTCTCGCTCCAGCAATTTCATTCTCCGTTGGATCCTCCGTGATCGATGTACCACTCGTCATTGGCGTCGTTGTCTTCAACCCCATTTCGGCCATTTTGGTACCTTCAACTTCCGCCGAGTCCGAGGGCTTCCAGTCTCCGCACTGTGGAAATCCTCGCGGCACCGGCTTGAAATCCTCGTGCTCGCCCACTTTGAATACCAGACCCATGCCAACCTCGACGTGAAATTCGATGTGACAATGGAATAGCCAGTAACCTGGAAACAGATTATTAGCTCTACGCATCCTTGCAAAAAGTTCTAAACAAAATTGACAACATCCAAAGCATTGCCAAGGTTGTAGAGTTTTCCAATTTAATGTCATTTTGTCACCGAGTTTACGAGCCAACATTTAAAACGAAGAAAAATCATCTTCAATTAAAAAAATTCCTGAAAAAAAACATTTAAAAAATAAAAAGGACCTGGCAAGTTCAGTTTTTTCAATTTTGTGATAAAATACTGTATTTTTGCCACTTTGTACGTAATGACCTAGAAAGTCGTTCAAATGTATTTATTTGTCAAATTTGTTTATATGTTGAACAGATAATCTGTTTAAAGGCAAATCCGCCAAGTATTTCTATTTTTTAAATATTTTTTTTATCGCCGTATGAAAAATAACGTGGATGACATTAAATTGAAAAGGTCGACATCCTTGGCAATACTTACTTTGGATGTTGTCAATTTATTCCAAAACTTTTTTCGAAGATTCCTTGACGCAAATATTATATAATCATTATCGATGAAAAAATACCTGGATTATTGGCGTGAAATCGAACAATCGTGTAACCGCCATCAGGAACTGTGACGGTGTCCTTGATCGGCGGACGATCCAAATTCCTTTTTACAAGACCCTCGGCGTCCAATTTCTTGATTTCATCCACCGTGACGTTACTGCCAACGCGTGTCATCGCGACAACGCGGAATTGATGTCCGTGAAGGTGGAACGGATGATTGGCGTCGTAGGTAAAGCCTTTTTTTCGATTCAACGATCCAAGACAGAAAATTATGGATCAATCGTTCGAGCGGTATTACTCTCTCGCGTTAATTATCCCCAGCAATTAATCATCGAATTTATGAATGCAAAATGACTGCCAATATACATTACCTTCATTTTTTTATTCTTATTCTCGACTTTCGGTATTTGTTATGAATAATTAATGAGCATGTAGAATCGGTAAATATTTTTATTTATTGTTACTGACCTTTGTCGACGAGAACGAGTTCCACGACACTGCCAAGCTTCACCCGAAGAACGTGGGTGCATGCGCAAAATTTGTCCTCGCAATCGTTCATCGTGCTCTCATTACAAAATTGATTCGAAACTATCGAATCACGCTGCGAGAGCAACGGAAATGACGGTAACTTCATCGATATGTGATTCAATTGCGGGGTGAACAATCTCTTGTTCTGTTGTTTTACTGAAAATCAAAAGATAGCAAATTTGAAAACTCAAGATTCACAATTTCTTGGTATTAGTATTTTTTTTTAATTTTATAGATAATCATAGTTAATGTCAGTCAGATCAGTCAAAAGTGATCATTATTAATTAATTATAAGAAATTATTGAATTAATTTAAATGAATTTATTCAAAATAAATAAAGTTTAAGTTTACTTTAGAAGGCTAAAAAAAGCAAATTCTTAAGATTTTTTTCCCAGCTCCTTTATCAGATATGGTTATGAAACTGTTATTACAACATTGTTTCATCCTTCGAAAGTACAAAACAAAACTTTATTTTTTATTTTCATCCTTTGAATAATTTATAGAAGTTGTCGACAGTTAATTTCAGGATTGGCGAGTATGAAACAGAAAAATAAAAAAGCATTTTAAAGAGGAAGGTTTCTTACATAACAATTTCCCATTGTTAATGAAAAATCCATTTTTAAAAAAATTGCGGATATTTGAAATGAAAATTACACGAAGAATTTTTCACAATTTATTTCAAACATCCGCTATTTTTTTTTATCGATTTTTCATTAGCGGTGGTAAATTGTCGTGTAAAAAACATTCCTCTTTAAAATACTTTTTTATTATTTTGATTCAGACTTGCCAATCCTGAGATTAACTGTCAGCCATGGGACAAAACATTTCCGACTTTGGCGCCTTCCATAACTTATTCAAAAAATCAAAATAAAAAATAAATTGTTGTTTTTTACTTTCGAAGGATGAAACAATATTGTAATAACAGTTTTCTAGTTATATCTGATAAAGGAGCTGAGAACACCAATTTTTTAAAATTGCTATTGTTGTCCTTCTAAAGTACACTAGTGCCATAATTGAAATATCGGCCTTAATAGGCTACTTTTTGGGGCCGTATTCAAATAAATAGGAAACATTTCTTTAAAGAGAAATTAATCTTTTTTTTGGGTCCGTTTTCGAGTCCAAAATATATATATCGTCGACAATTCAACCTCCGTTCAATTTGGTTTTTCTTTTTAAACAATCTTTGTTATAACTCCATCACAATTTTTTCTCTCAGCAATTTGCTTAAATCTGGCAAATGATGTTTACTATTAAATTTGGCAAAGATCTGTCAGAGGGTTCATATTAGAAAATTACAAATTTTTCAAAATTTGTTTTTTAAATTCTACTTGCGCAATTTTGTGCTAATTTATGCATTGGACAGACTTTCACGTCAAATGTTTTCCATTGAATTCGACAGAGACGTATGACGTATAAAAATAATTCAAAATAGTGGAAAATATTTGACTTTCTCGCAGCTTTCTTTTTACAAATATGAATTTTTTTTAATACCTTGATGAAATCCGTACAAATGTTCTCGATGAAAATGGGGATTGTCCTTGGCGTAGAAATCATAGGACAGGTAGAATTGATAATCGGGTTCACGAATTATGGATTCGTCGTTAGAATCCAGCGATTCCAATCGTGGCATGCTTATCGTACCGTTATCTTCCTCACCTCGATTCAACGCATTCACTTGCTGGAAATAATCAATGGCAAACGTTGATTTATACCCCCAATATCACAAAATATTTCGAAGCATGTATTTCATGAGGAAATTAGAAAATTGTCCTTTTTTTTTAAATTCCTCTGATGGAAAAATTCAAATCTCGACATACCAATGCGCTCGTATTCATGGGAATACGTTCGTACGAGACCGTCGAATTAGGGTCTATTTCCTCGGCTCCGTTGTATCGCAAGATTCCCACTTGATGAGCACTGAGAAATCTCTCGTCGCAATCCATTAATCCTCGATAACGAATCCAATAATTATCGATTTCTTGATTCATCTCGACGATAAAATCGAATCTTTCACCGGCGTAACTCACCAATGACTCCGCTGTAACGAGAAAAACACTTGAATTTTTGTTTACAAACAAAAAAGATTTCTGGATTATGAGATATTTATTTTTGGAATTTTTTTCATCAGTTGTTTTCTATTGATTTTTATTTGCTAAAAATAAAACGCAGGTATTTTTTATATCAGCGATTTTCTTGACATGGTTCTCTTTCTTTGCACTCTGCATTTAAAAATAACAACGAATAACAAACCTCCAAATTTATACAAAAAACTGGAGAATCATGGCCGATAGATGCAAACAAATAGAGATGTGTCGAAGATTCATAAAGATTTTTTAATTCTTTCAATTTCAGCGTTTTTCTTTAAGAAAAAAAAATAAAAACAGCTGATGTAAGAAAATTTCATAGGAAAATCGCCAGTTTTAGAAAATTCCATCAGATCTTTTTGTTTGAAACAAACAAAAAATGTTTGTGACAGAAATAACTGAGAGGAAAAAGAAGATTTTCATTCTGGCTTGTTGTTTTTTCAATAAAATAATTAGTATTTAGAATTCTTTTCGATTTTAAAAGTTTGTGACAGAAATAACTAAGAGGAGAAAGGGGATTTTCATTCTAGCTCGTGACTTACAATTTTTTAAATAAAATAATGAGTATTTATAATTCTTCCAAATGTTTAAAGTTTGTGACAGAAATAACTCAGAGAAAAAAGAGAATTTTTATTCTAAACTCGTGGCTTATAATTTCTTCAATAAAATAATGAGTACTTAGAATTTTTCCAGATTTTTAAAGTTTGTGACAGAAATAACTGAGAGGAAAAAGAGGATTTTCATTCAGGCTCGTGACTTACAATTTTTTCAATAAAATAATGAGTATTTAGAATTCTTCCAGATTTTTAAAGTTTGTAACCGAAATAGCTGAGAGAAAAAAGAGGATTTTTATTCAGGCTCATGACTTACAATTTTTTCATTAAAGTAATGAGTATTTAGAATTTTTCCAGATTTCTAAAGTTTGTGACAGAAATAACTGAGAGGGAAAAGAGGATTTTCCTTATGGCTCGTGACTTATTATTTTTTTAAATAAAATAATGCGTATTTAGAATTCTCCCAGGTTTTAAATTCTGCCGGTTTCTGGAAGAGTCATTGAAATAAAATGGCTGGTAGAAAAAGCTAAAATTAGGATTGCTTTTTATAATTATAAAAAAAGCGGATCTAATCCGAGAGCTTGAGAGATCAACAGGTGATTTCAGTCGACTTGGAATATCTTGTTTACAATGAAAATCGAGAATTTCCGGTAATTTTTTTCCTCGACAATTTAATACATTTTCTTTAATGATACCTTCAATGGGCTCGATGTCGTTTCCATCTGTGCTCACGACGTACAACGTGTGATTGTCGACCGACACCTCGATCGGACAGTTCAAGAATTCCGCATTAATGAGTCTGAATCGGTATCTCGATCCCTGTAACGTTCCACGAGCATGTTCAATGTGTATTCGACATTTAAATATCGATCGCGTGACCGTGGACTTTCGCAAGTGTACTTGAAACTTCCATTTACGTAAGACCATTTTTTTCCTCACTTTTTTTTCGTCTGATTTATTTTATTACCTGATCGACCAAAAAAGTAGCAACAGGCATTTCCCCCGAATCGCCGATCTCGTTGTCGAACCGCCGGTAACGTCCGAGGCCATTGATCAACAAATTTGGCGCTTTATTGTCACCGTCGGAGTGATGATGGGCCAGAAATTTTTCCGTACCGATCTCGTGATCCCAATCGAGCACGATCATATTGTGCTCGTCGTGATCGTATAGATCTCGATGTGGATCCTTGCTCGGTGGAACTCGAACTATCAGAGCACCGAATACACCGTCGCCCCTTTGAAATCCTGCGCAAGGATCAAAATCATTCGCCTTCATTTTTCATCCTTTTTTTTCACCGATAATGCAGGATTTAAGGATGTTGAGTCCCTATGAAACTTTTAAATGTCAATTGTTCAATAAATATAGCTTCTTAATCGTCGTGGAATTTGTACACGACCTCCTGAATACTTCATGTAAAAACATACCAAATTTTCAGAATTCTATCATCATTCCTTCAACCTCCTTAAGAGTTAAAATGAAAAATGATGAGAAAATTCTGAAAATTTGGTATGTTTTTGTATGAAGTATTTGAGAAGGCGTGTAAAAATTTCACGACGATTAGGAAGCTCGTTATTAAAATATTAACATTTTGTTGAGAACAATTTTTTAAACAAATAAAAAAAATATTTATCAATAAAGTTTGTTTTGCTTTCGTTGCTTTCGATATATCGTAGATATAAAAAAATTGAGAGGTCAAAAAAAAACTTATCCCAAAGTTACATCAGTTTCCATGAGACTACATTTAATTTAATTTGATTTGTTAATGTTAATTGTTCGATAACGAGCTTCCTAATCGTCGTAAAATTTTTATACGACCTATTAAATACTCCATCCAAAAACATACCACATTTTCAAAATTTTCTCATCATTTGCGATTTGGGACTCAACGTCCTTAAGGTACTTCTACCTACTTCGGCCAAGTCTACTTTAGAAGGCCAAAAAAAGCAAATTTTTAAGATTTTTTCTCAGCTTTATCAGATATGGCTGTAAAACTGTTATTACAACATTGTTTGTTCCTCCGCCAAAGTCGAAAATGTCATGTCTCATGGCCGACAGTTAATTTCAGGATTGGCAAGTCTGGAACAGAAAAATAAAAAAGCAAAAGTGGTTTCTTACACAACAATTTACCACCGTCGATGAAAAATCGATTTAAAAAAATTACAGATGTTTGAAATAAATTGTGAAAAATTCAATTGTTCATTTTAATTTCAAACATCCGCCAATTTTTTTTTAAATCGATTTTTCATTGACGGTGGTAAATTGTTGCGTAAGAAAACTTTCTCTTTAAAATGCTTTTCTATTTTTTTGTTTCAGATTTGCTGATTCTGAGATTAACTGTCGGCCATGGGACAATTAAGACATTTTCGACTTCGGCGCATTCAATAAATAATTCAAAGAATGAAAATAAAAAATAAATTTTTGTTTTGTACTTTCGAAGGATGAAACAACGTTGTAACAACAGTTTTCTAGTAATATCTGATAAAGGAGCTGAGAAAAAAATCTTAAAAACGGCAAGTGAAAATTGCCGATTTGCAAGAAGACATTTCACGGATGAAATGATTTTTTACAATATAAATTCGATTTGAGAAAGCAATTAGAATCAATGCAAATTTTTTCAATAAAATAGGTGTTGATCATATTTTCTTATTTTAAAAGGATTCAATTAATTGCTTATAATTATGATACACTGTTATTTTTTACTTCCATGGATGATTTTCAATATTCTATATTTTTTTACCATCAGAATCATTTAATCAATTTTTATTTTTTTAAAATATTCATGGACAAGATACTGTAATTTATATTTTATAGAACAAACTCCAACACTGCCGTTGCATTATTTTTTCTTTTCTCTACTAATTCTTCTACATTTGATATTTTACCATTACGAGAACAATTCCCTCAATTCTAATGCTACTTTTTTTTTTATTCAACAATAATAAATAGCATTAGCAATTGCTCGAGATTACTATTTTGAAAAATCGAATCGTATCAAAAACTCGGTTAAAGAAATTCATTTTTTTTTACCTCCATCCTCATATGATCCTCATCAGATATTCAATCAGTATTAGTAAAATTCATCGAATACAAATCATTAACTTTCTCACACACATCGATTTTAGAAAGCGAATGTTTAAAATGTTAATTGTGCAAACCGAGTATTCGTAAACGAGGATTATTTACGATTAAAAGTCTCTCATCAATTCTCAGTCAATATTCTATCGAGTTGTAAATTTCATATTTTATCATTAACCGTAGATTTTTTTTATTACAAGTTATTATTTTTTTTAACACACGAGAATTATTTACGATTAGAAATCTCTAATCGATTCTTATTCAATATCCCCATCCTCATTTTTTTAGATTTCATAATTTATCATCATCCGTAGAATTTGTTTTTTTTAAATTGCAAATCATTATTTTTCAACATATTGACCCTCCGCGGTCGCTCTGGGTCACTGAAGACCGGAGCAAAATTTCACTTGAGAATTTCCTCGCTCTATTATTTACAGCGGAAAAAACAATAATTTTGGGCTTCAATAAACATTGATTCACATTTTACAAACATTGAGGAGTAGTCAGGAATTTTTTTAGATTTTTTGAAGCAGTTTAACCCGTTGAAAATTGTATGCGGACACAGAAGACCCAGTGCGACCGCAGAGGGTTAAATTGACGAAAATTATAATTGTTATCAAAGTCGATTATAGACTTTTGAACTTTTTCGTGGGTTTTTTTTCCCGCAATGGATAATTACCTGAATGGGAGTGCCAGAAGTGGGTACCGGCAGTGGCAGCCACAAAGTTGTATCTGAAAGTGGCTCCTGGCAATATTGGACACTGCGTCACGTATGGTACACCGTCCATGTACGGGCTATCACGATTGTGTTGCCCGTGCCAGTGCATCGTTGTACTTTCTGCGAACATCAGGTTCGTGACGTCCACTATCAGCCTGTCACCTTGGCACACCTACAATCACACGAGAGTCGCCACGTGACGAATATACATCTGCACACTCAACTGTGATCCTCTCCTCGCTTTGAACGCTTTCACTCTGCGGTGTGCAATTTTTCTAAGAGTCTATTCACCTAATATGGCAACTCCGAGTCTCGTGGTTGCCGTAACATTCTTTATTCCTATCGTTATTTTCAACATCCTAGCTTTTGACAGTCGTTTAAACTCGTCGGCAAGTACGAATCAATCGTATTGGAAAATACCCCTCGATAAAGAGTCGATTGAGGCGGTATTCTGGTCTAGGGACATACATTTATGAAGCATTCAACACCAAGTGGGCCACTAAAAAATCGTGTGATCTCAAAATATTATGAAACATTTTTTTAAAGGTTATTCGAGTGTCAAAAGTAAGCAGGATTTTTTTTCACATTTTTAAATCTGATTTTACACCCCCAATTTGGATACGAATGTTGTTATTTATTTTTTTTGATCCATTTTACATGCAAAACGATCCATTGCACAAAATAACACCTCTACATAAAATTGAGGTTTTCCAATATACTTTATGTCATTTTTTTTGAAGCTGTTCAGAATCCTTTTCGTGTATTTTTCAGCGAAACAAGGCAATCATATTTTTTTTCGTCAAGTTCGCCATTTTCAATTTTCCTACAACTTCGAGAGAACTTTCGTTGATTTCACAACAAATCACATAAAAATTGGCATGATGGAGAATTTGTATCTTCCAAGTGTTTTCTGAGGTTAACTGATGAAAACACTTGCGACTTACGACAAATATTCGATGTTGTCCAACGCCCCCATTAAATTTATTGAAAAAAAATCGAACATATATTATTTACCGTGTATCAGCGTGGGGTCAATGTATGATTAATTCGTTTATTGTTCAAAAATACCAAGTATTTTGTGAGGTCCCAACTTTTAACTTTAACCCCACGCTGAAACACGGTAAATAATGCATGTTCAATGTTTTTTTAAATAAATTAATGGGGGCGTTGAATAACATCGAATATTTGACGTGAGTCGCAAGTGTTTTCATCAGTTAACCTCAGAAAACACTTGAAAGATATGGATTCTCCATCGTGCCAATTTTTCTGTGGTTTGTTGTGAAATCAACGAAAGTTCTCTTGAAGTTGTAGGAAAATTAAGAACGGCGAACTCGACGAAACAAATATGATTGCCTTGTTTCGCTGAAAAATACACGAAAAGGATTCTGGACAGTTTAAAAAAAGATGACATTATAAAGTATATTGGAAAACCTAAATTTTATGGAGAGGTATTTTTTGTGTGCAATGGATCGTTTCGCATGTAAAACGAATCGAAAAAAAAAATAACATTCGTATCCAAATTGGGGGTGTAAAATCAGATTTAAAAATCTGAAACAAAATCCTGCTTGCTTTTAACACTCAAATAACCTTTAAAAAAATGTTTCATAATATTTCGAGATCACACGATTTTTAAGTGGCCCACTTGGTGTGGAATGCTTCTTATAGCGTTTTGTCGAGCTCGATAAAAAAAAATATATATATATATTATTACCATTATTTTTTTTACAAGATATTTATTAATACTTTGACACTACACAACAAAAAAATTCGAGAAAAAAAATGAAAATTAAATGAGTTATAAGCTCGTAAAGTTGGGGCTAAAAAAAGGGTGGGCTATTGGAATTAAAAAATTTCCTTTCGATGATATATTCTTGACGGTCTAAACTTTGAAAATATGCAAAGAAAACATGATTTTTTCAAAATTCCAGGCCAGAATACTTCCTTAACCTTCCGCGGTGATCACACTGAGTCAAAACGACCCCACGACTACTTTTCTTTTTTCTTCTTTATACATTTTTTTGAATATATAGTCATTTGATTTTTTATAAACTAATTGTTAATACATCAACTAGAATGTTTGAAGGATGTTCTGTAATTTTTTGAGATTTTTCCGACCGATAGTTTGGTCACGATACTTGTTCAAAAATGGACAAGGTCAAATCAACCCAGATAAGCGTGACCACGTAGAGTTAATGATCGAAATACGGAAATAATTTCAATTTTTTCAATAATCAATCACTCGAAAGAATTGCAGCTGCATTTTTCCCTCGGAGAAAGCGAAATATTTTTTTAAATAAAAAGCAATACATTTTGTGGAAGCTTCGAAACAATGTCGTCGAATATGTCATCGAGGATGACCGCTCAAAATATCCAACACTCAAAATAAATTGATACCAAAATATCTTATAATCAATATATTTTATCGAAGTTTTTATGTATCCAATTTTTTTTGCATTAAATTAATTATTTTGTCTAGGCCATAGTATTAGCACTAAATATATTATTGAAACACTGAATCAATATTAAATTAAAAAAATTAATCATTGGTCTCTATCACAAGATTGCAACTGCACTTTTTTCATTGGAAAAAATTAAAATATATTTTTCGCATTAAATTGGTTATTCCATCGAGGCTTCCATCACGGTGATACAAGCACAAGCCTCAAAAGTCAAGATCCCGGAAGCTATCAAGAAAAACCATTAACGTCACTCCGGTCATAAAAACTACAATGATTTTTCTATACCGTTCGATCGTGAAATATTCATCACTGATGATCTACGCGTTCCTGGAAACGATTTAATAAAATATAGCGCGTTTTTCCCATCGATCCTCGCATTATGTGTCACTGTCTAATTGCATCTGCATCGAAAGTTGATCTACATATATTTATTCGTAATAAAGGCCATCCCTGAAGTTACGAGTTTGTAAAGGATATTATACAATGTCGCAGAGAAACTTCGATCCCAAGATCCTTTATTACCTCAATTAATACGTCCTTGGATCGGACTTCGCGCCAGGTGTCTTTTTTTTATGCCGGACGTGCAAAGAGAGAAAAAAATGCATTCAACCTATCTCGAAGCGTGCCATTACTATGCAAGCAGTTAAGATAATGCGATGTATAACGGAAAGGAAGAATGAAAATGGAAAAAGATTATTAAAAAAGAAAAACGAGAATTCCATAAGGTAATGGTTGACCTTGAGACGTGAGAAAAATCAACCGTTCTCCAATAATTATATGACGTACGCTCGGAACTATAAATATTTATAAGCAGCGAATCTAATCATCGTGTAATTGATTTTTGCTTTGTTTAAATTTATTCATGAATTATCGATCATTGTTTTTAAGATTTTTCAAAATGACGTCAAGCCTCTCCTTTTTTTTTTAAACATCAATCAACATAGGCTTGGAAATATTCTTAATCTTCTTACATATTTAAAAAATATATCAGATTATAATTAATTTTTGTTATTTTTATCAGGCTCATTTTGATACGGTTTTTTAACAACTAATTGATAGATCCGATTTTGCTCATCAGGTAAAATCTCAGGATTTATTTATAAATTATTTATGAATCAAATTAATACTTCATCGTCACATTTCCAAAAAATTACATGATAGGCAAACTGCATCAAATTAATTCGATCAATTTTTATACTGTTGACATATTAAACCTGTCGGTTAATTTCAACCTACAACCCTCCAACCCTAAGAGAAAATTTTCAAGAGCTGTTTCGTCCGGAACTTCAAGTATATGCCGAGTTTAACCACATAATAAAATTTCTTGGAAGATTCGAATAAATTATTTGATTTTAAGATTAAGGATTAAAAAATTTTATCTGATTGAAATTTCCGTACTTCGTGATACAATAAAAATCTAAAAAAATTTAGCAACATTCGGCATGCCATAAACTACAATTATCAGTAAAAACATTGTTTAAAAGTTATTAATAAATTGTTAAAACAAATAATTATTCAACAATTTTTCGGTAAGTCCTTTTTTTTCTTAAATCGAATGCGTTAATTTTTCTGAACGCGTATGAATTTATTCAGAATTTTCTCTTTTTTGAAATTTTTTCAATAATTCCCACTCAATTTCATTTATAATTTTTTTTTAACTTTGAGGTTTTCTCAACATTTTCAAAATCCTCAGAGTGGAATTATGAGAAATAAGCTGAGTTAAAAAAAAAATAGAAAACAAAAAGTCCCCACTTTGAAAATTTCAGAGAGTTGGCAGAAAATGTCAAAGTTTATATTAAAAAAATAGAAAAAAAAAACTAAAAATGCCAACCATCGGGAAATTTTCATTTTTTTCCGAAAATTTAAAAGAAACGTTAACGATCGATCTGAATATTTTTTTTTCTATTTTTTCTGTAAAGTACATTTAAAAACAAAATATTTGAAAAAAAACGTCCAGATAAGTCAATTTTTTTGAAAAAGTATAACTTTTTATCCGGTGAGTTAAAAAATTTGAAAAAATTCCGAAAAATGTTTTTGATAGAGCAGAAAAAGATGAAAAAGTTTCAGACAAATCGAAAGCTGTCGGGATCAGAAGTGGTTGTTTTAACGTGGAATGCCTCATTTACAAAATTGGTCATTTTTTTGTTCGTATTTCAGAATGTTGTGAATAATATTTCAAAATAGAGATAAAATTCTGAGAAAAATTCATATGCCTTTAGAAAAATTAACGCATTCTATTTGTTTGAGAAAAAAAGGAACTTACCGCAAAATTGTTGAATGATTATTTGTTTAAACAATTTATCAATAACTTTTGGGCAATATTATTATTGATAATTTGCCGAATGTTGCTGATTTTTTTTCAGATTTTCATTGTGTCATTAAGTACGGAAATTTTCAGATAAAATTTTTGGCTGGGAAAACAGGGGCAAAGCATCTTTAAGTGCTCACCTCGATCGATGGTCCAGGCATTTGTCGATTGACGACTTGTATCGAGCGTTTGACACCGTCAGCGGGTACGCAATGTGGACGAAAGCAATCGGTGACGTTCAATGGACAATTGTAACAGGCTTTGCTCATCGCGTAATAAGATTCGACTTTGAAAGCGTATTTACAGTCCATCGGTGGTTCGTCATCGATGCACGTACGTCTGCAAGGATGATTGCGCCAATTTATCTCGTCGGGTTCGACGAACCCTCTTGTCCAATCGATCGCATTTTCCACGCTCACGATCGAAGCTGCCAAAAAACAATTTCCATCGTTCCGATCAATTGAAACGCCCATTGAAATCGATGCAAAATCGATCGATGCAAAGAGATCGATATGATAGATCATTCATTTGACGTCTTGTTTAAGACGTCAAATCAATGATAATGATAATGAATGAATGATGAAAAATCCACAGATTTATTATATCAGCGAATTATTCAATGACCCTACCAATAATTAATACATTCGTCGATTTTTCGTTTAGCCCAACTTTAAGACTTCAAAGTGAATGATGAATTTCATTCAATGTTAATTCAACTGTGAGACTGTTTTTTAGTATCACTCACCTGAAAGACAGTTCTGTATGATCGACAGAAGCTGAACGAAAAATATTGCCGTATTCCTCGAGAACATTTCCGTTCTGAAAAATTATTGAAAAAAAAGGACAATTTTATTGACCTGTTGAGTTAGAAAAAAAAAATAATGCGGGTGAGTCAATGACTCGTCGTACGAGATGGGAAAGTGACGCAGATAGAGTACCGATAGTTACGCTAATTTTTCTCCAGCATCGTCGATGCTGGGAAGAAAAATGGAAAATGATGAAAATCCGGAAAACTTTTCGTGACGCAGAAGAGATTTCTTTATACAAACGACGTTGTTTAATCCATCTTTGCTTTTCGTATCGTGCGATTAAAATCATTCCTCTAACCACGTGCTCTTATAAAATGTGCTATATATATACCTGTCAGAGATTGACTGTGAATGAGAAAAAGATTGCCCTCTCTCAGTCAATATTGCATAATTGTAACATTATTTATGGCCATATTTAGAAATTCGTCGAAATAAAAGAAAAAGTAAAAAAAAAATCGTAAAAAAAAATTACTCAACATTGCTGCAATTTTCTTCCCACTGATAAACAATGTTTTTATCAACCCTGAGGAATCCTAGAATTGAAACTCTTTTCTCCAATTTTCAGCTAATGTTTATTGGCACTGTATCATTGAAATCAGCGAAGCACAAATAATTCCTACTTTTTTATCATCACTAATTATTCTCAACCTTCGCCACGCATCAGCAAGTCAAAAAATTCTTTTCAATATGAACAACTTGTATTCGACGATTCTCCAAAGATTTTCCGGTCAATAATCGATCTTGAAATTTAGTCCAAATAAAAAAGTAAAAAGATAATAATTAAGGGTGAACGCCACTGTGATGGGTCAAAAAATCGATTTTTTTTCTATTTTCTTAAAGTATTATATTCAAAAATATGTAAACAAATTTTTCACTCAAAATCTCTAAAATTGGCTGAGGTATTTTTATTTTTGTAATCACATTGGCTAAGGTTGTGCGTAGCCGATTTTCAAAATTTTGAAAATATTTTTAAGACCTTTTGAAAAACAAAAAAAACGGTCAAAAAAAAAAAATTCAAATCAGCGCCATTTTGTAAAAAAAATTATTTTTAAAAAATGGCTACGCTTAACGACAGTGACATTTTTTTAATAATGTCATTACGTTTATAGAATAAAAATTTGTATGAATATAGTTGAATATATACTTGATAAATTGCTTTTTGTCTGATCCTCAAATAATCACCCCTACTTACAAAAAAAAATCCCGAAAATCTGCTATTTTTAGTCCCGTCAAAATGACGTTTCCCCTTAAACAAAAAACGTACCGATTTAAATTTCAATAATCCACGGTTAATTGATATTTCGTTGAAATCCTCCCTTCAGTCGTGGAAAAAATTTCTGAATATCTTCACTTTGTTGGGGGAAAATATTTCGTCGGACTCATCACTCGATTCACGAAAAAAAAAAATCAAAATATTATCTTTTCATCCGGGGAAAACTCTTCGCGACGTGCACTCGACTCTCTTCCGGCAAGAGCTCGAATCCACACGACGGAGTTGACCGGAAAAATTTTTAAAGGGAGGAAAACACAATCGGTGAAGAAAATTTTTCAATTGAAATTGTTGATAAAGTATTTGATAAAACCGTGAACCGATTGCTCCGAACGAACTGGACCGCTGAGAGTGAGAACGGCTCTCTATACGAGATTCCCCCGGAGGTCGAATTTGCCCCCCAAACGGGAACCTTAGTCCTCTCACTTTTTTGCCCCCCTCGAGAATAAACGCGATTTTTCTGCGGCAAATTGACCGCACGTGACGCGTTAAGGATAACGCATCGATGACGCGCTTTGCTGACCGAGAAAAACGTCTCAACCCTCTTGACTTTCCCTCTTGTAAGAACAAAACGCGTCATCGGATTTTCCGGATATTTTCCTTTTTCAACTTCCCGAGTGAGACACCGCTGTCTCGTTCCATCAATCAATCAATAGCTCATCAATTAGAATCCGCAAGTGTCGGCGAAAATCAATTTGAATGCCAGATATTGCTATTTTTATGGAATACCTCTTGAAATTGAATACAGCTGATCGTAAAGGAAAATTTACAAATATACTTTTTGACGTAGCAGAATTTATATAAATTTATTTAATTTATATTAATTGTTTTTAATACAAGAAATGCTTTCCTGCAGTTTTTTAAATTCAACAACCCTTGTCAGGACTGTCATGTATGTACTTCATGCTTTGCAAGTCCCGAGCCTTGAAATCTTAATAAATAATAAACTTCATTGAGGGAACGAGATTCTTGCTCATTGAGGATACGAACGATTATTTATTTATTTATTAATTTATTCTCATTGAGATAGTTTAATAGTTCATCAATTAGAATTTGCAAATGTTGGCGAAAATTTGAATGCCAGATTTTGTCATTTTATGGAATATGTTCCTGAAATTATTCACAGCTGATTGTAGAGAAAAATAATTACAAAAATCCTTGCTCGAACATGAAAAAATGGTCATGGTTTATTTTTGCCAATATTCTCAATCTGAAGTTCATTCAAATAAATCACGATTTTATGCATCGTGTGTTCAATGTTTTAGGGATTTTTTTGCGCTATGAAATAATACTTTTTAACGTAGCAGAATTTATATTCATTGTTTTTAATACAAGAAACACTTTTCTGCCATTTTTTTAATTTAACCACTCTTCTCAGAACTGTCAAGTATGACATTTTATGTTTTGCAAGTCGTGAGTCTTGAAAGCTCATTAAAAAATAAACTTCATTGAGAGAACGAGATTCTCGCTTATTGAAGGTACGAACGATTATTTATTTATTTATTTATTGTCATTGAGAGCTCAATTTCAATACTATATTTTGTTTTTTCAACGCGAGCATCTCGAAATAATTTACAATTTCGTAAGAAAAATCATTACAAACATTTCGTATTTTCGATAGTGAAAAAATGCTCATTTTCTAAATTTTTGCAATTGTTGTAATCACAAAGTTTAATATTATTCTCCTTTCTTAACCCTTAAAAAAATGTTTTATGGCGTAACTAAATTCAATGAAATTTCTTCTAATAATGATTATTAAAATAATGATTATATTTTCTGCATTTTCCGAGTTAAAAATTTTTAATAGCCTGAAAAAAAATTATCTTCATTGAGAGAACAAGATTCTCACTCGTTGAGGTTACAAACGATTATTTATTTATTTATTGTCATTAAAAGCTCAATTTCACTGTAAGATTTTGTCCTTTTGATTACAGCATCTCGAAATAATTAACGATTGCGTAAGAAAAATCATTTTTAATAGTGGGAAAATACTCGTTTTCTAAATTTTTGCAATTGTTGTAATCACAAAATTCAATATTATTCTCCCGTCTTGACTCTTAAAAAAATATTTTATGGCCCAGCAAAATTCAATGTAATTTCTTAATTGAAAAACTTTCAATTCAATTAAAAAATAAAAAAAATTAATAATACTATTTAGAGTTGTTAATTAAAATAATGATTATATTTTCTGCATTTTCTGAGTCTTAATAGCCTGAAAAAAAAAAATTCACTGAGAGAACGAGAGCCTAGCTCGAGGAGAACGCAAACGTTTTTTTTCTCTCTAAATCAATTGTATTGGAAACTCACTGTGCATTAATAATGCTTATGCGTGTCTGCGAGAGTAAACGACGTTAAACACGTGTCTGGCAGCAAACCACGTGAATCACGAGCTGCATCTAGAAATACGATTGGCCTTCATCGATCTCGGAATACCCGAAGTATATTCGAAGATCCCCATTGAATCACGTGTCGTGAATCGACGACTATAAATCACGGACTCCGGTCTAGCAGGATTTAAATATATCTCTATGCTGCAATCTTTTTTGTCATTTCTTTTTCACGGAAATTCGTAGAACTTTGGCACAGTATTCGGAATTTCATGTCAGACACAAAATAATACTATCAAAACACACCATTTATTGATTAAACAGTTTCCATTAATCGTCGTATTTTCTGAATGCTCGAAGAAGAAATGATTCGGTACGACTTGCATTCCTGTTTTTCCGACAATGATGATACGACAGGAGAAAAACGAAAGATGGCTTAAACCCATTTTTACAGCTTAATTGTTCCCGTGAAGATATTTGTTTGCCAACCAGATAAGAAGTCTGATAAAATTTTCATCACTCTACATAAATACACTCCCGCTCAAAAGTTTGGAAACACCTGTCAATATTTCTTGCCGCACTAGAAGTTGCATAACTCCGTCAAAAAAAAAAAGATAATCGAATTTAAAAAACAGCTTTTTAACGGGAAGAAATTCAGCTTTATTTATTTAATTTTTTAAATATTTCTAATTTTTTTTCAATCCCGTACGCATTTTTGTACGTGACCGTTTTTCGGCCTTTTTTCGACCATAGCGAATTGGGCGCATAACTTAAGGACATTTTTTTCGCCTTGTTTTATCTACGGTATATTTAAAAGGGCTAGAAGACACTCCATTTTCGTCTTTAAAAATTGTTCGTACGATTTTTTCTCGCAAAGTTATTTCACTTTTGGCTAAAAAATACAAATTTTGGAAGATGCAACGTAACTCAAAAACTATACAGTTTAAGAGAAAATGTCAAATGTGAAAAAAGTAGCTCACGTATACACGGGATCGCCTGAAATTATTTCAGAATTTTCCTATGAAATTTTTTTCCAAACTATTTTAATGATGACGTTCCGGCGAAAAATTGTATCCGATTGAAATTTCCGTACTTCGTGATACAATGAAAATCTGAAAAAAATCAGCAACATTTGGCATGCTATAAACAACAATGATCAATAATAATTATTGATAATTGTTCATTATTGCTTAATAAATT
Source organism: Alloplasta piceator (assembly GCA_946863875.1). Lineage (NCBI taxonomy): Eukaryota > Metazoa > Arthropoda > Insecta > Hymenoptera > Ichneumonidae > Alloplasta > Alloplasta piceator. The sequence goes on along the minus strand of OX333077.1, from coordinate 8,254,105 downwards.
GTTTAAACAAATTTTTGATAACTTTTGGGCTTTTGTACTTTTGGGATCGAAAAAAAATCATAAAAAATATTTTGAAAAAAGCAGAATAAAGCTGAATTCCTTCCCGTCAAAACGCTTTTTTAAAAATTCGATTATCTTTTTCTTTGACGGAGTTATGCAACTTCTAGTGCGGCAAGAAATATTGACTGGCGTTTCCAAACTTTTGAACGAGAGTGTCCATTTATCACGTGCATTTTTTGTCGCTAGTCTTTGCCGCTGCAAGCTCGATCCACCGGCTCGTAACCACTTGTGACACGTCTTAACTCGTTGATTAATTACTGGAGGAGATAACGCATGATAAATATATGTAGATGGAGAAAAAAAAAGCGTGATAATTCATGGGCAATAACCGTGATAATTGCTGGAGTGTATGATAAAGTACCGGATTGTCCAGTAATGGGAAAGAATAGAGCAAAACTCCAAAAGTAACTCCGACTCCAACTGGTTTGGTTACAGTACTTTTTACTGTTGCTCGCAGTAAAAATTACGGTCCGGTAAAAATTACTGGAGTGATACAGTAGTTTTTATTATCCAGTCCAGTAATATGTGGGTCATTCCATGTCAAATCGACCAATAGTTGGAATCGTCCCCTTTCAATTTCGATGAAATTTAGTCAGAAGTCTTGTTTTATAAAATGAAATTCTACCAAAGGAAAAAAATGAATAATTTTTTTTCGAAAATTCAAAATTTCACAATTTTTTAAATTTTTCAAGTTTCTTTTTTGAATATCTCGAAAACTGTTATAGTTACGTTAAAATCGTTCTGGGTTCGCCTTAAAGAGTATACTTGGTGCTACGCAAAAAAAATATTCCGAAACAATATTTTGAAAAATGATGAAGTTATGGGCTACTCCAACAATTTTTCGAGGGGAGCTCTCCACATTAAATACCAATGGATTTGCAGCTGGGAATTTCGTGCCACTTGATTATCCATGAATAATCATAATGTTGAAGCTTGCATCGCTGCAACGCAACCAACTATAATTTTTTATTGAATTCATTTTTAGTATGACTCGCACTTTCCTTGTACATTTATCGTCCCAAGTCCTCAATGAAAACCCCAAAATGTATTTCAACAATTTTCCTCTTTGAAAATTCGTAGAAAGTGTGAATTTTATTTAAAAAATAAACTACTTCCGTCGCATTTAAATGATGCAAATTTTAACATCCACAATGATCACTGTTCATATTTTTTCCGGGAATATTTACAACGCGTTCTTCATCTATCGTATCACTATTTTTATATAACTAATTGAACATACGTCGATTTAATTTGAAGCCCTCCATATCATAACAATCGAGGTTTTTAACAACAACAAAATTATCTGCATAAAAGTATTTAAAAAATTGTCAATCTGTTTCAAAACTTCTCTTCGCTCAGCTGAGTTATAATTGTGAATTATAAGTAAAAAAAGATCACGATTTTTATTCAAACTTAGAAACGACGTAGTGAGAGTTGGAAAAAACCGAATGAACGGTCGAGCACATCAATATCGTCTTCTGTCTCAAATAGTCCGAAGTTGGGGTAATTATTTATGCGACCTGATAAGCCAAATGGTAAAAATTACCAATTTTTTTTTGCCTAATATAGATGTTAGATTTTTCGCATGCAAATTTATGTCCCTAATAGACGATATCGTTTCTGAGCTTCGCCGATTTAAAGTCACATCAATATTCCTTAGCACTGAGTTTCATTCATTTTTATTTCACGTTTTCCTCGTTACTTCTGTAAAACGACTTACGTAATTCGAAGAATTTATCGACGAGCTTCGTTGGAAATCGATTATCAATCGATCGGATAATTAAACGTTCACTGTCTGACAGTATAATTGTCTCGACTACTTGTCATGAGCACTTTCGAGCCTCGAGAGTCAGACATAATTGTGACGACGATTCACGAAATGACATTGCGAAACTACGAAAATCTCGCTATCAATTATATCCATGTTCCAATCGCATATATATATAGATTCATATATGAGTGACGAAACAACTGTTCCAACATTGCTTCCACTGATAGATCTTGACATCGTACATCGATGACTGTCTCAAAAATTCAAACTGTCAAGACATCTTTCATCGTGAATGAATTTTTTTCAGCCAATCAACGTATATATATTATGAGGCTTCCTTTCTCTTCACTTTTAAATACTTGGCGGAAAAAAACTGCCTCCTCAATTCGTGGATATATTTTTTGAAAAAAGTGTCTTCAATTTTGCCTCCATGGATAAAGCTTTGTTTTTATGAGAAAGAAGAAAAGACAAATCAGAATTTGCACAATTTTTCCTCACTGTTTTTTGCTTTTCCCAAAGATTCCTTAATGGAAATGTATAACTTTTTTAGAAGGAGCGTTTTGATAAAAAGTATAAAATTATGGGGTACAAAGTCGAATTTGCACTTTCATCTTTAAACTCATTACTTATTTCCGCTTAAAAATATCAAGTTCAATTGTGTTTTGAAAAGTCAGATCATTTTTGTAGATTCTTTTCCAAATTACAATTTTTGTTTTTAGTTATACATTTTTCAAAATTGCTTGTGAAAGTTTCAACTTTCATAATTTTGAAATTATTGATCCAAAACTTTTCACAGAAGTGAAAACAAGCATGATTTCCGATAAAGTGCACATAAATCGTGCAAATGTTTGACATTCTGTGAATTCCAAAATTCAGCATACTCTGACTATTGTATTTTTCCAGCTATCTGTCTAAAAATCTTAAGTGAAACGAAACTTTGAATTTTCAAGTGGAAACAAAAAAGTACGTCATTCAAATTATGATAAATATATAATTTGCGCATTGTTTCTTCCAATTTCTCACGATTTTTCAATTTGATATTTCCTCCTTGTCCAAAATTGTGTCGCAAACTCTTCACAAGATCGTTCTTTCTTCTCACGATGCGAATTGAGGATGCGAGCAGACGAAATTCTACCGCAATGTCCAAAAAGTAAACACTAATGGTGTAATTACGGTAGTCACGATATTTCTCGACTGTATATTCGACAAAGCCAAAGCCAGGCCCAGAGAATGAATCTTCGACGTGCTCGCAAACACGATATCTCGAAATTTCATCCAAGGCTGAAACCTTCTCACACTCTCGAATTCTTTATTTTCATTTATTTCATTCGTCAATGTCATTATAAATCGATCAAATGACTACGAAAATGATATTATTATCAACGAGTGAATCATCAAGTCGATCGGAGTCACAAACTACTGAAAAACAAAAATTTTACCAATTTTCCTTTTCGAGTAAATCACCGATCGATCAACTTAATGATCTATAGATCATTAAGGATGTTGAATCCCTTTGAAGCTTGTTAATGTTGATTGCTCAATACATAGCTTCTTAATCATCGTGAAATTTTTACACGACCTCCGGAATACTTCATGTAAAAACATACCAAATTTTCAGAATTCTATCATCATTACTTCAACCTCCTTAAGGGTTAAATTGAAAAATGATGAGAAAATTCTGAAAATTTGGTATGTTTTTGTATGAAGTATCTAAGAGGTCGTGTAAAAATTTCACGACGATTAGGAAGCTCGTTATTAAATAATTAACATTTTGTTAAAAACAATTCTTTAGACAATTAAAAAAAATATTTATCAATAAGCTTCGTTTTGTTTCCGTTGCTTTCAATATATTGTAGATTTAAAAAAATTGAGAGGTAAAAAAAAAACTTATCGCAAAGTTATATCAGTTTCCATAAAACTACATTGAATTTGATTTAATTTGTTAATGTTAATTGTTCGATAACGAGCTTCCTAATCGTCGTGAAATTTTTACACGACCTCTTAAATAATTCATCCAAAAACATACCAAATTTTCAGAATTTTCTCATCATTTGCGATTTGGGACTCAACATCCTTAATTGTAATTGTAAGTTCACTATTTTCCTCGATAATTTTACATTGCTATCGAGCCGCGGAATAGCTTTTCCTTAGGAATTCAGGAAAAAGGAAAAATATTCAAAGTTCACGAGAAGAACAATCAACGATCGTCACTCCGGAACGGGAAAGTGATTATCTTATAATCGGAGTATTATCTACCAGATGATTTTTTAAATCTCATTATTCACAACGATGATCGATCTTTGTTCGTCCGATATCCTTGTGATCTAAAAATAGCTTCCGACACTCGGAACCTTCGTTAACCATGAAAATTGAAAGAAAGAAAAAACGATCTCTGAGGTCAACCGGACTGTTCATGCAATCCGGATCTGAACGTGGCGAGACTCTTTACGAACGAGAAACAAAAAATCGAGCAGCGGGGATCTCCCATTTGTGCACAGGTTTTTCAAAGCCAGGACGGAGGGAATCCCCGAAAGTTTGCTCGAGGGTCGGCAAGAATTCAGCTCAAAGAATCGCAAAAAACCGATCGGAACTGCGTCATAAATAATTAACTAGTGGTTGTTCTTTTTTGTTTAAATTTCCAAGAATAAAAAGAGCTCTACTCAGGTATTTCATGCTTATTATCTCCTCCTGGCCAATTAGCCGAGCAGGAAAAAAATGGTCATAAGCCAAGAGAGTGTCCAGAAAAGAGTCAATAAACTCTGGCTCTAATTTCCAATTACAAAACGAATGAAAAAATCGTTTTAATGCTCAAGGAGTGTTTTAACGATATCCAGAAAATTGTCGACGAGGTACGGAGAACTATAAAGTATAGGTATTCTTATGCAAATGACTCATTCGTATTTCTATTTAAAATGGACTATTTAATTTTTCATTCACGAGCTGCACACGTGAAGTAGTATGTTTATTTTTATTTTATCTTATCTCTCATCTGACATTTATATCGACAACTTTTGGAGCAGAAAGGGCGTATGTAATGTGAATAACAATCGATTGGAACTCCATTATGATTTTAGGTAATTCGTGTGGATTCATTGTTTAACGAGTCGTATTGTGAATCGCGCAGCTATTCATTTTGATCTAACTACACTCCCGCTCAAAAGTTTGGAAAGCCAGTCAATATTTATTACCGCACTAGAAGTTGCATAACTCCGTCAAAAAAAAAAGATTATCGAATTTCAAAAAAGCGTTTTGACGGGTAGGAATTCAGCTTTATTTTGTTTTTTTTTTTAAATATTTTTTATGATTTTTTTCGATCCGGTACGCATATTTGTACTTGATCGTTTTTCGGCCTTTTTCGACCATCGCGAATTGGGCGCATAACTTAAGGACATTTTTTTTGTTTTTTGTATCTATACGGTAGATTTGAAAGGGTCGGCAGGGGCTCCATTTTCGTTTTTTTTATAATTTTCGTACGATTTTTCCTCGCAAAGTTATTTCACTTTTGGCTAAAAAGTACAAATTCTGAAAGATCCAATGTAACTAAGAACTATAGATTTTAAGAGAAAATGTCAAGTATGAAAAAAATAGCGTACGTATACACGGAGTCGCCTGGAATTATTTTAGAATTTTCTTGTGAATTTTTATTTCTTCTACTATTTTTGCTCGAAACTCTGATGATGACGTCCCAGCGAAAAATTGTATCTGATTGAAATTTCCGTAATTCGTGATACAATAAAAATCTGAAAAGGTTCAGCAACATTTGGCATGCTATAAACAACAATCATCAATAATAATATAGCTCAAAAGTCATTAACAAATTGTTTAATCAAATGTTTAAACAATTTATTAAGCAATGATGAACAATGATCAGTAATTATTATTGATCATTGTTGCTTATTGGGCCAAATTCGAGCAAAGGTGTTTTGATGAAAATTCATGAAAATTTTTATTTTTTGAAAAAATTATTGGTAAATTCGAATTCAGCAGGAAAAAATACATCGATATGAGGTTTAAAAAAAATGAATGAATATATTTTTCTTCGCATTTTGACCAAAATTGAATCTGCTCACTAAAATGACTAGATAAAATTTCGACTTCCCTTTGAGCTTATTCTCTTCGGGATCGTTAAAGCTTCAGAACCCTGCTTGGTTCATCCGATTCCGATCATTTTTCAATTTTTGGCACATTTTTAAAGTTCGACGATCGATTTTTGCAAATTTTTGAAAGCGTACCACATTCCATTTTTTTGCGATTTTCAAACTGCTTTCATTCCGACAAAAATTTAGTTATGGGGATGAAGCAAACGGCATTCTCTGAGTTTCGTGACCTTATCACGAAACTTATTATCATACGTACAATATATTCTGGGAATGTGTAATTTCTTCTTGCATCTTCAGCAATGGTGTAATGTTTGTTTTTTATTTTCACAAAGGCCGAATAGACACGGATCGACGGACGACAAGTCGAAAAACGGGATTCGCACCCAGTAGCGCCAAGCACGCGAAGGATTCCGGTCCAAGACAACTTACGCGAATTAATGGAACTGGTGAGTAACTTCCAAACTTGCCAACGCATCTGAAAAACGCCGGTGTAACCACTCGGAAACCTAGCACGGACCAGGTCGATATGGTTACCACGGGATTTATTCTAAGCTGACAACTACATTGTCACATTGCCAATTCAGTCTTTTTCTTTGTTCTAGGGTTTTGCGCGGAGGAAAAGATTGCCGTAAATTTCTACAACGACGGGAAGAAAAATTCATCAATAAGAGATTCAATCTTTCTGTTTTTGTTTACTCGAGAAGCTTTGCTTAGTGAAAATTTGTGTGAGTTAAAACTTCATTAGGCGCACAGTGCTAACGTTTTGGTGGGTAGTGAATGGTCACACTCGGGAGTGTAACGTTCATTCATTGTGTTTTCCTAGAATTTTTACTTTTAACTAGCATGGATAGAAAAATATACGTGAAAACTTTTTTTCTGCAGCTTTGCTGCATTTCTCTTCTTGATGAATTTTTCTCGTCGAAGTTGGAGAAATTTTCGGCAATCTTTGCCTCGCGTAAAACCTTAGAACAAAAAGAAAGACTGAATTAGCAATGTGACAATGTAGTTGTCAACTTCTAATAAATTATGTAATTTTTATAACTAATTTACAATTAATAAATTACAGGTGGAATACATATAACGACTCCGAAGTAAGGGAAAATTGCAGTTGGGCCTACGATTTTGAAATTCTGCCGGAATATACAGTATGCCGGAGAACATTCATTTACGATAGACGAAGTAATTATCACCCTCATTTACCATTTTATACGTTTTTCTACCGTTTATACATAATATTTTACAAATATTGTGCAGCGAATGACGTTGTACTCGGGAACAAATAAATAAATATCTGAATATAAACATAAATATTTATTAGGGTGAATCGAAAAAATTAAAAACTATTGGCTACCCCCAAAAATCAAAGATATATCATTGAAATAAAGGTGTCAGTGCAACGGTTCGATTTTTTGACAATATTTAGAGGGCGCGCGGGACGTTCAAAAACGCCGATTTTAGCGTTAAATTCACTTTATCACTGATAAACGAAAACAGATCATTCAAAAAGTTCTGAATTTTCTATATAAGGTGCCCAGATATGTACTTTTTCAAACCCATATTCATTGACCATTAACACATGGTTTATATCTTCGAAAAAAATCTCTCAAAATCAATATTTTCACTATTTTTCAATTAATTATATTGATTTTTGTCTTCTAAAACGTTTTTGTATTTCTTCCATCTTTTTTCTTGTAAATCTCGGTATCAGTATTGCTTACAATGCGAAAATTGCTTTAAAAAATCTGTATTTTGGAAGTTTTAATATTTCATTTTGAAAAAAAGATTTATTTTTTAGCAATTTTCGCATTGTAAGCAATACTGATACCGAGTTTCACACACAAAAAAGATGGAAGAAATACAAAAACGTTTTAGAAGACAAAAATCAATATAAACTGAAAAATAGTCAATTTTTTGATATTCTATATCATATCACCATATCACATATCATATCACCAGTGGCGAAATGATATGGAATATCAACAATTAAGAACTTTTGGTTCGATAAACCGTAAAAATTTTATACCGCAAATAAATTAATTTGCAAATAAAAAATCGCTTTTTTCGATCGCTTGATTACGTATAACCCCTTAAGTAAAATTCCCCGTGCCTCGTGACTTCAAATCGTCTCTGCCGCGTCTTTTCTCTTTGCATCAGTACTATTTTATCCAGCGTTAAGTGAAGAGCGAATAATCCTTGTACCCGTTGCCGCGTAACACGTTACATCCGTTTATCCATTCCATTACAAAACATTATTCAATGCTCATTTTTCCTCGCAGTGAGATTCAATCACTCATACGAATATCGCTAATCAAGAAATTCCGTAACATCCCGATAATCGATATTGCGTTCAATTAATATTCGAAACAAAATATTTAGTTAATGTCGAAGGTCTCACTAACATTATTCTTTCTTGCCCAATCTACATTTTTGTGTATGTGTGTGCAGCACGTAATATAAAGTCAAATCACGATGAAACTTTTGCGCCTTAACGTCTGACGACATGAGTTATTTATTTTATTCATACAAATAAAGGTCACGGTTGTATTTTTTGGTCGAAAAAAATAGTAGTCTCATGGATAATCTTATTATCTCGTAAATTCGTAAAATTTCTGTTTGCAGCAATGTATAATTCCAGTTTAAAAAATGAATGTATCATTTTTTTGATTTCATAAGTTTTTGCCCTCTTCGAACTTGAAATGACCTTGATACAACCAGCCTGAATGGCAATCATTTTTTTCTGGGTTTTTGATTTGCATATGGAGAAAAAAAAATTAATTTGAATATGATGCATTAATCAAGTTTTGAATTTTTGTGAAATTATATTTTAAAAACCCTAAATATTTTTAAAAGGTTTTGAACATTTTCTCTCCAGCCCTTCATTCGAATTTTAGCGACGACCGGATGTCCAGTCGTAAAACTAAAATGTTGAAAATCCCATTGTTATTCACGAGCGTAATATGACTTTTCTTATAATTAATTTCTAGACTACAACACCTTGTTTTTCTATGAAAATTCCAATAATATAAATTTCAAACTCTAGTTTCCCGCCAGACTTAGAATACATACACGAATTATATCTTTGCATAATATAATGCCACAGCACGTGAAAAAAATATCAACGAGCACACGAACATTCTATAACACTGTGTCCGAGGCTTGTTGTGTTGATGGAAAATACGAGGAAAAATATTTTGTACACACGCCGGAATTTTTATTTGTCCAAGCTCTGCTCTGACGTGTTAGCAGTGCAATAACAGCATCAGTATTACGTATTATATACATCCATATATATTAATATATATGTATATAAATAAAAAAGAAAGAACAGAGACAAGCAGCAATGTCGTCACACGTTGTGTTTACACATATCGGGACTCTCACCGAGACCCAAGGACCCGAAGGACATTCCCCCAATGACTTTTAAGGATTTTCTTTTTTTTTGCTCCGAAAATTGCCACTATTTTGAAAAAAAAATTATTGAAAAAACTGTAGAAACAATTGATTATAAAATTTGTTGACGTCTTTATCATTTCTGGATCTTAACATTTTGTAATGATGGGATTTTTTTTTCTAATAATTTTTGCTAATTTTGACTCAGATCCTTGAAACCCTAAAAAATAAAATACCGTAAAGAATAGAAAAAAAGAAAAACTTTTCTCAAGCATTTGTGCAATGAATATATTTCAGACTCAATAATTGTTTTCACATATTTCACGTATTATCATTTTCTTTGAAATTTACTCCATTTCCTGGCTCTCCTTTTCCTTCAATTGAATTTAATTATTTAAATAAATATGTGTCATTATACTTGTGCAAAATTGTTGTCCTCAATGCACGTATTTATAAACTTCTAGTATCACCTTTAATGTAATTCATTATGATTACTTTGGGACGTCAAAAAACAACAAATTCATATTTGCATGGAGGTTTTTTTTTAATTTTCGAAATCTAAAATGATTCTCTATTATTCAAGTACATATATTGTGGCCTTTTCGCAATACATACTGTTATTACTGTTTTCTTAATGATCGCTGATAACTTGAAAATTTCCTATTCTTTTCTTTATAATTACATTGTTGCGTCGTTGCAATAATTGACGTGACACTTGACATCGTTTGAAAATAATAATAACTCAAAATGATCGAGCGCAATTATAGAAGAAGGAGAATCCTGGAGAATCAAACGAAAAATTGCGGGAAAATGCACGAGTGTGAATATCCACTTTATCGACTGAGAATCTCTGCTTTCTCGACTGAAGATCTCTGCCTCATCGACTGAGAATAAAACCGCACTACCGCAGCAGCAGCGCTCATTCCGTCTGTCAATAGTCGAGTGCACGGTATGTATGACCCTAGGTCACGATTATTCTCAGAAAAAATTCCTCCAGCTTCCAAGAAATTCTATGTACTGACGTCACGGGGGAATTCCTTCAAAGGGGAGCGACAATTGCGGTAAAAATGAATTAGATCATGACAGCCATAACTCCCGCGTTTTTGATCATAGAGACTTCTTTCAGGCGTCATTTTCTTCATTTTCAAATTCTCTAAATCCTTTTTTTGTTCAGATTCATTTTCTTCAAAATCCTTAAGTGGGTACGCAAAGAATAAATTTTTGAACAGCCACAACTCCTGTGTTTTTGATCGTAGAGACTTCTTTCAGGCGTCTTTTTCTTTATTTTTGACTTCTCAAGTTACTTTTTTTTAGTTTTATTTTTTTCGAAATTCTTAAGGGGGTATGCAGAGAATAAATTTTGGAACAGCCACAACTCCCGTGTTTTTGATCATACAGACTTCTTTCCGGTGTCATTTCCTTCGTTTTCAAATGTTTAAGTTACTTTTTTTATTTTTATTTTTTTCGAAATTCTTAAGGGGGTACGCAGAGAATAAATTTTGGTACAGTCATCATAACTCCCGTGTTTTTCATCATACAGACTTCTTTCAGGCGTCATTTTCTTTGTTTCCGAATCCTGAAGTTACGTTTTTTTAGTTTTATTTTTTTTTTAATTCTTACTGCGATAAGGATCGAATTTAGAATTAGTTTAAAAACATTATAAGAATATAAAAGAAATAAAAACAAATACATTGACAAATTTCGTATGAAATCATTATTGAATAACAAGTTGTATAAACCGTACAAAAACCGTATTGAACGATTATTGAAATGAAAAAAAATAATTTTCCAATCAGAGTTGAGTAATTTTTTATTCATCTCGATGTCATATTATTTTTAATGCACGATTCATGTAAAAAAAAAATTGCTTTACAATTCTAGAAAGAGTATTTCGAGTCAAAATAATTTCTCTCTGTCTTTCTACAGAATAACAAAGAACAAAATTTAAATTTATTTAAATTCTTTATCTATAGAGTACATATATATTTCCCGTATATACAGAAAAAAAATAGTTGACCGCGTGCAGAATATTGAAAAAAGAATTAGCGTTCATTTTTTTGCGTATAAATAAGCATAGTATTAAAATATTTCGTACATTTTGGAGCGAATGTTGAAGAATAATCATCATGTAGATTAAATTTTGATAGCAATGAAATAGATAAAGAGAAATAAGATTAAAAAGAAGCTTGGAATTCGCGTGTGTTGTCGAAGCTCAATTCGTTGTTTTCATTTTGAACACGGCGATACTCGATTCGCATTCCCCTCTGCAAGAATATTCGACGAGAGCTTTGAGAGCTGGTTCATTTTGCCCCCACTGATGTGTGTAGGTAAACAGACACATTCCACAGATATGCGTCACCTGTGTTGCGCGCGCAACTTCCTGCTCTCACCGCTGCCCGCGCGTAGCCCGGCGCTCTCTCTCTCTCATCCGATATCCCCACTCTTCCCCCTCTCTCGGTGTCGGACGCCGAGAGAGCGGGTTCAAGCGGGCAGGCTCGTTCGGCGGGTATCAGCGCGCGCGGCGCTCTCTCGTCAGTTTCCCTCGAGCTCTCCTCGAGGAATGTTTGGTCGTGCTTTGTGCGTCGCTAATTTTTTCGCGCTCTCTCCCGATTAAAAAATTTTTATGCCGTTTATATTCTCGCATAATTGTCGATTGCCCGTGTATCGCGATTAATAATATCGATATAGCTACGAGTAAAACGACGCTGTGTGTGTGTGTGTGTGTGTGAACGGAAAATTTATCGGTAATAAGGCAGTTTCTTTGTCGTTCGCTCCAATTTTTCGCGACTCGCCAACAAACTCGTTCGTCAATATGGATAAATATGATATTCTCGCGGATTGATAATACATATTCGTGACACGCGTTGAAGATTTTCTTTGTCCACAATACGTTCTTTCGTGCTGGCTCAAGCTTGAAAACGTTCGCGTCGTTTCTCCAAGTTTGTTTTTCGTTGTTTTCGTGAATAAATTGAACAAGTTAAATTATCGCGATTTTTCTCTATTAATTAATACGATTATTTATTAATTATTAATACTCTGTTGATACGCGTCGGGCTGAAAATTCTTTTTTTCCGTTATTTTCGTTAATAAATTGAACAAGTTGAATTCTCGCGATATTTCTCTATTAATTAATACGATTATTTATTTATTTATTAATACTCTGTCAATTCGCGTCGGGCTGAAAATTCTTTTTTTTCGTTATTTTCATGAATAAATTGAACAAGTTGAATTCTCACGATATTTGTCTATTAATTAATACGATTATTTATTTATTAATACTCTGTTAATACGCGTCCAGGTGAAAATTCTTTTTTTTCCGTTATTTTCGTGTGTACATTGAACAAGTTAAATTCTCACGATATTATTCAATTAATTAATACGATTATATATTAATTAATACTCCATTTAATACGCGTCGGACTGAAATTTTTTTTTTGCGTGCTTCAAAATCTCTTAAACGCGAGATTCTTGCTCGTTATTTTTTTGTGCTCATTCGTTCTACTTTTTTTTTCGTGTAAAAAATCAAGCGACGATTTTTCAATATTTTTTTTTAACAAAATGTTTGAAATGTGCTGCGGTAAATTGTGCAAAGTGACGTCACGCTGTCGCAGATTATCGATTGCCACGATGAAGCAGAAACTAAGAAGCATTTCAACGATTCTGTCAAGGATTTTGGCAGCAACGACGCAGCTGTTGGCAGACTACAAGAACATCCAAATGGTATCGTTGATTTTTTTATATTAATTGTCAATTTCCCTCCCAGCCCGATGCATAGTGACCGCGAGTTGTTTAGGAATATCGAGATGCTCTCGATATTTCGAAAACGACCCGCGAGTGCCCCTTTATTGTCTCGTGCATATTTCATGTATTTTAGTCGATAGGGATTACAATTTTCTCGGCTATTTTTTAAATTCATTTAAAAAAATCAAAGAACAATGAATGTTCTGTAAATACCTTGTCAAGAGAATAAATTTTTTTCCATTTTTGCAAAATAATAGTTTTTTTGGTCGAGAAGATTTTTCGCGAGATACGATGCATACAATGAACATTTTTCACACATTTTTTCATGAAATAATTCTTTCAAAATAATTTTTTCGTCAATGTAGCGCTGTCTTTTATGAATTTTGTATTTTCTCGTTTAAATTCTTGGCAAAACTTGACTTTGATGATGCTGTCGTCTGAATAATTTCGATCGAATGAAATTGATTGAAAAAAAAATTATTCGAGTATAAATTGTAATTTTATTGCATCTTGGGCCCTCGGTAGACTCGTATTGACTGCAAGTGAAGCCAAAAAAATTTGGATTCATTTTGATCATCCGACATATTCACAGTCAAAAATTATTCATATGCACAGTCAAAAATTATTCATATTTATTTTACTACCTTCTACAAGGTCCCAGAGCATAACGCTAATCTAAAAAAAGTTGAGAACTCGTCATCACTCGAAGATGTAATTTTTTCAAATTTCCACCCCTTCCAAGGGGTGGTTTTCAGATGTTTAAAACCAATCTAATTTTTTTTGCTTCACTTAAAGTCACTACGATCTTATTGCGACCCATGATGCGAAGAAATCATAATTTATCCTGGAATATTTATTTAAAAAAAAAATCAATTTGTTGGATCGCAACGATTCAAATTTCAGCATCATTTTTCTCATTTGAATTCTTGGCAAAGCTTCACTTTGCCCAGAAGCTCCTGAGCGAGCTTCACTCGTTTCGGAGTTGAAAAAATCCATTTTGGGCAGCACGATTTGGATTATTTGATAAATATTCGATTCAAGCTTTTATATTTTATAATATTTTCTCTGAGACGAGGCAGCATTTATATTGAATATTTTTATCGAGTCTCTCGGAACGTCGTAGATTACTAATCCGTTTGATAGGCTTTTCAGCTGCAATGTCGATATCTATTTTTAATTGATCGTTGTGCCTCGTAGAGAGCTGCCTTTTTACGAGGTGCAACGATAGCGAATTTGCATGGTTGTGTCTGCCGGCGCTCCTCCTTGAGCAAGAGGAGCCCCAAATCTCTAAAAGCTTCGGTGTCGGACACGTCCCGGGACGTGACGCTGGTTCAGGAACCGCGTGAACTGGCCAACCCATACCAGTTTTCCCTAGGGCAGGTTGACACCTTAGCGGTGTGAATGAGAACGAGCGATTGTTGTTAAACTTTAATTCGACGTGGATCCACTTGGGATTTAGGGCCTTTTTTGTATGAGGGTGTCGCGATTTGAAATTTTTTTCTAAACCGATACGTGGGTGAAAAATATAGGCAGGATTGTACGCGATTATATTTTCATATCAAATTTTTTTTTTCGAGTATGTTTCAGCGTATGTGAGATTAAATATCAACATGCAGAATTGCAATGCCGCTTTGTACTTTTTGTCAATTGCCCAAAGATTTTCTTTTTTTTTCAAATAAATCGATACCTTGCTCGATTTTTCTTTGAAGAATTTTCAACTGATGGAAAATCGTTGAGCGATCATTATTTTCAGCTCATCGTGGGAAAATCGTGAGTGACATCTATTCTCGAAGGATCGCATGAGTATCGATTCGAGAATAGATTCAGCCACGAAAAATGTGAAAATCTTTTTCACAATCACGTCGTCACTATGCACACGGATGAAACCAAGTCACAATCGTGTGACACCCTAATTTGTTAATTTGCTCCGATATATCCAGAATGGAGTTTTGTCCCGGGACAACTCTATTTCTGGCATATCGTGAATTCAGTATTCGAGTCATTTTTGTCAAAAAAACTTTGTAAAGTCATCCCCAAAAATCGCGGTCTAAAATAAATCAATTAATACATTGTACTCCAAATGCACTAAAATGACAATATTAACAACAAACAAAAAAAAAGGCGTAAAAAGTAAATATCGCGCGATCCACTCGTTCTATGTGGATCGCATTTTGGTAGGAAATTCAGGATGTTTTCCATTTTTTCGTTTCAGGTTTTCGGAATTTTTTAACTAAATTTTTTTCTTTCCAGCGATAGGATGTTTCTGCTTGATAATTGCTTTTTATTCTCTTTTTACGCTCAAAAGAAATGCGTAAAACAGCGGTTTTACACATTTCTTTCCTTCGTATCTGAACTGTTTTTTCTTTCTTCCTTTCTTTTAACATAAATAGCAAAGGAGGAGCATGGTAGCACGTATAAGCCTTTGTCTCAGCTATAAAGTTTCACTTTGCTTTGATTTTTTCTGTTTTCACGCTTTGCTTAAATAGAAATTTAATATGCTCAAATCTTTTCTGTACGTTTTTCATTTTCACGCTTTGCTTAACTAGAAATTCTATGCTAAAATCTTTTGTATTTTTTTTTCATTTTCACGCTTTGCTTAAATAGAAGTTCTATGCCCATATCTTTTGTATACGTTTTTTATTTTCACGCTTTGCTTAAATAGAAATTCTATGCTCAAATCTTTTGTATACGTTTTTCGTTTTCACGCCTTGCTTAACTAGAAATTCTATGCTCAAATCTTTTGTATCCGTTGAATCGCACATGTAACGCTAAAGAGTACGGCTAAAATACGTGCTCCATACTCCGAGACTCGATGAGCAAGTGACCTTCACGTGGTGAGACTCGGAAAACTTGAATTTTCTTGGAATATTGATATTTTTACAAAAATCTCTCATCTTCCAATAAAATTACAGTTTACAAACAGCTGCTCAATATTTTTGTTGCATTTAGTGACAATACATTAAAATTAAAATTCGAAAAGTTAAAATCTTCCCGCCAAACAGGACACCGCGATCGTTGCGCACCTGGCGGCCGTAGATTGAGTTAAGAAGGCGCTTCAATAACACGGTTGTACATCGGAGCATGTTTATATGTTTATCTACTGGTTCTTCCTTAAAAATGATTTAATTGATACGATTTAAAACGCCAGTGAATAATAATAACGAACAATGGCGACTAACAGGAGCACACGAGAAGTATTACTTTCCCTCGTCGACGATATAGAATTGATTGCAAAGTAAGCCGACGACATAACCTCAAATATCTCATCATTATAGCTTTACTCGAATTCATATAATTCTAATCGTCATCTGGGTTTAAAACATAAAGGGAAATGATCGAAAACACCATAGCGCAGAAACATCTTAAGCTTTCGAGCACCGAGCACGCACAATTGACGGATTTATTAGTCGCCAAGGACAATGAATTGAAGGCTACTCTGAAAAAAGCCGCTGAACAGGCAAAAATTGATCGCAAGATGGAAGCTCTGAAGGCGGAGGTTGAAAAACAGGATCAGGATATACATCAATTGCAGAGACAGTTGAAAGAGGCGGAGCAAATTCTAGCCACCGCTATTTATCAAGCGAAACAAAAATTGCAGTCCATAACCAGAGCCAATAGAAGACCCGTACCTTCGGAGGAACTCATCAAATTTGCTCACCGAATTAGCGCTTCTAATGCCGTTTGTGCCCCTCTTACCTGGCAACAGGGAGATCCTCGCAGACCTTATCCCACAGGTAAAAACCCTGCAAATTGGACATTTGCACATTGCTTCCTCATCCTAATCACAAGCTTCCTTCATCGCAAAGTATGGCAATCAAATTTGGCTTTCTCATAAAGGAAGCTTCGTTAACTATTGAAAAACATGAGTAATCAACGTGCAAATTTACCAAATTCTTTTAAATTTACTTCTTGCTAAAGTTAATTTTTGCCAAATTCAATAGCAAACAACCTTGATCACTATTTTTAATGTGTACAAAATTTCAGTACAATATCTCACAAATAGCCGAAGTTGGAATACGCTATTTAAAAAAAAATAAAACAAAAGTTGATAAAATTTTAATCATTTGATTGATTTCCGCCAAATTTAATAACGAACATCCTCGATAGCTACATTAGCTCTGTGTAAAGTTTCAGTGCAATATCTTAAAAATTGCACAAGTCGAAGCGTTTACGCTATTTTTCAAAAACTTAAAAATTTCATAAAATGTTAATCGATGGATTTTTGCCAAATTTAATAGCGAACAACCTCAATAGCTGTATTAGCTCTGTGCAAAGTTTCAGTACAATATCTTATAAATTGCACAAGTTAGCGCGTTTACGCTAGTTTTCAAAAAATTCAAAATATAAAATTTTAATCCCTCGATGGATTTTCAGCAAATTCAATACCAAACAACCTTAATAGCTACACTAAATTTTAGCTCGATATCTCGAAGCGTTCTCGAGTTATTAATTATTTACATCTGAAACTCAGGATACACATAAACACACGCATCCATCCGGACATTTTTTCAAAATACGATTTCTCGATGTTTTAGGACATTTTAAACACATTGGCATAAAAATCTAAAAAATGTATGAGGAAGCAAAAAATATTTTTCTTATTTCTAATTATTTCGTCCCGAAGATAAATTCTTAGTTGAAACATTTTCTAAGAGTTCCATCAATGACCCAAGGTTTTAATTGCACCAGAAATGCTTTACAAATATTGAAAATTTGTTTTTGATTTAAGGAATTTGTTTTTTAATTTATTTAAAAAAAAAAAATTATTTAAAGAAGAATTATAATTAAAAGAATTAAAATAAATAATTTTTCAATATAAAAAAGTAATATAAAAGGGAAGAATTGTTGCAATTTACAATCAGTGCATATTTGAAAACTAAATAATGGAAATATCTTTTTTTTTTAGATATTGAGATGAGATTAGGATATCTCGGACGTCCAAGCGATCTTCCTCTAAATGGACAGATGCTTGGATTGCATCCGGGAATAACATCTGATCTGCATAGAGCAGGACATCCAGCAGGCGGTAAATTGACGATAATTTCACAATTGAAAGCAAGAAAGAGATGCAGTTGATCGAAAATTGAATTTTTGTTCTCAGAACCATCAATATCTCAAGCAAATCAATTTGCCTGGCATCCTTCGGGCGAGATTCACATGTCAATGGGAGGACAAGGAAGCGTTGCTATGAACACACACAAGCAAGAAAACGAGGACGTAGAAGTCATGTCGACGGATTCGTCAAGTAGTTCGTCGAGCGATTCTCAGTGAATCGTTTCGTCAATGAATTTTGGAATTTCGAGCTCGTGTAATTATAATTTTTTTCACAATTCCATATCTATTCGATTATTTACACTTATATTCTTTTTTTTTATAAAAATATTATAAACATTTCTTGATCTCATCCTGTACAGTTATTCGCTAATCAGTCATTGTCTCGCGAGATTCGCAGATCACTCTGATCGATGAAGATCAGATTGTAAATAATCGAGGTTCTCGTTATCGCACTCGTCCTCGAATCAATCGAGCAATATTTCTGGCAATAGCTTGTGCAAGGCAGCGTCTTTGAAATGTTGCTCCGGATGAGCCTGAAACAGTATTTATATTTCTTAGATCCAAACTGAGCTTTCTCGGTATTTACACGCGTTTATCCAGCTAACCTGAGCTTCGTTCTCGTTAAATTTGACTTTTTGAAATAGAACATTCTGGCTCGTGAACGTCAAACCGAATAATTTGCAATCCTTCTCGATTCTACTGATGTCTGTGTAGAGTAGAATTTCCTCTAACTTTAGTCCCGGAAAAGTCAGCGATTGATTGTTGTATCCAGAGCTCATCACTTTCAATGCATTCCTGCGAAAAATGAATTTAAATTATCTTCTTAATTTCTCAGGTATGGTCTCTTACACAATCATAGTCTCTAATAAAAAATTTATCGAAAATTGAAAGCTATTTCTGGATTATTCAACGGTATTTGGAAAAAGTTTCTATGGGTCGATGTTTTGCTTTATCCAATGACAATTTAATAAGATTCCAAATGAAAGGAGCAAGCCTGAAGCATGCTGCAAAATTCAAGGGCATAAAAGATTTCTGGAGTAAAAAAAAAATTTAAGAACATTATAAGGACTTTTCAACGGGAAACAAAATTCAAAGGTAACAAAATTCGAGAAATCTGGAATGAAGCTTGATAACATAATAGTATATTTACGTTTGTTCTTCAGAGATACGCACCTCTTAATGCTCGGTAAATTACTGAGAGCAGCGCAAGCCAACAGAGGTGGCAAATTGCCGATTAAGCGACACACACGAACGTAATTTTTTAAGTACCAGGCAAGCGATATTTCCATCGCCTCTTTGACTTGCTTTGATTCTCTATGAGGGAAAGAAAATCTAATGAATTATTTGGTTTAGGACATAGGTTTTTAAAAAGCAACATCAACATTTGAACAATTTTGTTTAGCATTCAGATTAAAACAAAACTATGCACAATTTATACAATGTGCAAATTTTATTTCACCTGTATTTCAATGGCAGTGACAATCCTCTCCGCAGTGCTGTCGTATCACCAAGATAAAGCAAAATGTAAAGAGCTTCGATCTCTTCTCTTTTGTCTCTCACACTCAAACTTTTCGAACCGAGAGATTGATTTTTCAATGGATTTGCGTCTTGATCGTCGTAGAGAACCAGCAAATGTTTGATACATTCCAGAAGATGCTGATTGTTGAATTTCGGCACGTATTCCTCGAGATTCTTCTCGCACATTCTGAAAACATTGAGATAAACAAAAATTTGCAACGTCTTTCTGAACGGGTACTCGAGGAAAGGTATTTTGTTGTCAATCATGTATTTCCACTATTCAACTATAATTCAATGGACATTAGACTTTATATGCTCCATTCTGGATCAGAAAATTTCCTCCTAACTGAGATTCGACAAAAATCATTATTGTAAAGGAATCATAATTGTCCGTATAAAATTATCCCTTGTGGCCTTTTCCAATGCTAAATTTGAAATCTGGAGAAAATTTTAGCTGTTTTTTTTTTAATTCTAAATGTGAATTCTGTTTTATTTTCATACATAGTCAAAAAAAAATCTTTAATCTTGATCTTCAATAAAAAAAAAAATTTGCACATTGTTTTCAAAAATTGTATGCATTCACAAATCTTTTTACAAGATAAAAATTAATACAATAATAAAATTAATAAAATAATAAAAAATTTTACAAGATAAAAATAAAATGTGTAAAAGTGATAAGGAAGCAATGCACAAATTCTTGCTTACCTTTCAGCGGCGTAAACGTGAAATTTGACAATGGGCTCAAAAAGTTGTATACTCATCGGTCCGTCTATTCTCTGTATAACAACATCCTGTCTTATAGCTCTCGTTCTGTCAAAGATGAATTCGTAAATCAAGCTCCAATTTACATCGTCGCGTACGATTACGCTGTGGAATAAAAATCATCGACAAATTGATTCACAGATTCTGGAAAAACAAAAACATATGTGAAAATTCACTCTTTAATGAGATATCTCAGCGTCAAGAGAAGCACGGGTCCAGGTCTGAGTTCGCTCAAATCGGTCATCGCTTTTCCCGCTACGGGTCTGCTGAAACATTTGATTGTTTTCGCAGGATCGGCCTTTGGTTTTTTCGCGTTTCTCGTTCTCTCATCGATCTCGAGCACGTGCAACAAACCTTCCCTTTCTCGGCTGCGAAATATCAATCACAAAGGTTCATTCATTAAAAAACAAAGAAGACAACGTTATTCAGGAAAAAAATTCGACTTACAGCCAAAGTTCTTTCTGTGAACACATCGCGTAGCACGTTCCCAGTATCGTTTCTGTCATTCTTACAAAAACTCTTTTAACGATTTTACATTTACTTCACTGTTAATTACAGTCCTGGGACTGTTATCACAGCGATTGAGCCATTCGACTATTCGAGTTATCATAACCATAACCACGAAATTTTGATAAATAAAAAAGCCCGCAATAACAATAATTTAAAAAGCGTACTACAGCGCCTCTCGCGGCGAGCGTTCGAAGTTTCGATGTCCCGCGCGATAACGACGCTCTCCCTCGCGCGCTCTTGTTTACCCGCCACGAAAAACTCCCTCCTTTTCATCGGACGAAAAGTTGGCTGAGCTTGGCCCATTGTAGTCTCTGTTTTTCCCAAAGATGACCCGGAGCTTTTCAGTTGTTCCGTGTTTCACACGCGAGAGAAGACTGCAGTGCATTACGCGTGTCATTAACCAAACGAGCAACGAAATATGTGATTCTCCATTTGCTCAAGTAAAATTATCGTCCGATTGGTGTTTAGAAAAAAAAAACAAAATTTAGAAAATTATCCCAACAATCGTTGCGATAATGTCAGACGATAAAAATTCCACGTAATCCCGTTTGACTCAGGGACGATAAAAATCCCAATCGGTAAAAAGTCGTGGCGTTGTATGCTTCGAGTACGTAGTTGCATCTTTCAACGAATCGCTGTCGCTCTCAAAGAATCCTCACAGGTTTTTTTTCTTCCACCTTTTTTTTTCGCGTGTAATATATATCATTATGTATGTATATGTATGTACTCCCCCCATCGGGTTATTCTCTCTCGGATGTATCACATAGTCAGAGCGGAAAAACATCGACAGATGGCCAAAGATCATGTTATGATTGGGATTTATAATTAAATTTTAGCGGCCTCTCGCATCAAGTACGGTGGTCATAAACGAGTGTGGATAGCATGCTAATATCGTAAAATGATAATAATAACGTAAGTCAACGATCGCAATGCTAAAAACGTTCATGTAAATTTTTGTGCATCGGGAACTGAGAAAGAGGGAAAGAGAGAGAGAGAGAGGGAGCGAATAGGAAAAACATGGCGTTTGTTTCGCTGCTCGTATGCTCCGAAATATCTATTTCGTCAATTAGTTCTCTTTGTACGTTCTTCATGTATCGATCGTGCCGAATATAACGATACATCGTGATATGTGAAAAAGAAAAAAAAATTATTAAAAATCGTCGAGCGTAACGTGTGGGAGTGTTACGAGAATTCTCATATATGCATATTACATCTCTATATATACATCACCTTCATATACATATATATACACACACGCGTTGTGTTTTATACTTGCGTGCCTGAGGTACGAACTCTCGATAAAAGTATGAGGAAATATATCGTTACTTGTGAATCTTGGTACGCGATATATTTCGTAAGAACGTAACGGAGAATTCTCGGGATAAGAAACTGAGGAAAAAAAAAATATAAGGAAGGGATAAACAACGTGTAAAATGACGTCGCGTGGTTGTACGAAATCTTACAGTCGTAAGGTCAACACCATTACACAAGGAAGCATACAATTCGACAAATTATTCAGGGAGAACAGCAACAGACCGTCGGCGGCAAAGTCAGCTGGAACCGTTGGAAAATGGGGCATTACATCGTTTACATCAATTCGCAGCACCAGTATCAACGGTAATATTTGTTCGGCGGTGTTGAATGTAAAATTCAATTTTTGGAGCCATTTTTTGAGCTTCCAAGATAGTTGAGTTTAATGTTTCTTGATGAATGAAATCTTATGCGGTACTTTTCTGAAATATCATTCTTCCCGGCATTAAAGCTAAAAGCAATAGCTCTGTTAATCCTTTGTGTAACGTAAATGGACAATTCCATGAAAACTGAACAATGAGCTTATAGATATTTTCAGTACTTTATAATTCCAGAATGATAAGATAGTCTATTTTTTGAGACAATCTTTCAGCTGTACAAATATTTCAGTTTATCTTTTCAAACAGAGAAATATGTGATGCGTTTTACGAATCCGTATTGATCTTTTTCAGCATTCATTTTAAAATCAATAAAGCCCTCTTTTTATTATTTGTATAGAGTAAACTAGACTAAAGATAGATATTTTGAGCATTTTATTGGTAATTCAAGAGCAAAAGGCTACTCGATTCTTTAAGCCAGTTTTTGAATGGACTTGAAGTTCCAAACGTTCAAATGTACGAATAATTAAACAAATTTATTCCTTTACAGAAAAATTTTGAGTCGTTATTAATACTTTGGAATTAATTCTTTAAATATCATCAAGTTTTTGACATTATTATAAAGCAAATACTGGCAAGCTCTTCAAATTTCTCGTTAAATAAATACTTCTTTGGATTTTTCGTTCATCTGAACGTTTGAAACTTCAAGTACATGTTTTTGACCTTTGGAAGCATTCGAGTTTACTGTATTTCCAAACACAGAAAGATAATATTCGATATTTTTCAAAAATCAATTTTATTTTTCACAGCATTAATCCTTAAATCAATTAACCGTTCTGTTTTTAATCTGTAGAATATAAATGAGAATATCATGATGAAGTTCTACAATGTTAAAGCCCTCTTTTTGTTATTTGTATAGTGTAAATAACAATACAACTGCATATAAACTGAGAACTAGAGTTAGATATTTTGAGCATTTTATTTATAATTCAAGAGCGAAAGGCTACCCGATTCTTTGAGCCAGTTTTTGAATGGACTTGAAGTTCAAAACGTTCAAATGTACGAATAATCGACAAATTTATTCTTTTGCAGAACAATTTTGAGACTTTGTTAATACTTTGGAAATAATTCTTCAAATATCATCGATTTTTTGACATTAGTATCAAGCCAATACTTGCAAGCTCTTCAAATTTCTTGTTAAAAAAATACTTCTTGGTATATTTCGTTCATCTGAACGTTCTGAAACTTCAAGTACATGTTTTTGACCTTGGGCAGCATTTCAGCTTACTGTATGTCCAAACACTGAAAAGGAAAATTTTCTGTACACTTCACAAATCAATATTAATCCTCAAATCAATTAACCGCCCTGTTTATAATTTTTAAATGAGAATATCATGATGAAATTCTACAATGTCCGAATAAAAAGGTTTCAGATAAAGTAGCTCATCGAAAACGCATTTTATTTTCAGGGAGAAGAGACGAGATCGTCAAGACATTCGGTGCAAAGAGGGCAAAGATCGATTACGCTAATCAAAATGCTCGTGTAGGGAGCGTTAAGGATCCGTTCTCGTTCGACGCCGATCCCGAAAGTAAGCCCGATAGCACACCGGCTGTTGTAAAACCGAAAAAATTCTTCAAGAGTCGAAACGCACCGAGTTCGACACCCGAGCAGCAGCCAAAGACGCTGGAAGCGTCGGTGTTCAAACAAGTACCTGATGCCTCGCAGTACTCACGTTCTCGAGGTCAAAAACAACAGCAACAACAACACCAACAACATCAACAACAACAACAACAACAAAACCATAATCAGTCGACACCTCAACACGCGACGCCAAAGCAACCGCAAAATCAGCAAAATTTCGCGAAAATGGTAACGCACTCGAGAAAGAGCGTCAGCGAGAGTATCGAGAGTAACTCAAGCGACGCGTCGAATCGCGACGATGGAAAACCACCGATAGTATTGAGAATATGCAAGGGTACAGCGAGATTGGTGTGTTCCGATGTACAGGATAATATGGATTCCGAGCCTGAAACATACAGAATAACGACACCAAATTCAAGTCCAACGAAAATCGAGCTCGATCGCAAGAGCTTCAGTCCTGAGATAACGCTCAACAAACACGATAGCAAAAGTAGCTCACGAGGAAATTCCCACCACCATCATCATCATCACCACCATCATCATCACCATCAGCAGCAGCCAATAGTTACAACGGTCTCTATACCACTCGATAATTCCGATATGCGTCGAACGACCCGCAGCAGAGCGAAAAATCTTCAGCTTGATCTCGCGCCCTCGTCCTCGTCGTTGGTGAATTCACCACCACCGACGACACCGAACTCTCACAGCTCAGGCCTGTCCCTGACCCTGAGAAAATCCGTAACCGATTCGAACAATACACTGATATCGCATTACGACATCGTCAAGACTGATTGCAACACGAGTTACACGTGCAAACCGACGATAGAACCGTTAATTGGACGCGATCAACCACTGCCAACGACGACCCAGGAGCTCATTGATATATTGTCGAGTGACGCTGACAATATGATGATAAGAGCGGAAATATCGACGGCGACGAACGAGTTGGAAACAACGGACGAAGCGAACGACGACGATCCGGGAATCGACGACGCCGTGCAACATTGCTCGATCGATTTGCCAACGAGCGAACAATCGTCGGATAACGAGCACGATGACAATGCGGATTTTAGCGTATCGAGAGAGGATTTTAACGTTGCGAACGAGGAATCGAACGTCGACGAGATTCAGGAGAGAACAACGGAAATGGAGGTCGATCCACCATTGCCCGTTGCTCCGATTGCGCCTCCCCCAATGGAGATCGAAAGTGCCGCCGCAAAAGCGCTCGTCGATCAGGATTGGTATTCCGGTAGCGAGGATAGCGATGACGCCGGTGGCACGGCCGACAACGATTTACCGTCGAACGATCCTGATCCGATATCCGAGATGCAGACTCTCGAGGATTCGTCCATGAATCTCGCTGTTAGCAAACCAGCCACGAAGAAAGGCAGTATATTCAAAAGTCGCTCGACAGGCGCCACGAATGGCAATAATAAGAGACGGGCATTGTACAAACACAAATGGTGCGACAGTGACAAAGAATCGAACACACCGGAGAGCACGAGTACGGGAAACGCAACGCCGAATACAGCTTCCGGTTCTCACAGCAATGCTGGCTCGGTCGCGTTCGAGGAAGAATTCGAGGCCTCTCAGCTAACGAGAGTCGTCACTTATCCAGAGGTCGATATGGATTTCACCGATGAATCTGAAGCCATTACGAGTATACGCTGCGGAAAAAAAGTTAAAGGCGTATGTACATTTCTTGTTTCGCTCTTTAGTGTTTTGAACGGTAATTTAAAAAGTCAAAATACTGGTGGAATTAGTTCGGTGTCTATTTGTCACCAAATTTCATTAAAAATACAGAGCCTTGCTTTGGTCTCTGGCTTGAGAAACATTTTACATATATTTTTAATTCAAGGATTCCGTAAGAATCTGTTAAGAAATTTTAATTGAAAAATTTCCATTAAACATATTGCGACAAGATTTTAATGTTCCTGAAAAAAAGTCTGAAAACAATTCAATTCAAGAATTTTTTTTTTCGCTATGTCCTCATTTATTTAGTTATAAATAATGTTATTCGGGTGGGGGAAACCGAAATTTTCTATTAACAAATTTTTTTAACAGCGAAAAACCGTAAAAAGTAATATCGGATTTTTTAAAAATTTCGAAAAACGGTGGGTTTTTTTTGTCATGAAATCTTATATTACACCATAGTAAGTAATATTCAGTTTTAGGAAGCTGAAATTTTTCATTAACAAATTTTTTACAAGGAAAAAACCAGTTCAAAAAATGGTAATTATTGGGAAGTGCGATTCATCGGATAGGCGCAATCCAAAAATTTTCTTTGACTTTATTCTATTGGTTAATGATAAAAAAAATATATTAGCTCGAGGGGGGGGGGGGCAACTATTAATAATTTTTTTTTTTAAACCAAACAAAGGAATTTAGCTACAAGAATAGATATCCCCGTTGCAGAGTTTCTATTGTTTTTTATCAAATCCAAAAAACAACAGAAACTCTGCAACAGGGATATCTATTCTGGTAGCTAAATTCCTTTATGTATCTTATTCAAAAAAATATATATATTAGCTCGAGGGAGGCCAACTTTTTATAATTAAAAAATAAAAATAAATAATGAATTTAGCTACTAGAATAGATATCCCCGCTGCAGAGTTTCTGTTGTTTTTTTGAGTTTGATAAAAAACGTTGGATAAAAAGAAGAAAGCTATAAAAGCAACTTTTTTTTATATATATTTCTTTTTTTATCAAATCCCAAAAACAACAGAAACTCTGTTACGGGGATATCAATTCTAGTAGCTAAATCCCTTTATTTATTTATTTACTTTTCAAATTATTTAATTATTATTATTGTATCATATCGTAAAAACGAGGAAAACTGCAGATTTTGCGATTTTTGGCAAGTTTATAAAAAATTGGATTATCAAAAACTGAATTCCCCAACTGAATATCACTTATGATGATGTAATATAAGAGTTCATGGAAAAAGACACGGAACTAAATAATTACCGAAATTTTATCTCCAATTAGAGTTACAGAATGTTTAATATTGAATTTTCCAACAATCGCAAGAACGTTGGATAATTAATGAACAAATTTTCTTCACAGTTTTATA
The DNA here is from genome assembly GCA_946863875.1 of Alloplasta piceator. Taxonomy (NCBI): domain Eukaryota; kingdom Metazoa; phylum Arthropoda; class Insecta; order Hymenoptera; family Ichneumonidae; genus Alloplasta; species Alloplasta piceator. The sequence goes on along the minus strand of OX333077.1, from coordinate 8,226,855 downwards.
CAGTGGTGAAAAATGTAAAGAAAGCCCATCAGATTCAGGAGAGCGGTGAATTTCAAGAGTTCAATGACGATGTAGAATACATTCTCGACACGTTGCGAGAAAATAATCCAAATGCCACACGTTGCCTTTCGGCGATAAGACTCGCCAGTAAATGTATGGCTCCTGCGTTTCGCATGCACGTTAGAGCACACGGTACTGTGGCGAAATTTTTCAAGGCTCTTCACGACGCCACCAAGGATCAGGTAGGCGATATATAATTCTACAACGAACACCCGAAAAATAATTTTGAGCGAGTGTCTTGAAAAATTAAATTTTTTTTCCGCAGAGTCTCGGTTTGTGCACGGCAACTGTGATGTTTGTGCTTAGCCAGGATCGTTTGGCGATGGATCTCGATCGTGATTGTCTCGAATTGATGCTCAGCCTTTTGGAGTCCGATGCGAGTCACAAAGATGCACTCGATGATTGTGGCCTTAGTCGCACCGAATTGTTGAAGAACAAGGAAAAAGTTCGACAATTGTGCGCCGATATACAAGCACAAGGACACGCGAAGCATCTCAATCTCGACAATATAACGGTCGGACAATTGGCCATGGAGACACTTTTGAGTCTGACATCGAGACGAGCCGGCGAATGGTTCAAGGAGGAACTTCGAGAACTCGGCGGTCTCGAGCACATCGTCAAGACGATAAAGGATTGTCATCGTCATATTAACGCGAGTCAAGTCACCAGAATCGGTTGGACGGAACCTCTTTTAGACAAACTTCGCAAAGTCGACAGATGTTTACGCGTTCTCGAGAATGTAAGTTAAAACATGTTTGTTTTTGTTAAGTGAATTAGCCATCGCAGAGTGGCAAAAACTCATAAAGAAGCCTGATCAAACGATGAGAAAAATGAGAAAGCTATGGCCAATTTTTTAATTTAATTCGACATACTTTATATCCAAAGTTGTGAAAATAGTAATGTAAAAGTAATCCATTACCCATTACTTTAAACAATGTGTATTGGACAAGTTTTCCATTACAATTAAAAAAAGTAATGTGTAATGGATCCATATTTCATTACAAATAAAAAAGTAATGTGTAATGGATGCATGTGCCATTACAAATAAAAAAGTAATGTATGATGTATGCGTGTTGCATTACAAATAAAAAAAGTAATGTGTAATGTATGCATGTTCCATTACAAATAAAAAAGGTAATGCGTCATCGATGCATGTCCCATTACAAATAAAAAAAGTTATGTGTAATGGACGCGTGTTCCATTACAAATAGAACAGTAATGTGTAATTTATGCACGTTCCATTACAAATTACAATTTTTTAAAAAAGTAATTTGCAGTGGAAAAATTCTATTACAAATAGAAAAATTGCCTTGCTAGTTAAAAAAGAACATGCATATTATTTAGGGATTTAATAAAGCGACAAATTTTGTATCAGTATCTTGTAATTTTTATTAGATTGCTTATAATTATGGGTAACAGCGTGTAAAAGCAAGTTCAATATAAAGTTGGATAATTTTTGGGGTTGAGTACATTTTCGTACTTCATATTTAACGATGAACTGTCTGTTTTTTTGTTTCTATTTTTTAACTTTATGAATCATTTGTGATGATTCTGGATGAAATTTTAGTGAGCGAAATAAAATAATGAGACAGCAATGTGTAAGTTTCTAATATAAGCATGGCAATTTTTCTATTTGTAATGGAATATTCTCCACTGAAATTTTTTTTTTTAAATTGTAATTTGTAATGGAACGTCCATACATTATACATTACTTTTGTATTTGTAATGAAACACGCATCCATTACACATTACTTTTTTTATTTGTAATGGCACATGCATCCATTACACATTACTTTTTTTATTTGTAATAGGACATGCATCCACTACACATTACTTTTTTTTATTTGTAATGGAACATGCATCCATTACACATTACTTTTTTATTTGTAATGGCACATGCATCCATTAGACATTACTTTTGTATTTTGTAATGGTACACTTATCCATTTCACATTATGCAGTGTAATGGGTAATAAATACAGTAATATATGATCAAAGTAATGCATTATTTACAACTCTGTTTATATCATCACAAAATAATTTAACTAGCACGAAAAATGATGTTTTTTAAATTCTAATAAATAATTTATCCATGATTCCGCGTTTAGGTAACTCACATGAACGAGGAAAATCAGATATATTTGCTTAAGTACGGTGATGGAATATTAGTGAGTACTCTAGCGAGTCTGTATCATCTTTGCGGTCAAGAAATTCCGATATACCCGACCATTGATCCGAGCGACAAAAGTTCAACGGGCGCTGTCGTTCGTGAATGCCTTTTCGCTATTATAAAAGTTCTCATAAATCTCACGCATCGCTTTAACCGACAATGTAAGTAAAAATCATGTACAGCCACTCGTTTTCATCGTTACAACAAGATTTTGTAAAATTGACTATGCGTAAATTCTTTACAGCCTTTGGAAGTAAATGCGTCGGGGCTCAAACGGGCGTTGTCGATTGTAGCCTCAATCTTTTGCTCAGACTGCCCGATTCACTTCCGGATGAAAAACGTTTTGATCTCATGATGTTGGCTCTGATACTTTTGATAAATCTCGTCGAGCAGTGTGACGATAACAAGAAACTTTTCATCGATTCCAAGGCACCGCCGTATCCCGAAAATTTGTTCGATAGTAAGTTTATTTGTCACGCTCTGTTCATTTATTTCTGTAATTTTAATTTATCCTTTTAGTTTCATTTATTTATTCTATTATTTTTCCCCTTAGCCGACGACAGTGGCGTGGAAGCTCTCATAGAACTCTTCTACAAGCAAGAAGAACTCGCCCGCGCTGAGGAGAAAAAAACCGACGCGATTCTCGATGGCAAAAAAGATTCCGAACAGACGGAAACTGTTTCCACGACGACTAAAACGCAGGAAGAGTTTATCGAAGAAACTGTTACCAAACGTACGGGATTTCTGTTACTCCACTTATTTATGGATTGGTTTCACTAAAAATTCAATTCTGATGCGATTTTTTTATTTTATAGTATTGCAGAAAGCCGGTCGTCATATGGAACATACGCTGATCGGTGCATACGTCGTACTTCTTTTGGGATACTTAGTTATGGATAACAAGGTAAATTACCACAAGAAAATGAAATATTGGAAAATCATGAATTAGAACTAGACTGATTTAAAAAAAAACGACTATTTTTTGGTCTTCGAAATAACATGTTAAATACCTTCGGCGAGGTGAAAAAAGATGCCTGTTAAAAGCAGAGCTCTTAATATAATTATTTAGATGTCTCATCACAAATTTATATTTCCCACTTAAATAACATAGGGAAAAAAAATTTCATACTTTGAACTTTTTCACCTCGACTTCATTGTACCGTATCGGACGATACGTATTCTTGTAGGGAATTGAACGCTCTACAAAAAAGTTCTCTTGATTTTTTGATGAACTCACTCCTCCAAAAGTTATTCACGGTCTAATATATATGTATATTAGACTGTGAATATGGGTGAACTTCTGTTGGTTATTTCTTTGAAAATGAGGTAATTTATGTTAATGCAATTTAAACTTTTGTTTCAAGAAAGATTTTACGATATTTAGTAATAAGTTTCAACATTTTGCCGGAAACTAAAAGAAAAAGTGGAATTTACTCTAAATTTAACTTTAACCTTGAATAACTTTTAAAGGAGTGAGTTTATCGAAAAATCATAAGAAATCTTTTTTGTAGAGCGTTCAATTCTCTACAAGAATATGTGTCGTTCATTTTGGTACCTTGACTTCAAGCCGAGTTGTAAAATTTCAAAGATTGAAATTTTTTCTTCCTGTTTTATTTAAATGGGAAATGGAATTTTGCGATGAGATATATCTAAAAATTTATATTAAGACCTCTGCTTTTAACAGGCATCTTTTTCACTTCCCCGAAAGTATTTAATATGTTATTTCAAAAACCAAAAAATAGTCGCTTTTTTTGAATAAGTCTAATACCGACTTAATTGGTATCGTAGCACTTCTGTAAATTTAGCAGCTACAAGTCTTCAAAATGAATTTAAAAATATCAACATTTACGAAAAAATTCCAGGAATACGAGTCAACGGTGCGTAGCAAATTGCCTGAAAACAATTTCGGGATGATGGTGGCTGTTCTCCAGAAATTCTTCAATTTCATGAATTTGACGGCATCGGTGAGTCACAATTAACGATTTGTCGTATCGTTAATAAAATAGAACGATTAATCTTCAATTATTTATTGATTTACTTTTTTCGACGATGAAGAAGCCAGAATAGAGTAATGAAAAGTGTTCAGTAGAGAGTAGATTTTGGTACCTCAGCCCTACAACTTATTAATTATTTTCTGGCCCTTACAATTTTCCCCGAAAATTGTATGCGATAAATTTAATTCCATTAAAGATTACCTAGTGGAAAATTTCTATCTTTTATATTGCTATTCTTCAATTTGGAATGGGGATTCTCTTTTCGAAAAAGTATATTTATTATCCAAGACTGAATATGAAGGAATTTGACAATGCAAAATATCCAAAAAGTCGGTGAAAACGTTGTACTAAATTGTATTTAAGGTACATTTTCATATTAATTGTAAAAAAAACGGTGAAAAATATTGTAAGTGCGCCTTCTTAGTCACGATTGTGAAACGTCAGTAAAAAAGAGCATGTGCGAATATCGATCAGCCTTTTATTGTCATTGCATTGTCAATTCAGCGATGACGCAATTTAGGCCACGGTTACGATGTAACGACAAACGTTAATATTTCATGCCACTCTTTTATTTCATGAATCGCAGAATGAAGCTAGTAGCTGTGGAATCGCGGCTACCGACAAGGTTATCAAGTTCCTAAAGTTATCCGATGCCCGAGCGGAGGAAGAGAAGAACGAGCTGCCATTGCCAGCCCTCGAAGAATCGAACACGATGCTGGATCTATCGTCATCCTGATCGCAACTCGACGATAATTGGGCATCAAAGATGAATCAGCGATGATGAAAACCGTTGACGATGACATAGCCAAAGCTACACGTGTCCAAGATAAAAAGAAAAGGTAGAAGAAAGACGAGAGAAAGAGAACTAAAAGGTATTCCCTTAATCATCGTGTGGACGGACCTGTTTCATAATGACCACATATTTTGATATATATTTATTCATTTACATAATTTATTGCTGTATTTTTTCATCATTATTCCATCTCCTCCGCCTTCCCCCTCCCCGCGACCCTGTATACACTCTTTTGCAGCAGAACCTATTTTTTTTCTCTCGACTCACCATTCAGTTTTAGTTTGTTACTTGAAGTAGGATTGAACACGACCGCAAATTATTTTATTTCACGATTTTATGACTTTTGAGACTATTTTGAAAGTGCATAGGATTCCCAAAACGTGTACGATTACATTCGAATCCACGAGGATTCAAACGAGACATTGAACAGCGTACTTTTAACACTTTTTCATTTCACCGTCTTGCCAAAAAGCCGGAATCCTTTCGCCCCCCACATCCATCCTATACCTTTCTCCCTTCGCGTTCTGCCGCGACGTAAAATTTGAATATCGAAAAGAAGAAGAGAGAAAGAAAGCCGCAACTCTCACGATTGACCGAAAAATGTTCTCCAAGAGTATATATCTTACCGCCGTTGTACATCAGCATATTGAAGAGCAAGAGGATCGAGAGTGTAGACCCACTGGTTAATTCGACATAGTGTTACGCTGTGCAAGTTTATTTTAATATTAAATTTAAAAAACTACACTTGTAAGCCTTGTAAATGTAAATTTATAAATTATAATTGTACCTTACATATGAAAAGAAAGAAAAAAGATTCAATTGTTACACGAATGTCCCAATATTCCTGGGGTACGAGAGTCGGAACGATCTTGGAGTATTGGAGTGATAACTTGGAAAGAAGGATCAGGAACGATTGGCCGACGTTTTTTTGAACTTTTCAATTATTTCGTCCAAGACGATTGTCTTCAGTATCGTCGCTATCATTCGAGCGGATGGCCATCGCGGACTGTACGGATAATGCTGTATCTGCGTTTTCACGAGCTCGTCCTTCGGGGTTGTGTGATAAATCGATTGGAGATAAACCTCCGGTTGAGCGGTGGGAAACTCCGGAGCAAGATAAAAATGCAGCAGAAAAAAGAAATCTTGATGCTCGAGTAGAATCGTGATACGATTGAAATTGGCGGCGTCGTACTCGACGACGTTTCGTCTCTGGAGAAAGAACAGTGTGGCGATGAAGTTCTTTCTCTCCTCGTAACCGCTTACCACCGTGAGTATCTGCAATGAAAACGAATCAAGGTGAGCTCGTAATTTGTCTAAATTTATTTTGCATATTGCTGAAAAAATGGGAAAAACAAGTTTTTTTAATTCAGAATACATATGAGGCATTCCACGTCAAGTCGGCCACCCCATTTTTGAAAATCGCCAAAAATTGCATACAAATTTTTAGAAAGTAGTTCCAACTATCAAGAAAATTTGTGATTTTTTTCAGATTTTTAAATTACATATTTTAGCCGGAAAAAAATACGACAAATTTTGTTGTCCCATTTTGTTTACTCGAAAATTGTTCATCGTACGGAAAAAAAGTTCGACATAAAATTTAGGATTTTCAACGTGCTTTTCACTGAAATTTTTTACAAATTCTCCCAAAAGCTCTATATGCCATTTTTGGAGCAAATAATGTTTTTATTTTTTTTTCCTCAGAATTAACATATTCGATTCGTCTGTAGTTTTAACAGTTTTTTACTTGATATATTTACAGACTATAAAAAAATTGGCTCAGCGGGGAATCCACTATTTCAAATGCATTTTTATTGATACAATCTATAATTATAGAGTGATTTAACGAAATAGTGTAGATATTGATATTTTATGATTATTAATCGTAGACAGGGAAAAATAATAAAATAATCTCGTTTTGATACTGCGAAGACGATTCCAGGAACAAAGCAGTATCATTGCTTCATTCCTAAAAATCATGCCCATAAAAACTTCGGTGTATCCAAAGAGGGTAAATTAATTTTTGTTTGCAACCGAGAGACGTGAGTAGCCTTTGACTTTAATTTGAATAGACTTTATCGGTGTACATTGGTCCGTTGATAAAGTTAATTAAAATGTACAAAAAGATATTTTAAAAAATAAAAATAGTTTAACAAATTGAAAAAATACAAAAAATAAACAAACATGCGGGCTTTAGAAAATATCTATAGATAGCCTCTATCCTGTTAATGCACAGAGAAATTTGTGTATTCGTTTGGCATGAAAAACGCATGGGAAGGAATGGATCCTCCACTAAGCTAATTTTTTTGTAGTCTGTAAATATATCAAGTAAAAAACTGTTAAAACTACAGACAAATCGAAGATGTTAATTCGGAGAAAAAAAAAATCAAAACATTATTTGCTCCGAAAATGGCATTTAGAGCTTTTGGAGGAGTTTGTAAAAAACTTCAGTGAAAAGTACGTTGAAAATACTAAATTTTATGTTGTACTTTTTTTTTCATACGATGAATAATTTTCGAGTTACAAAATGGAAGAATTTTTTTTCTATTTTTTTCCAGCTAAAACGTGTAATTTACAAATCTGAAAAAAATCACGAATTTTCTTGACAGTTAGAACCACTTTATAAAAATTTGTATGCGATTTTTGGTGATTTCAAAAAATGGGGTGGCCGACTTGATGTGGAATGCCTCATAGTTTGAATTAATATAGTTTGGATTAATTTACCTTGTCGTTTACGAGTTTTTTAACATCTTGTATATAATCCATGATAAATTTATCACTCGGAAACGGCGGTATGTGCAATGTACCAGAGCCGCCCAAAGTTTTTTCGAGTGTCGTCGTGAGATATAATTCGGGAATAACCCGACTCCACTTGGGTTGATGAAAAGTTATCATGATCATAGCGCCGTCGTCGATGTTTTTGTTACTCCGTCCAGGTAGTTGTGAGAAGTCTAGGTCCAAACGTATCATGAATTTAATTTCGTTGGGCAATCCGACGTCGGGAAGGAGCATTAATTCTAAATCGCTGGATGAAACGAAGCCACGATCAATGAGCATTTTGTATTCCCTGTAAAGCCGTTGCTCGGTCCTGCTGAGCAATTCCATCTGGAAAAAAAAAACATTTTCCATGACTCGATGAGGAAATGGATTACCGGTATTTTACAAAATATTTTAATAATAGCCTGAAATGTTGCTTTTAGATGATGAGAAAAATAATTAAAGGTAATTTCATAACATTTCATAAAAGAGTAATTGAAATAAACATTCGTTTGGTTCAATATATTTTTAGAATCTTCAGCTTTTGCATTTTGAAAGCAGGCTGAAATCTTATCCACAAGCCCTCTTCATTTGATACAACTTTTATAAAAATTCTTTTTAAATTTTTGATAATTATCCACAAGCCCTCTTCATTCGATATAACTTTTATAAAAATTCTTTAATGTATGCAGATTTTGTACAACTGACTTTTTTGAAAAAAAGGGCACCGTCAGTCTAAGTTTTGTAAATTTACCGATATAAGTCGAAAATTGTTTAAATAGTTTGTTTCAGGGATAAAGTTTTTTTAGTATTGAATTCGGTCAAAATCGCATCGTCGGATGTTAGAATTCCATGAAATTTGCAAATTTCCTTGTGGAGGGAATTTGGTAAGTATTTTTGTTTGTGTAACTTTTCATCATCGGCTCACCTGATGCTGCGTGTAGCACGAGATAAGCTCTACAAGAACATTGAGCAGTCTGTTCGGCGCTATGGGGATCCAATTAGCCAGACTCGGAATCTGCGTTCTTATTGTATCTGGATCAGGATCGGACAGAAATGCATCGTCGTTAAATTCAAAATCAGGTCCCAATTCGGGACAATTTGAGTCAAATATAACGTTCCAATATAGCGTTTGACCGGCATAGGGTATAGAAAAATTGAAACGATCTGCTTTTTGTCTTCCGGAGCTCGTAACGTAGTTCAATTGTATGGCTCTGCGACTGACTCCTGAAAATCGCGACAATATCGTGAATCAAAGGCGGATGTTTGGAATATAAGAAAAAAAGGAAAAAACAAGGCGTAGGCCAGAATGGTAAACATATCAAACATATTTACCAAAAGTTCGAGTCTCGAGAACCTTTGTGACGAAAGGCTGAAAAACCTCGTTTATGTCGGTTGGATTTATATGATTTTGATTGAACATATTTTCACCGTCTTCAATCACTGATAACGTTTTTTTATCGACTCAATTCTTTATCCATAAAAGACGCTGACAATTCACGGAGATTGTACTTGATTCTCGTACAACAATAAGAGAAACACCGATCAGCTGTCAAAATTAGAAGGAAAAACGGAAGAACGTGCGCGCGCGTTTTACATCGAACTGCATCCAACGAGAAGGAGAGAGAAAGAATATTGAGGAATGAGGATGCGCGCGCATTTTTTAGGTTGCGCGCGCATCCTAAAAAATGCGCGCGCAATATTTAGTTAGATGATTGCCCGCTAGATGTCTCATCGTCGCCATTTTTGTTTCCCTCGCTCGAGGACATCGAGGACGATGTGCGTGTTTTAATTCCCATTGTTGTCAGAGTCAAGTCAATCATCGGTCGACAATTGTCGTGCAATAAGTGCGTGTTTTTTTTATCATTTTGTGCTGAAACTTGCTGATCGTGCTTATCACTTTTTTTACTCTTATCCCTCCGTCGTCGCTCCCTGATAACCGCAAAATCTCTCGTTGGTACGAAAGAGTTCGTCGCTGGAAATTTTGTAGATTACTTCGCAACTATGAGCGAAAATCAGACTGACAACGTCATTGGTAATGACACTGATAACAGCCAGGACATAGGTGATGCTTTTGGTTATGGAAGGTGCGTTATGTGTAGATATATACATATTTTTTTATGAGGTCAATGATGCTCTCTCATGTACATTCTTACCATTTATCGATCTATGATGTTTTTCACTTGATGTTTGCTATACGTTTATAGTGTCATGGCGTCATGGCGTGGTTTTTTTTTCTTTGTTATTCAAGATACGATGAACCTCTGTCGGCAAAACTTACGAACGTTGTAACGCGCGTGCTTCGACCGCAACAAGTTGGAGCACGTTCGGAAATGCATAGTGTCTTTTGTCAAAATTTTGGGACTGTATGAATGACGAAACATTTCCGAATATTTCCGACGCTGGAATTATTTGTTCATATTCCAATGTTTTTTTTATTGCAGAAATAACGTTAGCCCCTCCGCGGGAGCGTTACAAACTGCCCCGACCGAACGTTACGCGACTCACTATAGGATGAATCATCCTAAACGCGGCCTCGCTGTGATATTCAATCATGAATTTTTCAACGTTAGCCACTTGAAGCCGAGAAGCGGTACGAACGTTGATTGCGAGAATCTAGTAAATACTCTCAAGAATCTTGGATTCGAAGTGCACGATTATCACAATGCCGTTCATAAGGATGTCGCGAAGGAATTGGAGAGAGGTATGTCATTTTCGCTGTTGTAGATTTATTGCGAAAAATCTAAGCTTGATGAGATAAAAAATGACCTGTGAAAATGATAAATTGAGAGAGAAATTTTTTTAAATTTATTTTTTTCAAACTTTACATTGATGCAATTTCCTACCTATGAATGTATTCACCGATAATCGATGCTCGCAAAACTTGTATTTAAAAATACAGAAGTACTTCTAACATTTCAATGTGCATACTCTGAGGATGGTTTACTATGACACGTTAAAACTTCAAAACTAATTTAATTCAGCAAAATAATTGGCCAATTATTTTCCCATTCACTACACTAAATTATTTTAGTTTCTATGATTTTTGCACTATTTCCAAAAACAAAGATCCCTTTGGCACTTCATGGGTAAAGGTAGAACCATGAGGTACAGGTTGAAAAAATTATGAGGATGCACAAGTATTAATTAAACATGAAATCGGTACAGTAATCGAGTAATGATTCTTTTAACTTTATTTATATGCCCTTGATGAGTTTGCCTAACATAGAAGTTTTAAATTATCTGCGTAAAAAAATATACCCTGATATCGTAAAATTTGCATTACCTAAAGCTATCACTTCATTATTTCCAATGAGCAATATACATGTTTCAACGCATTTTTCTTGTTTACTTTTTAGCTAATTATTTTGCGGTTGATCCGAACACCTTCATTATCCTTCGAGCCTTTTGTGTAAAACAAATTAACCCAATGTGGCAACATTGGGTTAATATATATATGAACACAGTGTATACAAATACTGGTACTGGAATATTTTTGAACACACACCATTATGAAATTATTGAAACCCAAAAATATTCCAATTCACGTAATTCAATTACCTTCTCGTAATTTAAATACAATGTCGCCAATTACTTACTGCAGTAAAATTGAGTTACATTTGTATAATTAAATTACACGGATGTAATTAAATTATATTGAACAACGATTTTTTCGGGCATCATTTTGATTTTTATGCTAATTACATCCCACATTTTAATGGAATTGTGTACGAAATACAATGCTGAAAATAATTACAATGAAAAAAAAAATTCCATTACAATGTTCAAAATGTTTTATCATCGATTAATTTTAATTACAAATTTGTTCAACCCTAGTCATATACATACATTGAAGATACATCGAAGATACACATTTGTTTTTTTTAAATACATTCCATCAACAATCCAAAGAACTATCCATGCAAGAGCGCTTATTTTCTCCCAAATTCTTTAATAGTATATTGTGCAACTAGTGCGGCAAGTTGTCGATTGCCCACGAAAGCGAAGTTGAGCGCACGAGCGAAGCGAGTTTTCGTTGAATTTCACCATTGTTTACTTTGCGCACTCAAATTATTATTATTATTATTCTTTTCCGCACGCAAAGTTTACTTTGCGCACTCAAATTATAAAATGGGCAAAAAGCTACTTTTCAACCGTAACAGCGGGCGTAAAGATACCGCTTTTCCCGCATGAGTAATAAAAATTTTATTTAACCAATACTATAAAATTTTCATGACAGTAATGCGCAATGAATGAATATTATTTTTTAACTTATTATTTATGCACCTTTCTTTTTCAGTCGCCAAGATAGATCATACCGATCACGATTGTCTGGTCGTGGCCGTTCTCAGCCACGGTGAGTTAGGGCTTTTGTACGCTCATGACACGTACTACAAAGCCGAGTCAATATGGTCGTACTTCACGTCCGACAAATGTCCCACACTTGCTGGTAAACCAAAGCTATTCTTCATACAAGCTTGTCAGGGTGACAAGCTCGACAGTGGAACGTCGCTCAGGGACCGAACGGAGACGGATGGTACACCGACAACGACCTTTCGCATACCGTCGCAAGCTGATTTTTTAATCGCCTACTCGACGATTCCGGGCTTCTACTCGTGGCGCAATACAACACGCGGCTCGTGGTTCATGCAAGCATTGTGTCTTGAATTGCGCGAGAATGGCACGCGTTACGACATGCTCACACTTTTGACATTTGTTTCGCAACGCGTTGCCATTGATTTTGAATCAAACACACCGGACAACTCGACGATGCACCAGCAAAAGCAGATACCATGCACAACATCGATGCTAACGCGATTGGTGAAATTTACACCTGTCGGTGAACCCGGACAGTCTGTTTAATCGAGAATTTCACGTTTCTCTATTTCTTTTGTTCTCGATATCTACAGATTGTGGTACTAAAAAGAGTTGTATTCGAGAGAAATATTTGAGCAGACGTGCACGGCGAAATGTCGCGAGAATATTGCATTTAACTGTTGCATTTAAAAATCCTTGCCAATGCGGGATTAGCCTGAATAATTAACTTTTCGGGCTAATTTACACAGTGCAAAAACGAGGTATAATTATTCATATTACATATTCAATCGTCTATACACATATATCTTTTTAATGTGAAACGTTTGCCGATTGAGAATCGTCACTTTTTTTGTATTTTTTTTTTGTGTGTTGATTTCTCAACAGTATTCGTAATTAATTTTTTTTTATAAATACTTTCGAGCCTATTCATGTCAATCCTAAATTCATTCAACGAAAGTATGTTTTTGTCCGTTCTTTCATCTTGCCAATATTTTTTCAGTATTTTCACCACTTACTGAATCGTGCAATCAGCAAGTACGCGACGAAACGTCGGCAAAGTGATTGTTTTCTCAATTTTTTTCCTATTTGAACAATTGTTGCTCAATCGCGATATATATATATATATATATATATATATATATATAGGTGTATTTTTTAATATGCAAAACGTCTCAGAGGGAAAATTGTGATACAGTGATCGTCGCGAATCATCGTCGATAATATGCAAAATTTCTACCACTTGAAAAAAAAAAATGTATACATCATCTTTGAAGCACACTGCTTCTGATTTAGAGACTGAATGTGTGAGTAGAAGCTGCAAAAACGTAATCAGCAATTTTTTCAAAATAGTCAAGATTTGAAAATTAAAAAATGAAGCCTATCGCCACCTCTTTCACAATGATGTGTTGGCCGTGTAAAATGATTAGTTTCTGATCAATTTAGCTGTTTTGGTTTTGGAAAGCGTACAAATCGTATTTTCGAAATGGTCGGAGAGTGATGAGCCTTAATGCCTTTTCGTCTAAATACGAACAAATGTATAATCGATAATTACAGTACGATCAGCGTTCCAGTGATCTCCGAAATTTTTTACAAATTCAAATAACCATACATTTTGATACTTTTTTTTTCTCATACGAGCAATCGAGCAATGTTACGAACAAAAATGTGTAACACTTTGGAAAAGTTTTTTTTCCCGCAATTTGTACCGTTTTTTATACATGGTAAGAATAAAATTTGATATTTGCAGCAACGATGAATCACCGGAGTACATAAATCATAAGGAGTGTGACATGGGTGGAAATAAAGCGTGATTGCATTTTTTTCCTTTTTATCGTCATTATTGCAAGTACAAAATAAATACAGCATTTACTTATATTTATTAAACTTATACTTACATATGGGTCATTCCATGTCACATCGACCAAGAGTTGGATCCGATCCTTCTCAATTTCAATGGAACTTGGTCAGAAGTTTTCGTTTTCAATAAAACGGAGTTCTACCAAAGGAAAAAAATTAAATTTTTTTTTTCAAAAGTTATTCACAATTTTTCAAATCTTTCAAGTTTATTTTTCAAATATCTCAAAAACTATTATAGTTATACAAAAAATCATTCTGAATTCGTTTTGAAAAGTATACTTGAAGGTACGAAAAAAAAAATTTTGCGAAATATTTTTTTGAAAAATTATGAATTTGGAGAATTTTAAATTTTAAAAAATCGTGAAAATCCACGTTCCATATTTTATTTTTGGTTCAATTTTTTATATTTAATACCTTGTACTGATCTTAAAAGATCCTGAAATTTTCAGAGGTGTTTTTTTTTCTTCCAAAACTTCGTTTTATTGAAAACGAAAACTTTTGACCAAATTTTATCGAAATTAAAAGGGGTCGATTCCAACTCTTGGTCGATTTGACATGGAATTACCCATATACATTTGTTGTATGTATTTGTTATCGTGGAGTAGACTCTGATTTATCGACGGATGATATTCGAGCTGGGGCTGGAAGTGGTGGTGAGCTGTTGCGCCATACAATAGATGGTGCTGGTAGCAGTTTTTTTAGCGCTTGCGCAGTTCGACTCCAGCTGACCGGTTGACGGTTCCGAGAACTCCGTGACTCGGGCGCGGCGCGCGGCACGACTGCGGACTGAAGAGTGAGGACTGTTCAGACTGATTTTATTCGTCGACTCTGGAGGATAATAATTACAAGAGCATGCGCTTATGATGTAATTTTGTGCTGAAACTTGTTGATGTTGCTTATAACTTTTTGTACTCCCACCTCAGTCGTCGCCTCCTGATAACCGCGAAATCTCTCGCTGGTCCAAAAGACTTCGTCACTGGAAATTTTGTAGGTTACTATTTCGCAACTATGAGCGAAAATCCGACTACCAACGTCGCCGGTAATGATACCGAAAGCAGCGAAGACATCGGTGATGCTTTTGGTAATGGGAGGTGTGTGATGTGGAGATATACATTTTTTTTATGAGTAGAGGTCAATGGCGCTCTCCTCTCCTTGTCATTTAAGATTTGATGAACCTACTCTGACAAAACGTGCGAACAATGTGAAGCACGTTCGGAAATGCATAGTGCCTTTTGTCAACGCATTTTGGGGCTGTTTGGACGACGAAATATTTTCGAAATTATAAACATGATGATGGAATTTTTTGTTCATACTCCGATTTTTTGTAAATTGCAGAAATAGCGCTAGCCCCTCCGTGGGATCGTCACAGACTGCTCCAACTGCACTTTATGCAACTCACTATTATAAGATGAATCATCCTAAACGTGGTGTTGCTGTGATATTCAATCATGAAATTTTCGACGATTTGGAGCCGAGAAGTGGTACAAACGTTGATTGCGCGAATCTAGTAAATACTCTCAAGAATCTTGGGTTTGAAGTGCACGTTCATCAAAATGCCGTTCAAAAGGTTGTCGTGAAGGAATTGGAACGAGGTATGTCATTTTCGCTGTGATTCGTTGCCTAAAATCATATCAGACATTCCATGTCAAATCGACCAAGAGTTGGAATCGACCCCTTTCAATTTCGATGAAATTTGGTAAGAAGTTTTCGTTATTAACAAAACGAAGTTCTACCAAAGGAAAAAAATTAAAAATTTTTTTTTCAAAAGTTTTCCAAAATTTATAATTTCACAATCTTTCAAGGCTATTTTTTAAATATCTCGGAAACTATTACAGTTACGAAAAATTGTTGTGAATTCGTCTTAAAGAGTTTACTTGGGGTCATGAAAAAAAAATATTCCGAAAAACTATTTTGAAATATGATGAATTTGGGGAATTTTGAATTTTCAAAAATCGTGGCAATCCAAGTTGTACATTAAATTTTTGGTTCAATTTTTAAAATATAATACCTTGTACTGATCTTAAAAGATTCTGAAATTTTCAGAGAGGTCTTGTGTATGTCACATTAGACTGATTCAAAAAAAGCGACTATTTTTTGTTTTTCGAAATAGCATATTAAATACTTTCAGGGAGGTGAAAAAAGATGCCTGTTAAAAGCAGAGCTCTTAATATAAATATTTAGATATGGCTCATCGCAAATTTTTATTTTCCATTTAAATATCACAGGAAAAAAAATTTCAAGCTTTGAAATTTTATATCTCGGCTTCGAGTCAATGTACCAAAATGAATTATATATATTCTTGTAGAGCATTGAACGCTCTACAAAAAATATCTCTTATGATTTTTCGATAAACTCACTCCTTTAAAAGTTATTCAAGGTTGAAGTTAAATTTGGAGTAAATTTCACTTTTTTTTAAATCGATCTAATGTCACATCCATTGAAAAGACACTTGTTTTTTTTAAGTATATTTCATAAACAATCCAAATAAAAGAATTATCCATGGAAGAGCATTTTCTTTCAAATTCTTAAAATTTTATTTAATCGATACCACATAATTCTTATGATAGTAATACGCAATGAAGCAATATTATTTTTTAACTTATTATTTATGCACCTTTCTATTTCAGTCGCCAGTATGGATCATACCGATCACGATTGTCTAGTCGTGGCCGTTCTCAGCCACGGTGGTTTACGGTTTTTGAATGCTCGCGACACATCGTACAAAACCGACTCAATGTGGTTGTACTTCACGTCCGACAAATGTCCCACATTAGCTGGTAAGCCAAAGTTATTTCTCATACAAGCTTGTCAGGGTTCGAATGTCGACAGTGGAACGAAGCTCAAGTTTCGAACGGAGGCAGATGGTCCAAAGGAGGATCTGGAGGAATCGCCACCGACCTTTCGCGTACTGTCCCATCCTGATATTTTAATAGCCTACTCGACGATTCCGGACTTCTATTCGTGGCGTAATGAAGAACACGGCGGGTGGTTCATGCAAGCATTGTATCATGAATTGCGCGAGAATGGCACGCGCTATGACATGCTCACACTTTTGACATTCGTCTCACAACGCGTTGCCATTAATTTTGAATCAAACACACCACAAAATTCGACGATGGACCCGAAAAAGCAGATACCATGCATAACATCGACGCTAACGCTCCTGCTGAAATTGTCGCCACCGTCGAACGACACGATTATCGGTAATCCCGGTGTTTAGTCGAGAATTTCATTTTTCTTTATTTCTTCTGTTCTCGATAGCTCTAGATTGTGGTATAAAAAAAAGTTGTATTGAAGAGAAATATTTGACCGGACGTGCCTGACGAAATGTCGCAAGAATATTGCATTTAATCATTCCATTTAAAAACTTTGCCAATGCGGGATTAGCCTGAATAATTTACTTTTCGAGCTAATTCGCAAATTACAGAAACGAGGTATAGTTATTTATATTACGTATTCAGTCTATACACATTAGAGTGGCCGTTATTTAGGGCTCGGACCCATTCTTTTGATGAAATTCGCGATTTAAAATACATAATACATCTTTACGTTATTTCCAGTATATTGAGGGATGAATTTTTTTCGAAAAAATATCCTGATGAATTTGGATTTTTGAACTCAACTTTAAACCCCTTACCAGGAGGGCGAATCTTTCCATTCGAATTTTGACAAGGTTTTCAGTAAATGCTTTACTATCGTTCGTATTATTTCCAAAATTAATTCTTAGCCATGAAAAAATGAGTGAAGACTATTTGGTATAAAAAACCTTTTTTGATGCAACCCCTTTTACAGTACAAGACAATTTCTTATGCCAAGATAAATATTACCATTAATTTAAAACTCATTCAGTTTCGAAATGGTTATAAAAAACAAAAATCACAATACAAATAAATACAATAAATTATTTAGAACTTTTCAGGATCGTTTCTTTTTTCCCATCTGGAAAAATTCGATGGTATTCAGTAACAATCCGGAGAGCGAACTGTTTTTGGCCTTCATTCTTCGTAAGAATGTATTTAGAAAATATTGTTTACTACTTTCAATTGTTTTGTGACTTTTGAACCATTTCTGAAACTTTTATTTTCACGCCAAAGAACTGGATCAATTTCCAAGAAGTCGTTTTTAATACCAAATATTTGATATGGTCGGGAATCTGATGTGCATTAATGCCTTTTCATCTAAATACGAAGGAATATATAATCGATAATGATAGTACGATCAGCGTTCCAGTGATCTCTGAAATTTTTCACGAATTCGAATGATCACTCATTTTTATTCTTGATGTATTATTTTCTTATACTTTTGTATCGCTTTGTAACGCTTTGGACAATTGTTTTTTTTAACGCACTTTGTATCGTTTTTTATTTGTGGTAATAATAAAAATTAATATTTGCACCAGAGATGAATCATCGGCGTAAATCATAAGGAATATGAGTTGGGTGGAGACAAATCGTGATTCCATTTTTCCCTTTTTATCGTCATTATTGCAAGTACAAAATAAATACAACATTTACTTATATTTAGGTGATTATTTTTTTCACTGAGGCACTTGTCCGGGTATATTGAATACAATTAGTGGATCGTGTCTTTGCGACATTTCGGGCGCGGTAAACGGTCGACTTTGTTGTTGTCTCGGTCGATTCGGCATTTCGAGAGATACCAAATTCGAGGGATTCAGAGTTACGAGAGACACTCGATCCTGACTGGCGTGCGAATTTATCGGCAAAATATCGTTCTCGTTGTGATTCAAGGTATGTTGAGATTTACTGATACGTTCACCAAGATCCAACGGTGCGGTTTTGTTTTTGCAAGACGCCAGAAACCTTTTCAACGACGATCTCTGCTTTTTGTTCTCGATTACTGCAATTTTGAAACAAGAAATTGCGAAACAAGTGAGAAAGTTAATATATATCGTTTGAAGGCCAGGGAAATAGTTTAATTGGTATGTTTGCAAGAAACATTTTTAAAAAAACGTTGACTCACGATTCTCATTGCTGGAGTTGACGGTACGGTTTTGAGAAGTGGAGAGTTTGCCGTTTAGATTCTGCATTAACAATTTTATATGTATAATTAATGTTATAGTAAATTTTTCAGAAAATTTTTCGCGTGCGAAAATGATACGGATTTGAAAATCCTTACGTGTTCCGCCAGGATTTCTCGTATTGGCTTGAAAGGATTCGAGCGTATGGACGATCGTGACAGTGTATTGGACGACGTGGACATTTTTCTCTGTACCCGAGTTATTAGGCCATTCTGGGTTTGCTTTATTCGACGATCGATCGTCGTGAAATTTTTCGATATCGTGTCCAGGAGCCACCTTTAAATAAAAAAAACGTTTATCATCGTTCGGAAGTATCTTGCACGCTTTGGACGAAATTAAAATTTTTTTTTCAACTTACTTGTAGCCATTTATGATACCCATCGTATTGTGTTTAGATTGTTCGGCTGAAAACATACAGGAACATGTTTCCACACGAGTTGGACAGCGCATCGCGTTCGCGACACGCTCGACTTCCAAATTTTCCACGAGATCCAACTCGTCAATGGCACCAGGTACATCCTGCTTATTGGCTAGTCTGTGAAACGAGAATTGAATTTTTTTCAGGTAATTTCCAAAAAAATTTCATTTTGCATAACCCTGTGCATGGTTTCATAATTTTTTTGTTTTCTGTGATGTTTTGTCAAATTGTGCCTGAATGATGCTCTGAAAAGACGTTAATTGTGTAACTACAACAAACATAAAGATCTCAGTTTCCTAGTTTAGGGTTGTTATATATTGACTTTTTTAAATTGTACAAAAATCTTGGTTGAAAGCGTTGAACAATATTGATAATTATTCAAAGATAATAAATTTCTTAAAAAGATTTTAAGAATAAGATTTTTTCAAGATTTCAAGATTACAATAAAAAGGTACCATTACCTAAAAAAATGGATGCCAGGAGAAAAAGTTTAGAACCCAAGCAGACTTTTTCAGCTTGTTTCGAGCTATCAAGCCCAATAGATTTGAAATTCATTCAATGAATTTTACACATTTCTCCCTTAGAAACTTATTTTATTTACGAAAAAAATAGTGAAGTTGCATTTGAGTAGAAAGAAGCATGCAAGGAATATGAAATCACAAAGCAATGTGCAAATTTGAATTTTCAAGACTTCTCGTCCTTAAAAATTTCAAGGCCTTTCAATGTGTGCTTCGATACATTCAACATTGATACATGAATATCGTAAAAATTTCATGACATGCATTGAGTTATGAGTAAAAAACAATTTACAATTTACAAAGACAATTAGTGACCCTTTTGTGTTTATGGTGCTATTTCAAATAAAGACATGTGCGTGTTTGAAGGCAGTGCTTTAATATACATGAATGTTTCAATGTTCTCACAATAATATGGGCTTTCCAGTAATATGTTCATGCGCTATTAATTCTCCGAAAACAATTTTATTTTCTGTTAAACGGGACACGTCGCTAGCATCCACCACATAAATGAGACCATGTACCTAGAAGTCATTAGATTAATCTATGACATAAATGAAATACAAAAGGGAGCAAATATAAAAAAAAAATTTTAATGAGATTCTTAATGGATTATATATCTTCTATACTGAATAAACGAATTTACGTATAAATTCCTTACGTCGTTGTAATATTTAGACCATATAGATCTGATTTGTTGAGCACCGCCGATGTCATAAACCTTGATAAAATAAGATTTGTGCCTCAGGGATACTATCCGGAATCCCATGGTAGGTAAAACATCGTGACTCAGATCTGCAAAAGAGAGATCCATGGATAGAGTCGCATAACCTTTGCTCTCATGTAAAAATGAAGGAAAATATGGACTCACCATTCGCGATGCGATTCAGTACAGATGTTTTGCCAGCGTTATCGAGGCCCGCTATCAGTAGGACAATAGTTTTGCTATAAAAAGAAAACAAATCCCAATGAACAATTCACATTAATAACAATTACAGGATTCAATGGAAGTGTCTTACCTCTGAGCGTTTCTTTTTCGTCGCAATTTTTTGAATAGACTTCTCATGCAGTTACCCATTATTTTCGTGCGAATATTCCATTAGTAAGTGAGCGTTTTTTACGAACAGAATATTTCGTTTGTGTGATAAACATTATAGTCCGCCATGTTGTATACAAAAGCTCCGTGAGTAAATTCGTGACTCATCGCAGGATTCTCTCAACCGCGAATGAATGAAAGATAAGTATTGTTTCTAGTTCCTATGCAAGTTCAATAACACTATCGGCATTTTATAGTTGAAAAAAAAATTATTCCAATCCATAGCACTGGATCTTAGCATAGAAAAACAATAACTGGTCCGCATTACCTCATCAAATTCTAAAATTCCAGCTGACGATCGCCAATAAGTAGGTGTCCTTACCGACCGAGTATTGGGGGAGTAGGTTTAAGTCGGTATTGCAGAGCTCAACGAGACAGGGGCGGTGGCGAACACAGATGCATGTATTTTTTCAATGAATATGGGTCATTCCATGTCAAATCGACCAATAGTTGGGATCGAACCCTTTCAATTTCGATGAAATTTGGTCAGGAGTTTTCTTTTATCATAAAACGAAGTTCTATCAAAGGAAAAAAATTTTGGAGATATTTAAAAAATAAATCTGAAAAATTGAAAAAATGGTAAAATTTGAATTTTGCATAACTTTCAACAACAATTTTTTTAATTTTTTCCCTTTGGTAGAACTTTGTTTTATGATAAAAGAAAACTTCTGACGAAAATTCATCGAAATTAAAAGGGGTTGATTCCAACTATTGGTCGATTTGACATGGAATGACTCATATTGTGAATGCATATACATGCCAATGCATGTATATGCATTCACAATATGGAAACGGAAACGAAAGAGTCACTTACGGTGAACAATAATTAATTATTCAAACAATTAATTAATTAATCAATGAATTAATAGCTGAACGATTTGCATGAAGCAGGATTGAAATAATATTTAGAAGAAAAAAGATCATATAAACCTCATATTTATTTAAAAAGGATTTACAGAGTTTTGTGTTTTTGCGAGGATCAACAGCGAGACTCGGCAAGAGTGGCGCACGGAACAAAGAATATCACACTGACAAATGTAAGATGAAAAGAAAAAAAATATATATATAAACCGATCTTTATTTCGTGAGATGCGCGATACGCTGAGACCGTAGAACGAACGACCCTTGTTCTTCCAATTACAATTACAAATTCTAAATTCGCAAAGGGCAATGATACCGTTCGTTCGTTAGTCAGTGTCTTTTTCTATTTCTTTTTATCCAATTTCTCAACAGTTTATTACTCTTTTTTGTTTCTGTCTGTCTCTCGTTTCATAAAAACTCCATCGTATGGAAGCTAAAATATTTTATGCGATATTGCTTTTTAAAAAATTTTTTTGTTTTTTTTTTTAAAGAGTTCTTTGGCAAAACTTATTACACATATGTTTATCGTTACAATTAATAAATAATAAAAAGGGAAATTAAATAATAACCGTAATGACAATAATATTAATTCATGATAATAATGAGAATAGCGATAATAAAGAGACAGAGTGAACGATAACAGTGACGTATTTCGTGCGTTATCGGCTATATCATCAACCACACTGTGTGCATAATTCATAATCAAGTAACAATGTAAAAATGCACAATAATCAATTACAATAGTGTGACGATCGTATTGAACTTTGGGACGAAATTGTTTGACCTCTTATGGAAGTGTCTTCATCGATAGAAAAAAAAATTCATAACGTACGGTCCCAGATTGTTCGTGGGACTCGCGTCTCTAACGGCTATTTTTTTTTAATCTCTCGTCGATATGACCGTTGACTCGATTTTTTGTTATTATCACTTGCGGGAAAAAACGTTATGAGAATTTGCTGAGCCTCGAACAAGTTTAGACGTTGCCGTGATTTCGCTCTCCCACACACACATGCACACACTCACACTCACTCACACACATACATCTCACATTTCATCCCATTATATTCATCTATATCTCGATCGCTTTTTTTCAAGTTCCATACCACGGTCACTACAATATATTAAATTTTAAATAGCATTTATAATTAATAAGAGGTTCACCTAGAATTAGCCTTATCCGATAAGTGGAATAAAATAATCGTATCGTTATTACAATATATTATCTAGAAGGTTTTGAAGGGGACCGGTTGAGAGAGGACGAAAGGTTTGCTCAGGGTTCTTCTTTTTTTTTCTCACATGATAACCGATTTGTTTACCGTCTCATTCTCTACTATGATCGCAGTTCTTCGAAAACGTATGATCGTGATAGTTGTTCGATGACAGTTTTTTTTTTAAATTATTTCCTTGATTATTTTTCAACTATCTGGACAAAATCGGCAAACGATATTAATGGAAACCGCAAGACGCAAAGCTTTTAGTCTTGCATCAACAAGTATTGCAAAATAGTATTTTTACAAATTTTTTAATTAATTAGAATCGAAATTAAGAATTTTTTTTGTTGCAAGAAAATTATTCGATTATTCCGATAAAATCGTTACTCGACGAATAATCTCTCTGGAAATTTAACAAAATTTCGTAAAAAAAAGATCGAGATGTTTTCGTAATATTTCCGTGTCGATTCAATCTGGATTCCTAAGTGAAAGTTGATTGGGAAAGCGCCATTGAACGACTTTTTTCGAAATTACGAGCTAATTACATTTTCTAAATATCATTTATGCAACAAATTTAGCAACAATACGCTTTCACGCGCTATGCATATATTCCCTCGCGTTCCTTATTCTCCCTCTCTCGATCTGTCTTTGTTCATATAACGTCATGTTCGTTCATCTCTCCCTATGTATATATATATATTTTTTTCTTCAATTGAACGGTCAAACCGTTTGAGAATCGACTCTTATTAATAAACGTTGTTCATTATTATACGGTACTTATTTACAGTCATCATCTTCGCATATATATGGGTCAAAACTCCGAAAGGCAGCATGCTTTTCCGCGTCATAGTCGACTATTGTTTTGTAACTTTAGGGGCACATAGTACAGTATGAGAGTACACTCTGGAATTTTTTATTTATTTTTAAATCGACTAGTTTCACTGTACCGATGACGTCATTTTTTTGAAATTTCTTGAATGTCATGTTTTAATCAATTTCTCTAGACCCCTGGAATAAAAAAAAAATTTCGACATATATTTTCATCGGAAAAGATCTCAGCTTTTCAAAAAAAATATTTGCAAATACGTACCAATTCGCATAAGCATAGAAAAATAGGTTTTTTCCTCAAAAAGGCGTTTTATCGATGAGCCTACACTCCAATCTGTTTTTCCATTTTTTTTCGGATTTCTGAGGTTTTGTTACACGAAAAAACTCTTTTTCCAGAGTGGGATCTCTGCGGCATCAGACCGTTATATATTAAATATAATCTGAGGTGCTGTAAATATCGAGAAAATAGTGCGGATACAATACTGCTTACTGCGCTAGTATTGTATTATATTGATACTATCATTTTTTATCGAGGTTGTTATGGGTTTTTAACTTAACTTTTAATTTATTGGTACTGTTACAGGAGGATTTGACTATGAGAAAAAATAATAATACCCTGAAAGCAATATAATATACACGATTCCGGGAAATGGGTGTGTAAACAAACTTTAAAAAACATCCATTCATGTTTTATAAAAATATTTATTGACGCATGGTTAATTTTTCGCCAAGAAGTTGTTAAATATTTTTTTTTTTAGTATACTCAAAAGCAATCAATGTAAAACAAGTAAAAATTGTTAATTATTTTTTTTTGCGCAAAATTAAACATGTATCAATAAATATTTTCATAAAAGATGAATGGATGTTTTTTAAAGTTTGTTTACACACCCATTCCCCGGAATCGTGTAATACCCGGAATCGTAATAATACCCTGAAAGCAATATACTTTCAGGGTATTATTATTTTTTCTCATAGTCAAATCCTCCTGTTACAGTACTAATAAATTAAAAGTTAAGTTAAAAACCTATAACGACCTCGATAAAAAATGTTAGTAACAATACAATACAGTACTAGCGCAGTAAGCAGTATTGTATCCACACTATTTTCTCGATATTTACAGCACCTCAGATTATATTTAATATATAACAGTCTGATGCCGCAGAGATCCCACTCTGGAAAAAGTTTTTTCGTGTAAAAAAATCTCAGAAATCCGATAAAAATATGAAAAAACAGATTGGAGTGTAGGCTCATCGATAAAACGCCTTTTTGAAGAAAAAACCTATTTTTCTATGCTTATACGAATTGGTACGTATTTGGAATTTTTTTTTTTTAAAGCTGAGATCTTTTTCAATGAAAATGTGTGTCGACATTTTTTTTTTTATTACAGGGGTCTAGAGAAATTGATTAAAACATGACATTCAAGAAATTTCAAAAAAATGACGTCATCGGTACAGGGAAACTGGTCGACTTAAAAATCCAAAAAAAATTCCAGAGTGTACTCTCATACTGTACTATGTGTCCCTAAAGTTACAAAACAATCGTCGACTATGAGGCCCAAACGCATGCTGCTTTTCGGAATTTTGACCCATATATGTGTATATATATATATATACTATATCCATCGTGAATAGTAATCTAAAAATCGATTAAATCGCCGGTTTAAAAAATCTCTTCCTCATGACGAGGGTGACAAAAAAAAATTGAAAGAAAAACTTCCTCACTCTCAACGTTCTTTCTCTCCTACCTCTCGTTATAATTCTGCGTGTGGTCTTTGGTCTCTACAAAAAATATATATAGTATTCTTATTTGTTAAGGGGATCATGAATCGATTCGTGATTTAAAAAATCTCAATAATGTTTGTGTGTGTATATATATATATATGTATGTATAATATATCATCGATATCCAAGAAACGTTATCGTTGAGAATTAGGATCATAAAATAGGGTTAAAAGGGAAAGGGGGTCGAAGGTGAGGGAATCGCGATAGCGTTGTGTGATATCATCGCGATATTTTGTGAATTTATACTAATCGAGGAATTATAAATTAAACTACCTAAATCCACCGAGTGTCTGAGATTCAGAGGCATTTTTTTTTCGTTCTAATCGATCATAATCGATGAGACTGTTTTTGCAAAAATGTTTCTGGACGCGTCTCAGGCGCTTCGGCAGTCGATTTTACAGGGACAATTTCTGCACGAAAAATTCGAAAGAAACAACGATCGAGATCGTGCCCGACTTTTCTCGATTTCATCGCGTTGTCTCTCGATATCTTTCGTCGTCGTACTATTCTTTTATTTCCTTTTCGAAGAGATCATCGGTAAAATTAAGTATTATAATTTCAATTGGTTTCTTCGTGATATGGCTTTCGTTCACGACCGATCGTCGCTCTGAATACAAATCGCCCCGCGAGGAAATTCTTCGAATTATCACTCGTTGTATAACCGACGGCGCTTATTTTACTTTCCGTCTTTGATGATGAATGAGCTCGCTCTAACCATATCGTTTACCCGCGATTCAAGCGAGATAGAGATCGGTCGGTGTCGAAGCGTGATCGGGCTTCGTGCAGGCACTTCCGGTCGGTGATGCGGCGCTTGCTCCGCTGCTCGCTCTCGTCGCTGCCAATGGCGAACGACTCGCAACGTCAGCGCTGCTATCCGGACCGACATTGTTGCAACCGTTGCCTTGTTGATGATGGTGATGCTGCTGTTGCTGCGGCGGTTGTTGCTGCTGCTGATGGTGCTGCGAATTGTTGTGGGAAGACGCCAGCGTGTCCCCGTTGCAATAATAGTACGTAGAGTCTGTAAAAAAAAAAATTCTCCATTCTAATAATGCTTTAAACAAATTCAAGTTGTTTAAAAACAAATTTCTCTCTTCTGCTCTATCGTTTACACCTGTTCTGACGTTGAGCCATCATTCGCTCCACTTTCGACCGTAGTGCAAGTTTTAGAAATGTGAATCACACTCATGAGGCATAGTTCAGAAATCTGAGATCACTTTTTGAATGGATCGGGACAAAAATTAGGATTATTCTGCTTTAAAAAAAATGAAGTGAATTCATGTTCCTGGTGAGATTTATAAATGAAAAGAACCAGCTTTATATCGATTTTGAACAATTTGAATACTTATTTTTATTATATCAATTGTAACATTGACGAACTTGTGGTTTTTGGATTCTATTGATTCTGATGGGGTCAGGAAAAAAATGGAGCTTTTTCATCTCGTCGCTTTTTACTCTCAAAGCTTTGTTATTTTGAAAGAAATCGCACGCGCCTTCGTGATGATGTGACAATTGTAAGGAATGTTTTGAGAAATTTTTTAAAAAGTTCTAGAATTGAAAAATATATTTGGCGTGGAATGCCACGTCAAATCACGCAATCATCGACCTGACCCCCTCGGATTTTGATGTCCAATGAATTGTTGGTTTCGTTTGGCCCAAAATATGACCTCAAATTTTTAGAAATTTTTATTTCGTTTTTTAGGCGTTGCCCAAGCTAAAAAAATCATGAAATTGAGGGAAAACATAAAGAGAGATTAATGAAATTTTTTTTACCTAAACTGGGGCCCAAAACAAATGTTTTCGTCATATTTCGATAATGGGCAAAAAATAATTACTTTTTTTTGTATATATATATTTTTTTTAATAATGTATTATTTTGATTGTTTCTTGTAGTAACAATAACAGAAACAAAAATATTTTTTCAGTGAAACTTGATTTTTTTTCTTGGTTTAAGAGTGAAACGACAACATTTTTAGAAAATTTATTAGCCTCGACGACTTGAAATCAAACGGATGATTCAAACACAATAAAAAAATAAAAATTTAAAAACTAGTAATTATTTTTGGCCCATTATCGAACTAAGACGAAAATATCAGTTTTTTGGGCCCTAGTTTATGTGAAAAAATTTCATTAATTTAAAAAAGGCTCCTCTTCATGTTTTCCCTCATTAATGTTTTTTTAGCTGGGGCAACCCCTAAAAAATGAAATGAAAAATTCGAAAAATTTGAGGTCATATTTTGGACCAAACGAAACCCACAATTCAATGGACATCAAAATCTGAGGGGGTCAGGCCGATGACCGCGTGATTTGACGTGGAATGCCCATATATAAAGGAACGAGTTATAATTTTTTCGTTAAAGAGACAAAATGATCGTTCATTTTTTATTGAGTCGAAATATCAAACTTTTCGTCCGGATTAAAATTTCGAAAAGAAATTTCGGACGATACTGCACATGTTGAAGTGTGTCGTTGCAATTGATTTTTGCTTTGAAATTGTGTACCGTTGATCCTCGCAGTCCGTAGCAGTGAAATCAGTACTTGGTCGAAAATCCTTTTCTCTATCGTTTATTCTTTTTTTTTCGCCCCTAATCTAATCGGTACTCATACTCACTGTTTACTTACTGAGCAACCCGCTTGTCGCTGCCCCATAACCGTATCCGCCGTAAGGTGCACTCGAGTATTGGGAATATGCTGCGCTGTACGCGTAATCTCCGCCGCCTGCAACAATAAAAACAAAAACGTAAAAAATCAGATGATCACATAAAAAATTGCATTCTCTAATTGCGGATGGACTGTGCGTGTTTAAAATAGTAAAGACTTCTTTTTGAACAGAAACGTGCGCTTGGAGCTAAAAATATGATATGTGCATAAACTTTGTATTAAGATGCAAAACGTGAATGATGAGAAATCAATTTATTCTGAATTCAGGCGATTGCACGAAAAATTAAAATAGCTAATTGGATCTAACATAGACTATGCGTGTGTAATATAATGAAATTTTTTTTTTAGACAAACACGTACTAATGCACACAGAAATTATGTAAATTAATTTTATATCAGCAAGACTTAAATCACAGGCATTAAATTATTTTTCAAATCAGAAGTCCAAAATAGTGAAGACTTTTTTTAAAAGCTAACACTTACTAATGTAGACAAAAATACAAGATGCAACACGCAAATCACGAGCATTACAATTT
This sequence comes from Alloplasta piceator, assembly GCA_946863875.1. Lineage (NCBI taxonomy): Eukaryota > Metazoa > Arthropoda > Insecta > Hymenoptera > Ichneumonidae > Alloplasta > Alloplasta piceator. The sequence continues at coordinate 8,197,965 of OX333077.1, read as the reverse complement.
TTTAAATTTGAATAATATGTCTAAGGAGATAATTTATTTTGAATTTTTATTCTTTTAAATACCTGTCGCGTAGTGTCCAAAACTGGGAAGCATCGTTGAGTAAGGCGGTATCGACGAGGCTACCTGACTCTGGGACACAGGTGATTGTAGGACCGTCAATCCCGGATCACCGCCGGTCGTATTCGATCCTGCGGGAGTTGCATTACCTTCGTTCTGCAACGAAACCGGTGGACTCTGCTCTCCACCTCCGGTACCAACTCCGACATACGATACGGCCACGGTACTGCCTTCTGGTATTTTTTTTTGTTTTTTTTTAGCCATGCACAACACAAACACAACATTCTTATCAAGCACTATACGGTTAATAAAGATCTAGGTTACGCGTTATAACTAATAATCGTGAAAGCTCTGAGAAAGAAAATGATGAAATAAAGTAAACTAGACCGACGCTAATTGCACTTATTAGTGAGTTAGGCACAAATGAGCTTCACGAGATGCAGGCAAATGAATGTAAGAAATAATGATAACGAGATAATTTTCTTTTTTTGCTATTCTTGGGAATATGACTGAAGATAACACGTACCGGTGGTGTGGTAGGGTGACATATTCGCTCCGTCCAGTGTTTGGCTCAATTTTAGTTCTTGCATCGTTAGAGGTGCCAACGGCGTCAATGTTCCACCTGTGGTTTCAAAAATGTTTAAATATTTTTTAATTTTCACGATCACGACTTCCTTCTATTTCATATCGAGAGAAGACAGCGAGAACGCGGAAAATAGTCATTTTTGGGAATATGGGAAAGAAGGAATCAGGAAAATCATTGATTTTTCAGAAATTAAGGGAAAAATAGATTGAGCAGAGTTGATTTTTGAAAAAATTGATTTTTGTACTTCCACGGTACTTCCGAATATGAAATGTCATTAAAAATAATGAACGAAATTATGGGTGTGAAAAAGTGTCTTATCAATATCGAAACCGAAAAAAGTTAATTGATCGGGAACTCAAAAAGGATAGACTGCAATTGCTTTTTCATTATCCTGCACCAGAGTTGTGAAAATAGTAATGTAAAAGTAATGCATTACTTTAAACATTGTGTATTGGACAAGTTTTCCATTACAAATTACAAAATTAACGTGTAATGAATGAATGTTCCATTACAAATGAAAGTAGTAATGCGTAATGGATGCGTGTTCCATTAAAAATGAAAAAGTAATGTGTAATGTATGCATGCTCCATTACAAATAATAAACGTAATGTGTAATGGATGAGTGCTCCATTACAAATTACAATTGAAAAAACGTAATTTATAGTGGAGAATATTCCATTACAAATTCGTGTTTTTACCACAAATTGGAGCAGGTACTTACTATTTTGGTCAAAGGTAAGTCTATCAATTTTTCAATGAAAATAATTTCTGTGTATCAAGTTTTTGTCAACTTTACTATCATAGTGGTAAATGTAAAAACTGGAATTCAAGAATGGAGTAATAATTACTCCAAAAAATCACTGTTCATACATTTACATATCACTACGATAGTAAAATTAACAAAAACTTGATACACACAAATTATTTTCATTGAAAAATTAATAGACATACCTTTGAGCTCCTCCTCCAAATTGTGTTAGAAATACCCTAATTTGTAATGGAATATTCTTCACTACAAATTATTTTTTTGTTTCAATTCTAATTTGTAATGGAGGATTCATCCATTACAGATTACTTTTTTTTATTTCTAATGGCATATGCATCCATTACACATTACTTTTCTATTTGTAATGGGACATGCATCCATTACACATTACTTTTTCATTTGTAATGGCACATGCATCCATTACATTACTTTTTTATTTGTAATGGCACATGCATCCATTACATTACTTTTGTATTTTGTAATGGTACACTTGTCCATTTCACATTATGCACTGTAATGAATAATGAATACCGTAATGCAGTATCAAAATAATGCATCATTTACAACTCTATCCTGCACAATGCATTGTTGTATATAAAAATTCAAAATATATCGATGGGCCAATGTTTTTTGAAAAAAAAAACATCGTTGTACAATGATTATTTTTTTAGAATAATCAATCATTGAACACCCGTGTTATTTTTTAACATCGTTCATCCCTATTGCAGCGGGGTTTATCCTCATGCATTATTTCGTATTTAACCGATATGGGTATGCAAAAATTGAGATTTGTAAGCCGCAATAATAAGCGTATACGAGAGGGAAATGGGACCAAGGATACAACATATATATAGAGGCAGAATTTCAGAATTTCAACGTGGTAGAATGGAGTACCCTCGTGAATACACATGCTTACCATGAGCAACTCTAAAGGAAGATTTTGCGCGCAATGTGCGAGAAGCAAGCGAGCAAAAGAGAAAAAAGTGTGTGTGTGCGCGCGCGTGCGCGTGTGTGTGTGCGTGTGAGAGAGAGAGAAAGAGAAGCAAGTAACAAGGGGAATCCCGAAGGAGAATAGGAAGTTGAGAAGGAAGAAAAGTGAGGTATACGGGAAAGAGACATCAAGGGAAGAATAAGAGAATGGTTGGTAGGGCTGTAAAAGGAGGGATGAAGCGAAGAGAAGGATAATATTATACTCTTGCGCAGAGGGGTTGATCGTGAAAAGGGATGCAGATAGGGAGAGGGCGAGAGAGAGAGAGAGAGAGGAGAGAGACAGAAAAAAAGAGATTTGCTCACCTATGGTGCCCCCTATGGGCGGAGTGTACAGATGAGGAGTCTGCGCTTGCGTCATTGTGCTGATGGTGCCCAGGGAGTCGTAGAGCTCGGCGGAGGTGGCAATGGCGTTCCCGGGAAATCCACTGTGCTCGTAGTAACCTCCGCTTGGGTTACCGCCACCTCCACCACCGGGGTTACCTCCACCACCCGTGCTGGGACCATTGCCACCGGTATTCCCGTTTCCTCCTCCACCACCTCCTCCACCACCGCCACCCGCACCGCCTAGCTCACTCAAAAGCTTGTGCTCGTCCTTGATGCTCCATTTATTCGACCACAGCTGTAACGCACGCAAATTAAATGATCAGTTTATTTTTTTATCTTCTTTTTCTTAATTATTCTCTGTCGTTGGGTCGTGAAAGTTTATGCCCCATCATGAGAGGAGCATCGATAGCTCTAATCTTACTGAGGACTTTTTTTTACTTTCACTCTTAAATTTCGATAACGTACTCCATTTTTAGAAAGACTTTTTTTGGCTTGCTTCTGATTCTGAGATGAAGGGAATTTAGACCTTGTGCAGAATTTGATAGAAACGACTGAGTACAAAAAATTGGCGAAATTTTTAGGTGCCTATCATCACATTGTTGACATGATTTTTTTGGATATTTTTTAAGGAGTTTTTTTGAAAAAAAATCGCAAAAACAGGCTTATTGTTGAAGGAATAGGAATACTATTGAGGTTGATTTTGGTAACGTTGTAGAAGGGACATTTTCTTGAGGAAAAAAAAGATTGCGAAAAAATCAATATTTTTTGCTCATAAGTGAAACTTTGAAACATTGAAAGCGTCTAAATTTTCAACCGAACATTTTCTTCAACGGATTCCTCCAACAGTAAGGCAAAGCATTACCTTCCTTCCATCCTTGAACCTTAAGCAACCTTTACCAAAAAAAAAGACGTTCTCAAAATTGGAGTAGATTAATTCAATCGATTCATCGTCATATTTGTTAATTATAACAAATCGATTCATCGTCATATTTGTTATAATTAACAAATACGACGATGAATCGATTGAATTAATTTACTCCAACTTTGAGAACGATTTTTTTTGCTAACGGTTGCTTGAGGTTGCTTGAGGTCACCTATTATGACCTCGAGATTTTTCAAAATAAAGATAAAACTCATTTAAAAAAACAAAAAATCTACTTGATATAATAAATAAAATAATAAATTAAATTTCTCTCGATTCTACATTTTCTTTAAATAAATTATGTAAAAAAAAAAAACAAAAATCAACTCACGTTCGAGTACAATTGATCGCCGTTGTAATTATTCCTTTGCCTCTTGAGATCGTCCTCGGGATGGTCACTAAGGTCACGATTGTCATCTGCAAAATTGAATGAAAAAACATTAATCCTCGTTACATTAATAATTGAAAAAATTGAACCTCGACAATAATGGGTAGAAAAAAATAGGAAGGCTTAATGAAAACAGGTGTCATGAGAACTTTATTAGAGCGATGATAATGAAAAGGAACGACGAATTAAACCATTGGCCTCGAATTAAATTGAGCTCGTTCATCTATGATGACACACACGTGTACTTTAAATGACTTCGACTGGACACTGGAAATTCCATGTCAACTTTTAGCCTCGACGAAACCCTCGGGCTTACGAACATCGGTTCTCCACTTGACACGATCCTATTTATACAAATATATAGAACCGTAGACCACTGTATGGCCATTGATAGATAGAGAGAAACAATTTCGATTCCATTATACACGTCTTTATTATCTCTCGGGCATCCCAACAGTTTAATATAGAAAGCACATCACCGGGCACGTGGGACAACAAGAGAGAAAACAAGATTTATATATATATATATATGGGGCATTCCGTGTCAAATGACGCGGCCATCGGCCTGAGCCCGTCGGATTTTGATGTCCAATGAATTGTGGTTTTCGTTTGGCCCAAGAAATGTCCTCAAATTTTTAGAAATTTCTATTTTATTTCATCGGCCTGACCCCCTCGGATTTAATCAAATCCGAGAGGGTCAGGCCGATGACCGCGTAATTTGACGCGGAATGCCCCATATACAAGCATACATAGCTGACCCCTGTTCGTTTTAGCAAACTCGCGTCCAGCTCACATATCCCTCGTTCCATTTTCGCATTCTCTTTCCATCTGTGATCCAGCGGGGTTTAGGGGGTGGGTTTGGGTTGCAGAGGCACTATGGGCAGAATATCTCGCATGTATATATGGTCAAAGAGACATCGAAGGGGTGGCGGGGGTTTGTCAGAGCGTACGAGGTATCTCGAATAATTAAATGACCATCCGAGGGTAGATGAGGAGAGGAGAGGCGCGGAGGAGGGTTGAAAAGCTGTGTCTGTATGTCGGTGAGTTCGGTAAAGCCAGCATAGGGCTCGTTAAACCTCCCTGTCAAGTTGTGATTGTCCGGCCGGTCGAGTGAAGCTCTCTCACACACTGACAAAAACACACACACATACAAAGTCCTCGTGTTCAGGCGGGGGTAGGCGTGGGAGGGTTGAATTTTCAAGGGGGTTTGGCACAGGAAAACGATGAAACTGCCGCGCGTGTCTCGAATCCCCGCGAGCCATAAAACCGAAATGCCTACGCCTATACAGCGCGATATACCGACACTGAAAATTCAACCCCTCCACCTTCATCCCCCTCCAGTACACCCCGTGGACGCCTATAGGGAACGTTTGAATTTTACGATTAAATCGGCCGTATTAATCGAGAAGCGAAGCCCCGAAACACACGAGCCAGCGAAATCGTCGGGTATGCTCTGCCAATCCATTTTACCACCCCCTCCCCCTTATCTGAACGTTTGCCAAGCTTTTCTCGTACACAGATATTATATTGTGTATCGTACCTATAAAACTTATTGTTTCGGTGATGCAGGATTTTTTAGGGGAGTTCATGAGAAAGGGATTCATGAAAATTCGAAATTTTTGGTTTTGGTGGAAGGTGAAGATTTTTTGTCCATTATCAGGAGTCGTGAAATGTTTGAGGGGTGGTTTTACCGTCTTCTCTAGCTTTACAAATTTTTTCTGATGCCTCCATAACATTTTATTAAATTTGAACAATTATACTGCGGTAGATTAAAAATGTCGAATTTTTTGGACCTCCCTAATATATATGGAATATCAAAAAGAGCAGTATATCGAACAATTCCGTTCATTCGAACGCGGAGAAAAAGAGGGCGACTCTTTCTCACTCGATCTGTGTTCCTATATATGTGTAAGCTATTCGAAAGCAATTGAGTCAATGTTGAGCAATACAATACACGGGTAATAATGGACTTTGGGGTGAATCTCGACCCGCACCCTTATTTTTCTCCCTCTCTCGCTCTCATTCTCAAACGTGGGGTGAGTTCGCGTTTGGGACACCAGAAACTCACAGTTTCAATGGTCCTAAGCGTGTATCTGCATTGGGGTGCACTGGAGAAAGAGTCGGGCAGATGTAACGCGACAACAAACATCGCCCCGACCGAGATCGACAACTCGCCCCCACGCCACCAGTGACCCTCTTCTCGAGACGCACATTATACTTAATAATTCGAAAAGTGCCCTTTTTTTGCCACAAATCTCTGCAATATTAAAGTGATAAGAAAGTCAATAATCGACGAGAGAAAATTGACAGGATGTTGAATATCAGCCAAGACTGAAATTTCATTAATTTCGAGAATAGCAAAAAAATATCAATGTCTTCATGAACTTTATCAATTTACTAAAATATGAAAAAAACACAATTTTTTGATAAATCAGCAAGTTTCACATGCAAAGATCTTTTATTCCAATTATTTATTAATTTTTGAGAAAACCGCTGTTTTTGACAAGTATTGACGTTTTGTTTTCGAAAAATGAATATACCTTAAGGATGTTGAATCCCGAATCGCAAATGATGAGAAAATTCTGAAAATTTGGTATGTTTTTGGATGAAGTATTTTGGAGGTCGTGTAAAAATTTCGCGATGATTAGGAAGCTCGTTATCGAACAATTAACATTAACAAATTAAATTAAATTAAATGTAGTCTTATAGAAACTGAGATAACTTTGCGATAAGTTTTTTTTTTGACCTCTCAATTTTTTAATATCTACACTATATTGAAAGCAGCGGAAACAAAACGAAGTCTATTGACAAATATTTTCTTTATTTGTTTAAAAAATTGTTTTTAACAAAATGTTAATTATTTAATAACGAGCTTCCTAATCGTTGTGAAATTTCTACACGACATCTGAACATACCAAATTTTCAGAATTTTCTCATCATTTTTCATTTTAATCCTTAAGGAGGTTGAAATAATGATGATAGAATTCTGAAAATTTAATATGTTTTTACATGAAGTATTCAGGAGGTCGTGTAAAAATTTCACGACGATTAAGAAGCTATTTATTGAACAATTAACATTAAAAGATTTCATAGGGACTCAACATTCTTAAAAATGGTTCTATATTTTTTTTCAGTGGATAAGTAAACTCATCATGATTCGATCAATATTATTAAATATTTTTTGAAAAATAACGAAAATGGGTTCGGTCAGAAAATGTATCCAAGTCAGTCCATTTTGTTTGCAACTATTGCTAATCGTAACTTCCTATATGGACACTTTTTCAAATTGATCTACAAATATTTGTGACCACATTTGAGAAATTTTGAAATTAGATGCTGTCTACTTAAAATTCCAAGAAATTGTCAGAAATTTTGAAATATATGATCAATGGATGAGGTAAATCAATGTAAAATTTTGAGAGTTCGTCGAACTAACTTGGAATGAAAAAACGAGATTTTTCAAAAATTTCCGTGGAGAAATTTGATTATGACGTCGAAGAGCTTTTGCGCGAGAATATAGATGGAGTGAAGGAGGAGAGAAAAGGGAGGAGTTGGGCAAAGTGAAAAGGGAATTTGTGATCTCCCCAATGCTCAACACACGCTCTTGACTATAATGCGTCATGTTGGTTCTTCAACAAAGTTATTTACATGTATGTATATCTGTGTCTATGCGATATAGGAAACGGAGCGAGGGCGACAGAGCTCTCGGTACCATCGTCCATACATATGTACATATCTATAAATATACATATGCTTATGGCTTGTGAAGTTTATAATCTAATGCATGCCTACACCCTCGACCGCCGCATCGCGGCCACAGAGCATTGAGTGCTTTCACCACGATCCCGGCCACTTCGCAACCGCGTATCACACACACCGCTCATAATCGAATTATATCGAATTACTCTATCTTTGCCTCCTACAAACACTCTTGTGCATCGTCAGATTGCCATGTACATTCGTATGACATATGGATTAAAAAAAAAACGAATTCAATATATTGGAAGGAAAATAATGTCGCTAAAAGGAAATCAAGTCACAGGAATTTATGCACCACTGCATAGTTTTTTTTTTCATTTTTTTTAAGGTTCCTCTTTTTTAAGGGGGGAAACTCATATAAATGGTTGAAGATGACGAGGAATTTCGGGATTTTATTCCAACGCAACTACCGGACCAATCGTTTCTAACTTTGGAGGCTATTTTATTGTACATTCGAAGACTTGAAAAACATTTTTTTTCAGGTACCAGGGACTTTGAGTAACTTTAAAACGTGATTTACTCGAAACTTCATTTTCGCAATTTGCAGCAGCGATAAAAAAAAACTATTCATCCGATTCATTTCTACCAAATATTTTTAGACACATTGCAAACCCTCGTCGATAAACCTCCATTAAAAAAAAATAATAATAATAATTCAACAATCATTTTTTGCATAAAAATATTCGGTGAAAATTCGATCTTTTTTATCTGAGTGCCACCATTATTAAAATATTCAACTTTTGAAACTTTTTCTTGGTTTATCGACAGCGTACTTTCATATAGAATGTAAAGGTTTCTGATTTTTTTATTTCGGATGAAAAACAAAAAAACTACAGCTGCCGCAATTCGACATCGCGGAAAAAATTCGTTCAGCAACGATTGGTTGCAGGCTGCTGATGAATGCTTATTTTCGATAAAAAAAAATGTTTCTCAAGTCTTCGAATGTACAATAAAATAGCCTCCAAAGTTGAAAACGATTGGTCCGGTAGTTGCGTTGGAAAAAAATCCCAAAATTCCTCGTTATCTTCGACCAATTATATGGGTTCCCCCCCTTAATATCGATAACTGTACTATTTTTCAAGTTTTTGGGAATTTCCAAAAGAATTTTTTCCATTACCAAGGCAACGTTTGATATGAGAATTGAATTTAGTAGAACCTCAGATAAGTAAAAAATTGGATAATACGGAAAATTCTATTTTTCGTATTAATTGATAAAATCGTTTCTTCATTATTTAATCATTTTACAAGAAGATTAGGATTATCTGGTAGCTTTAAAATGAAGTTAAAGTCTGATTTTTTAATTGATCCAGAGCGAGCAGACTTGGCGAATGTCATTCGATTTATCCCGATATTAAAATTATTGTTGCTACACCAAATTTTTGAAAAGCTTCAAAGTTTGAACTAAAGGGTCTGAAATTTTTTTACAAAATTTTGTTTTGAATTTTAACGTGATTTTAAAAGCTTTTTTATATTTAACAGAGAACGTCAGAAACGGGCTTAAAATTTTAAGGGTTTGCTGGTCTGGAGTCTCAAAAACCAGCAGAGAGACTCGTTTTCGATGATAAATATTATTCAAGGAAATTTGGATAACCGAAATTGTACTGTACTTTCAATAGAAATGAAAATACCGAATGAAAAGTGCTTTCGGAAGGGTTGAAGATAATTCTTCTAATTTTTTTGCCCTTTAGCTTTCGATTCGTCGCGGAATTATGAAATTTCTAGCAAAAGCGTGTCGTTTCTTTAGCCAGACTTTATGCAAAGTGCAATCGAGGTGAATATTATTAACCACTAAGCCATGTATGAAGCATTCTCCGTGAATTGATCAACTTAATTTGGCTCGTGATTCAGGCCTTCAAAAAATACTGAAAAAATCTTATGAGGATTGCTCCTTGCTTTTTAAAAAAATGTTTCTCCTCGCAGCTTTAGCATTTTGAGGAATTTTATTCGATTTAATCCTTCCTTACTTTCGTAATTTCAACAAAAAATGAATCTATCGCTATTAATACTCAACATTGTCTATGAGAATTTCCAAATAAAATAGGAGCGCATAAAGACGGAAAAAATGAGTGTTGCTCCAATTTAAATAATTTTACTTTCTTTGCTCCAAAGTGGCTCTCTTGATCGAGAATGTCTCATATAATATTCCTTTCTATGCATCTCGATGAGTTTTGCTTGCTCGGTCGCGTGAACGGGTCACGTGTCGATAATATTTCTGGACTCGGAGCTTTATTCACGCAACGACAGGAGAAATGAATAGCCCTGTTTCTCTGTAAATCCCTTTTTTCTTCTCCCCCTCGCCGCTCCAGAATCGCGGTTCGCCACGTGCTCAACGACGTTTGACTGATAGAGCCAAAGTATAAATTTGTGTCGCTAATGTCGGGCTCTCGAGAATGACTTTTTTTTTATTAGAACGCGCATTCAACGTTATTTTTTAAAAATCGATGGAGCACCGGACCCAGAAGTGTGATGAAAAAATTGTACAAAATTATACGAAATGTTTGTACAACAATGTGCAAACATGCTGTCAGTCTTGGACGTTCAGTGTGCATAATAATCGTAAATAAACTTGAGGAGGTCGAAGGTCTTTGAATTCCCACGATTTGCGCGGTTGCGCGAGACTTTGAAAAACAGAGAAAGAGGAAACAATTAAAAAAAAAAGAGAGAACCAAATGGAGAAAGAACGACAACGACGAAAATGCGCTCGAGAGGCTCAATGTTTTTTTTAACTCCCTCCTCTTCAAACGGGATTTCTCATATCCGGAATTATTAAATTTTGTGACAAAAGGGAGACGAAAGGCAGAGACCAAACTATGCCAATTACGACGAATCGTTGTTTAAACCACAAGCAACAACTTTCAATGTCGACTAGGATTTCAAATATGAAAAAATTGGAGTATCAGTAAAATTGTTAGCAGGGAAGCCTGATAGATTAAAATGACTGGAAAGGCTATTTTGTGTAAAAAATCGGCAATAGTGATGGATTTTTTTCTTTTTCCCAACCCACCATCGTCGGTACGTTTTCGCTTGATACTGTTGCCATTGGGATCTTGATGATGAGCCGGAATACCGAGAATCCCGCTGATGCTGTATGCATTTGGCGCAGAAGACGCCGTGACCGGATGACCTCCAGCGGTCGCAGGTGCATGAGCTATCACAGAGACTGAACCACCTGAGCTCGGTTGACCCTGCTGCTGGCCCTGTTGTGCCTGTTGCTGCTGATGAGCGTGCTTCGCCTTTTCAGCAGCCTTGTTTCTCACGATTCTATCATTTCCATGAAAATAAAAAAAATTACGATTAGTATTGCTTATTTCACAATTTAAATCATTTTGATATCAAGAGGAAAATTTCAAGTACCAAAGAAATGGTCAGAAGTTATAATAAGATGAAAAAATAAGTTTGTTAAGGTAAGAAGAATCGAATGGTCAATAATATCGTGACTAGGCTATAAAATGATAATGCTAAACGGAAAATATATTTTTAAAAATATATTTTGGACGTATTTTGAAGTTTTGTAGTCGTAATACCAAAGTGATATTAAAAATATGAAATTATTGGGAACGAGAAATTGTCAAGATACGATACCAGAATGATTAGTTAGCTCTTTGTTGAAAAATCTTAGGGGATCAAAGCCTTTGAAGCTTTTTACTTTTGAAACAATTGTTGATGGATCAACGAGATTTGCTTTATCCTTCGATGAGACTACATGTTATTTTGAAATTTTTGTGGAGTATTTTGACCTTGAAAATCTCTCATTACCAATTTTACGTTTTTAACATCATTTTGGTATTATAACTCTCATACCTTAATATATATGTATATTTTAGATACATTTTGAGTTTGAATTTGTTTAAAAATAGTAGATTATTGTGCCTGGCCTTTGTAAGATTCTGTCCCTATAAGATATCCTATGGGAACCTTCAAGGATTCCCCATACTCTTTCCAAAAACAACTTTCCAAATCATAAATAATTAATAAGTAACAATAATAATAATGAATGAATAAAAATATTTAAATATATTTTTGAAAATATAGTCGTGCCCTCGATTAATATACTTATTCTGACAAGTTCTACCGTTGAAAATTTCAGAGCTTAAGAGAGGGAAAAGGAGTGGAACAACGAGGATCATTAATTAAGATTAGGCGGGTCACTTGGCTTGTCCGCCCTCGTAGTTGGCGAAAAAGCTCATTTTACGGTCTCTATCGTCACGATTCATTCGTGGAAGTATTGAGCTTCATTTGTACTTCATTGAAGGGTTCAAGAAACTGGCACATATATAGGTCACATCCAAAGGACGTAAGTCCTGCGTTCTTGAAATTTTAACAGCTACATAGAATTGAAAAAAATTAACTCCTTGAGGAATTTTGTCGAAGTCCAATACAAAACTTCTGTATTCTTTGAAATAATTCTGTACAAATTTGGGGTATGATAGGAATGACAGCTTTCAAAGCGATCGCATTCTAGAAAAATGGCAAATTCTCTAAAATCTAAAGCCCTTAAGCAATTCCCGCGAAACTGAAGACGAAACAACTTGATCTTCTAGACTATCCGCGTAGAAAAATCTAGTCTATCTAGAATAACGAAATGTTATGATGTCTCCTAAAAAAGGCTGATTTTGTTCGTTGAGGGATGCTGACAACATTTTTCAATTCCATTGTAATGAATCAAGATCCTTTTTTTTGGTACATATCAGAAGTACCTGTTACATTGTCACTTTACACCATATCCTTGCAGAGTCACCTTCTTTGTTAGGAGATGAAAATAACATTTTTGGAAAAAATGAACCAGTGGGTCATTCGCTTAGTAAAATGGAGTAAAATGATGAAGAAACAAACGGCCTTTTGGCGAGTCCGTAATGTTCCAACATTAAGGCCGTTCGTTCCGCGGCTCGCGCGGATGTGTTTGCGGCCAAGGTAATCGTGGTTTTGGCTTGAAACATATAGCCCTATTCTCCCAGCGGGTTGCGTGTGTTTTCGAGAGCGACAACGGCGATCAATCAGATGACACCTGTTGCCCCAAAATCTCTCGTTTAGCTCTCACTCTCTCTCTCTCTCTCTCTTCCTCATGTGTTTTCCGTTCTACTCGGCACCTTCGGCAATTCGCAACAATTAGCAGCGATCCTTATCAAGGCTCCTCGTGTGGGAAGAACGGAAGAGGGGTGGTCTCGCAGGGAAGCCCTCGACGAGAGCCGCAGCAACCCTGAGCGAGACGATAAAGCGAGACGTGGGCGAAAATGTTATCACTAGAGAGGATCAACCTCCCCTCGTGCAAGCAATTCGATTTATCGATGACAAAACTTCGAATATCATATGTATTTTCAACCCCCACATTGATAGTTACTCCCCGCAATAACAGCCAATTCAACGTTGATTGTTCGATCAACGCGCAATCACGCTTCGGCTAATTAATTTACAAACCTGACAACGTTATCACCAATCTCGTCCGCAAACTCGAGTGCGTGTTTGCCAGAAGACAGATGGGGCGAATTTATCGAGTGGCGATCAAACATCGCAAAAAAGGAACAAGTTGGAAGTTGCACGATGCCCTCTCCCGCATTTTAGACCATTTGCAAGCTCTCCTTTATAATAACTTATCATTTTTCATCCTTAAACCTTGAAAATTTTAGAAATAAGCCCTAACTTTCATTTGCTAAACTGAGGACAGAGCATCCTTTGTCAGAGTTATTGCAGAAAAGCTCGTTGGTCAACAGAGGGGTAGTTTTTTTCATCGAAAGTACTTCATATTTTTTTTTATAAAGCACATGTCGATTGTGAAACAGAGAATGTAAAATTCTCTGGATTATGAGTGTGATCAGGAGGACAAAGAAGAAGAAAAAGTCGAGGAGGAACTTTGAGGTGTGACGGCGTAAAAACGTGAGAGGGAAGGAGAGAAAATTTCTGCAAGCGCGGAGGGGTTGGAAGTCAGAGCCAGAATTATGGGGGTAGCGAGGCGAGGCAAGGCACCACGTGGCAAGAAAGCTATGCCTCCCCTGGCGCACCAATATCGTTCCCCAACGACCACTCCTGAACTAAACTACTACTCGACTATATCCTCCGCATCCCCAAACTCCAACGATTTGCCATTCCCTCCTTGCAACCCCTCCCATGTCCTTTAGTCACAAGCCTCTGATGTCTCTTGTAGAAACTACCCCCTGTATGAGGCTTCCCAAAACTTGAATATCATGTTTGCAAACTTCTTTAAAAAAACCCTGAAGGAAGAAAACACTCGAGTTCAAAGTTCAAAAGAGAAAGGTACTTCTCCCAAGACTCCCCACAGATAAATAATTAGAGACGAATTAGGGCTTGATGAATTGGAGCTTGAAGAGAAAAATACAAAAATTCAACGCACTGTCCTCGTTTCAGCTTCACGAGTGGAGCGGCATTTTTTTTTTTTTTAGTTTTCTCAGTCCCATCCTTTCGGTTACAGGCGAGCCAACGATTATAATTTCCCCGGAGGGTTTTCCCATCCCCGAACTCCGTGTAACACGCAATTTTGTAACTGACAAAATGGCGGAATGTGCAGCATTTGCGAATTTATCGCAGTGAAAGGGACGCCCGAAGGGCATAATCAAACGAGGCGTCGGAAGTTCCCGTGCGCGAGTATTAAACCACCGGATTCGGGGGTGGTTTTTTCCACCCCTTCCCAGGAAAACGAAGTTGGAACATTCTGGTGGAGCTTTTATGTGCTCCAGGTAAAATGTATGCAAAATTTAGCAAAATTGTGCATTCACGAATCGTGGACGTGTGTTCACGCAGCTTCCGCTGAGGAATGGTACTGTAAAACGTCGGGAGCAAAGAGCACAGGGGTGGAAAGGGAAGCTTTGGATACGAGAGGATTTATCCACGAGAAAAGCACACGGAAAGAGAATATACCGAAGAGGCAGAGGGAGTGGGCCAGGAGGGGTAGTTGTTCTTCTCTGCTCTCGAGGCTCTGGTCTGGAACCACAAACTTTAATGTTGGCATTACTTTTATGCTCGACTTTATGCCAAGTATACCCATCAAATATATGACCCGGGTATACGCGTATCCCGCGCCTCAACTCGCAAAAGACAGCGCGAGAGCGAGAGAAAGATACTTCTATCCCGGGCTAAATTATTGCGAATAAAACTTTATACTCAAATTACCTCTGCGCTAACTTTATCGCATATCGTACGACGAAGCTTACTCTCGTGCGCTCTTTTTTTCTTTCACCAGCTCGGAGGTTGACGATTCGGAGTTAAGAATGAGAATTCGACAAAGAAGAGAGCGAAACTCCTCCAAATCGAATGGACCAAATTCACGCGTAACTTTGGGCTTCGCACGAGTTATGACATTTTGTTTGCGTTCCTTCTATTCTTCAATCGAGTCTCGGATGAAAGATTCTTCGAGAACGTTAATATCGAGACATCAAATTTTTTCCTCGTTACATCAATCTCACATCCCAATGCCAATAAATTCTTGCGACGATAGAATGACGAATAAAAATTATCAAGTAAGTTTTGGGAGGTGGCTTCGTCGTAAAATTTCAGGATATTGTTTTGGGCGATCAGAACATAGATGAATTCCATCGCTTCAGATCAATTTTTTTCGCCTATTTATGAAATGTTGAATTTTGGAAATTGATATTGGATTAAGAAAGAATTGCTCGAGGTTCAGTTTTCCAAAAATTGTCGAGAAATTTTTGTGAGCAATATTATACTAATTTTGCAATTATTAGAATTTATCTGGGGAAATAATGTAAGAGATAAGGATAGTCGGTAGTGAATTTGAAAAGTATCGCTCAAGGTTTTCAGTTCTAAAGTAAAATTTGGGTTCTCAAAATTTCGAAACGAGCTCAAATTTTCAGCACAAATAAATTGGGTGACAAGGGTGGTTATTCTCAAATTTAGAAACAATCACCAGAGGAATTCACATTTTAAAAAACTCCAAAATCTTCAAAACATGTTTTCGAATGGTCTAATTTTGGCATGTTTGCAACGATCGATCCAAAATGAATTTTCAGATGTGAATGGAAAAAATAAAATGAAAATCACATTTAAAATGCGCCAAATTTTCGTTTCGGGGAAACCAAGACTAAAAAAAGTTCACAGAAGAAATAATATCAGTTTTAGAAAAAGGAAAAAAATGCTGAACATTATGATTTGCACGTTTGATCTTTCCAAATTCGATCCTGATTGCAACAAATCTCGAAAATCCTCGAATATCAAATGCGTATCGAATATGGGATCAACGAGGGTTAAACGCTCGGGCGTTTTGTGTACGTGTAAAATTTTGCGGTGTTAATGCGAGCGCATTTAAAGTTATTACCTCCCATTATATTCGGCTAAGCTTGGTTCACGATCCATCGCTACCACAATTTGGATGCGGGTCGAGGGAGAGAGACAGAGATCGGAAAGAGGAATACTAGCAGGGAAATAATAATAATAATAATAATAATAATATATGTATAGAAGGGGGAGGGAGAAAGAAAATGTCGAGAAGAGGAAAACGCCAAGAGGATTGCGGGGGATTTAAGGGTGAATTCGGAGGATTTAGCGGATCCCGCAAGGACAGATGCTCTCCTACCGTGTTTCTCGGTTTATAAACTTGGTAGCGCCCGTTTGTGCGATTGCACGGAGGGTTTTACGCGCCGGAAAGTCTGTTCGAGCGAGAACGACGAACAAGTCAAGTCCTGGAGCAGAGAATATTTCTTACTCCCTTTCTCATCCTCCTCTCGCACACACTTTTCTCTCTCTCTCCTTCTCGTGTTCCGGGAACGAAGATCTCACCAAACTCTCCGCAAAACCGTGTAACACCCGAGCTTATACTGCAACCCCTGCGAAAGAGAGAGGAGACACACAATACGGGGGATCTCGGGGACTCTTCTCGTCCATTGTGGCGTTTCCCTTCGCCCTCCTGCGGCCCAACACTGAGAAATCGTCTCCACATAAGACTCTGGGCTATATATGGGGCATTCCATGCCAAACCACGTGGCCTGACCCTCTCGGATTTTAATGTCCGATGAATTGTGGGTTTCGTTCAATTACTATATGAGCCCTAGTTGCTGTAGAAAAAATTACATTCATTTAAAAAGGCCCCTTTATGTTTTCCCTCAATTTTATGATTTTTAGCTCGGGCAACCCCTAAGAAATGAAATAAAAATTACTTAAAATTTTACGTCATATTTTAGGCCAAACGAAACCCACGATTCATTGGACATCAAAATCCGAGGGGGTCAGGCCGATGATCGCGTGATTCGACGTGGAATGCCCCATATATAAATCTATGTATATATGGGTGAATTGTACAATAGGTGGAAAAGGTGTACTCTGATATTCCACCACCTCGGGAGAAACGACACGACAAGCTCTCGAGAAGGACGACTCGGTAATGTACCCTCCAACACCGCGACACAACTCTATCTTTCTCTTTCGCATTCTCTCATACTGTGTTGCCTTCATTGAGTTTTGTTACACCGGAGGTAGCGGGAAACTATATAACCCAAGAGGACAAAAGCCGCCACTCGAAACCGAGAGACGCCACGCACAGGATTTATGTATACACGTAGAATCTTTTTTACTGTTTCGACTTTTATACAATAGATTTTTCTCGTGTGCTATTGCTACCGCTCGTCAAAGTCAAACTCCAGACAATTTTGCCCCGTGGTTTCTCGCCCCAGCTTTTGTCCATCATCATGAATCGCCGTATGAATTTCTTATTCCTATTTTCCAACCGTGAAAATACATTGGGATGAGAGTATCTTCCAATGAGCGATAAATCGAAATTAAAATCCAAATTTTTGGCACAATGACGTTGCATTTTGATGTTTTATTTGCTTGTCAGGTTTTAGGTTTTAGAGCGAAATTTTAAGACGAATTTGGTACAAGATTAGAGGACTTTAAGATTAATCATTTTAGAGTTTTCAAAAAAATCGTCTCGGTAAAATAACTTTGTTAATTTTTTAGAGGACATTTTTTAGAAATGGCGTTTCTACAACATTTCTACAAGAATTTGTTACAAGATTAGGACTTTAGGATTGATCTTTTTAGAGTTTTCAGAAAAATTGTTTCCGTGGAACAAATTTGTTAATCATTTTGGGTGCTTTTGCTTTTCAATATAATTATATCAAAAAATAAAAGCACCAAATATGTCCTCTAAAAAATGAATAAAGTTGTTTTACAGAAACGATTTGTCTGAAAACTCTAAAAAGATAAATCCTAGAGTCCTAATCTTGTAACAAACTCTTGTAAAAAGCTTGTAGGAACTCCGTTTCTAAGAAATTGATTACTCCAAAATTTTCAAGAAATGGGACTTCTAAAAAATTGATTATTCCAAAATTTTTAAGAAATGGAACTTCTAAAAAATTGATTACTCCAAAATTTTTGAGAAATGGATTTTCACAAATTGATTACTCCAAAATTTTTAAGAAATGGAACTTCTAAAAAATTGATTACTCCAAAATTTTTAAGACATGGAACTTCTTACAAAAATGTTATTTTGGGGAGAGTTGAGATTTTGCTCAAGATAGGAAGGTTCCCAGTCAATTATAAATTTGTATATCATCACAATGACACATTTTTGCACTGACATATTTTTTTTGTTCGAAGTGGAATAATTTCCCGCATTTCTCAGTATCTCAATGGTTAAACAATGAGAAATCGCCGAATATTTAATTGTGGGATCAATGGGTCACCATTCAAGTGATACACTTTTTTATATAAAAAAAGAAAAAAAGAAAACCGTCCAAATTATAAGAGTTATTCCAGAAAGTATAACTTTTCCATGAACATATAAATAGAGAACCAAAATTATGTAAAAGAAACCTTTAAGTAAAGAAACAAAAAATGGCTCTGAAACAGCACATTGAAGCAATCTTTTTTTTTTCAATGTGCAATCAACGGAGCACATCTTTCAGTTAAAATTAACACTGCGACATGCAAATAAAAATTAAAAGGGATAAAGTTCTCATTTGTGAGCTGTCACGACGCCTTGCTGCAAGACTCATGAATATAAATATCGACGAATATTGAAGGAAAAGTCCCTTTTGACATTCCGTGGTACACGTCACGAATATCTGTATCATTTTGATTAAGTGTGCCCCCAGGGTCTGTTACACCTATGAAAGTGTACCCCAAAAATTCTCTCTCTCTCTCTCGTACATTATTGTACATCGAGGGATGATTCCGGCGGTGTTATTGTGAAAAAGGCAGCTGCTTCCCGGGGTTCGCGCGATCTAGGGGATGCTCCGAGCAATATTCCATCCCTCTCATGCTCTCCGGTCTAATATACACGTACACCAAGCTATATTAACAGGAGAAAACACACATATGTGCGTGTCCATATATATTACACTGGTATTTATTCGTTGACTCTCATACAGTGTTCACATACATGAGCCGGAGATGAAAGAGACAGAGGAGAAGCGTTTTGTGTTGGCAAAATTTTCCTACCCATACGTAGTTTCTGCGACGCATACGCTTTTCGCACCCTCGCCCAGAAGTCCCTTTTTCCTATGTGTGTTTGTGTTTGTTTGTGAAGCCGAGAGCGCGTCCGGTACACAAAAGGTGTGCCCCATAACGACAATGAACACCGTCGGCGTCAAGAGTCAACAGTCAACGACGATATTGCCGCTACCAAAAGCGACAATGTAACGCACGATTTATGTCGTTGCTGTCTGGACCCAAAATTCCCTTTGCGTAAGAGCATACCTTTGCCCAGAGGCAAAACCTAGAGCAGGACCTAGGGCAGGACCCATCGATGAGGCATGGGAAAAAGATTGAGCGGGAATAAAGATGCTTGGTAAAGTGAGCGAGGACTCTATCTTTCTGCCATTATACGACCAAATCCCCGTGTCGCTGGTCCCATTGTGTCGATTGGCTCAAAGTACCATCGAATTATCGTCCCTCGTAAATCGTTTCTCCCTCCTTTAGCCAGCGACCTCTCTCCCCCAAACATGATCCACTCGAATCACTTCGTTGTTTGTGTATACAGGCTTAAAGTCAATTTGAAATCGAGACAAGATATACACACAAGTGTGATGGAGGCATCGGAGAGGGAGAGAGAGAGAGAGAGAGTTTTGGATACCGTCCAGCCAACATTTCGATGACCCTGTTCGACCGTTCAATTCCGCACTGAAGTCCCGTCGAAATTACATACGCTTAAGTTTAAATTCGCCGTGTCATTTGGATTAATTGCAAAGGCTGACAGTGGTCATTCGCAACATCGAATGGACATTACTCATCGGTCGCGCGCGTTTCGCTAAATTGACTACCCCGGATTTAGATATCAGAGCTAATTTCAACTCTGACGTGATGCCCGTTGTTCTGTTTCGCGTGAAATAATTAGTTTTCAGGAGGGGGATCTTCATTTATCCGGAGGATTGGCCTTCTACGCGGTTGCGAGGATGAACGGAGAAAGAGGGAAGGAATGAGGACGTTTGAAAAAAATGTTTGGGGAAGGACCGGACGTTTCGCGAGAAGGGGGACAAAGGAAAGACCCGGCATTACGGAGACTGCTGCTGGACATTTCAACAGTAGAATCACGGTTCTATGGTTGTAGTATGGGGAATATGGTGGGTAGTCAGAGAAAGAGAGAGGTTGACTGCGACAGTATAGCAGAGAGACGACCATCCGGTTTCATCGCGGTTCCGTCTGTCCTCTGACGTTTCCACGGCAACCAGGATTTCGAATTTCACAGAGAAGGACAGAGAGGAAGAGAGGATGATTCTCCACTGCGGAGGTGTATCAAACCATCCCCCTGGTTTCTGCAAATCCCCGCGGACATATGTATATACACATTGAAAGAGAGCTTTGTAAAGCGAAAAAGCTCTTGATCCGTTATTCCTGTGTGCATCAACGGGGTGAGGGGATTGTTGGAGCAAGAGGGGACAAAGTTGGAGCAGACTGTGATAAATACGAACAAGGTATGAGGGAGAGGAACAGAGGACCGTAATTGTAACTTCATTTGAGGCTAATTTTGGCCGGAGGGTATGATGAAACGCGGTAATAATTGCGTTATCCAGACAAAGGACGGTTATGGATACGCGCCGCGTACTTCCCGCAGTTGAGCGTATACCATCACCACGACGATGACGACGACGGAGCCAACGATTCTGGTTATATGTGTCCTCTGGGTTGAGGGATATCGCCCGATGGCGGTTGTGGTGGTGGTTGAGGCTCTGCCGTTGGGTGTTCTCGAAAACCCACCAACCCACGACTGTATTTCTCTATCTATTCGTCTCTCCTTCTCTCTAGCTTGCTTCATCACTGACAAGGACGAACCAACCCTCGAGGATTGCCACGAGAGTAACGGAGCCGGGGAGGAGGCACGCAAGCTTTCGTGCAAATATGGCTGCTCCTTTAACGAAGCTCCCTCGCTATACGTACGTACCGTTCCCCGGCACCATATTGCAACTCCACGTGTATATGGCGGATCGTTGAAGTACCGAAGTTTCGCATGAGAAGTGGATTAGTGGTTCTGGTTAACCGGTGGATGATGGATAGGATTAAGGGAACCCAGTCAGCGTCGAATCGAGAACAACGATTTTTGATATTTTTTCTTTACATTTCGCCAAGCCTTTTGCACCTACTTGCCAAGTGACAGATCAGAATTTAGAAAAATAGTAAAGTTACAGACAAAAATGTAATAACGGAATTGAATAATAGAATATAACTGTATTGAAGTTGGCAGGCTTTTTAGGCTTTTCCCATCAAACCTTGGTTGCTTAATTTTTTTTTATCAAATCTGAGCAAAATTTCATGATGATGATGAATAATAATTTTATTCAGTGTTTCCTAGTTACATTTTACAGTGTGCTGATTTGGCTTTCATTAATCAAACATGTGTGATGAGATCCTGATCATTGGGTTAGGTTTGTCTTGCGACAGTGCTGCGTTGCTTATAGTTTTTTGGTAATTAGCCTTATTGGTGCGGTATTTTGCGAATTTGGAGATCATGCGGGTTTGAGCTTTCATGTCACGAGATGGCTAATCACAGCCATTGGCCCAGTTCATTAAACGATTACAGGAGCTTTTAATGCCATTTTTAGGTCTTTTTCGTCTTGGGGAAAGGCTCCACTCAATTTTGAAACAGAGTGATCATCCCAGAAATGTGTCAATGATGTCAAAATAACCGCTTGATTGTATTTATACTAATGCCATTCCAATTCCAGTCCTATTCCAATCTCCAATAATGCTTATCCCCAGTTTGGTCTTCCTATATTGAATATTTACCTAGATTAGCATTCCACCAAAATCATTGTTGTCCCTCTTCAAGCCCAGACCTTGAATCCTCATTTCCTTACACAATCATGGACATTTCTATACCTTCCTCCCCTCTGTCTCTTTCATCGTCCATGATTTCCCAATAACGACCCGATTATTGTCATCATAGATCCTAGATACTGGTATTGTCTCATCTGTTGATTCATTCCAACGTGTGCGAATGAAGGAACTCGCGAAATATTCATCGCCGTGATGTGTGGAATGACCGAAGATCGCAGAGGGAGGGCGAATTTTGTTAGTCGTCATAACGGAATGGCAAATAAGCCCAGGGTGGGCCGAGGCGTTATTTATGACGATGTAATTTAATAACCGGATAGCGAGGGTTGGCGGATCTGGTGGAAAAAAAAGATGAGCGGGGAGATAGCGCCGCGCACGTTCGAGGAGCCCGAAAAGTGGCATTAAAGTAGCAACCAGCGCAAGCTCTCGCTCTACCATTGGCTGTTTTTATGCTTTCTTTTCGTTGGGGTTGCCGCTCTCTCGCGGAACTTCCAGTTCGTCTAACTGACGAGGAGCGAGAAAAAAAAACGGAGAGAGAAAAGTAGCGAGCCATATGGCCGCAGGACGGCGCAGCTTCGCGCGAGTTTCTTGGGGTGCGAAATGATATGGAAGTAATGGCGAGAGAGAGAGAGAAAGAATAGCTTGGCCCTTATTGTGCATCCGGGAGATTGACCCGTCCGATAGAGTAGGACGATTCAAGTAGAATAGAAATGATGCTGGTGCAACTGTATTATACGATCCACTATAATATATACTACCAGGTCACTTATGTACGAGAAATTCCTGGCCAAATCGCTCAATATTCAACTTCAACCCCTTCAGAATTTATCGCCGATTTTTTCCAGTTTTTTAGCGATTTCTCAAAATAACTTCCAGTTTGTTTTATCATTTCTTGTTCTGCCAAAGTTTCAAAGGTATTTTTTAAATTTTCAACATTTAAACCAATCAAGAAGTCTAAGCAATTTAAGGAATTGGGGTGTCAGATGACAACAAAATTTGCAACTGTTTAAAGGGATTTTTCTTCTACGATACTCAAAGGGTTCAAATTTTTTGTGTCTGTAAATGCTCAGGTCATCAGATTTTTTTTTGGTGATGCATATTTTGAATTTTTAAGTGCATAAAGTATATTGATTTGGTGTAAACTATCTGAAGAAATATTAGTGCTTTTGGGAGACAATTACAGCATAGCAAAATGAAAGGGTTAATATTGCGCCCTTTAGCCAGGAATCCTTTATATATGAGCTGCATTGCAAGATATCATTTCTCTCTCGCTCAGTTCATGGACTTTCTCGCTCGCAAGAACCGATGACAGATTGATACAATTCCCGCGAGCTCGATTCCGCACGACAGATTTTCCACCAACTGTCGTCCTTCTCGCGTGTGGCGCACGCCGTAGACAACCCGAGAGGACTTTTACCCGAAAGGACGAAGCTCGATCGTTCTCGATTATGTCGAATTAAATCGACTTTGAACGAAGGGACTTCATACAGATGTGTAGCAGTGTTTGATGGAATATGATAAGGGGGTGAATGAATGTTTTTTTTTCGGTACGAATGTTCACCGCCTTTGGAATAATACAAATGGTACTTTAAGGATACACTTGACAGGTGTAATTGCATCTCGAGATCGTCATTAAATTTTCAAATTTATGTACTTGAAGTTTTGACTGTTGGCTGACCAAAAAATTGACAAATAAATTCATTCGATAAAACATCGAAAAGCCCTGCTGGTCTTTGGTAAATAATTAATTGAAATAAAGAAACAACTGAATAATTGAAAGTGAAATAATTAATTGAAATAACGAAATAACTGAACAATTGAAACTGAAATAATGAATTGAAATAAAGAAATAATTGAATAATTTAAACAGAAATAATTGATTGAAATAAAGGAATAATTGAATCATTGAAACTTTTTTTTATTGTTTGGAAGAACGGTTTGCCAAATAATTGGTAGGGTCTTCGAATGTTGGATTAAAGGGTGAAAAGGGTTCATATTTTCTTTGCGGAATGTGTTTTGTCGTTCGGCCAAAGCGCAGTGACGAAGAGCCACAACAAGAGGAATGCTACACAAGGGAAAACGTGTGTTGCTGAATCGCGTCGCCTAGCATTTCTTCCACTACAGTGTCTATACGTTTTGGCAGATTAGGGTGATGCAAAAGATCAATTTTTTCAGTCTTGGAGCAAAAAACAATGTTATGTGATAGATAAAAAATTTCCCCTAGAGATAGGTCTCTAAAAACAATTTGATAAGGTGCTGCAATTTTTTTTTGTTTTTTATTGTACGGAGTTCAAATCATAGTTTTTTTTATATCTTGAATAAAAACGATAATTAAAATTGCAGTGAAGGGTATTTATTTTCGAAGATAGGAGAAATAAATAAATTACAGGATTGGAAATATTATTTAGGAAATATGATTGAAAAATAATGTTTCTTTCATAAAAAGAATCTCCTTTTTTTTTGTTCAATGAAAAATTGTATTTTTTTCTAATTTTTTGCACCACTAACACTATATGTATGTTACGTGCAAGATGAATTATTTGTTAATGAATTTGTAATGATTCTGTCGGATCCAAAATATAGAAAGCTATAATCGCAAAATTTAAAAAAATCCTTGAAAAATTATAATTTCTTGCACCACTAATACCAAATTTTTACTATATGGAATCTCAATTATTTGTTAACGAATTTTTGATGATTTTGTCGAATCCAAAATGTGGAAAGCTATGATTTGATCCCAAAATTAAAAAAAAACTTTGTAAAGTTCTATTTTCTTGCACTACTAATGTCAAATTTTTACTATATGGAATCGCAATTATTTATTAATGAATTTTCAATTATTCTATCTAATCCAAAATGTGAAAAGCTGTGATTTAATCCCAAAATTAAAAAAAAACCTTATCAAATTCTATTTTCTTGCACTACTAATTCCAAATTCTTACTATGTGGAATCTCAATAATTTGTTAATGAATTTTCAATGGTTCTATCTAATCCAAAATGTGGTAAGCTATGTTTTGACTCCAAAATTAAAAAAAAAATCCTTGTAAAGTTCTATTTTTTGTACTACTGATACCAATTTTTTACTGTATGAAATTATTTGTCAATGAATTTTTCGATGACTCTATCTAATGCAAAATATGAAAGACTATAATTCGATACCAAAATTTTAAAAAATTGTGGCACCTTGTAAAATTCATTTTTAAAGTCTCTTTAGAAACTCAGTTTACCGTAAAAGATTTTTCGAAGGAGGATCCAAAAAGGAGATCGATTTTTTTCGCATCACCCCAATATAAATCCAGCTCTAGTCTTTGTGTGTGTGTCGGCGTGTCGTTGAGGAAAACGAAGGAGGCTGGACCCCGGCGTAAAGCCCTCGGGTGAATCTAGCTCCTTATCGATCCTACCCCTAAGAGACTCTAGCTTCTCTGTCTCTGCGTTTCTTCACTCTCTTGGCTCTCCATTTCGCTTCATCTCTCTCTCCCTTTCTCTCAGAGACTTCTCCCATGGAGTATATACGCTGTCGTTGGAGAGTACGCGGAAACTCCGAAGCTCGATTGAGCTTGCACTAAAGCCAGTATGAGGGGTTCCACAGGAGAGTGTACGAGGGCCGAGCCACATAGAGCGAGTAACGTGTGTCGGATGAAGGAAGAGGGAGAGAGGGATGGAAGTGGTGGAGGTGGAGAAGGCGCCTACTTGAGCGTGACTCCGCAGCCCAAGCCAAGCCTATCAATATTTCCTCTACCAAAATCCCAACCATCTTCCTCAGTACCTTCCATCCCTTCTTTTCTCCCCTCCCTTATCAGCCTTTTTTCCGCTTGTCCCTCGTTCACGAGCTTTTACTCTCACTGGGTCTCGCCGCATCGAGCTTCTTTCCGCAGACTCTGGCCCACAAAAACTTGGATTTCTTCATCAGGCGGAAACTTTCCATACGCGGTTCTTCCTCGAAACAGCCATTTCGCCAAGATTTCACAAAGAACTTTGATGACTCCCAAAGTTGTAACTCGATTGAGAGTTTTTGGTAGGACAAAACGGTAGCTCGATTCTTCCGGTCAGATCGGAAACTCGTTTCACCGAATGATGATGGAAAAACTGTTCGATGGTATCAGCTTTTCCTGTATTCCGAGTTGCGTCGAATGTGAACGAGATAGCGAAACAACGAGGAGGAGGAGAGGAAGGACGAGGAGGGTCCTTGCAACCGCAAGAGACGCTAAGCGAATCCGGGAAACAATGGAAGCTTTCACGCAACCGGTACACCACGCTATAAGCTAAAAGTGAGCGAGAGAGACAGGAATTGAGAGAGGAAAAGGAGAAAAAAGTGTATGAAGTCTCTTCTTCGTCGACGCGGACGACGACGACGACGACGATGAGGTTGGTACGCGCGGGCGGCATTGAACCGGGACGGGAAAAAGCTCGGAACTGTTAACGTCCAATCTTTCCTCGCTCGGCTTGTTTTTCGTCCGCTTCTCGCTTCTCAATTCCCGTTCTCATACACACCGAGTCACCAGAATGAGAACAAAAAACTCTACGTGTATATACTCCATTAATATGACTGTTATTTTTCGTCCTTCTTGCCGCTTCTTTGCCACTCTCCATTATAATCTCTCATACCGACCCGAATCGCGTTCATCTTTTCGTCCGTCGGACGGTTTTTGTTACTCCGCTCTTTCGCGAAATCTCGTGGACTCGACGTCTTCGTTTCAAAGTGGTTTTTGGCTAAAGCAAAAATAAGACAATACGTTAGAAGGTTACGGTACAACGGTGTAGCGTCGTTACTTTCACGTCCCGAGAGAGAGAGAGAGGAAAGCTTCGACCCGCCAGAATAGCGTTTCGGGGAGAAAACGAATAGTCTCCGGGGATCATCGGAGGAGAAAACCTCTCGACGAGATTTTGCTACGCTGAGGCAAAAAAACAACATGGACATACTTAAGCTGGGTGGTTTTTTCTTGAAGCTGTTTCTAGTTCTTTCAGTGGCGAAAAATCACGGCATTTGAGAGTGATGATCAAAAAAAAATCAAGATCCAGGACTGAAGGTACGAAAGCCTTCCAAATTTGACCTACAAAGGCCTCTTACTTCCCAAGAATCAACATAGAGGGAAAGTGAGCACTCGGATCCATTTTCATCTAGCTTTTCTAGTGACTAGAAACCACATTATGCAAGAGAAATCATTGAAGAAACCAGATGAAGATCTGACCATACGAAGGACATCAAAGATTTGCCCAAGGAGACGCAGAAATCCAAGTTCTCATTTGAAGAAAAAACGAAATAGAATCGATAGGTCCAAAGACAATGTTCGATCAATCGACGTATGGAATTTAGAGTGGATCGCTGAACAGTCAAGGATAAGTGTCGGGTTAACTTTTTTTTTCAGACGATCTCTCGTTCACCGCCGATTCAGATCAATACTCGACATGGAGGGAAAGACGACTCTCTTTCTCCTTTCTGTACTCTCGTAACACACACATGCACCCAGTCGATACGTGACCTATCCACGTGAATGGGGTGGGATATTCGGTGTGCGAACGAAAAGGAAACTTGGAAGGAGACGAAGAAGAGGGGTCTCTCTAGAACAGTTTTGTATGGAAGCCAAAGAGAGAGAAGGAGAGAGAGAGAGAGAATTGAGAAACCGAAGGTGCCGTCGCGGATGGAGGAGGTGACTTGAGCAACAAGCCACACACACATACCCGGACAAGTACAAAATTCACCGCACCTTCTCAATGGTATTCGCGTCACCGTTATTCCACACAGTTGCCGTTTCCAATCGTCCAGATACAGGGATATAGATCGAACTCTCAGCGTTAGCCCGAAGCGATTCTCCGAGCGTATACAGATCTCGATGGTTGTAGGTAGATTATTTTACCTATGCGATGTACGTGCGGAATACATTGATGACTTCTTTTTTTTTGGCTATGGACCATCGACATACACCCATCGGTTTGCCACGGCTGCCCACGCTTACATACATCACCCATCGTGGAATACGAATGAACTCTCGAGTCCAGCTCAGTCTAAGTCACTTTCGCCATCACGGCGGTATAGAATTTCCATCGTGAGCTTGGGGATAAAAAATGATGATTGGTAGTGGCGATTTTTCAATGGGAAATCGATTTCGTTCAATTGATGGGAAACCTGTCGTCATTGATTTTTTGAAAGTCTAGAGCACTAATGGCTATCTTTCAATGGAAACTAGCTGTTGGTCAACGAAGAGGTCGGTAACAAAATGGAGGAAGTGAGCATCATGAAGACACTAAAGATTTTTTGAAAGTCTGGAGCACTAATGGCTATCTTCCACTGGAAAATATCTGTTGGTCAACGAAGAGGTCGGCAAGAAATGGAGGAAGTGAGCATTGTAAAGACACGAAGGGTTTTTGAAGGCTATCAGATCTGAATACTACAATTTTGAATGCTTCTTTTGGTTATTCAGGCTTGGTTCTTGAAAAGACCTTCCCCGGTGCCATGCCCTCCTAAAACCAGGACACCCCCTTGGAGCGATTAGTCGTTGCTCGTTCTCGTATTGCAGCAGAATTTACAAAGAGTTTCTGCATCGAGATAAGTGCTGACCCAGCCGTTTCCCTCATGGATCTATCGTGTCCCTATTTGGGTAAAGCACCGCACCACCCCGATCCCATTGACCTTTTGCAGGTTCCTTCGGGAATCCCTCGATTAATTCAAGTGTTTTTACGTTGGCGCTTGCACTAGGGAACGGTGCGAGAAAATGAGCATCCAAGCTCAGGGGCTTGTACACGTTACAATGGTTATTCACCATTGCATCGCGTCACTGGGCTTTGTTGTAATACCGCTACTGTACGAGATAAAGCCTTAGGATTGCAAGCCCACACAGCGATCACGACAAAATCCGTCAGGGGCGATGAAGAGAGCGTGTTGTTGTCCCAAGGGATGACATTACAGCGTATCAGCACCGCACAAACTGAACAATTCGCCCCCACGGGGCCTCAAGTGGGACAGAAGGGGAATGCTGCTGCTTCGAGTTGAACACTAACGAGAAAGAAGGATGAACGTGTGCTGGAGATTGGAAGGGGAAATGTGTGCAACGATGGACGCGACAGAGAGAGACGTTTTGATGTGCTGGAAGCAAGGTGACGATGGAGGAGAGGGATGGACGATGGACTGGGATTAGAAAAGTAGGAGCGGAGCGTTGGAAGAGCGAGAAGGGACACATACAGAGATGTATAACATCGAGGGATGGCGAACCCCATTGATCTGCCTCGCATATGTCCCGAGATTTAATCAGTCGATACTTAAGGGTTTTATCTCCTTCTCTCTTCGGTGCTTATCTGTACCGCCCTATCTATCCATCGACACCCTCGATTATATTACCAGACCCACTCGTCTTTCCCTACTCTCTCTTTTCCTCGTTCTACCAAACTATCCTTGGCCCCCCTCCCTGCGCCCTTTGAGATACATGGCGGATAATCAAATTGAGTGTAATGCGTTACGGGGATTAAAGCCCGTGTATACAAGTGAAATCCTCTAATTCGATTTTGGTCCTCGCCGAGAAACAGCGTATCCCGGGTGTTAATGGAAATTCACGCAAATTAGTCTTTCCCTACGTGCGATATTTGAATGCTATCTTTATTTGTGGCGTCGGAGTTGGAAACTGCGTCAACGAACTCGTTGATAGTTGTCAATTTTTTAAATTCACTGCTTTTTCACCACAAACTTAAAATGGGAAATTGAGGAATATCGGAAACGATCTCTGATAGCTGATTTCCAACTTGGCTCCTGGAATATAATATTACGAATTGGAGAATTATTTGTATTTTATAAACGGACAATTTTTACCGGTCTGAAAAATCAGGATTTTATTTATATTTCTAGGGAAAGAGGATCTCTGCTCGTATTTCTTAAAACGTCAAAAACGCAACTGGATTCAATCTCAAATTTAGTGAATGATGATTTATACTTGCGATTAACTGTTGAATAGTTTTCTGTTTGGTTGACTTACCGATTTATCGATGATACCGATGGCACGTTGTCTTGAGAGCATATGCCCTCGGCTAGCAACCTGTCACGAATCTCCCAGGCAAACATCGTTGGATTGTCCCTCTTGTAATTAGCGATAGCGTCGACGACCGGCGGTGTCGCTACTTTTGGCTTTGAGCCACCGATAACACCGGCCTTGAAGCTCCCCGTCTCGTAATACCTGGATCGAAAGAACAAACCTTAAGAAACTTGGATCCTCTTTCTTTCATATTTTTTTTAAGTAATAATTGGGCAAAAGTCGCTGATGGAAGAGATCGAAGGCTTCAAGATTTTCGTTCGTTATTCGTTGAACCCTTGGACGAAGTCAACGACAGACTCTTTCAGAGTTTATTCACGGACATCCAGAATGTCATTCATGATCGTTATCTGGATGGATGGATCTTTCTCGTCTCTTCTTCGCAGACTTTCGTCAAAGCTCATCATTGTCTTGGCAAACGGAGGAAATTAAGAAAATTCGCTACACGCGTGTCTTCATAATAATGCTCCAGAGGCTTCCGCCGACGATCCTTATCGCCTTCGTAACGCGTTTGGTAAAGGAGCCCCTTTGTGCCTAATTACTTAAATAATATCTTCAACCGCGCTTAAATTCAATCGGCCGTTTCCAACCCCCGAGGCCCCGAAACCGCACCACTCGATAATGGTTTTTGGCTTTGGGACTCTCCGCGGTTCTTCGTCTCTCGTTCCACACGATCCTTGATGGATGTGGGTCCACTATATTTTCCTACATCCCAGACATATCACTTTGCTGCGCGTTGTTTAGCAGATAATTTGGAAAATTTACAAATATATCTTCCCAGAATATAAGTTTAGTTGTTAAATCCATGTTTTTAGCCACAAATCGCCCAAAAAATGGCAACATTTTTCAACATTTAAACCTAGCGCTTGACACAATGATCTTGCGGTTAAAATGTCGATTGTTGATTTTCAGTAAAGAATCGATACTTCTCCAGAATTCAAAATCGGCTGTCAAAGGCATTTCCTGTCTCTAAGAATTCACCAAAAACGTTCAAATTTCCAAGAAGTGAATACAGGACTAAATTGAAGTGTCTTTAAAGTCGGACGCCCTAAAAAATACCCTTGAAAATGTTCCATTTTTCGAGGAATAAATCCAGAGCTAAATAAAATGTGAAGGTGAATGATTTCAAAAATCGTTAAAACTTTAACCTATTGCTGGTTTGAAATAAAAAATCGAGGGAAATTAGAAAAAAAATGGTTTCGATGGGATTCGTGATGAACCTGTCGCGCAGAGTATTTTATATCCAGGAATGGTGTGTCTGTGTGTGTGTGTGTGTGTGGTTGACTGGCGTGCGACAATCATTACCCCCTCGATTGGATCGGTATCGGGGCTGGAAAAATCCTGATGGGGGTGCACCAGAACGCTCCCGAAATTATTACGATTATATCTGGCGTAAAACCTTCCATCCCTCTTCCTCTCTCTCCCTTTCCCTCTGGATTCGCCACTGTTTATGAACATGTGCAGCTATTTCGTCTCTCTCGCTCGAACCTTTTTTTTCGCCTCGCTCACTTGCTCGTTCTACCCGTTGACATTTCGCCCCTTTTGTTACGCCCCCTCCACCTTACACCGTGAAATGGCCATTCGGTCGTGCCAGAACGGGGAGTTCTGCTTCGTGTCCTCCTGGATATAATCAACTCTCTCTCTCTCTCTCATATATCGGCTCGTATTATACGGAGAAAATGAGAATGTGGGCGCAGTACGATTTTTCACATTGACGCCCGATGCCGAAAACCGACATTAATTTCGGGTTAAATGGCTTCGGCGAAGAAAAAAAATACTCTGCGAGCCCAATTGTGAAGGAAAAAAGGGGGTTTATCGAAATTGACATTTCTTTCGGGACAAAAAAAATTCGCCGCAAGGGGATGAAAGGAAATTTTTATCGCGGAACATGTTGGATGTCGTTTTGATTTTTAAAGGGTTTAGTCGGGTAATATTGGTTAATCGGCCCCCAGCGAATTTTTCCCGAATTCCTGCTAAGAAAAGTGTTTTTCCGATTTTTGCAGATTTTAAATAACAAGCGGCGACCTAAAAATCTTGAAAAATTCTGAAAAATCAGAAACATGTTAATTGAAATTTTTTTTCTTTTTTAAAAATGTTAAACTCTATTTTTGATGATCGAATCTTAAAAGCATTATTTTGTAGCGAAGGATTTTTCTACTATTATCACAAAAATTGACACAATTTTATGCTTCATTCCCTACGTTTAAAAAAAATCCCAAAATTCGACCTGCTTGAAAAAAAAAACGATAACATTTTTTATTTTTCATTAGAAATCCATACATAAATCATTCTTTGGGTTTAATTAATGGGTGATCATGGCTGGAGTAATTGTGAGACATAACAAATAGATGTAGACAATACGATTTTATTGCTCATTTTAGTTTATTCACCTCTACTATTTATATTGTAACATTAATCTTCATCGCTATTCCTGTTGAATGTAGGGAATGAAGAGTAAAATCATGTGAATTTTTGTCATAACAGTAGAAAAATAGCTTCGCTACAAAATAATGTTTTTAAATGAAGATTCGATGATTAAAAATAGAGTTTAGCGTTTAAAAAAAAGAAAAACAATTTTCCATCAACATTTACATGTTTCTGATTTTTTAAGAAATTGTTAAGACTTTTAGGTCTTGGTACTTAAAAATTGCAAAAATTTTAACCTTTTCCCAAGCATTCAGTTACTTTCGCGAGAATGAGGGGAAAATTTATTTTTGGTTCGCGTTCAACGACGAAATTTCACGATTTCCGATTAGCCTCGTAAAACGACAATGTTACGACAATTTACTAGCTGGTTGCTTTTTTTTTACTCCCTGCAGCAGAGCTTTCGGGAAGCTTTACTTTGTTGGCGTTAAGGGCGTTCTGGGCGAACGGTGGATTTCTCAGGAGGGCAAGAGAAGAGATCCATAGAATTGTGACGAGAAGAGAAGGGCGATGAGCAAAAAGTCGACCGAAGATTTCAACGCCGAGAAGCGGCATAAACGTTTAGTATGAGCGGCAAAGTTATTGAGCAAGAGAGATAAAGAGATTTAAAGAGTTTCACGCGACAAATTTTTTTGGCTCCCTCCTCATGTCGAATTTGTACGCCGACAAACCGGATTCTCGTTTACTATTTTTGGGATGCGACAGGACGAGCATGAGTTTGTGCCCTTCCGAGAAATCCCGGGAATGGTGCTGTGCATGCGATGCAAAGACGGCTCACACAAAGTTTCTTCTGCCAGGTTTGCACTTTCAGCGGCGCGTGACTGCGTAAAATGCACGTTAACGGCGCGTTGCGTGTCTGAGAATGCAAACAGAGACACGTGTTGGCCTGTGTTAGCGATACTTTGGAGTCAAGTGAAATTGCCACTGCGAAAAAAATCCACTTACACGTGTCGGAGAGAAAAATAGAGAGAGAGAGAGAGAATATAGCTCCTTGTAAAATGGACAAATTGGCGCGAAACAGATTTTGCGGAAGATCGCCCACTTTTACGGATGAAATATTTTTTTTATCGAAATTTTGAAATGTCTGAAGTGTTGAGGAACATGCTTCGCAAGTTTTATTGAACCTAGACTTTGTTTTGAGGGTTGCGTTCACCGAATATGTCGAATTGAGGTTCGAAGCAAAACATTTTCAGGGGTGCTTCCTATCCGAGTTTAAGAGGAATGAAGGAATAACGAATCTATGGTTTTATTCCAGTATCGCCGGTCAATTATTCTGAAATGCCAGAAATATTCCCATTGTCGTTTATGATTTTTCGTAAAAGGACACAATGGATATTCTTGAGCGTCGTTGGCGGCGGCGTGGTGAATGAATGAATACACTGGTCAGGGGGGGGGGGGGCATCAAAACGGCACGAGGCCACCCGCTACAATCACCCGCGAAGCTCTTGCCGAGGGTGGAAAGAGAACCCAAAGACCAAGAGCAAGAGAGAGAGAGAGAGAGAGAGAGAGAGAGAGAGAGAGAGAGAGAGAGAGAGACAGACAGACAGAGAGAGAGAGTGGTCGGAGTTGGGGTTGGAGAAAAAAAACATGGAAACCGCATCGCGTCGCCTAAGCCATACCCAGGACCTTCCTTCCGGTCTCCAACCACGGTGGACCCCGCGCTATGAAACTCAGTGAGCAAAAGAAGCAAGAACGTCATTTCGACCGCTCTCTTCTTTTCTCCTCTCCTTTTTTTTTCCTCCTCTCCCGCGCTCTTCGCACCGGCGACGACGTCTTTAATTAAATCCCACCGAGAGACGAAATATACTTATGCACGTTTTCAGGACGATTCTCCATCAAGACGCTTCAACGTCTCCCTACGAAAGAGCTATGACTATTTTCATGGATTTTAGAAAAGATTGGACTTATCTTCAGGATACAATTTGAACATTTGATTATTGACATTGTTTTTTTATCTACATTTTAACCCCTTAACAGCTGAGTTTTTTGGAGTGTTTGGCAAAATTCGTACATGGTGAATCTGAATTCATGGGTACCCAATGTGAGAACAAAAATTATTTGGGAATTTTTCCACCCTCAGAAACTACCCCCAAATAAAAAAACCACCTCAATCATTTGAAAACATCTTAATTTTATGTCCAATCGTTAATTTCTGCCAGAAATAGAGGAAAAGTCATTCCAGAACATGCAGTGGGATTCTGAAGAACCTACGAATCAATCAACCCTTATGAACTACCCCTCAATTGAGAGAAATTTGACGCCTCAAGGAATAAAATGTTATTATCCAATTTTCTGTTATTTTATCCTGATCTGAATCGAAATATGAGTGTTTCAGAACTGAACATAAATGGAAGTGCACTTTTGGGCGTATCACCATTTCTGGGGGTGGTTATCGATGTTTCGTTACTGTTAGAGGTAGTTTTTGAATCGGATGTTCTTGATACACATTTTCCATGCATTTTCGAAAATATATATGAACCGAACATCAATGGAACTTCACTTTTGGGCGAATCACCATTTGTAGGGGTGGTTTTCGAGGTTTCGTTACTATTGGGGGTAGTTTTGAAATTGGATATTCTTGCTACAAATGTTCAAAGCACACATTTGAGATCGCCACTCTAAAAATGGTCTGAAAGTTATGCTCATTTTTTCGCAATTTTCGCACTGTTTGACAGCGACCAAATACGACCTTAACAATGTCGATATGTTCATTTTTATGGAAGTTCTGCGTTTTCAAAGTAGGTGGGACGTACGTGTCCCACCAGCCGTTAAAGGGTTAATTTAATTCATTATTTAATCATTTTTATGTAAATCTTGTTAGTAAAAAAAAACGGGAAAAGGTGTTTGGCGAATGGAATAAATGGACTCACCTCGACAGTATCTTGGATACACAGCCGTGGGATACCCTTAGCTGTCTTGAAATGTCACACGGTCGAACGCCGCTGTGCGCCAGCTCGACGATCCTCTGCCTCACTACATCCGGTAGGGGCCTTCCGTTCACGAAGACGCCGCCTAGCTGGTTCACTCCCCCATGGCCTGGAAATGGAAATCGATGGAACATTAAGCCAATGTCTTTTATAAGCATATATCTATATTTTTGAATATATATTTATATAGATAGGAGAGATAATGTTTCGTCCTAGCCGCGATTCTGTGAATAAAAACCAACGGAATCACGAGAGTGAATCGTCAATGAGAACTGGCTGCGCTGTGAAACCACCAGAATCCCGTAACTTTACTTTTTTATTCCACTTGATCCTGAAGAGTGAGTATAAGCTACCACAAATCCCGAAGACAGGGTTAAACCGAGCTTCCAGAAGCTAAAACCTCGAAAGAGATTTATCAACGCATGGATTTCCTTAGTCAAAAACTATTAAAAAATTTCACCAACTAGAAGTGACCTGTTAAATGATTTAATGAATTATGAAGATTCTCTGTGAAGGGACATATTCCCCCGGGAAATGATTCGATTTGCAACAAAAGCCACGAGTCCAATGTCAAACAGATGTCAATGCTGTTCTGAATCAGCAGGATTCTAACTGAGGGGTGTCGGCTCAAATTTTTGGTTCGCAAAGTCGTCATCGGGAATTAATTCGGGAAATTAATGTCTTCTGCAACAGAGATTCGAAAAATGTTCGTTTCATCGGAGAAATCGCTTCGACATGGAAGAAACATTGGTTTTGATCGAATCACCGAGTCAAGTGTGATCTGGGCAGGTCGTCTGGTTTTTGGTGAACATGCAATCGCGTGTGTAAGAGACATTGGCATTGGCAATGAGTGTATTAAAATCCGCACTAACGCGATAACATCGAGACCTAATAACGTAATGGAGGGTTCTGGTTCTGTGCCGCCTCGACATATGTCCCCTCTTTCGTCCCAGTGCACCGACGATTCGATGATCTGTTCTCTCAGCATCTCGCTCGTACATACGTAATATGGCTTTTTCTGGGGGGTTCCCATTGACATGAACGCGACCCGAGCAGGGACTCTCCGACGATTCATCAATTCTCCACTCTTGACACTCTCCGCTCGCTTTTATTCTCTTGCCCTCGATGATGTCTCAATCGAATTATTTATATGTGCTGCACACGAGCAGTCGTGTAAAAAGCAGTTCTGAATTCGATCGTGGAATCCCCCGTTGTTTTGATAGAAATAGCGATTTATTCTGCTTAGGTATTGATAACTCAGTTTGTGAAGCATTTTTGACCAAATGGGTTAGTTCTTTAGTTAACTAATCAGGCTGTAATCAAAATTATAATCTGAGAAGGTGAGTTATGGTTAAAATGATAGCTAATTCAATTGAAAAAGTGGTTTTCGGATCACCAACTTTTTAGTTGGCGTTACTATAAAAACTTTCTATAAATATAGTATTATTTATAGAAATTTCAAAAGTTTCGATAGTAACGCCAACTAAAAAGTTGTTGATGCGAAAACCACTTTTTCCATTGAATGCGCTATCATTTTAACCATAACTCACCTTCTCAGATCATAATTTTAGTTACAGCCTGATTGGTTAACTAAAGAACTAACCCACTTAGTCAAAAATGCTTCACAAACTGAGTTATCAATACCTCAGCAGAATAAATCAGTAACTAATTTAGTGTGGTTTCTATGGCGTAATAATTTTTGGCTCCAGTAGATTCTTTGTCTTTGAATGTGCACCGCAATTCCCCATCGAAATGCATCGATTATCAAGGAACTCCTTGACTAAGCTCCATTAACATCCCCAATTTCTCACTCAGTCCTACTTGATCTAAAATTGACTTCGCAGCGGGAAACCAACGCGAAAGATTAATTCTTCGTCGAGCGAAGAGTAACGCGATCCACGTGCGTAATTTTTTTTCTTCCTCTTCTTTCCCGCGTTGGAATCATTTCCAAAGAGCCTATAGGGCAAGTTTGTCAGGAAACTGACGAGATATCGTCTCTCGTTTCACTCATTCTCGCGCGGTCGGTTTGCAACAAACCCGGAGCAAACGATGGCAAGACAATGACGATGATCCGGTGGAGGGTAGAGGCCAGTATCACGATCATTACCAGAAACGATACGCACTTCCGCTCGCAAATCAATTCTCCCTCTCGCTCTTCCCATGTCTGTCTCTCGTTTGAGTTTATGGTCGCGATTCCATGGTGTGCGTGGTCCCTTGTACAGCCAAACCATCGCGAATCATCAAGGGGTAGTTTGGACCAGCTCTTCATGCTTCTCCATCAGATGGACCGAAGGACCAGCGAACAAGAGAGAGAGAGAGAAAGACAGGAAAGAGAGGGAAGCACAGAGTGATAGCAGTGGAAGGTCGGAGTAAGCGAGACCCAAAGTACCAAGCTAGGATACTCCATGGGATAGAGTACTTCTACACACGAGAATCGGAGGAATGGGTTTGGTACAGAGAGAAAATGCCACATAGAAGCAGAACTCTCGACCCTACGCGCTCGCGTTGCCCGTCACGCCCGCTGACCACAACTATATACGAGGGTCCAGCCACGGTCAGAGAACCACCCCCGTTTCACTCCTCTCTCTAACTCACCCTCTCTTACTCTTTCTCTCCATGGCGAAATGGCTGAAGCGAAATGGCAGCTATACGAGCGAGAGAGAGAGAGAGAACAGAAT
The DNA here is from genome assembly GCA_946863875.1 of Alloplasta piceator. Taxonomy (NCBI): domain Eukaryota; kingdom Metazoa; phylum Arthropoda; class Insecta; order Hymenoptera; family Ichneumonidae; genus Alloplasta; species Alloplasta piceator. The sequence goes on along the minus strand of OX333077.1, from coordinate 8,159,893 downwards.
CAAGAGCAGAAGTAGTAGAAGCAACGAACGTACCACCAGCAGCGGTCTCTACATTACGACCCTTATTATTGCAATCGCCTTTTCCATGTGTCGCCCGAGCCACGGGCTAATACACACTAGCGTTTCTTCCAACGACGCATACCAATTCTACCCTCTCAAATGCCCTTTTGGTGTAAACCCTTTAAACGAAATTTCACGACCAAGAGAGAGACAGAGAGGTGCGCTCGTGGGAGGGGAGGCGAAAGGTCAGAGCACCGTCGTTTCGCGAGATGAACGACAAAGGTTGAACGGAAAACTCGTTGATTTTAACTAAATAGCTGAGTAATGTAAAGAGGATCAAGCTCCCTCGGGGTTAAGCTCGGTTTGGCCCAGAGTGAGGATTTGTTTCTTATTGAAAGTGGACACAGATGAATTTTCACGATCGCATTGGGAAAAGGTGAGAAAAAGGGAGAAGGAGAGAGAAGAGTGTTGTTTGAGAGGCGAGTGATGGCCGATCATGACCGATCGACCTGGTTTCGATGGAGAGAGGAATCTTCGATGACAACCGGAGAATTTTCTCGCGGTATCGAATTCCTCCGAGCCGGAACACCATTGTAATGGGAAAACGTGCGATAGCTTAGGACTTTGGAAAGAATCAATCCGTTGGATTGTCCTTGTCGTTTTAGTTCCACTGTGGCTAGGACAAAAAACGCGGGAAGACATCGCGCATTACCGTCGACAAGAGAGAGAGAGAGAGAGAGAGAGAGAGAGAGAGAGAGAGAGAGAGAAACAATGATCGAGGAGGATGGAGAAGATGAAGTGACCTGGCTGCTCATTGATCTGTGAGAGCTGTACACTTCCGGCCAACGCGCCGAATTTTCGTCGGTTCATCGATCCGATCTCATTAGAATTATCATAACGGTTTTATCTTCCTTCTTACCAAGAGATCTCTCTCGGCCCGCTGCTCGATCTCGATCCTACGAAACTCCCCAATATTTGTATCCAGCCAACTTGGCAACTGGTTCGAGTGATTATGCGTATTTCGACAAGGGTCTTGCGCAAAAACCGTGAAATCTTTGAATCAGGAGACGACGGGACGATTGAAAAAAATCCATTCCGGTCTTGGGAATTTTAGCTATGGTCTACGATTTGATTTTTCGGTACTCGGTCACACAAATTTTCTCTGCAACGCCATTGTGTTACACAAGACCTTTCAATGTTGGAATTACGGATGGTGAAAAAAAATTAGCTAGGATTGCAGTGGATTGAGAAAAGTTCTTGCAAATGTACACTATGTGTCCCTCTCTCTCTCATGACTGGTAAATCACTGTTTTTGTCCATCTCTCTGTCTTCGTTGCTCGGTGTGGCTTCGTAGTTTTTTCCCGACGACAAATTTACCGCTACGCTGCAACTCGTCAGTAATGGCCATGAATTTCTTGTTTCGCAATGATCACGTCGCGTCGCAGTGCCTCACAAACGTGACGTGGTGCAAACCAATCGCGCCGGTGTACCAATTTACATGGGGTAGGTAGGGGCAATTTGGAAGATTTGTATGTATGTAATTTGGACGATTTTGTATGAAATATCGATGATGGGAGCATTTTTTGGACGGTTACAGCATGATTCGTGAATTTCTGGCCTGATGAACTTCATGGACATTTTATTGAAGCTTTTTAGAGGAAGATGCTAAACTAATTAGCAATTACCAGGTTTGTTCTTGATCTCCCCAATGTTGATTCACTGAGTTCAGTTTGAAAAATTTGTGTATCTGCCTCACCAAGTGTCTACCCTCAAAGAAATGGTTTACCATATAGTTAATTAAGTTACCACATCTAAAAACGTGGTAACGACAACTATAAGTCATTATCTGCCACTTTCTCAGATTAGTTGATTTTAGAGTTGTGGTTGCCATTTTTTATGGTTCTGGTAACTATAAAACGAACAAACTCCATGGCAGAACGATATTTGCAGTTATGATATGGTTAACCATCATTTATTTCAGTGGAGCAACTTCGTAAAAAGCTAGTGTTTCATTTTGCCTCCAGAAACTCTAAATTTATCCTTGTATTCCGACTGCCTTCTGTATTTGTCACGTCCTTCGACCATACGTCTCGAACCTTTCCTATCAATTTTTTGTCTTCTCAGTCTCGTTTTTGTCTAAATTCCTTTATTCGCAAACGACCGTATATTTCATCGGTATTCCTTCGGTCTAAAACTTTCGTACATTCCCCCATGATGTATCAGCTCGGTATTTACAATGGCCTCTGCATACGCGGAAAACAGTGAATTTCGTATCTCAATTTCCGCGCCATCCCTCGTCCCGATTCTACATGACTATCATATTGCCGCTGTGTCGCGAATATTCCGAAACGAATCGGTTATTGGCGAACGTAAATCCCGGTTGCTCTGTCACTTTTGCCTCCCACCTATAACGTCCAATGCCAATTTTATTCCCGGAGCCATGGTGGAGCCGCGAATGTGTTTTTTCGATGATATACACGTGCACATCGTTCTCCGGGAAAACAGTGGCGTATTTCATCTGAGAGGGTGACAAATATAACGGAGCTTTCCGGCGAGCGGAGTTTTGGAAAAAATATGGCAAAAAAAAAATATGTCGTATAGTTGCAAATTTTTTAAAATTCAAATCTAGTTTTGGCAATGGAAAGATAAAATATTGACTTCTTGATTCTTTATGTTCAGGAAGGAGCATTTTTGAAAATACCCCTTTTCACCAAAAATGGGGCAAATTGAGTAGCACCGATGCTGGAGTTCCGTGTTCTATTTTTTTTTAAAAACAAAATTCAGCGATCTTACACGTGTAATACTCCATCATGTTCTGATTGTATCGGTAAGCTGTGCTGAGGTCCATCGCGACGGCAGCAGCGCGCCCTTCGGCCCGTCGGCCGTCGGCTGCTCCTTTCGCCTCCGCTGGATTCCAGCTGTCCTTTTTCTTATTTTACGTCTTTCTTTTTCTCTCTCCTCCTCCTCCTCTCTCCCTTTTCCCCCACGGTGCACTTTACATCCGTCACACAAACGAAGCACCGATATTCTTCCAAGGAATAAGATCGAGAGCGACGGGAGTCACCTATTGATGACCCCAACCCTCCGCTTCGTTCTCTCGATAAAGACCTCTTGCGCGCTTTTCAAGTACTTTTCGATGGGTCGCCGAAGAAGAAAAACTCACTCTCACACGCACGCACACACACACACGCGCACACGCGAAAAATAAGCACACACGCACAAACACACCTCAAGAGGATTTTCCTTTTTTCACCGGTGTGTATATATATGGGGTATTTTATATTTCACGCTGGGTTCGACTTCTATGGCCGCGAGATCTTTTGGGCACAATGACTGTCATCAAGAGGCTCTTTGTGAAGGACGACGGGTGGCTCGGACCGTTTGTCCGGCCATCGAGATCGGACTCGCCTAATCTCGTCATTCGTGCGTTGAAATGCAACTTTGAGAAAGAAGAAAACAGCCTCCTTTCGTTCAAATCAATCCCTCGACTCGGTTAATCGACGGGAAATCCATAGGCTCGAGGGATCACGACACTCGCGACGAAATTGACCGCTGACGAGTCTATCTCGTCGACAGGGGGATGATTTTTCATGGAAGGCAAAAATGAATCAATCCGCTATCTCCGTCGCTTTTTTTCTGCCTTCGAATCAACACTCTCAAAGATAAGAGCTTTTCTCCCTCGCTTTATTTTCCAATCGCCCGATTCGTTATCGGGCTTTCCGTCGCGACAAGTTCGTCGATTCCCGATCAATCATATCGCGGTCTCACGCGATAACGTCCAATAGTTCAAATCCTCGGATACATTTTCACACATTTTATCGATCCTCAAAGCTCGAAGCACTTGAAAGCGCGATAATTTGCACGATAATCCTTAAGTCACGTTTTATCGATCGCTCTATCGATGGATGTGTTTACACGGCGAATCCTGATCGAGGCAAGCACATACTTTAATGCCTTAACTTTTTTCACTACCGAACCGATCGACTTCTCGATCGCAACTGCGCTCAAGATCAATTCCCAGATGACTGTTGTGACGACAAAGAGGGATTCTCTGTCCCACGTGCGTATGTGTGTGTATGTGTGCGTGCGTGTGCATGTGTGTGTGTGTGTGTTAACCAAGAGGGCGAAATGCGATACACAGAAGGAGGTTTCGGGCTTTCGCAAAGAGCGAGTGTATCACCGATACCGATGTAACGAGTCCCACGAGCGCAAAAAAAAAATCGTACAAAAAACGGAGCGCAGAAAAATAAAGTGTGTCGCGTTTGCTGTGTAAAATCGGTATCGATGTGACACCCACGCGCGAAATAACTCGCGCGCGCTTGTAAGCTCAACTAACGCGTAAAAGCATGGAGTGTGTTACGAGGCTCGAGTTTTGCGGGTTGTGAACGCGGCGGCACGGACACGTGACTTTCGGCCAAAGTTCTCGTTATAGGAGACAAGGGGTGGGTGGGGTGGGGAGGGGGAGAGAGGTTGGAGTAGATATGCGAATCCCTGAAGAAAGAGGGGAGAGGCAAAATAAAGAGAAGAGCTGGGTAAGGGAAGTGGAGGGAGAAACAAGAGAGAGAGAGAGAGAGATGGAGCTTTCATCCCTTATGGAATGAAGCCACGCCTCGCAACCCCTCGCAACAGTAGCCCAGCATCCCTCGAGCGTGCGTTCCGTTTGGTCGAGCTGCTTCTGATCACGTGATTCCACCGGAATCGTCGGGGAAGGGATGGAATTTAGGGGCGGCAACGCTTCTGCAAGAGGAGAGGGGGGGGGGGGAGGGGGATGAAGAGGGAGAACAGCCCGCGAATTCGGTTTGGGTTGCCGGGGCGACTGTATGGTCCGCGAGAAAGCGTCGAGAGCGCGGGATAAGTTCGTTATACGTTTTGGCATCTCCCATGATCCCGCGTTTCGAAAACCGCTCTCGGTTCTCGTTGTCGCGACAACCGACGACCAAGATTCTCTTCGTGGTGGTGGCGGCGGCGGCGGCGGCGGTGGTAAAGGTTGAGAAATAAACGCTCGCCAGCTGGTCTACCGCCAACAGTTCCGAGCGAAATCACGCGGAGCTGCGATAGAGAGTAGAATTTTCTCTCTCTCTCTCTCTCTCTCTCTCTCTCTCTCTCTCTCTCTCTCACTCTCTCTCTGTCTCTCTCTCTCATTCTCTCTTTTTTCCTCTCTCTCTCTCGCTACTAGTTATTCATGAAGCGTCGGGGTGAATCTGGATAGAAAGAGAGGCCCTTGGAGACCTCTCTCAGCATTTTCCTCCCTCCAGCAAACAGGATCAAGCAGCACCGCGATAAAAAACCTCGCAGAATCCACGAAAATAGCGGTTCTGGCACGATCTGGGCCCATTTTTTTTCTAGTCTCCTTCATTGATGACTTTTGGTGGTTATTCTCCATTTTTGATTCAGGAGAAACTTGAAACATGATCGATCATGAGATGTATCAATCGATTGAAAATTTCATGATTTTGTTTCTTCGTAAAGGAAACTTTGTTTTAGGGAGAAATTTTTTTTTTCGGGATTTTTATGCCAATGTGTTCAAAATGTCGGAAAACAGCGAGAAATGATATTTAGAAAAAATGTCCGGATAGATGTGTGTGTGTGTGTGTGTGTGTGTATTCTGAGTTTCAGATGTAAATAATTAATAACTCGAGGAAGCTTTGAGATATAGAGCTGAAATTTGGCACACTTGTCGAGTACCAATTGCTCTTCTTTATGAAAAAATGTTGTTTTAATTCTAAGGGGTTTTCAGATTTTATCGACTATTTTCGTTTTTGCAAAAATGGCGTAAACGCTCTAACTTCTCCAATTTTCAAGATGTTGCACTCAAACTTTATACAGAACTAGTACAACTATTAAAGTTTGGTCTTGAATTTGGTAAAAATCGATAGAAAGATTAAATTTATATGAAATTTTGAATTTTTTGAAAAATAACGTAAACGCTCTAACTTGCATAATTTTCAAGATATTGCACTGAAACTTTGTACAGAACTAGTGTAGCTATCAAGGTTGTTCGCTATTGAATTTGGCAAAAATCCATCTAGGAATTAAAATTTTATGAAATTTTTAGTTTTTTGAAAAATAGCGTAAACGCTTTGACTTGTGTAATTTTTAAGATATTGCACTTAAACTTTGTACAGAACTAATATAGCTATCGAGGTTGTTGGTTATTAAATTTGGCAAAAATCGTTCGGATGTTTAAAATTCTATCCTTTGTTTGTTTGTTTTTTTTTTTTAATAGCGTAAACGCTCTATATTCTGCAATTTTAAAGATATTACACTGAAATTTTGTACAAAACTAGTATAGCTATCAAGGTTGTTCGCTATTGAATTTGCCGAAAATCCATCAAGCGAGTTAAATTTTGATGAAATTTTTTGATTTTTGAAAAATAACGTAAACGCTCTATCTTGTGCAATTTTGAAGATATTGCACTGAAATTTTGTACACATTCAAAATGGTGATCAAGGTAGTTCGCTATTGAATTTGGGAAGAAGTAAATTTGAAAGAATTTGGCAAATTTGCACATTGATTACTCATGGTTTTCGATAGTTAACAAAGCTTCCTTTATGAGGAAGCCAAATTTGATCGCCATACTTTTTTAATAAAGGAAGCTGTGCGAACTATGGATAAAGATGAGGAAGCAAATGTCCAATTTGCAGTGTTTTTATTCAGTTTTGATTTAGAAGATGCAGAATTGAAAGTGAAATAAGAATGCAACCGGATCAAGAGCTTTTTTCGCATGAGATTTCTTTGATGATGATGATCTTTTTAAAATTATAAGCTATATTTCCAGATGTTGATTTTGATGATGGGAGTCATTTATTGTCAAAAGAGCCAAACTGCGCAGATTGTGCAGTAAGAACCAAAGGACTTCTCGGCTCAACTCTTTTACTTTGTCTCAGGCCCATAACACGAATATATACGTAGATAGAAGGAGAGTATGTATAAAAATGAGGGGATAGTGTAAGCTGGGCCGGATCGCGCCCGGAAGGTGCGGTCAGCCATCGGAGATCGCGTCGGTGGGACCGCCGACGGGCCGCGAATCTCACAAGGGCCGGTTTACATTCGAGTGCATTCGAGTCCCGATACGAAACTCGCACAAAGTATGTATGCATATACATATATATATATATATATATATATATATATATATATATATATATATCTATGTACATCGAGCTACAAGTTACTCCCGTTTCTTTTCCTCTTTGCGATGGAGACATTTTTTTTCTTTTCTCCCTTTCGACTCTACTTACGTATGGCTGTCGCGAGTGTGATTGAACGCACAAGAGAGATCGAGACTTACCGATCTTTCGTTCGCTCTCTCAAGAGTAAGAGAGTGAACGAAGGGAGGGCAGAGGCTCTCCCTTCCAACCTCACCCCTTTAAACTCTCGTCTCGTATCGAAGAGACACGAGATACGTGCGGGATATCCTCTCGCCTCTTTTTTTCCCTCTTCTCTTCACTCCTCATCCTTATACCGATATATACCGTGTCTCTCCATCGACACTCAAATGTTAAGAGATTGCCTTACGCAACCGGTGTGTCTATCCGATACATCGGGCACCGGAATTGGATGAGAGATATGTGTTTTATATATATGTAAGTGTCGCTTGTGGAAGTAGAAAAATACGCGGGAAAGGATATCGCGGCTTGCGAGCATAGACGGAGAGCTTTTTTCAATCTAGAATAGGATACGACGGTGAGAAGCAACGTGTGACGATTGTGACCAGAGTTCATCGATCCTACAATGATTCTCAGGATTCGCAATCTCGAAATTTGCCCATCAATTTCTTCTCTCTTCCTTACTCAAAATTTCGAACGTTCAGCTGAACAAAAAAATTTATTTTATTTATTTGTATTGTTTATTTATTATTTATTTATTCGTATTTTTATTTTATTTTATTCATTTTATTTATTTGTATTTTTTATACAAATGCAATTTTTAAGGAATTGGAATCCCATCAATACTTGGTACACAATTTTTTAAATAATGTCATAATTGCTAAAAATTAATTATCAAATAATATCGGGGTCTTTCAATTTTTAAATTCCATTTATTCAATCAAATTCAGAAATGAATTTGTCGATTTTCGCTTCATTCGGAACTTCAAGTTCATGAAATTTCAAACGTTCAGCTGAACGAAAAAAATTATTTATTATTTATTTATTCCTATTTTTATTTTATTTTATTCATTTTATTTATTTGTATTTAAAATACAAATGTAATTTTTAAGGAAATGGACTCCCATCAATACTTGATAAACAATTTTTTAAATAATGTAATAATTACTAAGAATTAATTATCAAATAATATCGGGCCCTTCGATTTTCAAATTCAATTTATTCAATCAAATGCAGAAATGAATTTGTCGATTTTCGTTCAGATCAACGTTCGGAACTTCAAGTTAATGAAATTTCGAACATTCAGTCGAATGAAAAATTGATGTATTTTTTAAAATGAAATATGCAATGTATTTTTTTAAATGCAGTATTGGAAAAACCCCGCCGATAGATGATATTGAAGTTTACATTCTTGTAAATAATAATTTTTAAATTTGTAAATAATTTTTTTAATTTAATATTCAGTGAGATTCACACTTTCCCTTTGTATTCAGCATCCCAAGTCCTTGATATAAAGACCCCAAAATGTATTTTAATGACTTTTCACTCTGAAATTTTTTTGGGAAGAATGAATTTTATCAAAAAATAGTTTTATGTATTAAGTCAGCTTTTTTCTACTCTTAAGGGGGCCGAGTCAGCCTCAAAACGCTGATTTTTGAACATAAATATAAATATTCGTTGAATACGTGTAAACCTGACCAATGGTCCATCAGTTGACGTAAATGAAGAAATTTTTGACGCTAGTTGAAACCCTTAAGGTGCAGCGGTTCTCTCTTAAATCAATTTTTTAATTTCACCGCGCTGTGCACGATCCTGACCAAACCGCTTGAAGGATCTTATCCTAGGACGTTTAATTTTCTTCCTAACACTTTTCCGGACTGCTCAAGTACGGCACATTTTTATTTTGGGTCTTTGTTATAGAGTTACAGGCCACTTTTTGAATTTTTAAAATAAAAAAAGGGTCAAAAATTCAAAAATTCAAAAAGAGAGAACCGTTGCACCTTAAGGATTCCAACTAGCGTCAAAAATGTCTTCATTTGATACGTCAAATGAAGGACCATTGGTCAAGTTTACACGTATTCAATGAACATCTACAATGTTCAAAAATCGGCCTTTTTACGCTGACTCGACCCCCTTAACATTTTTCGCCCTATCCATCGCAATCCGGATCAAAATATATTCCTGCGCGACTCTTTGCCGGCAGGTGATTTCAACACTTTACATACAGACACACATGCATAAGCATGTATATCCTCAGGTTTATTGGAACTATCGTCTAGCGTTTATGCAAATGCTCAGAGCGTTTCGAGCAGTCTACATACAAACATACATGAACCCGAGTAAGAAAAACAGGCATGCATACGTACGGCAATGATATAACGAGGCAGTAAATCTTCATAAAATGAATTTCCGTTCGATCTCATTGGCAAAAGTCTCTCTAGATACAAAACGCGCGTGGGTCGTTTATAAACGCACGTTGGATACGCCATTACAAGCACACAATATGCGCAAATATAGTCTCGATGAATGTACACACATTTGCACATATATAGATATACACACACACACACACACACACACACACACATATATGTGCAGTATAATGGCATCGAGAGAGGTCTAATCTCTGGAGGATCTATCGAGAATCTCTGGTGAGATTACAGCTTTGGCATATCATTTGCGTAAACGAACGAGGAGCTCTGTGCGCGTTGACGGGCAATATGTCCCAGCATAGATTGCACTACTAGATGGCTCCGTCAGACAGAAGCTGGGAGACAAAAGGGCCCAAGGTGAGGGCCTCAAAGGGCGAAGGGAGCGCCCTCTGCTTATGGGGAGTCGATTATCATCGACAGGGAGACGTAGATAAGGACACGATGATGGAACTTGGAATCTATTTGTGTGGGGGCGCCAGTGAGGGAATTGTGGATGATGGTGAGGAAGCTCACGTGAGCATATGCATCCTCGTGGATGAGGTCGAGGACGTTCGAGGTAGGCGCAGATGCAGATGAGCTGAGATATATGGATGGAATCAAGAGAGGGAGAGAGAGAGAGAGAGAAATTGAGCGTTGTGCAAGCCAAGAGTTGCGCTGGGGCATCGATCACTTGCATCCCCGAGCTTGGGCAGGAATAATAGGGGGGGGGGGGATGATCCTCGAGTGGCCACCTAATCAGTGCCCCAGACAGAGCGAGAGCGATCTCTATATTTCCTAATCCAGTGACCCCCTGCATTCATCCTTCTCTGGATCTGTTCACCTACGATCCAACCCAACGCATTAATCTCATTTGTCATACGGAGAACGGAAGATCGAAGAGTCCCAGAGTCGAAGAGGACGTATGCTAAATTGAACGACCACCCTCTGTTCTCATAATACAGATGGTGGATTTGTGTCACCACGAATTGGCGCATAACAAAATGACAGAGGCCACTTGATCAAACGAAAAAAAGTCCCTGACATTTTCGAAATTTTTTTTGAAGGATTTGTCGAAAAAAGTGACAAGGTAGGAACCACAGTTGTGTAAATAGTAATGTGTAAAAGTAATGCATTACCCATTACTTTAAATTGGATATTGGTATTGGATAAGTTTTTCGTTGCAAATTACAAAAGTAACGTGTAATGAATAAATGTTCCATTACACATGAAAACAGTAATGTGTAATGCATGCGTGTTCCATTACAAATAATAAAAGTAATGCGTAATGGTTGCATGTGCCATTACAAATAAAAAAAAATAACGTGTAATGAATGAGTGCTCCATTACAAATTACAATTGTAAAAAAAGTAATTTGTAGTGGAGAATATTCCGTTACAAATTAGTCTGTTTCTACGATAATTTGGAGCAGGTACAAGTTTGCTCACAGGTAAGTCTATTAATTTTTCATTGAAAATAATTGGTGTGTATCAAGTTTTTGTTAACTTTACTATCGTAGTGGTAAATGTACGAACGATTATTGTTTAGAGTAATTTTTACTCCATTCTTGAATTGTCATTTTTACAAGAATGGAGTAAAAATTACTCCAACAAATTACTGTTCATACATTTACCAATACGATAGTAAAGTTAACAAAAACTCGATACACACAAATTATTTTCATTGAAAAATTAATAGACTTACCTTTGAGCAAAATAGTACCTGCGCCAAATTGTCGTAGAAACGCACTAACTTGTAATGGAATATTCTCCACTGCTAATTACTTTTTTTTCAATTGCAATTTGTAACGGAGCACTCGTCCATAACAAATTACTTTTTTTTATTTGTAATGACACATGCATCCATTACACATTACTCTTTTTATTTGTAATGACACATGCATCCATTACACATTACTTTTTTTATTTGTAATGTCACACGCATTCATTACACATTACTCGTGTATTTTGTAATGGTACACTTGTCCATTTCACATTATGCAGTGTAATGGATAATGAATACAGTAATGCACTATCAAAATGATGTATTATTTACAACTCTGGTAGGAACATTGCATTTTCCATGAAAAAAAAATAAAAAAATGTTCATCTGTACACTTTTTTTTTCTCAGTTTGATATTTCGTATTTTCCCTGTCTAATATTTAATTTTCCTGACATTTCCCTGTTTTCCCTGATACTCAAAAAATTCCTTGACATTTCCAGGTTTTCCCTGACAGGAGGCAGAGTGCGAAGGATTTCCACAGGAAAATCAACGCTGATTACGCCCTTTTGTTGGACCTTATTTTTCGTCATATGTAAAACAAGGATTGGAGAGAGAGATCGTCACGAGGAGTCGTTGAACCTTGAATTGACGGAGATATTCAAGCAAAACGAGATGATTTCGAGGCAAGATGACTGATGACGGCGGGAATAAAGCTCAGATAATGGGGTGTCTTGTTCGAGGTTTGCATTGTCGTCAGATTTTTTTGGCTTTTTTTTGGAGCTGGAAAAATGGAGGGAGGAGATAAAAAACGGTAAAATGATGGAAGATACTCCGGGAGTTTTTCCTCGTAGAAGGCAAAAGAGCGTGTTTATAAAATCAGCAGGAGTGAGACGCAATTATCTCGGTCTCGCTAATGTCTCGCGAGTGACTCTCTCGAGTGAAGCAGAGACGCATTTGCCTGTCGGAAGATTTAGTCGACGACATTATATATTCGTCGTTACCAGCGGAGAGAGAGATGGAGATAGAGGGATGGATTTTTAGAGCACAGAGAGAGAAAAACCGACGAAAAGGACGATACGCTATCGGGACAAACGATGAGAGAGGGAACGGGAGGAGGAATAAAAAAAAAGGTGGAGGGAGAAGCAGCCGCGAGCTCGAAGCAGCGATAACTTACGAGATTTGATGTAAATAGCGCACTTACTTATTCGCCACCGCGGCACAAGTTAAAAATATCCTCTCTCTCTCTCTCTCTCTTTCCCTCTCTCTGTCTAGTTCTAACTATATGAGCTACACTTTTCTCTACGGTACGAAAAAGCCACAGAGAGGGAGACTCTGCCAAAGACGCTTTTTTCGTTTTCGTTTTTTTTTTACCGCGTAATGAAAGCAATCAATTCAAGTCCCTGCGCCCTTGCACGAACCCTCGACGACGATGAGAGGGATTGAGGAGATCGAGCCAATGTATAGAGACTCTCTCCTCAAGACCCCCCGCGAACGTTATTCGAAAGCACCGCGAGAGATTTTTTGGCCTCTCACCCTTCGCACAAGTATTGCGAGGATATCAAAAAACATCCAAGAAAGTCGGTACATGAAGCCAAAATTGAGCAAAAGGATTTTTAATGAAATTTCACGCTAATTTTGATTTTTTGAAAAGAAACTATTGGTGGATTCATGCTTAGGAGGGCAAAATACATCGATATCAAGTCTGAAAAAAAAAATTAAATAAATTTTCTGTTTGCATTTCCGCCAAAGTTCCATCGGTTCACTAAAATGGCTGTAATTTATTTTCTAGATAGAATTGCGACTTTGACACGAGCTCATTCTCTTCGTAATCGTTTAAGCTTCAAAACCTCGCTGGGTTGATCCGATTCCGATCATTTTTCGATTTTTGGCAGATTTTCAAAGTTCGACCATCGATTTTCGCAAATTTTTGAAGGTAATTTTTTTCCATTTTTTTCGGCGATTCTCAAAATGCTCTCATTTCTACAAAAATTCAGTTATCGGAGTGAACCAAACGCCATTTTCTAAGTTTACTAACAGCCTTTAAGTACGAAAAAGAAATTTTGGAATCGGTTGAACCAAAGTAAAGTTATAAGCACTTTTTGCTACTTTGGAGTTCGCTATTTTCAGGCTATTGCGATTTTTCGTTGCTGATATTTTTTTAATTCCACAATGACAAAGCTCAAAAAATATAATTATAAAAAAGGGATCGATTTACGATTGATTATTTAAAAATTGGATTTCCAGGGCCAATTATTGACAACCATTTTGTCAAATTATAATGAAAATTGAAACGAACCGATTCTTGTTTCAGGTGGAATTTTTCGATATTCCGACACGTTCAAAAAAGGGGGTGGAAGCCTTTCGGTTTTTCAACCACTGAAAAAACCACCCTAAGGATTTTTCACTCTCACTAATTGACTATCTTTCCTTACGGTATATTATAGTGCTATTTTTTTCTTTATAGCCCAATCATAAAAATCCTTCCGTTCAAAGTTCTCTGGACTGTGGATGCGAAACTTCGTTTTTTTATTATTTTACTTTTCCCGCTTCCTCTCAAGGCGGGCTGTAAAATCGGGAAATGGGAGGCTTCGAGCCACGAGGAGTAAGAAAAAAAGACTCGAAGGAGAGAGAAAGAATTCTGTAGAAGCGAGATACACATCGGTACAATATAATATGAAGCATTCTTCATTGATCGAGTCAATGTTTATCGATGATCCTGTCGAATTTCTCAAAATGTAAATATTATAGTACTACTGCAAAGGATTTTCCGCATGAACGATTTTAGCCTTATAAAATGCGATGGAAAACCATTTGTCAAAAATAAATTTTATGAAATGAAGAAAATGATGAAAATTAATTTCGTGAAAAAAATTGCCATAAACTATGACATCTGGAATGTGATGTATTTTTTTTGTGTCTTGAGATTAATAGGCACAAAAAATTCGCATGATACCTACTAATTTTTACCAAATTTTGGCAAAAATGGATTTTCTCAGAAGGCAGATCAAAGTGTGGGGAATAATTTTCAGATAGTACTTTTAATTAGTCTTAGATTAAAGATTAAAGATCCTTATCAAAGGTTGGGAAGGTATTGAAAAAAGTGGCTGGATTATAGGAGAATCCTTCATATAGGATGTTTCCTATCGAGAATAGAGAGGGAGGCAGTTGTTTCGACTCTCCGGGGGTTGCTCCAAGACGCTACTTCCATATACTCGGTGCTTCTTTCTCACTGGATAAGCTTCGAATCTTGGGGTAGTCGAGGTTCGCCGTTCCGAGAGTGGGTAAGCAGAGAGAGAAGGGGATGGTCGGTAGGTCTCGGCCTCTTTAAAACAGTACTAAAGTATCGTTAATCTTGGCCGGGAGACCCCCCTTTATATATACTTTCTTACAGGGATAAAACGTCGGTGAGCCCGGACTTTCACCCTCCCGCCCCCCTCAGCCAAACTAGTTAGACACTAACACTTGATACAAAAATAAATTGCAACGAGAGCGACGATAGATCTCTCCACCGGCTTCTCCTGCGCCACTCTGGGCAATATGTTTTCCCCGGGAAATTAGTGTCTCGGATATTCGAAGGAGACGCGGAAAACACCGAAAAATGCCAAGAAACCCACCCCTGTGGAAACGAAAAATGGAAAAAAAATGTTTGAGGTCACTGAAAATGATTTTTTCCTTATAATTATTTAAAAATGATAATAGTTGCAATGATTCTCAAAATTAGTCGCCATAGAATTAATTATAAAAATGATTTTTTTTCCAACGAAATTATTAATCATCGTGATGATTCTAGAAATTTTTTTAATTAGGCGTCTCGAGCAAAAATCCAAATTGGGAAAAAATCCAAATCGATAAAAAAAAAACAACAAATATTTTTACCATGTTTTTAATAACATGTTTTTAATATTTTGACAGCAAAGACAAAAAAAAATCGAGAAAAAAAATGCAAATTAAATATGTTATAAGCTGATAAAGGTAAGGGTGAAGGGTGGGCGGGCTGACACGATTGCAACCTTTCTAGTCATCCGATACAAAATTAAAAAAAAAAAGATTCTTAATTAGTCTAAACTTTAAGAATATGCAAAAAAAAATTGGTTTTTTCGAAGTTCTAAACAAAAATACCCTCTTAAAGTTACGCTCTGACGAGAGGGCGTAGTGCTGCGTCACTAAAATAGCTATATCCCCGTAAGTTATTGGAATTAAAAAATTTCCTTTCGAGGCTATATTCTTAATGGTCTAACTTTGTGAATATGAAAAAAAATATTTTTTTTTCAAAATTCTGAATCAAAATACCCCTTTAAAGTTACGCTCCGACGTGAGGGCGTAGTTGCTGCGTCACTAAAATAGCTACAACTCCATAAATTATTAGAATTTAAAAATTTCTTTTCGAGGATATATTCTCAAAGGTCTAAAGTTTAAGAATATACAAAACGAATGATTTTTTCAAAATTCTAAACCAAAATAGCCCCTTAAAGTTACGCTCTGACGTGAGAGCGCAGTAGCTGCGTCACTGAAATAGCTATATCTCCGTAAATTATTGGAATTAAAAAAATTTCCTTTCGAGAATATATTCTCAAAGGTCTAAGCTTTAAGAATATGCAAACAGAATTTGATTTTTTCAAAATTCTAAACCAAAATACCCCCTCAAAGTTACGCTTTGACGTGACGGGGGTAGTTGCTACGTCACTAAAATAGCTACAACTCCATAAATTATCGGAATTTGAAAAATTTCCTTTCAAGGATATATTCTTAAGGGTCTAAACTTTAAGAATATGCGAAAAAAATTATTTTTTTCAAAATTCTAGATCAGAATACTCCCTTGAGGAAAAGCTTGGGGTCCTTCATTATTTTGATGCCAAAAGAAATTAGTATCTCATTCCGAGGGTTATTTTCAACCGGGGGGTTAGTTAAGACACAGAAAAGCCGCAAATTTGCGGATACACATGACGTGTGTAGATGAAAGGACGCGGTGAAAGCTCGTATAATATATGAAATTATTATGCACGCATGTATATTACATATGGATATGTGTGTGGTAAGCTATGTACGTGTGTTAGAAACGCGAGGCTTTATGCCCACGGGAAAATGTTAAATGTCAAACACTCAACCCTCCCTCGTCTCCGGGGAATCTAAAGGCCACGGGATCATAATATTATTACGTTCCATCCCTCGTCTCGTTTTACTTATACAACTATATGCCAGCAACATATATATGTAGATATAGATATAACAAATATAATTTTTCGTCTCGAGGAAAACCAAAGTACGTTTATGAGACGCTGTGTGTGTGGATAATATTGCTGGAAGAGTTTCCTCGAGAAAACCTTGTGGCTTTCAGTGAAACGTTGACAAATGACTCGAGCTTTCCATCGATTTATATGGATACGTACACAAAATATATAGAAGTACGATTACTTTTATTCGGTTCCCGATCGCGACGGCAAAGTATCATCGATCAGCCACATAGTTTATTTTCAGACACTTCAGAATTATTTTTAGTGCAAATTCACCAATAAATAAACGAAAGAATAATCAATCAAGTTGTATCTGAAGTACTCACTGAATACAACGGCCTGAGGTTCGTACTTTTTCGTATTATCACGCCATTGAATATTCCGATCCACCGTCACAGACATATTCCCAAGATTGTGTCACATTTCATCGAGACACGGCTTTGATAACGATTAACGAATAACGGCAGTGGGGAAATTTGTTTTCATCCACAGTTGATTGTTCAAAGTCTCGCGGGACACTGAATCCTGGAGTGAAATATTAATTCATCGACGCGAGATTTATCGTCGAGGAGAGAGAGATGTCTGTATTCCAATTTTCATTGTAAGGTAAATATGCGAATTATGAGGTATATTGTGAATTAGTGAGCTTGATAACCATCTTTGTTTTGGGAGGGAGATGAATTGAGGAAGACTTCGAAATGATTTGTTATAAAAAATAATTATGCTGTACGGAAATTTCCTCCATACATTTTTTTTGAGCAGCTTAAGTAGTTTCATAAGTGTGTTCATGTTTTATTCAATTATATATTAAGTGTTCGATTATATGTTAATATATTAAGTATGTTCGAAGATTCTCAAGTCTCATCAAGTCTGACTGATGTTAGTGATTCTTTTAAAATTCAATTTCGATCAATCTCGTCAGCTGGTTCATTTATGTGAAATATTTGAATTCGATTTTCGTAAATTAGTGCATTAGAGTTAAAAAACGAAATCGATAGCTGCGAATCCGAAAATTCTTTATCATTGGTCGTATTTGCAAAAAATTGAGCTTGATAACTGCAAAATTATGAAAATTGAAGCCCCAACAAAAAATTTGTCAGAATTTGTGCTAAAGTTTGACCCGATCGCTCAATTAAGTTCTCTCCGGATAGATTCTTTTTTTTTGAGTAGTTTAGAAAGTTTTTTTTGAGTAGTATATTGAGTGTTCAATAATATGTTAATATATTAAGTATGTTCAAAGAATTCGATTCGATTTTCGCACTTTACTGCATTGAAGACAAAAAACGAAATCAATAGCTGCAAATATAAAAATTAGTGCTTTTAAAGTATTTGACAATTTCAAAATTTTGACAACATGAAACTCCCGAATCGATTCTTCATTAATTCAATCCAAACTGTCTTCATCATCGGCCGTATTTGCAAAAAATTGAGTTAATAACTGCAAAATTATGAAGGTTGAAAGTCCCACAAAAATGTGTCAAAATTTGTGCTAAATTTTGACTCGATCGTTCAATAAGTTCTCTCCGGATAGATTCATTTCAATTTTAAATCTTAAAAAACAATTCCATGGAAAGAAAGCCAGTTCCACTAAAAAGCAAAATTATGAAAAAGCGATTTTAACCATATAAATTGACCCCCAAAAAATTAATCATTCTTTTCCCCCAATCATTGATAATTTCCTCATTAAGGGGCTTCAAGTCCACGATTCAATGTTCCACAGTTCGTGCAACACCGACTTCAAGCCCCCAACATTTTTGTGGTTGAATATTAGTTAACCCTGAGAGAAATCTGTTTTCGCGAGATGATATCGCAAGCACTCGTGTGGTTAGAGGGAGGGTTGAAAGTTGACCGTACTTATTCCATATGAATGGAGGATTGTTAATGGATAACCGGGACAACGGGAAGGGTTAGGAACGGTACGTGGGGCGCACGCACACGCGCGTTAAGGGATGCTATAATCGAGCCACGAACCCTGAGCTTTTGCCAAGGAGAAGGGGGATGCACTTGAGTGGTTTGTCGTTTGTGGTGGGTGGAATATCTGGACGATAGGCTAATGTATAACAATAAGCATAAGAGGGATATCGTAGGAGAGCGGTCCTCGAATACGGGAGTTCCAGTTTATAGGGTTTGGGAGTGGGTGTGTGAGTGTCTGTTATGTATGGAGAGGAAAACTGAGAGAAGGGTACACCGGATCTAGGACAGGCACGTGCTGCCTCGTGCCGGTGGCGTCCGGGCCCTCGCATGATCTATGTCCCGTCACTGCACACCCAAAATACATATCCATGTATATCATATATGTTTATAAATTTGCCACATATATACGTACTCCAGAATATTATATGTATGGAAATTATTGCTACATCGTCGAGAAATAGGACCCTTAATGCTTCACCGTAATGTCCAACCCTCGCTCCCTCGCACGCGAAACGACTCGCCAACCAGATGAAAAAAATCCTCACGCTCTTTTCTGGAAGAGCCGATATATTTTTTAAATTCCTCATTCGCCCCTCCGCCGGCAGAAAAAAAAACATTTTTCCTCTAAAATCGATACAGCTCAAAAGGGAGGCAAAATACTGGCAATTTATCATTTGATGATGCAAATTTTTTCAAAGACACTGATGTTTTTCAATTTTTATTCCCAAGCCATTTTCTTATATTCTGCAAATATTCTTCATATACCCTTATTTTTTTAATGGGAGCGAAATTTTTTACATTTTTTTTATGGTAAAGCGTGGGATACACCATTTGTGATCTGCATGGATTATAATAAATATGATATCGAAAATCGTCATTGAGAATTCATATCGCAGAAGGCCAAGGGTGGAGGTAAGAGCGGCATCTCGTTGAAGGAGGATCGGTATGGCGTCTCAAGGTGGCGATGTCGTGAATATCAGAGAGGGGGATGATCCACGAGGGATTTTCCCGTCTCTCTCACTCTCGAGCTCACAGGGGTGGTTTAACCGTGGGGGTGGTGCATATTTCACGCTCGGTGGTCCCATCTCGTGGAGACAATCTGAACCAGCGCGGATACATCATCGCGTGACGCCGCGTAATAACCACCCCCGAAGGAGAGGGTTGGTTGGAGTACACGAAGGAGAGTATGACGACGGTGGCAAGAGAGAGAGAGAGAGAGAGAGAGAGAGAGAGAGAGAGGGAGAGAGAGAGAGGGAGAGAGAGGGAAGGAGAGTGAACACTCTCGGTCAGAGGATATATATGAGGGTTGGGGGTGACCACGAGAGAAAGCTCTCCCTCCTTTCAAAACCTTCTTATTTATTCATCTCACCTCGAGGACGAAAACGAAGAGCTCTCTCTCTCTCTCTCTTTCGCGTCCTGAATTTTCCAACTCTCCCACGTGATTCGCGTGTTCTTTCGCCTTTTATCCTCTTTAATCTCCTTTTCTCACTCCCGCTTTCCCGCATGTTTTCCTCAGCGCTCCCGTCTTTTAATCCCGACTTCGCCGCCGTATTCGTCCTTTTTTGGCTTTCCCCCCAACCCCCTCTTTTCCCCCTTTTTGCCGGTTTTCACCTCAAACCTCATGCTCAAGCCGGCATTGGTAACGCTTGCTTTCACGAGATACCATCACGTACGCCACGCCCGCGACGAATATATAAAAGAAAAAGGAGCAGAAGACAGAGAGAGAGAGAGAGAGAGAGAGAGAGAGAGAGGAAAGAGATGGAGGGAAGAGGCGCCGAAAAAAGAGGCGATGTGATCTTCGACGCGTGATACGAGCAGCGAAATTCTCTTTAGCCGACAATTTTTCGTAATAAGTAGCTCATTTGATAGTTGGCTGATATTTGGACCGAGAAAAAGGTTTCAATCTTTTTGTTGCCAATAATTTTCAAAAATAGAGAATCTGGAGTTTTAGATATTAAATAACATCAATCAATATTAAAAAGGCTATTCTGCAAGGCTAATTTGCACAATTGCTTTAAAAAAAAAATATTCGACGTTTTTAATATAAAATATATTTAATAATATTTAATACAAAATATATATCGCAAATATTTTTATTCGGTAGTATCACCTTTTAGCTATATTCTTTTATAAAGAATCTGGAGTTTTAGACATTAAACAACATGAATCAATATTAATAAGGCGTTCTGGAAGGCTAATTTGCACAACTGCTTTTTTTTTAAATATTCGATGTCTTTAATATAAAATATATGAGTCATTCTATGTCAAATGGTTCACTTTTAAACCCAACATTTGGCTGAAATGTTTTTGTCCTTTTATAGCCCATTAAAAACATTTTACAGGAAACTTTCAAATTTTGTTATCCAACCTAAAAAAAGGTTTTATTTTTTTCAAAGAGCCATAACTTCTTTAAAAATTGACTAATTGGGACATTTTTTTTAAATTTTCGTCTTTAAATGGACTTTCTGAAAAAAATACAAAAAAAAATCAAGGTATTAAGATCTATGAACTTTTTCACTTTTTCTAGAACAATAATCTTTTTCTCGAGGTTCGCCATCTTTTTTTTCTCTCGAAAAATACTTTGATAAATTCAGGAAAAAATGCGGCCCAACATGGAGTGGGCCGACTTTTCCTTCTATTTTTTTTTCACTTTTTTGACAAAAATCATTTTTTTTTCGAGGATTACCACTATTAATTTTTTTTTAATTCTCAATTTTTCAAACTCTGAGGTCCTTTATAAATCCTCAAAAATTTTCAGAGTGGTGTTTTGTGAATAAGCCCAGTTGGGATTTTTTTTTTTTTCAATCGATAAAAAAAAAGAAGGAAATGCATGTCGGTCCACTCCGGAATATGTACCTTTGTGTTAAAAAAAATGCGTTCCTTTTTCAACAACTGTTTCCTAGAAGAAAAAAAATCCAATCCAGCGATTAATTTCTGGTCCCTAAGTAGATGTAAATGAAAATGATTTTCAATGTTTCTTCGCGCAGATGCATTTTCAGCGCCAACCTTTTCTCGCTCATCATAGCAAATACACATATATCCGGCGAGAGACGTATCTCAAAGTCTGAAATCGTGGTTCACACGTGCGTGACTCTCGAGGCGAATGGGACAGACGTATTATACGACTGTAAACTTCATCATCGACGATGAAGGATGCCGGGGATGATAAAAGGAGTGTGTGCTTTTTGGAGCTCACACGGAGTTTACAATAATTCAGTAAAGAAAAAAAAGGAGTCGTTTCGAGAGCGAAAACGAGGGGATGTGTTTTGCCGTACGAAGGAGGGAAGGATGATGGCAAAGTGCGCGAGAGAGCGTATTATTCGCGTATTCTCTTGAAGGATTGAAGGGAAAAAACGAGCGAGAGGAGGATTTTCACGTATACGCTTTTTTCAGCCGATGGTGGTGGCGGTTATATGTGCTTTGCGGCGCGTGGTGCCACTTGGAGAAGGCTATTTGTCGGATGACAAACGAGCGTCGTGGGCTACGTGGGTGGCTTCAGTGAGCTCGCGGGAAATGGTGAGCAACGCTGCGTGTCGCCATTTCGCGTCTCGCTCTCTCTTATTCTCAAGATTTTGCCAAATCTCGCTCTCGCCTCGTTTCTCGTACAAGTATCATAACGCCGCGCGTGCATAGACAAAAAAAATAGGAAGAAACAAAGTATCCGCGTTCTTCACTTTGTTTCACTCTGTCGTCTCGTTTGCCACGGAAGTTTCAATATATTCGAGTGTCTAGGCATCTAATCTCAGCATTTCCACCAGATCGAGACTCCCGGACCCAAAAACGGTGATTTGCATCCGCAGTTAAGCTTCAACCAGTTTTTCGTGTTTTTCTGCATGGAAAAGTAACTTGAAATACTCAAGTTCATTAAGATCAATCTGGTTGAGTAGAATCAAGATTAAAAAAAAAATAAGTCCAGGACTTCTAAGGTCAAAATTTCTGAACCCAAAATCAAAGTGATTTGCATCTGCAATTAAGCTTTAACCAGTTTTTCAAGCTTTTCTGCATGGAAAAGTAACTTGAATCACTTAAGTTCATTAAGATCAATCCGATTGAGTAGAATTAAGATTGAAAAAAAAAATTAGTCTAGGATTTCTAAGGCCGAAGGACCCAAAATTAACATAATTTTTATCCTGAATTGGGCTTCAGTTATTTTTCCATGTTTCTTTTTTTAGATGAGTTTTAGGTAGTTTTTGAAGTGCAGTCAATGCAATCGAGCACTGAAATTTGAAAAAAATGTTTCTACACGTTTTTAGAGAAAAACTAGGGCGAACTAAAGTGGATCAGGATTGTCAAGTTCTTGCTTGATGTAGAAAAAAAATTCTTACAATGAATTGATGGAAAAATGACTTAATTTTCATCACTAAATCTACAGCCTTACTTTTATGCAATTTTCTTCGAATTCTTCAATTTCAGTTCAGTTTTGGTCTGGACCATTTTGTATCTATTGAGAAATAATTTAAAACAGTTCGACGCAGATATTCGAGGCTATAATATTCTTCCAAATTCCAGCCATTTTGTTTATGAGAAAAAAGATAAGAAGCTAACTTATTTTTTTTTTAATTGAGTATCCAAACGAAGAGAATTACTCACTGAATTTGTGAAACATATTTCGATGAACAAAATAAGCTCTCATTTAACAAAATCGTGATAAAATCTCAGAAAGAGCTCTGTGTGAAAATATGCTTGCTAAAATATTAGTCTAAGCTGAGTTATTTTGCTGTAAAGTAATTCTTTAACATTTGTTTGTACATTGAGAAAAAAAATCATTATTCGAGACTGATCTTAGTGTAATTCTTGGAATTGAGCTCTAGATCTTACTAAAAAGTTAGTGCTAATAAAATATGTAAAATCAAAAACATATTTCCTTTCAAAATGAGTACACTGAGAAAACAGTTCATTTGTAGCAAATAAATATATTTAGTTGACCCTTTTACTTAAATATTCCTTAACTATTACAAAATTTGTTAGTCGTGAAGAAATATTTTGTGTCAAAATATTGTATTAACTGTAAAAAAATATTTATTTAATTTATTAATTGTTAACAAATAATTGTTCTCGCCATATTCAACTTTGCATTTGTCAACAGTCAACGAATCCTGGTATTGTTTTCTCAGTGTATAAATTACGTTTGAAATCTTCGTACTTTGACGAAGGAGTCTCTCTTCCATTTTGGCAAACGAATGGGTCCAATGTCCCAATGAAGAGATTTGTGACGTTTTATCGTTGAGAAGGGTGAAGGAAAACCTCATGATTCTCCGACCGAATGGTTTTTCGCAGTTTGGGAGATGGCCAGTGCGCCTAAATATCAACTCATTCCCGGTACACGTAAACGGATGTTACACAGGGAGTAGGCCGAAGGGTTGCAAACCAGGGTGAGTATATATTATACACCTGGTGCAATAGCACCCAGGACCGCAGCAACGGTAGATCAGAGGACGAGAATCATAGCTCAGGCCAAAGCCAGCAGAGTTTGTCAGAGAGTGAGAGAGAGGACACGAATACCTGACTCCTATAACTCTATCTTTGCATCCGTCTCTCTCGGACTCACCCTCTGTCACGGGGGAGTTGCTGTTAGCGAGAAAGCCCAGAGAAGCATCGGATGCACGCAAACTCGAGAGTGAAGCCACAAAGCATACAGAGGAATGTGTGGGTGATGCAGAGAGTCAGATAGATAGATAGATAGATAGATAGAGAGAGAGAGAGAGAGAGAGAGAGAGAGAGAGAGAAACGTTGCTGCCAAAGCCAAGAGGCTATATTCATGCTACATATAACAGAGGGACTCCAGGATACATTTCGCATTCTGGCCAATGTCCGAGTGAGCCGGATATCTGGACAGCAGGTCCGAGATATATTGGCACTTTGTGAGATAGTCGGTTATCGGAAGTTGCGAGAATTATATCGCTCACTGACCAAAACAAGCGTAGTTGGAACTATAGGGGTGTTATTATTAAAAAAGGTCGTTCATAAAATAGGAATTTTATTGCTAAAGGTTTTGATTAACCGTAAAATCATTTGACGAATTAAAATAAATAATTGGGAAGGTATAAGTGTGCACTTAATAGTATAACCCCTACTACAAAAATTATAACATTGACTTAATGGTTGAAAAAGTGTAACTTCAACCTCCATTAATGGGTTATCGAATTGGAGTTATAATATTTATAGTTGTGGTTAACACATTTTTTCGATTTTTATTACTATAAAGTCTAGAGGTTGAGCTCTAATCCATCATGAAATGTTATTATTAAAAAAGGTCGTTCATAAAACAGTATTTTTATCGTTAAAGGATTTAATTAACCGTAAAATCATTTGATGAATGGAAATAAATAATTGGGAAGGTATGAGTGAGTTATACTACACTTACTAGTATGACCCGAACTACAAAAATTATAACGTTGACTTAATAGCTAAAAAAATGTAACTTTAAGCTCCAGTAATGGGTTATCGAATTGGAGTTATAATATTTATAGTTGTGGTTACCAAATTTTTTCAATTTTAATTACTATAAAGTCTAGAGGTCGAGCTCTAATCCATGATGAAATGTTATTTTTAAAAAAGATCGTTCATAAAACAGTATTTTTATCGCTGGAGGTTTTAATTAACCGTAAAGTTATTGCCGAATGTAAATAAATAACTACAAGAATTATAACATTAACTTAATGGTTGAAAAAGTGTAACTTTAACCTCGAGTAATGAGTTATTGAATTGAAGCTCAATTTTTATAGTTGTAGTTACCAATTTTGTTTACTTCTTATTCCTATAAAGTTTAGAGGTTCGAAGGTATTCCAATCCATGATCAAATGATACATTTTATTAAAATGTGGTTAACCATAATTGCTTTTGGTGCGATAATCTTAACTAACTGAATAAACTAAGAGAAATATGAATTTGCCCTTACACCAAATGATAACCAATATACAAGAATGGCAACCCCATCTTTAAAAAAATGGTAATCTCTGCAAACTGCTCAAAACCAACATTGCATTAAGAAGTACTTTTTCTCCATAACTAAAAATTAATTTCCTTGCAAACTTTTTTTCCCCACAACCTTTCGATTTTTTACCACTCTTTATGCCCGTGAAAGGTTGCCAATCATTGTACACTGCTCGCTGATACCGTAACATATAAGTGGGACCAGGATCAAACGCGTGGAGAAGCAACAGCGCAGCAATGTTAACCCTCACCCATCGTGCATTGCGTGGGTGCGTATATATGCGTTTCCCCGTACGTTATACCCGAAAGTTCATATATATGTATATCCATACGTATATGTTGGGTATACGTTTTCGAGCTGCGGGAGAGAGGCACATAATGTCTAATGGGGGTGATTGTGCTCGGGTTCCGTGACGGATCAATCTGCCACCCCCTTTGGTCGCCCGGGCTCGGGCACCCTCGGTCGCATTTCTCTCTCTCTCTCTCACACACACTCCTTCGTCAACCAGCCTCCATCACCCTCTTTGGATTCGCGCTTTTCTCGCGCCAAAAATCCAAAATCCAAGTGTCGATATACGGCGCGTGAATAATCGCGGTCATTCGTCATACGCGTGGATTTTGTTCAACGCGCATGGAAAATGAGTAGAAAAAAAGTTGCGAAGAAATTGGATCGCGCCAGAGAGGAGAGGCAGGATTTTCACAAATTCCCGCGTTAATCCGGCGTGCGGTTATTTAACGAATGAGATTTAAAAGGAAGGGCGAAAGGGAGGATTCGTTTGGGTTGAATTTATAAATCCGCGGGAAATCATCGGCTAAGCCTTTTCTATGTGGATCTCGTTTATGAATTCTCGTGGTCATGATTTGGTGATTTTGTAGTGTCACCCTTGATATTTCTGGGGTGGTTCTAGTGCCGGCAATTAATCTCGAAAGTCTCGGGGTCACGATCAAAAATCGAGATTGAACAAGGGTGAATATATGGGGCTGCTCTTTTGTCGATCATTATGGCGATATAACTATTATACATACATCGGCGATTCTTGAGCCTTCCTCAGAATTATCCATGGAATTAGTGCTCGCCAAAAAATCGTCAACTAAACCATAAGTTTTTTTTTTTTAATTCGTATTGGCCTATAACGAAAATTTAGCAGAGATAAACAACGCTTATGCTTGGATTATCTTCCTCATTTCTTAAGAGTTGAAGTAAAAAAAAGGCAATTTTCAAAGAGAAATTGAGCTTCAAGAGCCCTAGGGCTGAGAACAGGATCATAAAGAGAGAAAGAGAGAGAGTAAAACAAAAAGATGAAGAGAACTAGCAAGAAAAGCAGATGTTCTTCCTCTATTAATAAACGATCGATGGACCATCGACGAGAGCTGCACGATGGAAAATTGAATTAATAAATCCAAGCGACGTTCTCGAGCTCGTGTCGAGGACTTGCAACTCGTGCCTTTGGCTACACGTACATCTGCGCGGTTTATTTCAAATGTGAACAAAAAAAAAAAGATTCGCAGGAGGAAGCCATTTCGCGGTTAATAGACGACGAGAGACGATTCATCGATGTTTAACAGCGTGCGTTTTAATTGCGATTATTAATCGATGCCCGTGAATCATGTTCTTTGACTGCGCGATA
This sequence comes from Alloplasta piceator, assembly GCA_946863875.1. Classification (NCBI taxonomy): domain Eukaryota; kingdom Metazoa; phylum Arthropoda; class Insecta; order Hymenoptera; family Ichneumonidae; genus Alloplasta; species Alloplasta piceator. The sequence goes on along the minus strand of OX333077.1, from coordinate 8,132,946 downwards.
CATCGACGATGTTTTCTACGATTTTTCAATATTTTTATTTTATTTTTCCCAGTAGCATTAACAAGAGCCCTTCGGCTGTATTAATCGATATCTTTGCCATGGGGTTTTACATGCGAATGCGAAACGTTGGCAAAAACGAAACAAATTCATCTCTGTTTTTTTCCATGAAGGCAAGTGACATTATTTTCACCAATTTGCCAGCTTGAAATATGATCGTGATCAATAAACGTTTTACAAGCATAAAACAATAATTATAGAGAAATAAAATAATTGTAAATAATTATATTCAACCTGAGAGGAGTATAGAATATAAATAAAAATCGACCCTTTGAAACTGAGGATAATTCTCAAAAGTGTAAAATCGTGTTTTACATTACTTAAACAATGGTTAATCAATTAAATAAATAATTTACATTTCTTAATTAATGCTTCCACGAGACCTCAGTAAACTTAGCAGAGACAAGTCTCCAAAGTGAATTTAAATCGTGCCAGAATTAGATGCTAATTGGGTGCCCAATTGAAAATTTTGGCGCATTTTTCGTTTTTTCAAAAATTGCTTTTGAAAAGTTCTGATAAAATATGGGATGGGGTCATAATCAGTGGGAAATTTTCTTATTTTTCTGTTGCGATTAAATTCATCGTGATCGGTTTGGAATTGCGGGAATGGGGCCCAAAAATGTGTGTGGAGTAGGAATATTTTACATCGTTTTTGTTTATAGTCCGAATTTAGAAAAATGCGAAATTTGAAAAAATGTTTACCTTATAGTCTATGGTAAATTTTCTCATCTTTCTATTGTGATCAAAATCGTTGCGATCTGTTTAAAATTATGGAAATGGGAGCCAAAAATGTGTGAGGGCTCTTAATGCATAACACCGTTTTTGTTAAAAGTCCAAATTTAAAAAAATGCGAAATTTCAAAAAATATTTACCCTAATAAATGGTAATTTTTCTCATCTTTCTATTGGGATCAAAATCGTCATGAACGGTTTAGAATTGCAGGAATGGGGGCCAAGAATGTGTGAGGGCTAGAAATATATAACACTGTTTCTGTTTAAAGTTCAAATTAAAAAAAAAAATTGCAAAATTGGAAAAAATACTTACCTCAGTCAATGGTAAATTTTCTCATCTTTCTATTGCGACCAAAACCGTCACGATCGGTTTAGAATTGCGGAAATAGGGGCCAAAAACGTGCGGAGGCAGAGATATATAACACCTTTACATTATATATTACACTTACACACTGTTCGAGAATCAGGAAAACGCTGTACGTGTGTATATAGTAAATAAAGGTGCTGTATATATCGCGAAAATTTCGTTCAACCTGAAGGAGCACAGATGGCGTTAGATGCCACGAGTCTCGAGTCGATATAAACGCGGCGGGATAACAGAGACCATTCGCGGTTGTGAGAATCGCGGGATTATCGATAGTGACTATACAAGACCGAGGATATCTCGCTAAATGTTTTTCTCTCCTTATCTGCACAAATTCTAAATTTCGCGACATTATTGCCCAAGATTTCGAAGTTATCCTCTCATATCACGATTACATCTTGTAATGGCTAAACAAAAATTCTTAGCCCCTTTTTTCATATTGATAGGAAGTTATCTTTGGAGACTGAAAATGCGGATCAACTTTTCCGATCGATAACTAGATTTGAAAAATTTCGTCTCTCGATCAGCGAATCGTGATGCTGCGGACTGGAAATTCGAGAGATATAAATTAACGCTGTACAGATTATATATGTATATATATATTTGATATATCTATATGGAGGATATATATTTCTGGGGTTGGTTTTTTCGTCGTCGCAATGTTACCGCGGTCGATCTATAGCCACCAGGAAATTTCACGTTGCATTCGGCGTTGCAACGTGAGAGCGCGACTAATCGATTGCAGGGATGGGCATAAAGAACTTAAAAAAAAAAATAAGTGATAAATCATTTTTGACTCGTGATTTAAACGGGCTCGGAGTATCAAGTACTTTCGGACTTGTGATTTAAACGGGCTTGGAGTATCAAGCCTTTTTTGACTTGGGATTTAAACGGGCTCGGAGTATCAAGTCTTTTTTGATTGGTGATTTGAACGGGCTCGGAGTATCAAGTACTTTTGGACTTGTGATTTAAACGGGCTTGGAGTATCAAGCCTTTTTTGACTTGGGATTTAAACGGGCTCGGAGTATCAAGTCTTTTTTGATTCGTGATTTGAACGGGCTCGGAGTATCAAGTACTTTTGGACCTGTGATTTAAACGGGCTTGGAGTATCAAGCCTTTTTTGATGTGGGATTTAAACGGGCTCGGAGTATCAAGTCTTTTTTGATTCGTGATTTGAACGGGCTCGGAGTATCAAGTACTTTTTTACTCGTCACTCCTTTCGATTAAGAGTGACAAATTCTTTTTAATTCTGAGTATATTTAAGCTTTAAATTCATTTTAATTCCTTTTTTAATCGAATTAAACGACGAAATTCATATTAATTCCTGAATATTTTTTAATTGTACCATGGTCAAATCGATCCCGGTACAACAAATTATAACTCCGCATACGGAGAATAATAATTAGTGACAAATAAATAAATAAATAACTAAATAAATAAATAAATAAATAAATAAATAAATAAATAAATAAATAAATAAATAAATAAATAAATAAATAAATAAATAAATAAATAAATAAATAAATAAATAAATAAATAATTAATTTTTTTTTTTTTTTTTTTTTTTTTTTTTTTTTTTTTTAAATACGGGCCAGTAGCGACCAAATCCGGATTTGGTTTGGTTGAGTCTACGCGCGAGCATACTGGCCCGTATTAAAAAAAAAAAAAAAAAAAAAAAAAAATAAAAAAATAAAAAAAAAAAAATTAATTATTTATTTATTTATTTATTTATTTATTTATTTATTTATTTATTTATTTATTTATTTATTTATTTATTTATTTATTTATTTGTCACTAATTATTATTCTCCGTATGCGGAGTTATAATTTGTTGTACCGGGATCGATTTGACCATGGTACAATTAAAAAATATTCAGGAATTAATATGAATTTCGTCGTTTAATTCGATTAAAAAAGGAATTAAAATGAATTTAAAGCTTAAATATACTCAGAATTAAAAAGAATTTGTCACTCTTAATCGAAAGGAGTGACGAGTAAAAAAGTACTTGATACTCCGAGCCCGTTCAAATCACGAATCAAAAAAGACTTGATACTCCGAGCCCGTTTAAATCCCACATCAAAAAAGGCTTGATACTCCAAGCCCGTTTAAATCACAGGTCCAAAAGTACTTGATACTCCGAGCCCGTTCAAATCACGAATCAAAAAAGACTTGATACTCCGAGCCCGTTTAAATCCCAAGTCAAAAAAGGCTTGATACTCCAAGCCCGTTTAAATCACAAGTCCAAAAGTACTTGATACTCCGAGCCCGTTCAAATCACCAATCAAAAAAGACTTGATACTCCGAGCCCGTTTAAATCCCAAGTCAAAAAAGGCTTGATACTCCAAGCCCGTTTAAATCACAAGTCCGAAAGTACTTGATACTCCGAGCCCGTTTAAATCACGAGTCAAAAATGATTTATCATTTAAAGCATGTATTTAAATACTTTTTGATTCGAGTCCGCCCATCCCTGATCGATTGTACGAAGGTTTACACGCTATAGAGGAATTGTACATTTATTTATGTCTCTCTCTTTACAATATACATTGTCGTCCAAAAGTTTGGAAACACACGCCTCGATTCCGCACCGCACAAAAAATTCCGGTGCTCTTTTAAAAATAAAGATATTTTAATTCAACAAGCGGCGTTTCAAAGGGGACATATTCAGCTTCATTTTGCTTTTTCCCAAAAAAAAATTCGATTTTTTTATAACCCCGTACATCCTTTGCAACATAGTCGTTTTTTGGCTTTTTTTCGCGTTGAAATTTTGGAGCACGACCCATGAAATTTTTGTTGAACTATTTTCGCGTGAAAAACTTGTGGGGGGGGGGGGGGGGGGTGAGTATAAGCTTCAATTCCGTTTTTTAAAAATTTTCGTACGATTTTTTTTCGCAAAAATATTAAATTTTTTTTGCAAAAAATGACCATATTTATAAAATGTGACGTAACTCTTAAAGTATTGGGTTTTTGTGAAATCACTAAGAGGGTAAAAAGTTGCATACAATTATTCTGGATTGAATCAAAAAAAATTTAGATTTTTTTTTCAAAATTTTTGTTTCGAGATTTTTCTCTGTCTGCGACATATTTTTGTATCTTAAACAATCGGCTCTATTACCTCATCTACACGGCTTTTTCATCGGAAAACTTCATCCACATCGCTCTTTTATCGGAAAACTCCTGTAGATGAAGTAAGAGACCTGATTGTTCAAGATTAAAAAATATCTCGTAAACGGGAAAAATTTTTGAAAAAAAAATTGAAAAAAAATTCTGAAAAAATTTAATTGAAACCATAATAATTGTATGCAACTTTTTACCCTCTTAGTGATGTCGCGAAAACCCAGTAGTATTAGAGTTACCCTTCATTTTGTAAATATGGTAGTTTTTTGCGAAAAACTGAATATTTTCGCGAAAAAAAATCATACGAAACTTTTCAAAAAACGAAATCGAAGCTAATACTCCTCCCTACAAGTTTTTCACGTGAAAAACATTTTTTCAAAAATTTCAAGGTTCGTGCGCCAAAATTTCACCGCCAAAAAAAAAAAGCCAAAAAACGACAATGTTGCAAAGGACGTATTGGGATAAAAAAAAATCGAAATTTTTTTTTGGAAAAAGCGAAATGAAGCTGTAATATGTCCCCTTTGAAGTACCGCCTGTTGAATTGAAATATCTTCATTTTTAAAAGAGCAGTGAAACTTTTTGTGCGACCCGGAATCGGGGCGAGTGTTTCCAAACTTTTGTACGACAGTGTATATTCTTTTCATAGCGAAACGATTCTTCTCGTTGCTCGTTTGGCGTTATAATTCACAATCCATCGAGTGTCGCCGTAGTTAGATAAACCAAGGACGAGAGAGTCGCTATTGTAACAGCGACGAAATAAAAAAGGGATTAAAAAAAAAAACACCTATCATTGTCTCGACGGCAGCCGGATAGAATAGCAAGGACGATGTTGAAGTTTTTTTAAACTCGTCGAATCCTATGATTAATCCGACTTGATCGCGGTATAAATGTCGTGAATCCACGAGAAGCAGTTCTGCGAAAAAATGAAGCAAATAAGACAAAGTTTCACTTCGATCTTTAACCGAAGCAAATCGCTCGTATTGCATTTTGCAGAGGACTCGCGGCGATTGCGACTAAATTGTTTGAAAATCCAGCAGGATTTCAACAAATTTCGTGCGTAAAAAACAGAGCAAGATCTCTGGATCAATCGATCGAAGATCGCGCTCTTTCAGGGATTTGCAACAAAGTGCATATATGTCGAATGTCTCGAGGTTTCGATCGGCAATATCGAAGTTTTGCGGTCTTGACTCTCGGCCTCGATAATTGACCATCGGTTTCGCATTTTCGTCGAGGATATTTAAATTTTTTTTTATTATAGGAGCAAAAAGAGAGAAACCACAGTGCTGGAAATGAAGTATATACGAGACTTATATTGGAAATATATCGATTGCATTTTGTTAAAAAGTTGGATTTATGATTATTATTGCAGAATATATATTTAATATACTTTGAAAGTATGCAGGAGATATATTTTTTATACGTAAACGTTAAAAAATTTGATATTTACAATATTTCTGGTTCGCAAAAAAAATCAGGTTTCTATCTTGTTTTTTTGAAAGACTCCTTTGTTCCATTTTTTTATTGCTTCAAGGGTTATTTATTCGAACAATTTTTTTATCCGAGTATAATAAAAGAAAAGAGATTTTTTTTAGAGGGATTTTTGATCAACTGTTCAAGTATGAAAAAAATATTTTTTACTATTACTTTTTTCCAAAATTTTCGGAATCCTAAAAAAATCTCCAGTAGTGAACAAATTTCTCGTGAAATATAAGATGTGGAACAATAAAGCAAAAAAAAAAATCAAATACTATTGGCTATAGAAGTTCGTAGGAATTTTTTATTTAATAAAATTTTGTAAAAATTTTGTTGAATAAATTTTTTTGGAACAATACATTCGATTTTTTGCTAAAAAATAAGCAGCAAATTGTTCATAAAACAAATAGTTTGAATGAAATTAAAAACCTCCTTACTCCTATAAAGAAGGTAATTGTGATACTATTGTCAACATTTTAAATTAGTCCACGCAAAAAAACGCTTTTATAAATTCACGCTCCGAAGCGCTGCAGAAAAATCATCTACAGAGTCTTTCAAAAATTTTGTTCCACCCTCGAACCAAATATATTGTTTTTATGATGGTAAAAGCATTGCTTTAAGGATGTTGAGTCCCAAATCGCAAATGATGAGAAAATTCCTGAAAATTTGGTATGTTTTTGGATGAATTATTTAAGAGGTCGTGTAAAAATTTCACGACGATTAGGAAGCTCGTTATCGAACAATTAACATTAACAAATTAAATTAAATTCAATGTAGTCGTATGGAAACTGATACAACTTTGCGATAAGTTTTTTTTTGACCTCTCAATTTTTTAATATCTACACTATATTGAAAGCAACGGAAACAAAACGAAGTTTATTGATAAATATTTTCTTTGTTTGTTTAAAAAATTGTTCTTAACAAAATGTTAATATTTTAATAACGAGCTTCCTAATCGTCGTGAAATTTTTACACGACCTCTTAGATACTTCATACAAAAACATACCAAATTTTCAGAATTTTCTCATCATTTTTCATTTTAACCCTTAAGGGCAGGCTAAAGACCCTCTCTCTCGCTCTCACACGACCCCTATAGGCGCTCTCTCTCGCACTCACAAGAGGTGTTTAGCCTGCCCTTAAGGGCAGGCTAAACACCCCCCCCCCCGCCTTTCCGCTCTTGCGAGTGCGAGAGAGAGCGCCTATAGGGATCGTGTGAGAGCGAGAGAGAGGGTATTTAGCCTGCCCTTAAGGAGGTTGAAGTAATGATGATAGAATTCTGAAAATTTAATATATTTTTACATGAAGTATTCAGGAGGTCGTGTAAAAATTTCAAAACGATTAAGAAGCTATTTATTGAACAATTAACATTAAAAGGTTTCATAGGGACTCAACATCCTTAAGCAAAAAAAAGTGTTTTAAAAATTGTAGAGCGGTGATACCACTTAAAAATCTTTTTATTTAGGAGCAGATTGTGCCATGTTTATAGGGCGATTACGATGTTTAGACACGCATTTCGCGATCTACGCATCCAGAGTTTGAACGCTTTTGATATGCTGCTGGTTCTGCTTCTGCCTTTGCTCCCGGGTATAGTTAAGAAGTGGCGGTGGCGGCGAGTTGTGTGCATCTTCCCCGACCTGACGTGTTACGGGCTTTAACCGCAACAACGCGCCCGTAACCGCACAAAACCCTTTACTTTACTCTTCATACGATATATATGAGGCATTCCACGACAGTCCGATCAAAATCTTACCGTGATAATTTCGATTTTCCTCTAAATTTTTTATACAAAAAAAACACATTGAAAAAAAAATTCCCAAACTTGTTCAGAATTTTTTGGTCACGCGTTTTTTGGATTTTTTTTTTAAGAGACCACTTTGTAAAATCTGAAAAAATTCAGAATAATCTAATAAAATATAACAAAATTTTTGGGCTTTGTTCCAAAATGAAAATTTTAATACTCTATGAGTAACATTTTTTTTTTTCAATTTTTTGAGTTCTACTCACAGAGTATTGAAATCTCCATTCTGGAACAAAGAGCAAAAATTTCGTTATATTTTATTAGATTATTCTGCATTTTTTCAGATTTTACAAAGTGCTCCCTTTGTTTTTCAAAAAAAAAAAAAAAAAAAAAAAAATCCAAAAAACGCGTGACCGAAAAATTCGGTGAAAATTTGGGAAATTTTTTTTCAATGTGATTTTTTTATATAAAAAATTAGATGAAAATAGAAATCATCAAAGCAAGATCGGAATGTCGTGGAATGCCTCATATATATATATATCAAAATATATAAATATATAGGAATACACGCGGTGCGATATATACCATCGCGATTCCATCCCTGCCTCCCGTTTCTCCCCGCATACGCTCGTTTTACTCCCTTGGCCATAATTACTCAACGATACCGAAGGTATCGATCATTCTTCGGGCTACCTTTCTCAAAGTACATATATCCCATATCTATATTATAATAAAAGGCGCATCGTTGTACTTATACACACAGAAAAGAGAGTGGTAATCCGTATTAGATATATGCCGCAATTACGTATCGATGTAGTTAAACCTTTTCTATACGAAACTTAACCGGAAGTCATTAACGATATATCGATACAAGATTTCATATCTACTAGAAATCGTTACGAATTTTTTTTAATCAAGATATTTTTTCACCTTTGGAACAGTATTTATTCTCAGAGCCGATTTTTTTATGCAACTTTCTGAATTAAAAAAATGAGCAATGTTTTTGCCTCAATTTTTTAAGTGTGTGAAATTTTTTCATTATAAATGTGAGAATTTAGGACTTTAATTGGATATCATTATTTATAATTATAAATATATTCAATATGATATTGTATCAAATATCATTATAATTGATAATCATAAATGGTAAATTAAAAAAAAAAATTTGCATTCCGATTTTTTTTTTGTTTTTAAGCGACTGTTCGATAATCAATTTTTTTTTGCTAATTTGGTGGCATTTGGATAATTTTTCAATGGCGAATACGTGGAGACGCCTACGGTTTTACATGCGGATCGGGGTAATTTATTTTTTATTTTTTCGTTTTTTGTTCAGTGTCGGGGCGAATCGACACGCAGTGAGAGCGGATGACTCACGATAGTATTGTTTGTACTGAGAGAGAAAAAGAGAGAAGAGGGACGAGCAGATAGAACGCAAATCGCTTCCTGCCTTCTCGTCGTATGTATATATGTATATATATGGGTCATTCCATGTCAAATCGACCACGTTTGAACCCGACCCCTTTCGATTTGGCTGAAATTTTTAATTTTTGTTTAACCAACCCAAAAAAAAACTTTTTTTCCTGAAAAATGTTTTTAATGGGTCAGAAAAGGAAAACAAAATTTCAGCCAAATCGAAAGGGGTCGGGTTTAAAAGTGGTTGATTTGACATGGAATGCCCCATATATATCCGCCTTCACATTCATACAGACTCGTGCAGATGTATATCAGTTTGCGCACACGCACTTGTGCCGATGGATTGGTGAACTCTGAATAAATATACACCTCTATAGATATATTGCGATTATGTTTTTTTTTTTTTTCATTTTGCGACTCTCGCTCTCGCAGAGCGCATCTCACGCTCGAGTGCATTTGCGCCAGTGTCGAGACTCCCAGGACTTGGGGGATGACGTGCGCATAGTAAAAATGCACTCACGCAGGATCAACATATACTGCGTCGAAATTTAGCGCTGACAAATAATTCGAAAAAATTATAATTTTTTGTACTTTCATGACTTTTTCGGGAAACAAGCTATCAGAAATTGAATTAAGGATTGGAACGCTTTAGACTAATGAAATTGGTGTCAAATTTTGGAAATCGTTTCTGCAAACAGGTGTTTTTAAATCGCCAGTAATGAAACCTTTTTTGTTTGACAACATGGGTCTGTAATTTCTTTAACCCTCTGTCTAGACACTGGGTCTTTTAAGGCACAAGCCAAATTATCAAATCGAATATCTCTGGAATTAGAAAAATTGTAAAAAAAATTTGTTTACTATAAATGGTTAAATAAATGTTATAAAAGTAATTCAAATTTTCATCTGATGTTTTTGACATTTTTTTTCGTAGAAAAAACATTAGCAGGACTTTAACGACCCAGAGACGGTGTGGTAAAATTTAAGTTTACAGACGGAGGGTTAATTCTCTTCCCCCAATTAAAGATCAATGGCCGTCGTTGACTTGTCATAGAATCAGCTGTTTTATGTTTATTTTTTTATAAAGAGATAAATAATTTATTTAGTTTACATAAATTTATGCGAAATAAAGTTTTATCCAAATATCGCTCCAATAGACTATTTATCAGGCCTGTATTCTAGTAAATTCCGAGAAATTATTTTCATCCAATAAATCTTTGTTCTGGATGTATCATCGTTCATTTTTTTTCAAAAATAATTAATATTTTGGTCTATTTTCATTGGATTTTCCTTTATTTTCTTCGTTGCAAAATTCATCTTGGACTGACCATTTAGATTATTGTTCATAATTATCGTGAAACGAATTGTAAACTTTAGAATTTTCCTTCGGATAAACAAATCGTTGTAATTTGTTATTGATTTGTTATTCTTGCAAAAAACAGAATGGAAATACACATAATTGAAGTTTGCGACAATCAATATTTTCAAAAAATCAATTACTATTAATATTTTTCGTTATGAGAAATAAATATTGCTTTGCAAAATAAGATTAGTCATTTTTCATTGATTTATAAATGTCTGTAAACCCGATTCTGCGAATTTGGCACCGATTTGACTGACCGGAAGTCCTCCAATTTCCTCAATTATTCGACGGAAGTCTCGCGGCAATATTTCACCTTCTGCATTGACAGTATTTGCGATTCGGAGAGGAAATCCTTGGCTTCTCTTGTCAGCGAGAATGCGAGATTGGGATATAAAAATGATGGCGAGGACATTTGGAGTGGCAGAACGACATTGTTGCCTCGAGGCTCCGAAGAAAAAGGAGGCAAGACGAATGCACCTGAACTGAGAAAACACTTGGGATATATCTGGGCTGGGTCTAACAAATGTACACCAAGTACACAGTATTTATTTATACGCAACACGCTATAGAAATTCCTCGGATAAGCATATGACTCAACTATGACGGTAAATTATTATCTCTCCCTGTATATCTGCGTTTGATATATTTATTCACTTCCACAAGCGAAGCCCTCGAGTTTCTCTAGCGCCAATTACATATATCTGTACGTGTACAAATAAATTAATAAACAAAGTGACGTGAATTAATCGACACGATCTCGCGCTATCTCTTTTTTTTTATCTAGGAAAAAAAGTCTCCCTTTCCATCGCAAATTTTAAACTTCAATTTCAAAGAAACCCAAATTCTAACCCCATGCAAAATAAAAAAATTAATTAAAAACCTGATCGATTTATACTTCTCCGACCAGTGGCTACAATATTAATTTTTAATATTAATTTTTTCTATAAATAATAAATAATAATAAATTTTTGAAAAAAAAACCTAAGTCTGAACACAGATTTTGAATCACATCGAAATTGTGAACATTGATTTTGGAGCTAATTCATTTCTCCTGAATTCCTGCGATTAAGTTTCTCCATTTTTATAATAAATTTCAAAGCAAAGCCAAGAAAAACCGAATCTCGTCCGCGAATATTAATTCTAATTAAAAAAGCCCAGTAACAAATGTTTATTGCACAAATTAACTTGTTTAAAAATTAATAAATAGTGACGTGGATTAATCGGTACAATTTCGGGTTATCTCAACTTTTTTTTTGTCTAGGATTAAAATTCTTCCTTTAAATCGCTTATTGCAAATTTCTATTTGTAAACAAAATTTGTAAAAAATATGCTAACCCTGACAATAATTCCCATAGAAAATGAAGAAATCAAAAACCTGATCGACCTCCACTTCTCCGACCTATGTTTTAATATTAATTTTTCTTCGAATAAACTTTTGAAGAAAAAAAAACAAAAAAATCAATACTGATATTGAACCAAATCGGAATTTTGAACATTTATTTTGCAGACTTCTCGTGAATTATTCCTCCAAATAGGTTTCTCGATTTTTATCATAGATTTCGAAGCAAAGACATGAAAAACCTAATCCGTTCTGCTAATATTAATCCTAATAAAAAAGCCAAGTAACAAATGTTTATTACACAAATTCACTTGTTTTGAAATAAATAAATGAAGTGACGTGAATTGGTACAATTTCGGACTATCTTAACTCTTTTTTTGTTTACAATTAAAACTCTCCCTTACAATTGAAATTGCAAATTCATATTTGTAAAAAAAATGTCTAAAAAAAATGCTAACCCTGACAATAATTCCCATATAAAATCAAGAAATCAAAAACTTGATTGAATTATACTTTTCCGACCTATGTTTTAATATTAATTTTTCTTCGAATAGACTTTTGAAGAAAAAAAAACCCAAGCCTCTATAAACCCAAACTTTTATCGTACCACATCCAAATTCTGAACATTAATTTTGTAGACTTCTCTTCGATTATTCCTCCAATCAAGTATCTCGATTTCCATCATTGATTTCAAAGCAAAGCCAAGAGAAAACCTAATCCTGTCCGCGATTATTAATCCTGATGAACAAAGGCCTGGTAAAAAATGTTTTGGCACAAATCAGCATGGTTATTCTTGGAATAATTCTTAGATTTCGTATTGAAACATTGAAAAGGCAAAATGAAGAAACTTTCGATCGAATGTTTCAACCTACGATACTTCTGGAGCGCTGTAAATGACGTTAAGAGACAGTTGACGGACGTTTTGTGCCCTATTGGACGTCGCAAACTACAGGTATTTTATAACATACACGTGTGTGTGTGTGTGTGTGTTTGTGTGTGTATTTGGATGTTCACCATCGGTCGATGTGCTCTCTTCCACACGGCAACAAATGACCGTTGCGAATGTGTCTATACCCGAAGCGTTTCTATATCCTCATCGTGTGTGTGTGTGTGTTCATGCCTTGCTCAATACTACGACGTCCACCACGGACATGCCCCGGCAAATTACATGATTGCATACCTTTCGCACACGCTCGAACCACGCGAAAGACCGAGAGGAAGGGAGACAGATGGAGATAGAGAAAGAGCTCGACTATCCTCGTCGTACTTTGCTTTGGATATACACCGCGTGTTCGGTTTGCCGTAAGTCGTCGTACGAGACGAGTTCCGTTCCTTCGTTGTAATACAGAAAAATTCAAACGACGGTTTTCATGTTTTTGCCATAAATTCTTTCAAAATTTCCTTGCGCCAATTCATGAGGATTCGTTGGAAGAATAGAACCAAAGATCAAAACTTGTGGGAGGACAAGATTCATGCTGGAGACGATAAATTTGATGAGGGTTGCAAAAAATGGTTCGATTAGGAACTAAGGGAAATTAAAGTACATTGAAAAAACAATGTAACAGGATTTGTTAACTGTTGACATATGTAAAGTTGAATATATGGTGAAATCAATGATTTTTTAACGGTTAATAAATTAAATAAATATTTTTTAACAGTTAAGGAACATTTAAGTAAAAGTGCCAACTAAATATATTTCTTTACTAAAAATAAACTTTTTTCTCAGTGTAGCTTGGAGAAAGATTACATTTTATATTTGGGAATATTTTGCTTCAGCTTTATTTTTGTGGATTTTTTTTTCCAGATTTTTTTTAGACATGATTTAGGAGAGAATGCCTGAAAAGGAATGAGAATGCGCTGACATTTCAATTTTTCATACAGCACGATTTTTCGAAAAATAAGAATAAAAAGCAAAAGTGGTTGGTATTGAATGCGAAAAAAATCATTTGAGAAGTTCAGTTTGAGGAAAACTGTCAATTTTTTAAAATTCTTTGCAACAGCTGAAATTTTTGTAATTTCGCTGCTATAAAATTGTATTTTTTTGCACAAAAATACAATGTGACAAGGAAGGTTGACACTGGAATTAGAAAGAATCGATCGAGAAGTTTAGATGTAATGAAAATAAATGAAAATTTTGGAAATGCTCGTGAACACTAAAATTTTTATAATTGCAGGCTTAATTTTTTTGAACCTCTGCAGTAGATGGGAAGATTGATTGATACTGAATTTGCAAATAATTACTGACGAGATTGAATAAATTTTGGAAACTATCTAAAAAATATTTGGGTTCTAATTTTCAGCTATTATAATATATTATAATTTATTTGATCTATCAGTTGATTTTTAAATATTATTAATCAATTTTTTTAATCCATTATAATTTCTGTTACCATTTTTCAGACTTTAACATCCATAACTCAAGAGGTGAAGTAAGGTATATTCTATGATAAAATTTATTTATGATTTTTTTAAATTTATTCCACAAAATATTAGTACAACGTCGAGTAAATTCCATCTTTTTTCTCAAGTTTTCTAGATAGACCTGGTTTTTATGCACATGTGAAAATGGGGCTCCTGGAGCTGCATAAGCTACATAAAAGTGCATTAGAAAGAGAGAGAGAGAGAGAGAGCGAGCAAGATATATATGGGGCATTCCATACCAAGTCGACCTGAGTGTGACCCTCGACCTCGCTGATTTCGATTTTTTATATGATTCTTCCAACTTAAAATAGCATTCAGAATTTTTTTTCAGATTTTTAAAACCAAATTTGAGTACGTTATGATTTTTTGAATATTTTTTTCACAAACCTCGCGGGCCGTTATTTAAAGATCTGAAAACATTCTCAAAAATCCGGTGTGAAAAATGAAAATTCTTTACTCAAAATTCATGATGTCCAGGCTTTCGCTTCGATTTTAGGTTTTTATGAATAAAACGTAAAAAAAAAATAGATGCGGAAATTAACCAATTATTTTTGGAAATTGTTGGTCAACGATAGAAATATTCATGCCACTTTTCACGGTAGATCAATTTCTGCATCTATTTTTTTTTTTACATTTTCTTCATAAAAACCTAAAATCGAGGTGGAGGGGAAATCCTGGACATCATGAATTTTGAGTCAAAATTTTTTATTTTTGATACCGGATTTTTGAGAATTATTTCAGATTTTTAAATTACGGCCCTCGAGGTTTTCGAAATTCATGTTCAAAAAATCATAACGTACGCAAATTTGGTTTTAAAAATCTGAAAAAAAATCCGAATGCTATTTTGAGTTGGAAGAATCGAATAAACAATCGTAAACGAAATCAGCGAGGTCGTGGCTCACACTTAGGTCGACTTGGTATGGAATGCCCCATATATATATGGAACTTTGTGGATCACCATAGCTCGTCCGCTTGATAATGCGAATAAATCCTCCAATCTAATTGATACGCTCCGGTATTCAGCATCGCGGTTGCTAATGTATTAAAGTGCATGATACTCGTGGATATACGCTTACATACGCTTACAGACGGTATTGGCGAACCGCAGAAGCTGCATGCTCACGTTCTCGACTGCTACACGCGTATATCGCGTTACTGAAAACCATAGGAACGTATGTTTCCTCTCAAATGACCCAAAGATACGACCCACGAATTATAGTCACGAGATAAATACATATATAGGTAACAGCCCGCGTTGTTAAGTAGCCACGTCCGGATAACTAACAGACCCTGTTGACCATGTGTGTATTTCTGTGTTATATTTGCACCGCAACTTTGGAAAAAAAAATTGATAACGCTTATGGCATTCCCTTCACTCTGCCGTCCATTTTTTTAAACCAACTCTCGCAGTTTCCTCTTTTCGCGCATCTAGCTTCTCAAACTCCAGGAATTTATAGGAATTACACGAGGTTACATTTTTACGGAATTCCAAATTTTACATATTTTTTTGACAATGTCATCGATCTTCTATTCGTTTTATTCGAACGTATTTGCCTTGTTTGATTGTTGATTAGCTCGAATTGGGTTGATTTTTTTTTTTTTTGGGAAATGTCATCCATGTTCTCTTCGATCGATTGATATTATTTTTCGATCTTATTTTTCTTTCTAGAAATGCCATCAATGTTCCATTTGTAAAATTCAATTAAATGGAATTTGCTTTGTTTATTGATTAGCTCGAAATGGGTCAAATTTTTATTATTTTTTTTCTGGCTAAAATGTCATAAATTTTTCATTTATAAAATTCAATCTAAAGAATTTGCGCGCTTTGATTATTGATCATGTCGAATTGGGTTGAATTTTTCTTATTTTCCTCTTCGACTAAAATGTCATCAATGTTTTGTTTATAAACTTCAATTAAAGGAATTTCCGCGCTTCGATTATTAATTAAGTCCAATTGTTATTGTGTAAAATGTTATTTATGTTCCATTTTTTAAATTCAACAAAAGAAATCTGCTCACTTTAATTGTTGATTACGTTGGATTGGGTTAAATTTCCCATATTTTTCTCTCTGACCAAAATATCATTTATGTTCGATTTGTAAAATTCAATAAAAGGAATTTGCTCACTTTAATTCTTGATTATGTCAAATTGGGTTGAATTTTTCTTACTTTTCTCTCAGACTAAAATGTCATCAATTTTCAATTTGTAAAAATCAATCAAAGGAATTTGCTTGCTTTGATCATTGATTGTGACAAACCCGGTCAAACTTTTCCTTGTTTATCTCTCTGACAAAAATATCATCGATGTTCCATTCCCAAAAATCAATCAAAGGAATCTTTGATCATAAATTACGTCAAATTGGATCAAAATAGAAAAATTTGCGGTAAAACATGCACCGTGAACCTTTATGGATGCGAATGGGAGAAAAGTATCGATTTCTATATTCCGACAATCATAGTCGATTGCGTAATCGCGTATCTCGACCGTACCAACGACTTTTACTCTAGAAACGTCAATAATCCAGAAGCGCGTGGGCGAATAAACGAGAGCTCGATTATTATTCCGCGTTTCTCTCCAAATCAGCACAAACTCGAGACTTCGTCGTCTCATCGAGTTCCTCCCCTCCCTCATTCGCATAATTTCGGTTCGCACGAAAAAAAAAAGCATCACACAGTGAGAACGACAAACAGCTGTTTTCCGTTTCTGCATTGCATCGTGTAGTCTTCGGCAGGCCTCGATTTTTTTTCACCTCCTTCTCGGGTCGAAACAATTCGGGCTTTGGCAAAGATTCATTCGGACACGACGATTATGAGCGATAGGATCTGCACGGCAAAAGTGTATAACGGAGAAAGAGGAGAACGAGCGAGGGGGAGAGGAAAATGAGAGAGTAACACACCAACTTGTGCGAGTCGGTAAGCGGGAAGTTCCCACGTTCTTTGGCACGCCGACACCGACACAAGGGAGGGTGTCCCAAGCTCATTTCATATTTAGCGATGTAACGTTAAAGCGTTCCTCCCACGCATAAACTGGTCCCTCCGAGAGGGTAAAAATTTAACCGTTCATCCAAGAGAAGATTGACTGGAATTGTTAAAATCGTGCGTTTCCGGCCTTTTTTCCTAATTTTGGAAAAATTCAAATTTTAGAAGAGAGTCGCGAGTGAGATCTCAGGGAAGGAGAAAAATTAGGGATGCGAATGAGAGAGGGGAAAGAAAGTATCAATGTCGAACTGGACGAGGAGAGGCCCCCCACGAGTGGACGCGCGAGGCAACTGCAGAGATGCAACTCTCGGTGTGGTCCATTCGAGAGAGAAACTACGGGATAAAGAGGGAGAGAGAAGCCTCGCGGCATCCCTTCTTTTGCCCCTAGCCGCGATCTTCTCCGTTTGTCTTTCGCCTCTCTCTCTCTCTCTCTCTCTCTCTCTCCTCCGCGCACCCCTTTTTGTCTTAAGTCTCTCTCTCTCTCCCTCGTTTCATCTCTTACTTCTTCGTTTTCTCGCTTTTATCTCAATCTTACCAGCGCGTTCGACTGTGCACTCTGTTTCTCTCCCTCGCTCTTTTGTTTTCTCCCTCCTTCCTCTCTCGAATCTCCTCGGCACGACGGACATAAATCTCTGGGTCGCGGGCGCGTTTATACTTAATGTTGCCAATATCCTGTTTGATACCAACCAAGAGAGAGAGAGAGAGACGCCTTTCCGGCTTTATTAGCCCCGTGTTAGAGGAACGAGAGACAGAGCAAGTACGAGGAATATTTGCGAGCTCACGTTTTCCCGATTCGAGAGAGATTCCCCCCAACCTTTGATCCCCAACCCCTTCCAGCTCAATCGCACGTCTCCAGCTCTGTTGATGAATGCATTTTCGCTGAGACTGCGCCGCAAAGTGTCGAAAAAGGATTTGTCGTTCTGACAGAATTATTATTTGAGTCCAGGGGATGAAATTTCAAATTATTAATTAATACGAATAATTGAGAAAAATATTGTTCAAGGTTGATAAACTCTGGCATCAAATATTTTTCATTATTAAACCCAAGTGTCATCCCATCAGTTTTCTCTTAATATTAATATTTCTTCTTTTTCGCGGATAGAAACATTAAATTTTTTTTTAGACATTGAATTTTCGCCTCCTGCAAGTAATAGCCATTTTCTCCTCTTTATCCAATTTTTCTCTTTATATCCTTTTTCCTCATATTGGTTTTGGCTTCATCAGCCTGATGCTTAAATCCAGC
Source organism: Alloplasta piceator (assembly GCA_946863875.1). Taxonomy (NCBI): domain Eukaryota; kingdom Metazoa; phylum Arthropoda; class Insecta; order Hymenoptera; family Ichneumonidae; genus Alloplasta; species Alloplasta piceator. The sequence goes on along the minus strand of OX333077.1, from coordinate 8,114,715 downwards.
TAAATCTTCAATTCTTCTCTTCAAGGAGTATTAAAACCCTCTTATTTTCTCTAAGCAGCCAAAAAATTTCTCAATTTGCTGATGTTACTCCGATTGAAGATAAAATTTTTCAAATCCTCCTCAACTTCATCTTAGAGATTAAATAGTTTCGTGGAAATATTTTTCTCCAGCCTTTCACCTATAAATTAGCATTCTAAAAGGTAACTTTAGTACAGAACGAATTTGCACTGGATACGTTTTTTTTCTTTAGTGTTTCTTCAAACGTTATAAATGTGCATCTTCGAACGGTGCATCCCTCCGTCCATTCCTCGTGAATTTATTATGGTCACGCGCATATTGCACCGTTGTTTTTCTGCATATTCATCCCTGGTGTGTTTCACGATGGCGATTCGTCGTCGTAGCATCACTGCGAATTGTGAATGTCTTCTATTTCATTTTCTCATACTCATATATATATATATATATATATAATGCATACTATACATATCCACCAGGTAAACAATTCGTCGCGCACGAGGTAAGTGAGACGAGAGATCGGGAAATGCGTCAGGTGTGTCCGGGTTCGTCGGTGAACGTTTCAAGATCACAAATATGTATCTTTCACCATTTGATTCGAAGCCGAAAAAAAAGATCCACGATGCACGAACTCCGGAAGTGACGTAAGAGTAAATCGTGTCGTGTCTTATGAAACATTCCCATTTGCACAAAATATTGAATGTACTTTATTATATATATATAATATTTAATGTACTTTCCTCATCCCTGTGAACGAATTCAAGCGAACCGAAGTGCCCTCGTGGTAAAAATTGCAACTACGAGTCGTCGTGGGCGTCGCGAACAAGAAAAGAGACGGCCATGTTTTCTTTTTTTTTCGTTCGAACACTCCACCTCGAAACTTTCAGCTCAATTTTCTCCGCGATGCCTCAATGGAATTTGATAAAATTTTGACAAACGTTGCCGAAGCATGGCACAAATGCAACTCTACCAAAAGTTTCCTCAAAGTTGAACCAGATGATGACTTACATGCGGAAAAAGTGTTTTTGACAATCTAGAGATCTTACTTATCGACGAAATTGTTGTTTCCTCAATCGCTCGTTATTTTGAGGTATTCTGCGGATCATTTCGTCGAAGTTGGAGGAATTCAAGCAGGACTCAGGTACTTTCAATCGCGGAGACTAACGAAATAAGCGATGTTGAACGCAAAAGAAAAAGTATGACAAAATTTAGAGGGCATTGTTCTTCCTTCCCATGTCGCCTTCGCGGGAAAGGACCTCGTAACACGTGTGTACGTATCCTCGAGGAGTAACGCTCGCACGAGCTGTTTTCCTTGTTGTTCCTCCTTTCTAGCTCGGAATTGAAATATATCGGGCTGGGATCGTGGGTGCAGAGGAGCGCGGTCATAAATGGTGGACGTAAAACCCTTAAGGGGCATTCTCACGTGTGTCTAAAAAGATACACGCGCGGGGGAGTCCTGCGAAGGAAGCGAGAGGGTGTCCTGCGCGGTCGTACGAGTCGCACAAATCTTTTTCCTGCGATAGATCTCTCGCGTTTGAGGACTTTTTTTTTGAGAGCTCTGTGTCGCGAGTTTGTACTTGGCTTCGCGAGGATATCCGAAGGAGAAGGATAAGACGAAGACAGAGAGAGAGAGAGAGAAGAGAGAGAGAGGTACAAAACGCGCGTTGCGGAGCCGTTTTTCTGTCAATCTCCGCGTGATCCCTGTAATTTCCTGTCTAGAAAACCACGCCGTTGCTTTAATGCTCCATTGTCTCAGAGCGAGCGCTCCCTCCGCTTCACTACGTACACAATACACGTACAAATATAATACACATGTATTTATGCGAGTGTGTACTCGGACTTTTCGTACTACTTCGAGCAATCTACTCCCACTATTTTAACTACCGGCATAGACCAGTGGCTCTCATATTTTATTCTGCCCATAAGAGATTATTCTCCTCGATTGTAATGGAACATCGTTTACACGTGGATCGCAAAAACCGTGAAAAAAAATTGCAGGACTATAGCGATTTTTCCGAGAATCAACTATATACAATCTTTTTTACGACATGACGCGCGTTCAATATTGCCTCCTTAACGATTTTAACAGTAATAATCTTTCTATTATCTCCCTCTCTATCTTTTGCTCTTGAAAAGTTTATTTCCTCGAATAGTGTAATGACATAATTTTCAGGGACGACAGAGACTCTTCCGGATAATCATCTAGCGATTTTTCAAACGTTTTTCTCGATTTTAATTCATTTTTATTTCAAATATTTTTCAAAATAAAGATTTATATTTATTTTTAATCAATTTTTTAATTTGGTCTTTCTCATACAGACATTGTTAATCCTCGAATTAATATTTAAAAATCGTACAATGTTGCTAAATCGTGTTTTTTAATTCTATTTTAATTCAAGAGCAATTTGAACGAAAAGTTTTACCAAAATATCGTACAATTTGTCGAAAAAGTTTATTTTCTTTTCCCCCAAAGGGACTAAAATGGTTTTCAAAATCGATTTTAATGTTTTTATTTTTAATATTTCTCAAAATATAGACTACTTCTAGATTATTAATTAATTTTATAACGTGTTCCTTTTCCTGCAGTCCTTAATCTTCGAATTAATTTGATAAAATCGTTTAATGTTGCTGAATCGTTTATTTTCCGCCCATTAATGCCAGAATAATTTGAACGGGAAAATTGGTCGAAAAATTTCATTTTTTCACTCCCAAAGGGACGAAAATGGTGGCGCCTCAATGGTTGCGAAAACGGAAACGCGAAAATGATTCAGATTTTTTTTTGTATTGCGTACAAGTTCTTAAAGAGGGAGAGTTGAAGGAGGGGGTGAAACGCGAAGGGGGAGGAAAAACGAAGCGTCGGGCATTGTGATGCGCAAAGATCGGTCACACGATAGACCCGGTCAAGGACGAGACTCTGGGGAATCGGGTTCTCAGCCAGCGCCTCCGCACCGCGTTTCAAGCGGCAAATACCCGTGTTGAACGAAGAAAAAAGGCAAAGAAGAAGTGCGCGGGAGAAACGGCCACAGGGTATATATGTCGGTGCGAGAAAAGCACTCCCCTCTCCACCTGCATAATTTTCATCAACTTTGTTGCAGAAAGAATCGCAGTCGCGAAAACTTAGGGAACCAAGAGAATCGTAATTATGCAGTTTGATGGCTTTTCCGAATTTTCCAGGTTTTATGCAGAATAAATTGTAGGGCACAAATTTTGGTAATTATGCAGTTTTTTCATGACTTTTCCGAATTTTTCAGGTTTATGCGAAAAAATAGTGGGGGACAACTTTTGGTTATTATGCAGTTTGATGGATTTTCCGAATTTTCCAGGTATTATGCAAAATAAGGAGGGAGGCAAAGTGAGAAAGGGAGGGAGAGAAACGATTATCGAAATGGCGCATTGCGATCTCAATAAGATCGGAAATGTTCGTAATTTACAAACGGGGCGAATACAATCACGAAGAAAAGAGACTCTGTGTCTCACTATAAATCTCTCGTTACACGTATGTTAAGTACATGGTAACTGTGCGAGCCTAAGAAGTATAAAACTAATACAAGTGCATTCTTGGTTTGGTGATATATATAAATATATATATATGTGGGTATGTATAATGTACATCGATGGAAAATAAACGAGTTTGTCTTTCGAAAGAGCACTCTGGCCTCGCAGAGGCGTGAGCGATATTTCGTGACGTCGATAGATCGGTGACACTGCATTCGGTAAATGCAACAAAATGCATCGACATGTGTGAGCCATTCCATGCTAAATCGACTAATATTACCGAGATTTAGATAATTATTTTAAACATCGTATCGAGTCTGAAACGAATTGGCAATTAAACGCACTTAATTAAGTGCCCCAGAACAAAATATATTGTTTATATGAAATATAAAATTCATTTAAACACACTTAAAGTGCGCAAGAACTGAATATATTGTGTTTCAATCGAGTTATTCTTCTAAAAAATTGATTTCCGGACCTAAAAATGCAGAAAATCAACTACTCCAAGTTGCAGTGAGATTTTGATGATCTAAAATTCAATTAAACGCACTCAAAGTGCCCCAAAACGAAATAGATTGTGTTTCAAGCAAATAAATTGATTTTTTTTCTTGGGGCTAAAATTGAGCAGAAGGATTTTTAATGAAAATTAATGAAAATTTTGATTTTTTGAAAAAACTATTAGTGGATTCGTGTTCAGGAGGGAAAAATACAGCGACATAAGGCCCGAAAAGAACAAAAAAAAAAATTTCCTCAACTGTGGTCAAAATTGAATCTGTTCACTAAAATGATTGTAACTTTTTTTCTAGATAAGATTCAGACTTCAATTTGAGCTCATTCTCTTTGGGATCGTTAGAGCTTCAAAACTTCGCTTGGTTTTTCCGATTCCGATAATTTTTCGATTTTCACGCAGATTCTTAAAGTTGAACCATCGATTTCTGCAAATTTTTGTATACATACTAAAGTGAGCGCTGAAATTTTGCAATTTCGAAGTTTTTGAAAATGGAGCCAAAATTGAGCAAAAGGGTTTTCCATGAAAATTCATAAAAATTTTGATTTTTTGATAAAACTATTGATGATTCGTGTTCAAGGAGAAAAAATACATCGATACAAGGCCCGACAAATTATTTTTTTTTGCGTTTCGGCAAAAATTGAATCGGTTCACTAGAATGGCTGTAAAACGAGAAATGAGTTGCAGTGTCATTTTGATGGTCTAAAATTCAATGTAACGCACTCAAAGTGCCCCAGAACGAAACCAATTATCTTCCAATCAAGTAGATCGAATTTTTCGATCAGTTCGATTCAATCGACGATTGCGATGGGCCGAGGGAGTTGTATCCGAGTATCGACGCTGCTAATGCTCGGTTAGAATGAGAAATGCGATTCAACGAGGCATAAGAGGAGTTGGCAATTAGATGCACCGGTGCATGGAGGTGGCAAGCACGCGCTTCTCGGCTCTCGGTTCAACACAGCTGGGGCAGAGTCGCGCGCCTCTGTGATATACCTCGTGCACACAACAAGAGTGCAACTATATATGGATGCATATTACACATAGTTATATATGTGCAAGGAGTAGATACGTGCCCGATGCGATACAAGCCGAGAGCGTGCTCTCCAACTCTATCTCCGCTTTTATGTGTACGCGTACTTTCTTCTCTCTGTGTTTATTTTATGAATATATATGGATGTTTGTATGTGAGCATAAATATGTGCGGTAGACTGCACGAGAGGCGTGCAACCCCGTCTGACCTCTCGTCGGCTTGCCGAGCGCGCACGAACTACCGACGCCGACACCGACGACGCCCTCGCAATCACCGCGGGTCGACCTGCTGTTTGCCTCCGCATTAATTCCGGTCTGAGGATCGACCTGCCCCTGCCTCTCCTCCAGCACATATCGCCCCCCCTCCCCCTTATTTATTATTATTATTATTATTATTATTATTATTATTATTATTATTATCATCATCATCATCATCATCATCATTATTGTTATTGTTATTGTTATTATTATTATTATTATTATTATTATTATTATTATTATTATTATACATTATAGTCGCTAGGGTGAATCGAAAATTTTGAAAACTGTTGGCTACCCTCAAAAAATAAAGATATCGTTGGAATAAAGACCTCAGTGCAACGATTCGATTTTTTGACAATATAAAGAGGGCGCGCGGGACGTTTAAAAAATAAAAGCTCGTTCGCCACAACCCTTTTGGTGAAAAATGAGAAATCCCTCCAAATCGATAACTATAGAATTATCAGTTTAGAGGGATTTGTCATTGTGAAATGCGTTTTTTTGCGTTTATTTCGTTATAATTAATTAATTCGTTAATTCGCGTTAATAATTATAATACATTATAGTCACTAGAGTGAATCGAAAATTTTGAAAACTGTTGGCTACCTTCAAAAAACAAAGATATCGTTAAAATAAAGGTCTCAGTGCAACGATTCGATTTTTTGACAATATATAGAGGGCGCGCGGGACGTTTAAAAACGCCATTTTTAGCGGTAAATTCACTTTATCACTGATAGACTGAAACAGATCATTCAAAAACTCCTGAATTTTTTATATAAGGTGTCCAGATATGTACTCTTTCAAAGCCATATTTACTAGACATTAACAAATGGTTCATATCTTAAAAAAAAATCTCTGAAAATCAATATTTTCACTATTTTCAATTTATTATGTCATATGTTGATTTTTGTATTCTAAAACGTTTTTGTATTTCTTCCATCTTTTTTTTTTTGTAAAGCTCGGTATCAGTGCTTACAATGCGAAAATTGCTGACAAATAAATCTTTATTTTGGAAATTTTCATATTTTATTGAAAAATAAAGATTTATTCTTTAGCAATACTGATACCGAGTTTTACAAGAAAAAAGATGGAAGAAATACAAAAAAGTCTTGGAAGACAAAAATCAATATTTAATTATATAATTAATTGAAAAATAATGAAAATATTGATTTTCAGAGATTTCTTTTCGAAGATATGAACCATTATTTGTTCAGTAAATATGGGTTTGAAAGAGTACATATGTGGGCACCTTATATAAAAAATTCCGAACTTTTTGAATTATCCGTTTCCGTTTGTCAGTGATGAAGTGAATTTAATGCTAAAAACGGCGTTTTTAAACGTCCCGCGCGCCCTCTATATATTGACAAAAAATCGAATCGTTGCACTGAGAAATTTATTTTAATGATATCTTTGATTTTTGAGGGTAGCCAACAATTTTCAAAATTTTCGATTCACCCTAGTGACTATAATGTATTATAATTATTAACGCAAATTAACGAATTAATTAATTATAACGAAATTAACGCCAAAAAAAACGCATTTTACAATGATAAATCCCTCTAAATTGATAATTGTTTAATTACCAATTTAGAGCGATTTCTCATTTTTCACCGAAAGGGTTGTGGTGAACTAGCTTTTGTAATTTCTTAGTCATTGAGCACAAATTTTTGTACAAATTTTAGCAGATGACAAGAACATTTGGTAATGAATATGGAAAGAATTACTTGGGGGTTTGGAACTTATGAAATTTTCGAGTAGTGATGAAAAAAAGGCGCAAATAAAAAATTTGCACGTCCCTGATCTATTTTCGTCATTCATTGAGCTTTTTTTTTTTATTAAAACGATATTATTAAGTAAACTAGGGAAAAAAATGAGAGAGTCACAATCAAATTTGCCATTTGCAAGAGTTCTAAAAACATTTGTTTTCACCCTAAATAAAAAACCATTTATCCATTAACGGTAATAAAAACCGTTTATCCATTTTGGTTGCAATTGATTACTTCTGCTTGAATTTTTTTTTTTAATTACCAATTATGAAAAATCTTCTCTCATGCTTGAAATCTCATAAAGTGGATGTCTGTTTATCGGGCTGTCCCGTGAATGCATAAAATTTCGCATGATTATGAGAAAAAAATGGGTAAAAAGGGGCGAAGCTCAGAGTGAAATTCTTCTGGGAGACTCTCTCGATTTCTCAGGGCCAAGAAAGACCGCTATATCGGAGGGAAGAACGTGTGTGCACGGGGACGAACAGGTGCCAGAGGATTTCATCGTCCCCCTTTTGCGCCTCCGTTTTATCGTACGAAAGAGGCCGAGGAATCGCTGCAGTAGTGACGGCGGCAACGGTGCAGACACACTCGCACGAAGGCGCTGGCTCTCGCGATCCTCGACCTCTTACTTCCGGTAATTTGGCGTTCTTGAAAAAGAGAAAAAAATCAGCTCAACGGGGGGGAACCACGAATTCCCATAATCGACGCCCTCTGAAAACGGTGAGAGCGCTTATCCTCCCATCGTGGAAATTCGGGCAAGCAAAAATTAAAAATGATTTTTTTCATTATCAATCAGGCAAAATGCTGAATGCATCTGATCCATTTTTCTATCAGAAAAATTCTTATATTTTTCCTCTTTTTTATTCTTTCATTTTTCCTGTTGGTCCCCTCCATATATTTTTTATTCCTATTAATCATTTATCTTATTAATCAAAAATAATTAATATTTATTATATTTATTATTTATTATATTCTTATTTATATTTAAAAAACAAACAAATACTATGAAAGTAAGTTTTTTCAGTTGGGTAATTTTTTAATCTTCATATTAACAATTATTTAACAATTATTTGATATGAAAAAAATGTTTGTGAAGACATTTTGCCTCATTATTAAAATTGACAGAGTTATGCGGATGGTTTGAAAAAATTTAAACGCGTTTTTGTGGAGAATCATTAACAATTTTATGGAAACAAAAATAAATTATGATTTATTTCATGAATTATTATTATAGTCCGATAATTTTGATGCTGCCAGTTGAATCTCATTTTTAATTACCAGTTTGAAAGAACAAATTTTCTTGCCATGAAAAAGAATATCATTGCAAAATCGCGCAAAATCCAAGATATTAAAGTTTGCATCGTTTGAATGCAACGAAAATAATTTATTTTTATTTTTATTATTCCTTGCTTTAATTTTATGCACGTGGAATCTTAGATCCTGAATGCACTGAGAAAACAGTTTATTCGTAGTAAAGAAATATATTTAGTTGGCAGTTTTACTTAAATATTCTTTAACTGTTACAAAATTTGTTAGTCGTTAAGAAATATTTCGTGTCAAAATAATTTATTAACTATTAAAAAATATTTATTTGATTTATTAACTGTTAAAAAAATCATTGATTTCACCATATTCAACTTTACATTTGTTAATAGTTAATCCTGGTACACTTTTCTAAGTGTGGAGGTCCTAAAACACGCATTTTCAAGATTGTTTTTCTTTGAGAACTCATTCTCAGGGCGAATTAATTGAAAAATACACATTTTTTGTTGAATTTAAACCCAAACTTCAGCAGCATCGAAAACCCTGAGTTTCGCCTTCAAGAAATATTTTTTTCCTCGCTCTTGGATCCTGCGTTTGAATACAAACACGTGACTAAAATTGCGGTCGTATTTTCATCAGCGGAATAACGACGTTGCCTTGGGAAAAATTGCGAAATCGATTGGAACCGCGATAATCCTCTCTCACTTTGATATAATGCGCTGAGGAGTCTCTCCTCTCTCTCTCTCCTCTCTCTCTCTCTCTCTCTCTCTCTCTCTCTCTCTCTCTCTCTCTTTGTAAGCCATTATGATTGTTTCGAGTGAGGCACACACGAGGCGTTTGTTCTTCGTTATCTCATTTTTTTTAGTTCTTTGCCGCACACGCCATACAATGTTGCCGCACGTTTCAACGTAGCGATGAAATAATCCTTCCCCCCCCTCAATTAATTCAACTCTGCATCGAAGCTTTTGTAATGATCCCTGTAACGACGAAGAACGAGAGATTTGTTTTTTGCCTTTCTAAATTGTTCATTATTTCAGAAAATTTTTATCTCGCATTGAAAAGAAACGAGACATTTGTTGCCAAAGGACGAGAGGGAAATCGCTTCAAGAACGAGGCGCCTATTAAATCGTCGGGATTGTGGGAAAAAAACGATCTGATACCTGCAGAGGTGACAATCGCGATCGAATGCCGAAATGAGGGAGATCGAAAAATAGAAGAAAAACCGATTGCGGAAGCCTAGGATTTCCCTTTTAAACGTTGTAGTATTTTTTTTTTTTTTTTTTTTTTTTTTTTTAATGATTCAACGATCCATCGAACCGAAACCGCGCGATCGTTTCTCCCTTGAACCGCGAGAGATCTCGCGAACAAACAAAACCGGAATAGCCAAGGATATTTTTGCAGTGTCACGCGGCGAGAGAAAGTTTTTGATCCTTTTTTTTTTATCGCGCTCATTTGTCCAGCTCATTTGAATTCAACAATTTGTGTATTCATTCCAAACGATAAAACAAATAATTCACATTAATGTAATTGTCATTTATTTTTTGTTGTTGCAATATTCTATTATTTATTATATGGGTCATTCCATGTCAAATCGACCAAGAGTTGGAATCGACCCTCTTTCAATTTCGATGAAATTTGGTCAGAAGTCTTTGTTTTTAATAAAACGAAGTTCTACCAAAGGAATAAAATTAAATTTTTTTTTCGAAAACTATGCAAAATTCCAAATTTCACAATTTTTCAAATCTTTCATGTTTTTTTTTTTTTAATTCTCGATAACTATTATAGTTACGAAAAATCGTCTGAATTCGTCGCAAAGAGTATACTTGGGGCTACGAAATAAAAAATATTCCGAACAAAATTTTTGAAAAATGAATTTGGAAATTTTTATTTTTCAAAAATCGTGAAAATCGAAGATCAACATCAAATTTTTGGTTCAATTTTTTTTATATAATACCTTGTACTGATCGTAAAAGATCCTGAAATTTTCAGAATCGTGTTTTTTGTTTCAAAAATATAAATTTTTGAATATTGGTAAAAAAAAATTATTTTATACCAAAATACGGTTACTTTTACTTTTTTTTACTGCTCAAAATTACAAAACCACATGATTGCTCAACTTTACTTAACTGAGAGGTAAACATTTTTTTTTTTTTAATTTCTGTAAGTATAATAGTTTTCGAGATATATAAAAAATAAATTTGAAAAAGATTGTAAAATTGTGAAATTGTGAATCTTTCAGAACTTTCGAAAAAAAAAATTACATTTTTTTTCCTTTGTTAGAACTTCGTTTTATTAAAAACGAAAACTTCTGACCAAATTTCATCGAAATTGAAAGGGGTCGATTCCAACTCTTGGTCGATTTGACATGCAATGACATATATATTTATTTTGCCAATGACCCATATATATTTATTTTATTCATTTTAATTATTTTATTTATTAAGTGAGAATAAGCGCTGAACAATTTCGGCCAAAATATTATTTATTCTTTCTTCTTATCGTTAAATTTAATTTTTGTAAAGTTCTCGTTTGTGACGTGTAATATTAAGGCAATTTGCAACGTAAATTAATAATAGACGATTCAACATTCGTTCAGTGGGTTAGCGAGGATATAAATCTCTCTTTCTTTGTTGCTGTTCCCTCCCTCACGCGATTTATTCCTCGAGATCGAGGCTCGCGAGTCAAGCAAAACTAAACCACTTTCGTTGTTTCGAATACAAACGCGTTTATAAAAAAAAAAAAAAGGAGTGTAACGCTTTTATACGGCGCAGAAGAGAGGAGGCTTCAATCGGAACAATGAGGGCCGCGGGAGCAAAGACAAGGACGATCCCACGACGTCATATTCATATACAACGGAAGATTTCCCGCATAAATATACGTGTGTGTACGCCTTTAGGTGAAATAATCGTCGACGTCGCGACGTTTCATCAGACTCGCGCGATGCGTCGCGATTTCGTCGTTTTCCCTCTCATTAGAACGTCCTCGTTTTGAAAATAGTCCTCAATCCTCTTAATGAGAAGAAAAACACACAAAATAATTCAAAGCTGGAAGTCTTTTTCATTCAAAGGAAGTTGGAGCCTTGCAACTAGTCGAAACAGTGTTGAATTTTGGAAATAGTTTCTATGAATATTTATGAACTATCCCTCCACTTTCTTTCCCTTTAAGGGGATATTCTGCTCTAGAATTTTGAAAAAATCTATTTTTTCAAAATTCTCAAAGTTTAGACCCTTAAGAATATATTCTCGAAAGGAAATTTTTTAATCCCATGCAATGATTTACCGAGCTATAGTTATTTTAGTGACGTTATTAGTTATTTTATAGACGTTTTTCTTAGAATTACTATTTTTTTAAATACAGCTGACATGATATCTCAAATTCTACTCAACCGATTTACTTCAATTTTTTTACCAATCTTCAATGTATAACTGAAATTATTTTCTTTCATATCTTATCAAATTATGTCCGCCGATTTTTTTTCCACAAATTACTTCATCTAATTTTGTATTAAACGTTTTACTTCTATTTCTGATTTTTTTTGTTTATTGTCACAATATTAATAAATATGTTGCAAAAAAAGAATGATAAAAATAGATTTTTTTTTCTTTGAGCTCGACAAAACGTTCGAAATGTATGTCTCCAGACCAGAATACCGCCTTAAGGTGCGGAACCCTAGAAAACGTAATTTTTCTTTCGTAGTAGGGATTCATTTTGGTTTAAGGGGTGTTAGCTTTTTCAAATGACACCTTACAAAATATATTAATTAAATTTTTGTTTCAACGACCCTTTATTTTATTCCAAGATAATTTGTTTTTCAACCATTGTCAGATTATTGACAGAATTGATCCCTTTTTTCTTATTCAAATAGGGAACTTTAAAAATGTGTCATTTGTCTTTGTTTCATACTCTGGATGTTATTTTTCTGTAGGAGATGTTAAGGATGTTAAGTTCCAAATCGCAAATGATGAGAAAATTCTGAAAATTTGGTATGTTTTTGGATGAATTATTTAAAAGGTCGTGTAAAAATTTCACGACGATTAGGAAGCTCGTTATCGAACAATTAACATTAACAAATTAAACTGAATTAAATGTAGTCTTATGGAAACTGATATAACTTTGCGATAAGTTTTTTTTTTGACCTCTCAATTTTTAAATATCTACACTATATTGAAAGCAACGGAAACAAAACGAAGTTTATCGATAAATATTTTTTTTATTTGTTAAAAAAATTGTTCTTAACGAAATGTTAATATTTTAATAACGAGCTTCCTAATCGTCGTGAAATTTTTACACGACCTCTTAAATACTTCATACAAAAACATACCAAATTTTCAGAATTTTCTCATCATTTTTCATTTCAACCCTTAAGGAGGTTGAAGTAATGATGATAGCATTCTGAAAATTTAATATGTTTTTACATGAAGTATTCAGGAGGTCGTGTAAAAATTCCACGACGATTAAGAAGCTATTTATTGAACAATTAACATTAAAAGATTTCATAGAGACTCAAAATCCTTAAAATTTATCGAACTTCGATGCAACCAGGCGGATGATACCAACGAAGTTGCGCAGGTGAGTTCACCAGAAGCACCATGACCGAGAGCACGGTTCTAACAGCGGGGAACTTCTCTTCGTATCTCTCTCTTTCTCTCCTTTTCTCTCTCTCTCTCTCTCTCTCTCTCTCTCTCTCTCTCTCTCTCTCTCTCTCTCTCTCTCTCCTCTCGCGAAAGAGCACTCTTCTCCGGGAGCAGACTTCCAACCAGGCAGAACGTATTTTAACCATCGTCTCACCTGTAAGTACATAGCGAATATAGGGAGAAAGAGAGAGAGAGAGAGAGGTGCACGGACTAACGAGGTGCCGGGAACTCTTTCTGTGAGCTTTAACGCTCGGGAGAAACGCACGCTTTACATCAACGCGGCGAGAAAAGGGACCGAGAACTCTCTCATGAAACCGGCGACTGTCTGCTGCTGATTTTACCAGCGTGCAAAAGTTTCATTTTCCATTTTACGATGCACGGCTTTCGGTCTCGTTCATAAGATCGTAACCGTCGAGCACAATTTTTCTTGCAATTCATCTTCATACTTAGTCTGTCCGCGAAATGCCAAATACGTTCGTCACGGACTGTGATGAATGATTGTAAAAGTTAAAAAACTCGAAAACCCCCCTTTTTTTTCAAAATTAGGCTTTGATATTCTTATAAATGTTCCCTGAAAGTTTCAAAGCGATCGGACCGAAATTCAACGTGTTGTAATGCACTATGTTGACTCCCTTTGCCCAATTTTTTGTGCAAAAAATTCGGTCAAAACAACATTTTTGGTTTCTTGTCAAATTATTCGATGTATCGACTCATTTTTAGGCCGATCCGCGATACGTGGGGCAAAATGGACCACCCTAAAAAATTAGCTCGGAAAATGATTGTTTTTCTTCATATTATGATGAATTTGATGTATTCAACGATTTTAAGGCCGATGCACTACATCAGGGGTCAAATGGATCATAAAAGAAAAAATTTATAACGTTAAAAAAAAACTTTTGAATAAAAAAAAATGGTATCATTTTTTAAAGGAGGCCGTCGTGCCGCAGATTTTTTTTTTTCTTTTACTTTCGGCAAAATATCGCCAAATTCGTTCAAGATATAACAAAAGCAAACTGAATTGATGTTTCAAAGCCACAAAAAGTATTAATTGGCTTAGGGGGGTCATCGTGCCCCACTCTCCCCTAATAATAAATTGAACGGATTAAATCGATAATTTTGTATTTACGAGAAAGTGGACTGTACATGGATTCGATGACCGTTCATAGCTCGCCGTATCTACTAAAAACGTCGTCACGGTAATTTCGAGCATTGGCGTCCGTTATTCGCAGATTAGCAGTGGCAATCTTTCCTTAGAAAAAAAAACCTTATAAAAGTAGGCGAAAGGCGCTTAACCACCACCCAAACGTTTTTTTTGAATTAATTAATTTTTTTTAATCGTTCAAATATACGTAACTCGTTGAACATGGGACGATGTTCACAAGTCTCCACAAGTTTCCCGAGGTGTACTTTCATCTATAAACCCGTAAACTTGTGGTTTAAAGTGTGGCTCAAATTTCGCGTAATAGTGCTCGCCCAAGAATCGATTTTACGGCAATCGACGTTACGTCGATGTTCACATAAAGAAGATGAGAAAAGAGAGGCGGCATTGTGTAGCAAAAGGTTTCTCAAGTATCCTGAAACGTTGGGGACTTTGTGAGAAGGAGAAAAATTTTGTAGTTCGAACGAAGAAAAAAAAGGTTCCTTTATGGGAGATCCCTCAAAGAACTCCGCGATTTCAACGACACTCGTTCGTGGCTCGTTTTGATTCCTCCTCGTCACTATTTTGCGCCCAGAAGTGCGAGACTATTAGAGTCGTCTTTTCCTCCCTCTCTCTGTTGGTCTTCGGTTGTAGGCGAGGACTATTCTGCTATAGGCGAGAGATCAGAGAAGTAGGATCTCTCAGAGGTAGCGAGGAAAAAGTTGGCGGTTCGCCGTTGCTTTTCACTGTGTATTTACGGAAATTACCGGAGACTATCTTGAGCGGACCTCTCGGGCCTTATGCCGCCGTCCGACAGTGATTCTGGCTTTATATATAGGTATATATATGCACATCACAAGGTAATACACTTTGCCCAGGATTACTAGAACAGCCTGCAGGGAAAGCCATTACATTTTTGCAGGGGCAAGCTCTTCGCGCTTCCAAGAAAATCCTGTCCCCGGGTCATACGTATCTTCGGGACGAAGAATCTCCCGGGTAAAAGTGATAAGTCCTCCTTTTCCCATCGCACGGAAATAGCCCAATTTTTTTTCCCTCAAAGGAAGACTTATAAGTTTAATTTACAATTTCTGATTTACCTATTACATTTTTGCAGGAGGGAAGAAGTGATAAATCCTAGTAAAAGTGACAAGTCCTTTCTTTTCCCATCGCAGGGAAACTTGTTTCGCTCAAAAGCAAGACTTACCAGTTTAATTTAGAATTTCAGATTTACAAATTACGTTTTTGCAGGAAGGAACAAGTGATGAGTCCTGGTAAAAGTGACAAGTCCTTTCTTTTCCCACCGCAGGGCAACTTCTTTCGCTCAGAAGCAAGGCTTATCAGTTTAATTTAGAATGTCAGATTTACAAATTACATTTTTGCAGGAGGGAACAAGTGATAAGTCCTAGTAAAAGTGACAAGCCCTTTCTTTTCCCATCGCAGGGAAACTTCTTTCCCTCAAAAGTAAGACTTATCAGTTTAATTTACAATTTTAGATTGACGAATTACATTTTGGCAGGAGGGAACAAGTGATAAGTCCTGGTGAAAGTGGCAAGTCCTTTCCTTTCCCATCGCAGGGCAACTTCTTTTGCTCAAAAGCAAGACCTATCAGTTTAATTTAGAATTTCGGATTTACAAATTACATTTTTGCAGGAGGGAACAAGTGATAAGTCCTGGTAAAAGTGATAAGTCCTTGATTTTCCCATCGCAGGGAAACTTCTTTCGCTTAAAAGCAAGACTTATCAGTTTAATTTAGAATTTTAGATTTACAAATTACATTTTTGCAGGAGGGAACAAGTGATAAGTCCTAGTAAAAGTGACAAGTCCTTTCTTTTCCCATCGCAGGGCAACTTCTTTCGCTCAAAAGCAAAGACTTATCAGTTTAATTTAGAATTTCGGATTTACAAATTACATTTTTGCAGGAGGGAACAAGTGATAAGTCCTGGTAAAAGTGATAAGTCCTTGATTTTCCCATCGCAGGGAAACTTCTTTCGCTCAAAAACAAGACTTATCAGTTTAATTTAGAATTTTAGATTTACAAATTACATTTTTGCAGGAGGGAACAAGTGGTAAGTCCTAGTAAAAGTGATAAGTCCCTTCTTTACCCATCGCAGGGAAACTTCTTTCACTTATAAGCAAGACTTATCAGTTTAATTTACAATTTCAGATTAACAAATTACATTTTTGAAGAAGGAAGCTTTTCGTGCTTTCAAGAAAATACTGTCCTCGGGTCATACATATCTTCGGGACAAAGAATCTCCCCGGTAAAAGTGATGAGTCCTCCTTTTCCCATCGCACAAAAACAGCGCAAATTTCTTTCGCTCAAAACCAACACATACCAGTTTAATTTACAATTTCAGATTTACAAATTACATCTTTGCAGGACGGAACAAGTGATAAGTCCTACTAAAAGTGATAAGTCCTTCCTTTTCCCATCGCAGGGAAACTTCTTTCGCTCGAGAGCAAGATTTACAAGTGTCGCTGTTTTTTTCCGATCTAACGGGCAAAACCTCAAGTCAAAACGCTTATCAAAAACTCAGGATACGGTCGTGATAATTTCTTGTCTAGCACCCACAATTTGCAACGCCATCGTCGCATAAGACATATATTATTTATCCGCTCCTTTACCGTTGTAAATGGGCAAAAAGTTGTTATCCTAATTAACATACTTTTCGCACATTACGACGAACAAAAATTGAAGGTAAAAAGTACGGCTTTGAAAAACGGGTTTTCGAGAGAAAAATATATAAGTGTCCGATAAGTGTGCGGAGTGATAGCAATCGAACGATCGATTATTCTACCGTTTCTTTCTGCATTATTTGTCCCAAGAGAGAGAGAGAGAGAGAGAGAGAGAGAGAGAGAGAGAGAGAGAGAGAGAAGTTTACTTGCAAATACGATCGCGCGGTCCGAGATCTTACACGATCGGGACTTGCGACTCGGACCTTTTTTTCCTATTTTTCTTCATCGTCTATCTCCCGAGTCTATGCAAGCGCCGATTGTAAACGCTCCCGAGACTATAACCATTCTCGAGATTGTCTCAAAGAGAGCATATAACGTTAGACGTGCATACGTTTGACTATATACACATATACATATATTATTAAGTACACGCAAAGTGTAGTGTGAGCAAGCACGAGAGTCGCGTTAAATTTTCTCGTCACGTCAATATTTATTCCGCCAATTTGCCGCCAACTGCGGCATGAGATCTCACGATAAAATTACGTATATACGTGTGTGTCGAGGGGCTCTAACTGAACGGGGAGATATTATAATGCACTGTTATGTTACACCGTAACTGTGGAAGTGTATTATCACATAAAGAGGAGTGATGCTGGAAGGGGGAGGGTCGATAGATCAATCGTTTGACAAAGTGCAAATACATACATCGAGACAAAATGATTAATATATTCGTTCGACTTCTTTGTTTGTTCAAAATCATTGAAATTACGAGCAATTGCCGTATAATGAACGAGCATTTACTTTTTATTGCATCAATAATCATCCGGCGATCGAATAGAGGCTAAAAGACTCCGAATGATTCAATTTTCTTGGCCGAGTGACGATTCGTTTCCAGAATTGCAATTTTTCATTTTCTGAAACTTTCCCATTGAACTTGTATTTTCTCTTTGGCTCCTTTTTCATATTTCTTTACAGATTTGGGCAAATTAATTTTTTTGGGAAGCTCGACCTTGAGAAACGTTTTGGTGGGACGTTTTGAGACGGACTTGAAATTCTGAAAGTTCAAAGGAACGGAAAATCGAATAACTTATTATTTTAAAGGACAGTTTTGGGCCCTTCAACATTTTGGAAATAATTCTGCGAGCCTCTTTTAATTAAAAAAATAATTATTTACCAAATATTTGCTCTTATAATTTTGTTGTTAAACAAATACATTTGTCGATCTTTTGTTCAACCGAACGTTCGATACTTCAAGTACATGTTTTGAGAAAATTGATTCGAATGAAATGTTTCTTTCTGGTTCTGCAAGAGCTTTTGCATCGAAGGATTAATAGTGTTTATAGAAAAAAATTGAGTTATTGCATCCGTAGATACGATTAATTTTATCAGGAATACGATCGTTTATATTGAAATTATGCGCAATGCTATCGACAATAATCGGTATTTGCACATTTAATTAAAGCAATAACTTGCTGTCAGTGTTAAAGTAGAAGCTTAAAGAATTCTAGGATTCTTATTTTTTTATTTAAAGAGATTCTGGTGGTTTTTTCAATTAGTTGAATCTACTGATAATTATGCATTGTAAAGTTTTTTTTAGAATAAAACACTCACAAAATATTCTGTGAAAAATTCGAGTTCATCGGATGATAATAAACTATTCAATTTATTAAATCATTTAAATTAAAATTATTTTATTTTAGAGAAAATTGTTTTTCTCTTTAAGATGATATCGCTGTTCATTTTCAAAATTAAAAAAAAAAACAAAGCTTCCTTTATGAGGAAGCAAAATTGCTATGAATTAAGTCTAATATACTTAACCCTTACTTGACACACTAAATTTCCTTGATTGCAAGTACCTACATTAAAAAAAAAAAGGGAACCTATAACGAGTAATTTTAAACTATTTTTGTCGAAAAATAAAAAAGTTATCATTTTTTTCATAAAAGTAGTCATTTTTTTAGTTTTTTCGGATATTTAATTTTTTTTCTCATATTTAACTTTGATATTTTACTATAAATTCTGTATAACTTTGGGAAGGAACGTCTCAAGAAGTTCTAAAAAAATTTGCAAGTTAAAATATTGAATGGTATATTTTTTAAAAGAATTTTTATCGGTGGGGTACAAACGACCCCAGTGTGTAAAGTACGTTATTCTGCAAAAGTGTCTCAAGTAAAGGTTAATAAAATAACAATAACCGGATCCTTCAATAATTATGAAAAATTTTGTTTTAAATTGACAATTTTTCAACCCCTGACACTGACTTTTTCCCTTAATCACCAAAAATCAACCCTCTGGCTTTGAACAGCGTTCACTTGTTCTAAACAAAATTTTTGTAAGATCCTCAGCTCAAGAACTAATTAATTAATTAATTTTACACAAAAACATCCCTGAACAGCGTAAAATTTTTATCCCAAGCTCATCAAGAATGCATTAAATTCTCTGATTCCTCAAGAGATTTTCTCGTGAAGTAGAAAATGCTAATTTTCGCAATGACAAAAAAAAATCAAGTTATTTAACCTCCATGAACGCCATTCATTTTTCTCAAGTATGTGATCGCAACAATATGTGATATATTTATGGAGCGT